>OY288281.1:9882500-10495000 GCA_958450335.1 Hibiscus tridactylites | reverse complement strand
ATTCACCTTTTTTTAGTTGTCTTTTCGGTTTTTATGGTTTCCCCTGACTAATCCAGACCGACTTGCGCCGCACACCTAATTTTGGTGGGCGAGTCTCCTAACAGGGATTTCCTGCATACACAACGTCTCGAACTGCTTAAGTGAAACCAAGGTTCTTACCACTTGAACTACTTTAAGAATAGTTTTTAACAGGTTAATGGCTAGATTAAAATTAATTCAATAGTTTAATAACCTAATTTGATAAAATTTATTATAATCTAGTGGTCAAAATAAAATCGAGTTGGATTCTAGTTTACACTATTTCCACGTAACCCTGAGCTGAGAGTAATGAGAGCAGCAGATAAAAGGTAGTCGTAGAGTCAATAGGCTTCGTGAGAAAAGAAAAGACTTGAATCGTCGAAATTTAGTTAAATCTTTGGGAAACCCTCAATCATCCACTCCAAGTTCTTCATTTGGCAGCTTTGGGCATCACGTTACTTAACCATGGAAGGTATTCGTAAATATGTACAACTTCTACTTATATAATCTTTCCCTCACCTTCTCTTTTGGTTTCCCAGTTTCTAAACCCTAAAAGTAAACGCTCTAAAGCCTTGTTTTTCTTCTTCTTATGTTTAAAATTTTGTGTGCAGTGAAAAGTAAGTTTCTGTGTAGGAATGTTAATGAAAAAATAAGGAAGGTCACATGGAGGATTGAGAATTTCTCCAGTATCAAAGACAAAATGCTCTACTCTGAAGATATTATTGTTGATGGCAACAAATGGTTACTTTGATCTTCTTCTTCTTGTTGTTGTTGCTTATGTTTTGACTTGCAGCTTATATCCCATCACTTATATTTGCATACTTATTTGAGGCAGGCATCTTCTGATCTACCCCAAGGGGAACGATGTGGATTATTTGTCAATTTATTTAGGTGTTGCAAATTCCGCAACTTTGCCTTCGGGATGGAGTGCTTATGTCCAAATCGGATTCGCTGTTATCAATCAAATTGATCGGAGAAATTCCGTAACACAAGGTATTTTGTTGCAGCAATCACATTTCTATAGAACAAACAGACGATTATGGTTGTTCTTTTTACTTCATCTTACATCTTGTTCACAACTAGCTATTGCAAAACTAGCTAAGTGATGAGCTGGTATAGTTACTTGATTCTAAAGAATTCAATATACTTGTGTGGACTCATATTTATTGACTTTTCCCCTTTGTGAATTTGTTTATTTATTTTCGTACGGATAAGGTCATAGTATGGGAAAATGGGAAGTGTTGCTGATATTTATTTTTCCTACATGTTTGTTGCTCGCAAGGGTCACTGAATGAACCAATTGTGTAATTCAATTCCTTTGGTTATTTACTCAGTCACTTCTTCACATTCGTCAACGCATTTTGCTTGTAATTTGGTTCACTGATTGTTCTTGATCAAAATCTCTTCAAATACCTTGTTCTTCTTCTTTTACTGTTACAGTATGTTCTCCTGGGCTAATGGTTCCTGTTACTTTATTTTGGTTATTTTATCTGCTTTCGGGACTGAGCATTTATTTTGTATGTTCCCCTTGGGAGCTGGCTCAGTGCTGAATGTTTGAGCTTTCCACATTCATAGAAATAGAAAAGATAGACTAGAATGAATTCGGCATGGAACCGAGCCACTAAGAAGAAGTTTCGAATTCATATTGGTTGTGGGTTGAGAAAAAGAATTGAACTCTATGAAATCTAATCTCCCATTTTTATTCTTAGAATCTTTCATTAGCTTGTTTACTCAAGTAGTTGGTGATGTTGCACTCTTTCTTTTAGCAGTCACTTCGCGTGTGTTCGTTGCAAAGGAGGATTGTTGGGGCTTGCGGTCATTCTTACCTCTTAATGAACTACATGACCCTAAAAGAGGCTATCTCGTCAATGATGCATGCTTAGTTGAAGCCTATTTTTCCACTGATGCGACTAAAGCTTTGATTTCACATGAATTAATAGTCGAAACTGATTCGGATAAGCTTAACACCATGGAAGCTACTTGTGACAAGGCAGCCGTAGACCACCAGAAAACCACGGTAATAAAACCAGAAGAATTATCAACTCCTCCACCAACTCAGCCTTCTTGCCAAACTGTGGTAAGTCGGCTAAATTAGTTGTTAATATTAATGCATTTATTACTTCTATTATCGCTTTCTTTTATGCCATTTCAGGCCATTGAACCTGAAGAGCCTACTGAGGAAGATATCAAGACATTCTTCACTAGCTTAGAGTCTGAGCTTTCAAGCTCCGACACTCTTTTTTCTAAAGAAGAAGCAAATGAAGCACTTGCTAAAGTTGATGAAGCCTTGAACATGACCCCAGTCGATTTCTACGATTCAGGGAAGTTTTCTTCACTTAAGCAGGCATTCAAGATCCTAGCTAGTTTTGATTGTTCCTCTACCACCCTTACGATTGAGCAGAAAAAGGAGTTGTTGGCCATGGAGGAAAGCTTGAAAGAACTAGCTGACCGAGTAGCGAAAGCAATGGAGGATAAGAGCCGACTAACTGAGAAGGAATGTATCAAGCTGAAGATTACTCGTAAATTGGATCGTAATGTAATCAGATATAAGGAGGTGGAATCAGAGGTGAAACGGGTAGAGCAAAAACATGCTGCCCTGTTGGATGAACGAAAGGGGATATTCAGAAGTTCCAAGAAAATGAAAATGGAGCTGGAAGCAATGGGAAAGGAATGGACAGAGTATGAAGCCAATGCCAAGGCTGCTGAGGCAGAATGGGGAAGAATGAAGGATTTCGTATCTTCTATTAAAGGAAAGTTCTAATAACTGTAGTGAGAATGTTATAGTATTTGGTGTTTTGAGAAAGACTTTTATTATGAATATGGTTCATTTGCTGGAATTGACCATATTTGTGCTTTTGTAATGAAACTGCAGCTACCGGGGAATCTGTGCATCCAACTCTTGTTTAACCCCTACCACAAACATTGAGAGTAGTAAAGATCTATTAAGTATTTAAATTTAAAAATTGGAAAGAGGTTTTATTTTACTAATAAATAAACTAAAAGTAACCTAAATTGCTATTGTATCAAAAAATTTAGGGAGCCCACGCCCCACAGCCCCCCATTTATAAATGGCTTCTCTTTTTTTTTTTTTGATCCAATTATAAATGGCTCCTTACTTGTCAGCGTACTGCAAAAGTTCATTTTCTCTGTTTCCCTTATATTTTCTTCCATTTAACATGAAAATAACTTAATTCTTTGCTTGATAGAGGATGGAAAATTAGGAGGATGAAGAATTGAAGTGATGAAAAATGAAAGGATTTAAAAATAGTTTTTTTTTTCTTTTTATTTGTGTACTTGATTAAGATGATGAAAAACTAAAAAGAAAATAAGTTATTTTTTTGCTCCTTGCTTGGTACAATAAAAAAATGAGAGGAAAGAAAATTAAGCTTTGAAAACTATAATTTATTTTTAATTTAGTAGAATGTTTTTAATATAATTAATTTTAATCAATTTAATCTTTAAAAATTTTATTCCATCTAAAATTGACCCATATTTGTTTTTAATTTTTTTAATTTAATCTAATATTTTGAATATAGTTTTAATTTTGTTAAATTTAATTCTTAAATTTTTTTTCTTTAATTCAAAATTAACCCATATATTTGTATTTTTTAAAATTCCAAAAAAATATCTTGTTAGTCTTGTCAGGTGAATGCTGAATAATGGTAAAGATCAGAAAAGGAGAACCATCACAGAAACAAATAGTTTCAAGAAAGCTAAAAGCTAAAAAGAAGTTTATCAAATAAGTACTGGCCCGAGCTTTATTTCCAGGAACAACTTCAGCTCTGCATTATTTACCTTGTTTGAAACCTCTCGCCGTTGTCCTACCTAATTGAAGTTATTACAAAGACATCATACAAAAAATATTGTATTAGGATAACACACGTAACACGCAAGAACAAGACAAACAATACTAAGCAAAGCAGATAATGTGGGTCGCCAAGCAGAATGCATATAAATGGCATCACATAATCAACCATACCACCCAACATTCGTTACATATACATATACATATACATATACATATACATATACATATATACATATACATATACATATACATATACATATACATAACCATATACATGACTAGCAAAATTCATATCAATGGCGTCACACAATCAACCATACTACACAATAATCAATAAATATATAGAATTCGCTTGAAGACTAGAGAGTTAAACTGATGCTCGTCCTTTTGTACAAGGTTCAGCTGCTGATTCGAGTTTAAACCATAGGTGTAACACTCCGAATTTTAACCCTAAATTAAAAACTATAATTTAAGAATTTTTAATTTACTAAAACACTAATTTTTGGGGATTCTTGAATAACATTTGATTTTTAATTTTAGAATTTTTAAGCTCGGAATTAAATTATGAGAAATTTAGATTTCAAAGTTAAAAAGGTAATATTTGACAGTTCAAGGATGACTATGTAATTTTATAATACTTCAAGACTAATTTTGAAATTTGTTAATGTTTGGAGACTTAATTTTATAATACACGCAATGGTCGTATTTGTTTCTTGTGTACTTCTGCCTCCTCACAAAGCTATCAAATCGATTGTACCACTGTCTCGGAGATTGTTTCAATTCATATAGCGATTTGTTCAGCTTACAAACCCATTTCTTACCACCAGCATCTACATATTCTTTTGGCTGAGTCATATAGATCTCCTCTTCCAAATCACCGTGCAAGAAAGCTGTCTTTACATCGAGTTGAGCAAGCTTCAAATTCAATTGTGCTACCAAGGCCAACAATATTCTAATGGAGGACTGCTTCACAACAGGGGAAAATACTTCATTGTAGTCGATTCCCTTCTTCTGAGCGTAACCTTTAGCTACCAACCTTGCCTTGTAGCGAACATCTTTCTTGTTGGGAGATTCGTCTTTCTTTGCAAATACCCACTTGCATCCAATTGTCCTTTTACCTTTTGGTAAATATGCCAAAATCCAGGTGTTGTTCTTCTGGAGAGATTGCATTTATTCATCCATGGCACTTTTCCACTTGTCACTTTCTAAGCTTTGCATTGCTTCTTGATAAGTTGCAGGGATATCATCATCAACAATTGGAAGAGCATAAGCCATCGTATCTGTAAATCGAGCAGGTTTACGAATTTCTCTTTTTGACCTTGTAACTGCAAGTGGTTCTGGTGTCTACAATGGTTCTTGGGTTTGAACCTCTTCATCTTCTGATTCCTCCATTGAAGTTGGAGAATCAGTAACATCAATTGTTGGACTAATCACCGTCTCTTGAAACTCCACATGTTGTGGAGTACTACTTGTTTGAACAACTTCATTTGTTACCTTCTTCAACATGACAAATTCATGAAAGGTAACATCTCTGCTACAAATTATCTTCTTTGTGTCTAAGCACCAAAGTCGAAATTCCTTCACTCCATGAGTGATTCCCATAAAGATAGCCTTCTTGGCTCTAGGATCAAGTTTTAACTCATTCACATGATAATACGCAGTGGATCCAAATACATGTAAGGAATCATAATCTGTAGCGGGTACTCCAGACCATACCTCTAACGGTGTTTTTCTTTCAATCGCCGATGACGATAGACGATTTATGAGATGACCAGCATATGTCACAGTCTCAGCCCAAAATAATTTGCCCAACCCAGCATTGGACAACATACATCGAACTTTCTCAAGTAGTGTTCGATTCATACGCTCTGCCATCACATTTTGCTGTGGTGTATGTCTAACAATGAAGTGTCGAACAATACCTTGCTCCTGGCAAACGTCAAAGAGCAGATCACTTCTATATTCCCCTTCATTGTCCGTCCTAAGCCGTTTGATCTTCTTACCAGTCTAGTTTTCGATCATATTTTTCCACTTCAAGAAAACTTTGAGCACTTCATCTTTAGACTTCATTGTATACACCCAAACTCTTCTGAAAAAATCATCAACAAAAGTTACAAAATAGTGTTTTCCTCCCAACGGCGTTGTTTTGGAAGGACCCCAAACATCTGAGTGAACATAATCCAAAATACCTTTCGTATTATGGATAGCGGTGCCGAATTTCACTATCTTCTACTTTCCCAGAACACAATGCTCACAAAAATTTAACTTGCAAGCCTTTGCACCTTTCAACAATCATTGCTTTGCCAAAATTTGTAAGGATTTCTCACTAGCGTGTCCCAACCGCATGTGCCACAACTGAGTAGAATCCAATTTGTCTCCACCGAAAGCCGCTGCTACTGCTCCAATAACTGTACTACCTTGGTAGTAATACAAGTTATTTTCCAGATGCCCTTCATTATCACGAGTGCGCCTGATGTGACTTTCAAAATTCCATCTCTCATAGTGACAATTAAGCCTTTAGATTCCAAAGCTCCCAATGAGATGAGATTTTTCTTCAAACTAAGCACGTATCGGACATCAGTCAAAACTCTGGTTGATCCATCTTAATTTTTCAATCGGATTGAACCTATCCCAATCATTTTACAGGCGTTGTCATTGCCCATGTAAACAACTCCTCCATTTAGTTCTACTAAATCGAAGAACCACTCCAGATTAGGGGACATATGATAGGTACAAATCGAATCCAATATCCACTCGTTTGAACGAAATGATGATGATGAAGCAACTAGTGATATTTCAGAGTCACTAGTATCATGCTCTGCAACACATGCATCTGGAGCGGCTTTTCCTTTCTTCTTTAGCTTCGGGAAATCTTTCTTCCAATGACCTTTCTCATGACAAAAAGAACATTCATCATTTCCAAGTCTAGACTTTGACTTTGATCTCTCTCTTATTTTTGGCTTTTGGCTTTTTGAGCGACCTCTTACCACTATGACCTCCGCTGCATTGTACTTGCTCTCCATCTTGATTTTCTTTTTGAGCTCGTAACTATACAGAGCAGCAGTTACTTATTTAAGGGTCTCCTCATCCTTTCCATGAAGTAACGTTGTTTCAAGGTGCTCAAATTCATCTGGAAGGGATGACAACAAAATTAGAGCCAAATCTTCATCTTTGAAAGTTCCATCCATGCCCAACAGATCTGCCAATAACTCATTGAAGGCAGTGGTGTGTTCATTTATACTGGTGTCTGGCTGATAATCAAATCTGAACAATCTTTTCTTCATGTGAAGACGATTCTGAGAGCTTTTCTTTAGGAATTTTTCCTCCAACGCTTTCCACAGTTTGCTTGCAGAAGTCTCATTCTTGTAGGCATACTTCTGCTCCTTGGAAAGACAAGATCGAATCGTACTGCACGCCATACGGTTGATTGTTCTTCAATCGTTCTCCACCATATCTGCGGGTTTTTCTTCCTCAATGGCAATGTCTAGACCTTGTTGAAATAAAGAGTCTAGCACCTCGCCTTGCCACATGCCGAAGTGACCGGATCCACCGAACAACTCCACCGAGAAATTTGCATTTGACATTATCCTCCTCACCGGTATAGAGGAAGAGCTTGATGCCTCATTTGACCCATCTTTTTCCATGGCAACGAATAATGTTCAACAACACGAACTGGATATTGAAACACTGCACCGGGTAAGTTCCTAGGAAAGAGAGGTGGATCACACGGATCACTTAAATATCAAGTCTTTCCTAGCCAGAACTTTCTTAGACATGCACTGTCACAACACCACACTTCTTTGCAGCAACTGAGGGACCGGGATAGCCTTCACCGAAGTTCTGATACCAATTGTTGGGGAAACTGGGTTATTTCCCACACGAACGTAGCTTCAAATTTGAGCTGAAATGTCAAGATAGAAACTACCGAAATTTGCACAGCGGACAAACCCGCCAACTATTGAATATTGAAACTCAATAGAAAATCCCAATAATAAGCAAGCGAAATAAATAATAGAGAGAACACACCAAATTTACGAAGTTCGACGAAAATGTCGTCTACTCCTCGGGCACCACCACCGGATGATAACTTCACTAATACCAAAATGGTACAAACAAATGGAATTCTAAAGAATTCCCAAATATTACAAATGGGAGAAGAAAAACAAATGGGAGAGATGGTATGGATGTTGGGATGATTTCAAATGATAAATACTAGGCCTATTTATAGTTGAGTTCTAAGGACTAAACTTGTAATTAGCTTAAAGTGTAGGACCGAAAATTAATTTTCCTATTAATAATTTCAACACTTACCACTAGAGCATTAATTTACTGCATCATTTTTTCTCCATTCAGTGCAGTAATTCACATATTTTCTTCTTCAATTGTTGCACCAATTTATAACAAGGAGAATATCAAAATTGGTGCCCAAAAAGCTTGACTTTTCAAGCCACAAATTCAACAATTCTTCATGCAAAAATTCACAAGAAAAGGTAATAATGAAAACCACAATGGTTCTTCCATGCTTTTCAATCATATCGAGTCCTCCATTGTTTTAAACTTTTGAGTAGTAGCTCTCGAAGTCGAGAGGAAAACAGAAACCAACACACCTCAATTTTAATCAAGCCCCAAGATCTTCAGGAGAGAAAATGGGAACCCTGATTCAGATCGTTCAACCATCAAAATCTTTAGTTTTTCAAAGAAAATTAAGGTTAATGCAAAAATATTACTGATCTTTTATTTGGTACCTTTAACTCGAAAAATCTCCAATGTGGTACCCTTCAACATCATTTTTTGAATCCACTAGTGTACTCAGTTACCAGCAGATTTTGTCAGTTCTTTAAATATTTGACATGAAAAGTGATCTAATACAGTTTTTTTTTTGGTACCAGACAATCAACGAAAACAAGTCAGAAGATAGTCTGATATGCAAGTACCTTGAAAACATTAAAAGGCATATGTTTATGAATTCGAAAGCTACGAACTTTTTCATGATCCACCAGATCAAAGTATATATCCCTTCCAATCTGTTCAACTAGGTCTTCATTACGTGCAACCTGATGGCATACAAAAATAATATAAGAAATCTATAAATTTATAGAGAGAGAGAGAGAGCAGCAGCATAAGGAATGTTGTACCTTTATAACAGTATTGAGACGTGCCTCTGCTTTTTCCTTTCTCTTTTGCTCCTTTTCTTCTTGCTCTTTCTTTAATCTTATCTGAAATGTGAAGTTCAAAGCACACAGCAACATTTTGCAGTCAACATAAACAGCATTACAAAATTAAATAATGACAACAATTTTGATGTCAAAATTAAATAAAAAAGCTAAAGAACTTGGAACTAGGGACAATATTTTACTCAACTCAGCCGGGTTTCGATCCGACCAGCTCAATCGGATTGAACTTTTTTTTGTAGAAATTTGAGACGGGCCGGTTTTTATTAATGGTAATTTTAGGTCGAGTTCAAGTTCAGGGCGAGAAATATCTAACTCAGACTAATAGTGTCACTTTTTCATATATTTTTAGAGATATTCACAATAATGATCCCTCTTTATATATATATATATATATCAAAACTGATTTTTTACCCTTAGGTCTTTAAAATTTATATTTTACAATTAGGTCTCTAAAATTTATTTTTTTTTACAATTAAATCCCTAAAATTTATTTTTTAAATGGATCGGGTCGGGTCATGGTCAGGCTTAAGTAAATAATTTTTGGGTCGGGTTAAGTTCGGGTTTAAGGTACATATTTTCATGTTAGATTCGTATCGGCCAAAGTCTGATCCGACCCGTACCTATCCCTAGTTGGAACACTCGGCTATAACATTTAGGAGCTTTTCAGAATTTGGATTTTTGATTTTAAGCTTCGTATATAAATTGACCCTTATACTATAGTCTAATCACCATATTGACCCTTTGTTAAATTATACTACATGTATTGACCCTTTGTTAAACACTTTAAGTCTAACTGTCATTATACCTTAACATTGTTTTTAGAAAGTCTAAATGTCATGTATTGACCCTTTGTTAAATTATACTACAAGTATTGACCCTATTGTACATGTATCGACTCATTATAATTTAAGTCTAATTGTCATTATACTTTTTTTTATCATAATTGGATAATGTTACTTTATTGTTAAATGTGTAATAGACATTTAACTTTTCAATTGCATTTATGTTATTTGTTTGTTACAATCAATAAATAAAGAGTATTAATTGTTATAACTGATAAATAGAGTGATCTGATCGTAATTAAAAAATTAACGTTTTTTATACGCTTAACAACAAAGTAATCTGATTGTTACAATCGATAAATAAAATAATCCAATTGTGATTATTTGAAATACAAAGATCCAATCGTTAACATACTTATAATATAGTGACGTGCAATTTACCCTAAAACAAACCAAAATATCCATAAATTTAAATGTTCAGGAGGACCAAAACATACATTTACCATATCCCCAAATTAGAGGGACTGTGCCGCTGGCCGGCCCCTATTCCGTCTCTCCTTTGTCTTTAAAGATTAAACTACTTTTTAGAATTAACAGAAAACTTCATAATTTTGAAAGGATTATTGTTTAAAAACAAGTTCGTCTAATAAAATTAACTTTTTAAGAGATCCTCAAACATTTAAGAATATACAACCAAGTCCTTTTAAGCGTGCGAAATTAAAATTTTAAAACCCTTTTGATAATGTAATTTGTACTTAAACCCACATGTTTGATATGAACGACTTCATAATTCCTAAATTGATTTTTAGTAAGGTTTGCATGCTTAATTCCCATTTAATAACTTCGTTAAATTTATAAATCAGTCCCCAAACTTTTCAAAAATCACCATACGGTCCCTAATCGACATTACACACCTACATAAAAAGCTTTTGATCACATAAATCTTGAATTAAGATAAGTACTAATCCGATTTACGACTAGATCGGGTAGGAGTGTAACACGGTGGCTCCATGATTCTTAAGCCCAATAAAACCAGTCTCCTTTTTCGAGTCACGAGACCATTAATCGGCAATCTTGCGCATAACAACTTCAGCTTCTACTACGACTGTGTCATTCACAAGAAAGCCTCTGGTAGGGTCATATAATTCAGCAAGAGGCATGAATGAAGCGAAGCCCCAATCACTTTCACGTGCATTAAACTGATGCTGTGAGTCTGTAGAGAACAACAAAGAATAACCAATCACACAAATTGAGCTTACATGATGAATCAAGAACAAGTGGGAACAAACACAATTCAAGAAAATGCACCTCCTCTTTCTACTGAATAAAATGAGTGGAAGGTTCAAAAGAAATGAACATTCCCAAACTCCATTTACAAAAATTAAAATAAAATAAAGTTCAATCTAGGATACACTTAGACAGAGTACAGATAATGACATTATTAAGTCATTTCTAAAAGAAGACGAGGAGGAAAAGGAACAAAACATGAACTGTATAAAATGGATGCACAAACTAACACTCAAAGCAGTAAAGAATTCATGAAGAGAAACAATGCCAATAACAAGCTTCTAAACAGCATAATATGCTAAAAGAACTGCTATATAATGGAATTGAATCATAAGAATTCCAGTACTGCCAGTGCCCAGATATACCTTTTCTAATTGTATACTTATTATGTGCTTGGTTGCAGACAGCTAAGCTGAACTGTGCATATCTACTCCATCCATAAGGTAAAGTTGCTGAATCCGCAACATCAAGATACATTGACAAATGATCAACATTGTTACCCTTGGGGTACATAAGTATCCGCCTGTACAATAGGATTCAATGCAAAACTTATTGACAGATCAATGCAAAAACAAGTTAGCTAGAACTCCAAAAAGCACAAATTAATCAACTAAACTACCATTTGTAGACTCCAACAAAGAAAATGTCAGTGTAGAGCTTCTTCGTATTAAGCCTCGAGAAATTCTCAATCGTCCATGTAAGCCTTCCTGACGATGGACCATCCACTGCTTGTGCATCCACTTTACTTGCAGCTTCCTTCACCACTGATAATAAATAAGACAAAGTTCAAAATGCAAAGCATAAGAAAACATCAAATATATGATTTGTTATAGAAACAGAAACATAGAATATTCACAAATAATCAAAATAATGAAAATATGGCACTCTATTCAGCTGAAACTAAAAACATAAAAGAAAAGAAAAGGAATCATTTCTTCAAATGAAATTGAACTTACTCTCAGATCCTTGAGAAACAAACAGAAGGAAAAAAAGAATTGAATTGAAAAATTCACCTTCCAATGGCTGAGGACCGTCGATGAAGTCATTGTGTGGGACCAACTTCTCACCCTCCTGCTGCAAAACAGAAACAGAAACACAAACACAGAAAAAGGGAGGGACAGTTCAGATCAGCTGATCAAAACCCTAGGAATCCAACCATGGACTCGCATACTTGAGTACCAGGAAAAGTGCATCATTTCAAAGAGAGAATATTTGGAGAGAAGGCATCCACATCAGCATCTTAATTGGTGATACCATGGCTTAAGTGCCTTCCACCACATGTATCATGTCCATGCTTCTCACCCACATTCTAAATTAGATTAGTACTAAAGTGAAGTTCAAAGCACATAACAACATTTTTCAGTGAACATAAACAGCATTGCGAATTTAAATTAGTAGCAGGAACAATGCATTTGAATATTTAGTAAATTTAAATGGAGTGCTGTTGAACCCAGGATTTGTCTGCAGTAACTGTTGAAGGACACGGGTAAGATAAAAAGCAATCTATTAAAAGAAAGCAGCCATAAAAGAAACATCAAGTTTGACACACGAAGATCAGAGAGAACAGTACCTCTTCTTCACCACCATACTGCTCTTCCAACTCCCTCCTAATGTCTTCTTTTATGGAAGAGATGAAATGTTTCATTCTTCCCCATTCAGACTCAACAATCTTCTCTTCATCCTCAGCAACCTTGGCTTTGGCCTCACACTCTTCACATTCCTTTGTCAAAGCTTCCAACTCCATTTTCATATTCTTGGAACTTCTGAATATCCCCTTTTGTTCTGCCAACATACTCTCCTTTTTCTTTTGTGCTTCTTCAACTTGCTTCTGGAGGGCAGTAATTTTTTGGTCCACCTGTTTCACCTCCGATTCAACCTCTTTATATCTAATTAGGTTAGATTCCAAATTACAAGTAACTGTCTTCTTGATAGATTCCTTCGCAGTAAGTCGATTCTTGTCCTCCACTGCTTTCGCAGCTCGGTCAGCTAGTTGTTTCAAGCTTTCCTCCATGGCCAACAGCTCATTTTTTTGCTCAATTGTAAGGTTGGTACAGGAACAACCAACACTAGCTAGGACTTTGAATGCCTGCTTGAGTGGAGAAAACTCACCTGAACCGTGAAAATTAATTGGGGTCATATTCAAGGCTGCTTCTAGTTTAGCCAGTGCTTCCTTTGTTTCTTCTTGAGAAAAAACAGTGCTGGAGCTCAAAAGCTCAGACTCTAAGCTAGTGAAGAATGTGTTCATATCTTCCTTGGCAGGCTCCTCGGGTTCAATGGCCTGAAATGGCAGAAAAGAAATCAACAGAAAAGATACATAAATGCATTAATATTAACAACTAATTTAGATGACTTACCTCAATCTGGCAAGAAGGCTGAGATGGTGAAGCATCTGTGATATCTACTGGTCTGGTTATTGTAGTTTTCTGGTTGTCTATGGTCGAACCAGTTTCAACTATCAATTTATGTGAAATCAAACCTGTAGCCTTATTAGTGGAAATGTAGGCTACAACTAAGCATGCATCATTGACAAGATAGCCTCTTCGAGGGTTGTGTAATTCAGTAAGAGATAAGAATGAATTGAAGCCCCAATGAACCTCCTCTTTGTCGAACACATGAGTAGCAACTGCCAAAAGAATTAAAGCAAAAGTATGCATAATCAACCACTTGAATAAACAAGCTTAGGTATTGAGGAACAATGGGAGATTATATGAAAGCCATGAGTACATGACCAATATCAATATGAATTCAAAGTTTCCAATGTAACCCCAAAAATCATTCGTTGTGGCTCGTTCTATGCAAAGTATAAACCATTTGATTCATGCAGTCATCCTTAGGAGCTAGCATTGAGCAAATGAGACAGCCCGGCCGAACCCGAAAGCAATAAATATAGGTCCACATAAGTATGTTCTATATAAACGTGATTGCTGCAACGAATTTACCTTTTGTAATGGAAGTTTTACTATCAATTTGGTCGATGACTGCTAATCCGAATTGGGCATATCTTCTCCATCCCGAAGGCAAAGTGTCTGAATCTGCAACACCTAGATAAATTGACAAATGATCCGCATTGTTCCCCTTGGGGTAGATAAGAATCCGCCTGCAGCCAAATAAGTTTGCATGCAAAATGTAGGTGATTGAAGATTCAATGCATATTAAAATATAGTAGCTAACAAGAAGATGATCAAAGTTACCATTTGTTTCCCTCAACAATAAAACTTTCAGAGTAGAGAATTTCGTCTGTAATACTGGAGAAATTCTTAATTATCCATCTGAACTTCCATATTTTCCCACTAGTATCCACAGACCGAGACATGTTACCATTCGCTGCACTCAGAATTTCTAAACCAAATGAGAATGCGTTTTAAACTGTTTACTTTCTAGGGTTAGAGCTTAGAAGTTGAGAAGAAATGAATCACTTTTAAAAAAAAATATTATCTAGTCCTATCTAAAAGGAAAGAGAGGGAATTTTTTTTTTAAAAAAATGTGTATTTTTAAGGGTCTAGAACTATACCTAAGAGAAATGATTCACTTTTAAAAATTATTAATATTTTATTTATTAATATTTTATTAGTATTAGTCTAATCCACCATTAAAATTGAAATAGATACTTTTATATCTTAATCTTTAAAATTTATATATTCTTTTAATTAGGTTTTAACTTAAAATAATTCATTAAATTTAATTTCTCGTATTTAAAAAATTAATTAAAAAATATCTACCGACAAACAACATTAGGGTCATAAAGGGTGTTCTATTTAACGGACATCTATGAAGTGACTGTCCACCAAATAATCTCATGTGTCAATTATTGAACTGATTGACAATAACAAAGAGTGTGGTCACAGAGTATGTTATGAGGTGCAATGTTGAAATTTTTAAATATTTTTCTACAAAAGCTCAAAAAGACCAGGACGTTGGTCATGAAAAATACATAGTGATCCATCAAGAGGGGAAGGAAGCTTAATAATGAAATCTACTACCATATTGGCTTCTCGACGAATATGAACAAACTCAACCAACCACGCCTTATAAATGGCAGCTATAAAATTACGGTAAGAATATCATAAGACACAACCAATAGAAGCTGCTCCAGATATTTGAGAAACTGCCCCATCGATACAAAGACATGTGCAACCTTAATTATTTGTGTCTAGTTCAAATTTGATAAGAGAATTTTAAAACCATATTTGTATTCATTTTAACTTGCTTAATCCCACGAACAATACACAAATATGTTTACAAATATATTCACAAACATGTAATCAAACATATTCATGAACAATTGATTTTTTTGTGTGAATATTAAACGAATAAACCATAAATATGTATTTTTTTATTTTTTAGGTGTAAAAGAATCGAGCATAAGTATTACTAAATAAAAATTATTTTTATAAGAAAAATATTAATTTTATATAAACAAGATCATTTATGAATAGAAATGAATTGAATATATCTCTAGTCGAATTTATTTGTTTAATAAATTAATGAACATAAAATGTTTTGGTTCATACTCATTTATTTATTTAACTTAATAAATGAAAAACAAATAATATGTGAACAATTCGTTTACAAAATTTTTGTCTATTTTAAAGACCGGAGATTTTATTTAGCATATAGGTTTTAAAGTTAAAAATTAGAGTTCAGAGTTAAAATTTAGGTTCTAAAGTTTCAAGTTTAAAATTTTAAATTTAATCGGATAAGATTATATAAACTAAAGTTTACATAGCTCATGTATAAAAAAAATAATTATAACCTTAAATATTAACATTTTATCATTTATAAATCAAATCATTTATAGAGATTAGAGTGTCATCATTTGGTTTTGCCGTTTCCGAAGCTTACCCTGATGCAGTCAGGAGACTCGGGATAGGGGTGTAAATGAACTGAGTTTGAACGAACAAGTCTCTGTTCGTGTTCGTTTGTTTAATTTAAAGGTGTTGATGTTCAGTTTGTGTTCATTTAAATTTTTAATATTGTGTCCGTGTTCGTTTATTTATTTTTGTATGTGTTCGTGTTCGTTTGTTTAGTGTTCACGAACGTGTTCGTGTTCGTTTGTTTAGTGTTCACGAACGTGTTTGTTTAAGTGTTCACGAACGTGCTCATTTATTTGTTCGCGAACATGTTTGTTTATATTTTTAAGAAATGTTAACTAAATTAACAATAAATAAATAAATAAAAAGCAACAAATTAAAACGTACATTCAAACATGAACTTAATATAATATCTTTAGCAACAACAAAACGTAGTATTTAGATACATCCATAAACATTTTCATTCTATAAATGAGCTTATAAACAAGCATGTAAACGAGCCTATAAACAAGCTTATAAACGAGACTATAAACGAGCTTATACATGAGCGCATAAACGAGCCTATAAACGAGCTTTTTCGTGAACATAAACGAGCCGAACACACCTTTGTTCGTGTTCATTCGTTTATTAAACGAACATAAAAATTTTGTTCATTCTCGTTTATTTAGCTTAATAAACGAACATAAACGAACGTTATACGAACGGTTCATCGAACGCTCTGTTCATTTACACCCCTACTCGGGGAGACATGCAAATATACTTGGACGAGTCTAAAGTGCAGTAGATTTAGAGTGTGATTAAAAATAATAAATTTTAAATTTTGTCTAAGAATTTAAAATGTTAGATTTTTATAATATTTTAGGTTAATTTTTTTTTATGATTTTTGACAAAGTTTCAATGCTTACGAGATAATTTTTTATACTTGTTTTTTTATATATTATTTTAGGTTTTGAGCAAAGTATCAATACTTGTTTTGTAAGTATCAAAATGTGTCAAAATTATGTAAAAACTCAATTTAAAATATTATTAAAATATTTAGCGTTTTAAGTTTTTAGACAAATTTTAAAACTAATTATTTTTTAATCCCACTCTATAACTGCCGCACTCTAAACCCACCCAATAGGCCAATATACTTGCGGCATTTCACATTTGGTTTGCACAATGTGCCAACAGCACAACACCAACAATACCACTCCATCCGCCACTCGGTTTTCTTGTGCATACGTGTGGGTGTGGTCACTATATGTAGGGTGGCCAAAACTCGACTCGAAAAAATTGAATTATTCGATTTGACTCGAGGCAAAAAAAATTGACTCGTTTTTTACTCAAATCGTAATTTCATAAACTCGACTTGAAAAAATTTCAAATAAAGTTTGAGTTATAAAATGAAAATTTGAATAACTCGAATAACTCAAAATTTTTATAATTAGTTGATCAGTTTTTAAGCTCGGCTCGAGTCTATCAATTATGTCTAATATGTTATGTATATCACATGTAAAAATATGAAGATATATATATATATATATATATATATATATATGTATACTATATATGGATATAGAAAGTCGTTAAAATTGAAATCAATATGTGCATCGTCAAGCCCTAAGTATATGCATATAGAAATATATATGTGCACCGCTACGTATTTGCATATAGAAACATATATATATATATATATATATATATTTGTACAGAAATTCGAAACTCGATTCGACTCAACTCGAATTTTATAAACTCGACTCGATTCGAAAAAAATTCAAATAAAGTTTGAAAAGTAAAATAGGACTTGCAAACTCGAATAACTCGAAATTTTTTGACTCGACTCGATCGAACGCGCAGCCTTAACTATATGTCCACCTCCCATGACATCATGCCATCATCTAAATTTTAATAGCCGTTTTTTTAAAATTCAGATAATATAACTTTAAGATAAGATGCATATGATAAATAAAACTTAAAAAAAACAGTGTGAGACTGTTGAAGATTGTTGAAGAATGAAATTCATCACAGCTGTGTGTGTGAATGCAAGGGTTGTTAGAGTCTGTTAAGAATTGGTTCAGCCAGCTAGGGTTGTTAGCACAGCTGGCCAAGTTTGTTATTTCTCTCTTGCTTTGTAATCCAGCTTCTATATATGCTGATTTGCTTTCAATGAAAACGTCAAGCAAACATTATCCATATTCACTCTTTCTTCTCGTTTCACAACATGGTATCAGTCGCCGTTCGTCCTGGAGCCTACCCCTGATCTCTGCTCTCATTCTGTTCCTCTTTCTTTTTCGTTTTCACCATGCCTAGCAATGATGCCACTCCCAGTGCTGATTCAACCGAATCAGTGCGTGTTGCGCATACCTTCACCAACAAAAAGATTAACTTGGTCCTTGATGAGATGAACTTCCTCTTATGGAAGCAGCAAATCCTGCTTACCGTCAGGAGCCATCGACTTGAAAAGGTTCTCACCGGAGCTGCCAAACCGCCGCCTGAGCTTGTCACAAGCTCTGATGGTCAACAAGTTCCCAACGCTGATCATGAGGCGTTTGTTGCCCAGGATAGTGCCCTGGCATCATGGTTACTCTCTACTATCAGTGCCACACTTCTACCTCACTTTGTTGGAGCTGAGACGGCCTCCGATGTATGGTCTCTTGTTCAGAAATTCTTTGTCAACAAGTCAACTACCAGTGCCATGAGTTTACACTGTAAACTACGATCCATTCGCAAGGGCGATGAGAGCATGCGCAACTACCTTACACAAATCAAGGAAGTTTGCGATGCTCTAGCAGCATGTGAGAGTGCCATATCTGACATTGAACAAATTGCCACCATTTTGAATGGTTTACCAATGGAGTATCAGCCTTTCATGGCTATCATCACTACTAGCAGGGAACCATACACTCTTGAAAATGTGAAGTCAGTCCTCATTGATGCAGACGCTCAAATCAAGGGATTTAATGTCCAATATCATCTTCCTATGGTTGCTAACGTGGCTCAAGTTCAACATCGAGAGTTTGATTCAAATGTTGCGCGTGGATCTCGTCCTCCTTCCTATCATGATGGTCGTCCACCATCTGCTTGGTCTGGTGCTCGATCTAACTCTTGGTCAGGTGGTCGATTTGGCCCTCGAGGACGTGCTCGTCTTCAATGCCAAATCTGTGGCAAGGTAGGACACTCAGCTGATCGCTGCTGGCACAAGTATGATCATGCCTTTACTGGTGCTTTCACTACACAACCTACACCCTCTGATGAATCAGCCACTGCTCATGTTACCTCTCTTGAGTCTCCATCTCCATCTACATCTGATACTTGGGTAGTGGATTCTGGTGCTACCCACCATGTTACGCATGATGCAACCAAGGTTCAACAACCCTCTGACTTCACTGGTCCAGGTAAACTGGTTGTAGGCAATGGCCATGACTTGTGCATTTCTAAAACTGGGAAATCAATGTTGCATACGCCTACACGATCAATTATGATTAATGATTTGCTTCATGTACCTGCTATCACTAAGAACCTTCTTTCTGTCTCGAAGCTAGCTAGAGATAACAACATCTTCTTTGAGTTCCATGCCACCTTATGCTTGGTTCGAGATGAAGAAACTGGAGAGGTGTTGCTGCATGGTGCTGAGGATGCAGGATTATATCGTTTCAATTCTGTTTTGTCTAGTTCGAATTTTGCAAATAATTGTGAAGTGAATCTTGTTAAGCTTGACAACTACAATCTTTGGCATCGACGTTTGGGGCACCCAGCTCACTCGTCACTTACTCGTGTTTGTAAGCAGTCAAATATTGTAATTCCTGGAAATAGAAATGAAAAAGAATCTTGTGTGGCATGTCGTTTGGGTAAAAGTCACAAGATGCCCTTTGCTGACTCTAAAACTGAGTACACTGAACCATTTGCTCTTGTTTATACTGATCTTTGGGGACCAGCACATATAACATCCAATGGTTTTGCATATTACATCTCTTTTGTGGATGCATTTTCGCGTCACTGCTGGATTTACTTACTCAAGACAAAGAACCAAGCCATGCATGCTTTCATGCTATTCAATTCTATGGTACAAACTCAGTTTAATCTTCAGATAAAGGCTGTGCAAAGCGACTGGGGAGGAGAATATCGAGTGTTGTCTCATGAACTTGCCAAGCTAGGAATTGCTCATCGCATCACCTGCCCTCACACATCTGAGCAAAACGGCGTCGTTGAGAGAAAGCACAGGCACATTATCGAGCTGGCTTTAGTGTTACTTGCTCAAGCATCTTTACCCTTTCAATTTTGGTCCTATGCTGTGAGCACTGCAGTACACTTGATCAACAGATTACCTACTCATGTGTTACAAGGAATCTCCCCATTTGAAAAGTTATACAATAAGCAACCAGATTATTTGGCTCTAAGGGTTTTTGGATGCAGGTGTTTCCCACACCTAAGGGCATATCAAAAGCACAAACTCAACTTTCGGTCTCAACCCTGCACATTCTTGGGCTACAGTCTTCAACACAAAGGCTACAACTGCATGGCATCTGATGGAAGGATATTTATATCACGTCATGTCACCTTCGATGAGCATATATTTCCTTTTGAAGGATCCAAGTCCAATGATATACAGAAAGCCACTGTTGAATCTCTTTTCCCTGGTGATCTTGAACTTGATATAGTACCAGGAGGTGTTCAAGCATGTCAACAACAACCTTCCCCATCCTTTGTCCCTACTTCAACACCTGTTGCATCGACAGATGGTTCTTCATCTTCAGAGTCCTTGACAATTGCTCATCAAGTTCCTGTAAGCAGTTCTAATGTTCATAATTCTCCTACTATGCCTATTGATGAAATGATTGTGCCTTGCCCCATGGTTGATGTCACTCCTACTGTTGAAAATGAAGCACCATCCCCTACATTCAACAATGATGATTATATTTCTCCTGAACATGCTGATCTTGAACATTCTACTGAACCAATGTTGGTCACTACATCTTCCTCAGTTCCTACATCTCTCTCTCATAACTCTATTGTCACTGGTGGTCACTCAATGGTAACTCGCAGTAAACTTGGCATTTTCAAGCCCAAAACTTATATGGTCACATCAACAATCGAAGAAGTTGAGCCCACTTCCATTGAAGATGCTCTACAGTCATCTAACTGGGGACCTGCCGTACATGCTGAATACAATGCACTACTGAAAAACAACACATGGGACATAGTGCCACTACCTGAAGGCCGTTCTACTGTAGGCTGCAAATGGCTATTTAGGGTCAAAAAGCAGCTGATGGCATGGTGGAACGCTACAAAGCCAGACTCGTGGCTAAAGGATTCTCTCAAGTCCCAGGCCAAGACTTTCAGGACACATTCAGTCCTGTTGTAAAAGCTGCAACCATCAACATTGTGTTATCTTTAGCAGCTCAGCATGGCTGGAAGCTGCGTCAAATCGATGTCAATAACGCGTTCTTAAATGGAGATCTCTCAGAGGATGTTTACATGCAACAACCTCCAGGTTTTCAACAAGAATCAGTGAATGGGACTCCTCTTGTATGCAAACTGAGAAAGGCTTTATATGGCCTCAGACAAGCTCCAAGAAATTGGTTTGCTAAGCTTCGAGACTATCTTCTTCAAGCTGGATTTATTAGCTCAAAAGCTGACACATTCATGTTTGTCAAAACTGATCTTCAATCAATAACATATATTTTAATATATGTTGATGATATTGTGGTTACAGGAAGCTCCAATGAAGCTATTGAAGATGTTGTTCTTAGACTGGGAGAAAGATTTTCGCTTAAGGATCTTGGACAACTTCATTTCTTTCTTGGTATGGAAGTAAGGTATGCGGCGGGCTCGATTATTTTAAGTCAAAAGAAGTTTATCCTTGAACTGCTTTCAAAGGCTCAAATGGTCAATGCAAATGCTACTCCAACACCAATGATCACTGCACTCAAGCTCACTCAATCGGCTGGATGTCCACTCAAGGAACCTAGAGAGTACAGAAGCATAGTTGGTGCTCTCCTTTATGCTTGCCACACTCGACCCGATATAGTCTTTGCTGTGAATAAGTTAGCACAATTCATGCATGCTCCCTGTGAGCAACACATGGTAGCCCTTAAACGAGTCCTGAGATATCTCAATGGAACACTCGAGCATGGTCTTGTCTTCTCTCCTTCACCTGAACCATGTCAAATAGTTGCCTTTGCCGATGCGGATTGGGGAGGAAGCATGGATGATCGAAGATCAATCTCAGGCAATTGTGTATTTGTAGGAGGCAATTTGGTCTTGTGGACTTCCAAGAAGCAGAAAACCGTATCACGATCCACCACGGAGGCAGAATATCGCAGCTTGGCAGATGCTGCATCTGAAGTAACATGGATACAAACGTTGCTAACTGAGGTGAAGGTTCAAACTAGCTCAACTCCAGTAATTTGGAGTGACAACTCAAGTGCAATAGCAATGAGTGACAATCCAGTGTACCATGCAAAGACCAAGCACGTGGAGCTTGATGTGCACTTTGTCAGGGAGAAGGTTGCAGCAAAGCAGCTACAAGTAAACTATGTACCCGCTGAACATCAACTTGCGGACGGCTTCACCAAACCATTATCCAAGGATGCATTCAATGTCTTTCGATCCAGGTTATGCGTATTGGATAATAAAGAAATCAGAAAAGAAGGAAAAGTTGAGAGGGTGTTGAAGATTGTTGAAGAATGAAATCCATCACAGCTGTGTGTGTGAATGCAAGGGTTGTTAGAGTCTGTTAAGAATTGGTTCAGCCAGCTAGGGTTGTTAGCACAGCTGGCCAAGTTTGTTATTTCTCTCTTGCTTTGTAATCCAGCTTCTATATATGCTGATTTACTTTCAATGAAAACGTCAAGCAAACATTATCCATATTCACTCTTTCTTCTCGTTTCACAACAGACTAAATTCGAATTGACCTAAACTCAAAATTATATATTCGTACCTTACATTTGATGTGAATTTAATAACTATATTTAATTCAAAAACAACCCTAATTCAAAAAATTACATTATGTAAGTTTATTTGGCAGGATTATTCTTATCTTCCCCCAGGTGGATCATTTGACAATTTACTTGGATGTTGCAGATTCAGCAAGTTTGCCTTCTGGGTGAAGCAGCTATGCTCGATACAGATCTTGCATACTAAGTTATTTGAACTCGAACAATATAAAAATATATTGTCATCTTTTACTATTAGTACACTTAACGGGTTCAAGAAGTATTTTTATCAATTATGTATTATATATTTTATTAATTTAAAGTTTTTAGTTTAAAACTATTAATACATTGGCTAAATGAAAATAATATAGAAATTAAAATGGTTTCAAAAACTTAAAAGTATAAAACTATTATGCTATAAAAATGAAATTTATAAATATGTAATTTGGTTCTAAGGTATCATGAATTAATAAGATAGGGTAAAATACCTAAATAATCACTCAACTTTGCTCTGTGACTTATTTTGGTCACTCAGCTTTAAAAAAATTAATTTACTCACTCAACTTTTAACATTGACCTATTTTAGTCACTTCACCGTTAAATCTATAACATTGTTATGACGTGGAATAAATAATAATAATAATAATAAATAAATAAATAAATAAATAAACTACTCTTATTTCACACGATCCAGGAACTTCCATAACGTCGGCGTGATTCGGTTTGAGCAACGGATCTTGACGTGATACATCTTCGTAATGAAAATGGAGTGAAAACATGAGTTGGCTTTGACAGTCTCTATAGAATGAATAAAAGCACTGTGAACTATCTGCTTCAAAAAGATAGTTGGTTGAATGAAACTGAAACCTTCTTTCTTCGGTCGGGAATCCGAAATGACGGCACATCATTTTAATAATATTTTAATACACTTGATTAAATAAAAAATAAAAGCCTCCTTCACCCTCACCCCTCTCCCACCCTCTACTACCGTTAATTGATCACTGCTTATCATTTAGAAAAGGTAAACTCTGTATGTGCATACACACATAGACGAACAACCGGGCATTCATACCAAGAAAGGAAACATCCATATATATATATATATCCTTATATAACTGATGAACAAATAATGAATGATGAACGCCACTTACACTTGAAAAGGCACCATGGGAGTATGCAAGACCCTCAAGTCTGATTGGAAATTTAACATTACAGGACCTAACAATGTTCTGAATTTTGAAGTCCTGCTGATCACAATAAAAAATGTTAAAAACAAGCAGAGTAAAACACCATTGAAGCAAGAGATATTAGCCTTTAGCCTATACATGCAATTTGAATAGCATGGTTTGAGCTAGAGAAACCATAAACTTAGCAGGAAATCCAAGCTTTTAGATAATTCTGACATACTGAAAGCACAAAAACAATGTCAGACTATAGCTTATCTTCTTTTGCATCATTCTTTTCTAATGGATTGGCCACTACTTATCATTTTAAGCAAGCAGGATGTTAATAAAGTAAATGATGATCAAGCTCGGACATTTTTATGTGAAAATTTCATATCCTACCAAGACATACTAGTTATTCGACAAAATGTCTCTACCAACAAAACACGCAAAATCAACAACTGAAACCAACCTAGTATTTTCGTTAATTCTCACCAAACCAATGAACCACTCCATCACTCAACTGCAAATTGATAACCAAAAAAACTCAAAAAAAACAAAGGAAATCAGAGCCAAAAAGAAAAAGGGAAATCCAAATGAAATCTAAAAGAGAGAAAGTTTTACCTTCCTAATTCGTATTAGAGGATATTAGTTGGCAATTAGTTAGTTAGTTATGTGATAGGTTCTTGATTCTTTGTTACTATATAAACAAATGTATTCTAGTTTCCTAAGTAACTAAAGTTTGTATTTTGTATTCACTGTTAGTAAGACTTTGTATTCTTTCATTTCATAATAAGAGAATAAAGAAACGGCATCGTTTCTCTTCTTCATTACTCAAGACCAAGATACGGTGTCGTATCTCATACACCGTTGTTTCCCCAATTTCCACTTCTCAATATGGTATCAGATTTTTCTTCCGCTCTTGAAGGTTCGAGGGGATTCAAGAACGATGATCCTACGGATCCTTACTATATTCATCCCGGTGAGAATCCGGCGTTGGTTCTTACGTCGGCGCCGTTGACTGGTTCTAATTACCATCTATGGGCGTGGTCTATGAAGATGAGCCTAATCTCGAAGAACAAATTAGGGTTCGTCGATGGTTCAATCTTGCAACCCCGATCCGATGCTCCGCGATTTGACGCCTGGACGAAGTGTAACAACCTCGTGTTGTCCTGGATTCAGCGTGCCCTAAGCCCAGAGATTGCGCAGAGTGTTATATGGATTGATAGCGCTTCAGAACTCTGGACGGATCTGTTCGACCGTTTTAATCAAGGTGATGTCTTACGAATCTCGGATTTACTCCAAGATTTCTACTCTCTTCAACAAGGTACCTTATCTGTCACCACTTTTCATACACAGTTGAAAACAATTTGGGATGAGATATGTAATCTGTGTCCTCTGATGGCTTGTGATTGTTCTGCAATAGAATATAGAAAGCAAGATTTCCTTATACGTTTCTTGCATGGGTTGAATGAAAATTATTCTGTTCAAAAATCACAGATCCTCATGTTGAAACATTTGCCCAAAATTAATGAAGTTTTTTCGATAGTTATTCAACAAGAACGGTCTTTAAATGCTGTTATTTCTGTTGAGTCCAGTGCCTTCTTGGCAAGAAACTTGGATAGTTATTCTTCTAGACAAGAGAGGTCTGTTGCTCCTAAAAGAAGTTTTCCTGGTAGTAAGAAACCTCTATGTACCTACTGTGGGATGTATGGGCATAGTATAGAGAAATGCTATAAAAAGCATGGTTATCCACCGAGTTATAAGTCCAGAAATTTTAATCACAATAGGACTAATCAGGTGGCTTCTAGTAGTCATCTTGATCATCTTGATTCTGGTAATCATAGTAGTAAGGATAATTTCAGAGATGACAATCCTATTCAGTTTACTAAGGAGCAGTATGAGAATATATTAAGCTTGATCAATGACAAGTCTAGAGTTGCTAGTTCTACTGCTCAGCCTCTCAAAGATTCTACTGTCAATATGCTTTTGTCTTCTGTTGATTCTCAAGATCATGGTGTTTCACAGGCAGGTAATACAGGTATAATTCCTTCTGCCTTTTCTACTAGTTCATGTGATGATCATAGTTTAGTTCCCTAGATCTTAGATTCATGGGCCACTGATCACATAGTGAAAAATATTGATTGTTTTCTGGATTTTAAAAAGGTATCTGGTAAGTTTGTCAGATTGCCAAATAATCATTTGGTGCAAGTAAATCATATTGGTACTGTTAGACTTAATGATAGCTTAGTCCTTCATAATGTCTTTCATATTCCTGACTTTGGATTCAATTTAATTTCTGTTTTTCAGTTAGCTAAAAATGATAATATTTCTATCATTTTTAATGATGAATTTTGTGTTATACAGGATATCATCCATTGGAGGATGATTGGTTTAGCTAAGCAAGCTAATGGGTTGTATTTCTTTAATGTGGATAATTCAAGCAAGCCTCATACTGTATGCTCTTCTATCTCTTCTAAATTTTCATTTCTGCAATGGCATGCTAGACTAGGACACCCTTCTCAGGGGAGGATGAGTGTTTTTGCTGATTTATATCATGATATACCTAATGGGATGCTGTCTGATTGTGATGTTTGCCATCTAGCAAAACAGAAAAGACTAGCTTTTCCTGTTAGTTCTTCTGTTAGTGATGATATTTTTGATTTGCTTCATATGGATGTCCGGGGACCGTTTCCTATTAAGTCTGTTCATGGTTTTTCTTATTTTCTTACCATTATTGATGATAAGAGTAGATTCACATGGGTTTTTCCTATGCAATTTAAGTCTGAAGTTAATAAACATATAATCAGTTTTTGTTCTATGGTTAAACCCCAATTTTCTAAAACTCCTAAGTGTATTAGAACAGATAATGCTAAGGAGTTTGAGATGCTTGAGTTTTATAATTCTACTGGTATAATACATCAAAACTCATGTAGTTATACTCCTCAGCAAAACAGTGTAGTAGAAAGAAAACACCAGCATATCCTTATGGTAGCTAGGTCTTTAAGAATTCAGGCTTCCTTACCATTGAATTTTTGGCTTGATTGTGTAATTCATGCTGTTTATCTTATTAATATCACTCCCACTCCTGTTTTAGCTCAAAAGTCTCTTTTTGAAGTTTTTTTTGGTTCTAAGCCTGTCATTGACAATTTGAGAGTGTTTGAATGTTTAGCATATGCTAGTATTCTTCCTAAAGCTGCTAGTAAGCTTCATCCTAGGACTACTAGATGTATATTTGTTGGTTTTCCTAAGGCTGTAAAAGGATACAGACTTTTTAATTTGGATACTAAAAGTTTCTTTGTATCCAGAGATGTTAAATTTGTTGAAAATAATTTTCCTTTTCAGGATACATCTAGTAAGTCTTTTGAAAACATTGTTTTGCCAAAATATGAGAATATTAAACTTTTTCAGGATTCTTTTGATACAAATGACAATAATTCTGATTTTTCTGGTAATCCTCACATTCAATCTCCTTTGTCTCAAAACTCTAATAATTCTACTGATTCTGGTAATATCAGTCCTGAACATTCTTCTACTAATGATTATGCTGCTGAACATTCTGATAGTATTTCTGATCTACCAGCTACTGATAATCATACTTCTAATAATGATAATGTTGTCATACCTAATCCATCTACTCTTGTTAAGACTACTAGATCATCTAGGGTTTCTAAGTTGCCTCAGAAATATAGTGATTATCAAGTGTCTTTGCCGAAACAAGGTTCTAGAAGCAATTATGTTCAAACATCTCCTCATTCTCTTGCTAATGCTATTTCTTATCAAAATATCTCTGTTGGTCATCTAGCTTATATCAATAATGTTTCTGTTTTAAAAGAACCAAAGAGTTATAAAGAAGCCATTATGCATAAAGAATGGAAAACAGCCATGGAGGAAGAAATCTCAGCTTTAGAAAATAACAATACATGGTCTTTAGTTGAACTTCCTCCTGGTAAACAAACCATAGGATGCAAATGGGTTTATAAAACAAAACTTAAATCTGATGGATCTTTGGAAAGATATAAAGCTAGGTTGGTAGCAAAAGGGTATACTCAACAAAATGAGGTAGATTTTCTTACCACTTTTAGTCCTGTTGCTAAATTGACCACTGTTAGGACATTAATAGCTATCTCTGCTTCTAAGAATTGGTTTTTGCAACAATTAGACATAAACAATGCCTTTCTACATGATTTTCTTCATGAAAAGGTTTATATGATTCCTCCTCCTGGTTTTTCTAATTCTAATCCTAAATTGGTTTGCAAGCTTAACAAGAGCCTCTATGGTCTAAAGCAGGCTAGCAGACAGTGGAATGAAAGGTTAACCACTGTCTTGCTAGACCAAGGTTTTAAACAGTCCTCAGCAGATACCTCATTGTTTACCAAAGGACATGATTCTTCTTTTATTGCCTTGGCTGTTTATGTAGATGATATAGTCTTGGCTAGCCCAGATATCAATGAAATTAATAAAATCAAAACTTTTTTACATGATACTTTTAAAATAAAGGACTTAGGAGAATTGAAATATTTTTTGGGTTTTGAGGTGGCTAGGTCTTCTAAAGGTGTTAATCTTTGTCAAAGGAAATATGCAATTGAGTTGCTAGAAGAAACAGGTTTTTTAGATGCCAAACCTTTTCCTACACCTATGGTTCCTAGGACTAAGCTTTCTAGACATACTGGAACACCTTTAGAAGATATTACCATGTATAGGAAAATTATAGGAAAGCTTCTTTACCTTACTAACACCAGACCTGATCTTGCTTATGCTGTTCAACAGCTTTCTCAGTATGTGTCTGCTCCCACTGATATTCATTTGTCTGCTTTACATAGGGTTCTTAGATATCTTAAAGGGACTGTTGGTCAAGGGCTTTTCTTTCCTGTGAACAATCCTATACAGATTAATGCTTTCTCTGACTCAGATTGGGCATCATGCCCAGATTCAAGGAAGTCCACTACAGGTTTTTGTGTTTTCTTAGGCACTGCTTTAATTTCCTGGAAATCTAAGAAACAGCAGACAATTTCAAGGTCTTCAAGTGAAGCTGAATATCGTACATTGGCTTCAGTAACTTGTGAAATTCAATGGCTTATTTATCTACTATCTGATTTACATTTTGTTTTACAACCTGCAAATATTTTTTGTGATAATCTATTTGCAATTAAAATTGCAGAAAACCCAGTCCAGCATGAGCGTACGAAGCATATAGAGATCGATTGTCACATTGTTCGGGAGAAGTTGCAGCATCGATTGATCAGAATTCTTCCTGTTTCTACCACTAATCAACTTGCAGATTGCTTTACTAAGCCTCTTACTCCTTCTATATTTCAGAATCTCATCTTCAAGTTGGGCATACATAACATATATGCTCCAACTTGAGGGGGGCTATTAGAGGATATTAGTTGGCAATTAGTTAGTTAGTTATGTGATAGGTTCTTGATTCTTTGTTACTATATAAACAAATGTATTCTAGTTTCCTAAGTAACTAAAGTTTGTATTTTGTATTCACTGTTAGTAAGACTTTGTATTCTTTCATTTCATAATAAGAGAATAAAGAAACGACATCGTTTCTCTTCTTCATTACTCAAGACTAAGATACGGTGTCGTATCTCATACACCGTTGTTTCCCCAATTTCCACTTCTCAATAATTCGTTTTGGCGATCGAAGCGTCGGATGAATTCCCTAACGGTCGTTCGAGGTACCTTGGTGAGGAGTTCAACATACCTCAATTTTAGGCTGATCCGACGATGGAAGACGACGAATCACACTCCCAAGACACAAGGATTTGGACTCATTTTGGGTCATTTGAGGGTGGTTTAAAAAAACGAACCGATAGAAAGAAATGGGAGAAGAAGAGGAGCTGGCCGATGATTTTGGTTTGCCGAAAACCTCACTGGAGCAACGCTTCTAGAATGAAGAAGAGAGTTACCGGCGGAGGTGATGAGGGTGAGGTGAAGGAACACATTATTTTATTTATTTAATTAAATGTATTAAAATATATTTTTTAAATCAAGTCATAACAATGTCAAACATTTAACGGTTGAGTGATGAAAAAAGTTTAATGTTAAAAATTGATTGAGTAAATTAATTTTTTTTAAAGTTAAATAATTAAAATAGGTTACAGAATAAAATTGAGTGGTAATTTAAATATTTTACCCGTAAAGATATATTGTTCATCTCCTTATTTTCTGCCATCTCAACTCTAAGATTTGAAGGAAGTGCTTTAACTTCGGAGAATCAAAAAGAATTTGAACAAGTAGATTTAAAACTTTGCGGGTGTCATTTTTCTTTCAACTCTCTCTATTTTATATATTGGGCATTTACGTTGCAATTCTTTCTAATTTCTCTTTCAATTACAGGTGGATATTTTTATATTACGTGGGTAAAAATAATTAAAAAAATAGGAAAATTACCTAAATAGTACTCACCTATTGCTGCATTACTGTTTTAGTACCTCACCTATTATTTTGACAAATTAATACTTAATATTACGATTTTATTTTAGTACTCCGCTATTTAAAGTTAACGGTGACAATGATGTGAAATTTTTTTTAATGACAGATGTATTATTTCTGCCTAGTCATCATTCCACGTGGGTTAAGAATATCTATAAACAGATACTACCTTATAATCACCTTTAGACTATTAAAACTCCAAAATGTGATTAATTTGAATTGTTTTCAGTCGATTAAAACTTCCTCAGTCCTTTGCGTTTCTAGTGTTCTTGATTTAGGGGAAAAGTGTTTGTCATTCGAGTAAAATAGGATTGCATTTAGAAAGAAAAAAAAAAATCTGAGTAATCTGAATAACAAATGCAACTTTAGCATCAAACTTGACAACATACAATTTCATACATCTTTCATACAAGTTATATGCCACAAGCCCACAATGGAAAATTGATAATTTATAAAGGTTCAAACTTGACAACATACACCTTTCATTTTACCATCATAAACAAAAAAAAATTTCATCATCTTACAGCCAAAATACCTTCATAAACCATTAAATCTTTACAACCTAAACCAAAACATAAAACCAGAATTTTTCACTATTTGACTAACCTTAACCAACAATTACCCGAAAAATTACAAGTACTCATTTTTTAAACCTCAAAAGAGCGCTAAATAAGCCAAAAAAATCAAGACAAATAACTCAAATAATCAGCTCTTTCTTCCTTGCTTTCACCATTGCTCCCTCCGATTTTAAAAGATCAATAATGACAGCTTTTAGACTATCGGTTATTTCAGGATCAAACCACTTGAAAAAACAATATTTTCCAGTTTTTTTCCCGCAAAATTAGGGCACCCAAAAATCTCATATCCGAATTATTTTTTGTCTAAGATGTTCTAATCTCATTTGGAACACCACAATAAAAAAAGAATGATATTTGTTGTCTCCATTTGCTTCTCCCCTTCATCTTCATTCTTACTTTCTCCAGAAACTCTTTAAAAATAAACAACAATAGTGAAGAATAGGAAATACATTTTGAGTTTAGGGTTTCTATCCTTCAAATAAAGATCTATTAATATTTTAAGGGTAAACTACTGCAGGGGTCACTTTCGTTTTCCGTTTGTACAGATTTAGTCACCACTTTTGAAAAGTGCCAATAAGTGGTCATCTACGTTTTCGATGTGTAAAGACTTGGTCACTCCGACGTTATAGTCTGTTAGTCCCCTAACGGATTGCTGATTGGCGGAATTAATTAACGAAAAAATAAGGATAAATTACTGCAATAGCCATTAAAATTTATCTCATGTACATTTTTTCTCCTCAATTTAAAAAAGTAAACATTATAGTCACTAATAAAAATGTTTCTTTATAATTTCACCCTTAAATTTTTAAAATTTTTATTTTGAATTTTTGAGTCGAGTTTATGAAATTACGAGTCGAGTATTTTCACATCAAACCAAAAAATTTAATTTTTTCGAGTCAAGTCGAGTGTTGCAATTCCCTACATACAAACACGGATTAAAATTAAAAATTATATTTCTTCCCTACACACAAACCTAAGTTAGTGAACATCTTATCTTGCTTAAAGGACCTAGTGTCTCATTCTACTAGAATAAAAATATGTTCAATATAACATTTCCTTCTGTTTGGGTAGAGATGACAATGGGTCAAGCTTTTAGTAGACCCAAACCTGACTCGACAATAACACAACAAAATGTTACTTCGATCCGCCCCCTTTTAAAATACATTTACACGATCTTAATCCGAACCGAAAATAAAATTAAAATTCTGATTCGTATCCAATCCAACCACTGTTTAGAGAAAAAAAATCAATCCCAAAACCATTTTTTCAAAATACGATCCTATAAAATTGATCGAATCGAACTTATTGAATTTGGATAAAATTATCATCTTGTGTTAATAAAAACTAATAACTATATTAATGATAACCAGGTAAATATTCAGACTTATTGAATTTGACTCGAAAAAAATTAAATTTTTTGGTTTGATGTGAAAATACTCGACTCATAATTTCATAAACTCGACTCAAAAATTCAAAATAACGTTTGAATTATAAAATAGAAAATCCAATAACTCGAATTTTTTAGTAGTTAGTGGACTAAATTTTTAAGTTCGAGTTATTAAATAGGAGCAATTTGGGCACCTAAGTTTCAAAGGGTATACTTTGGGCACCTATTTTTCATCTAAGCATTTATAATATTATTGTACTAATTGATTGTAAAGTTTTAGGATTGAAAAATGAATTTTTAAAAATTTAAGGGTGAAATTATAAAGAAACATTTTTATTAGTGACTATAATGTTTACTTTTTTAAATTGAGGAGAAAAAATGTGCATGAGATAAATTTTAATGGCTATTGTAGTAATTTACCCTTATTTTTTCGTTAATTAATTCCGCCACATCAACAATCCGTTAGGGGACTAACAGACTATAACGTCGGAGTGACCAAGTCTTTACACATCGAAAACGTAGATGACCACTTATTGGCACTTTTCAAAAGTGGTGACTAAATCTGTACAAACGAGAAACGAAAGTGACATTTGCAGTAGTTTACCCTTAAATTAAATACTTATTAAATCCATGTTAATTTTGAAGTAAAACAATTTTAACCCCTCCAATAATCTAATTCTAACTTTGTCGTTATTCAATCAGGGACGAACGTAAGACTTTAGGTTAGAGGAGGCGAACCTATAAATTTTTAGAGGGTGAACTTTTAAATTTTTAGAGGGGGCGAAAATAAATTTTCAATAGAAAATACATAGAAAAATTCTAAAATTTTTCTAAGTCGTATAAGAATTTTAAATTTTTAGGAGGTGACCGCTCCCGCCAGCCCCCTCAGTCCATCCCCGCATTCAATCAAACTCAAATAAGTATCAGACCTCGAATTTTAAATTAAACTTGATCTTGTCAATTCAAGCTACATTTGATGACCTAATTAAATTCCTTAATCTAATTATATTTTAGTTTGTTATTGTGGTATTGTGATAGTATCTGTGTTGCTTTTAATAATGTATGGTTTGAACTTATATATATATATATATAGTATAATATTGTTTGAATTCGGATTACTAAGGACACACCTTGGGTTAATCAAACCCTTTGCCCTTGATCTAAGGATTATTATCTAATATATAGGGAGGTGAAAATTTTTTGTTTCTATAAGCGCTTTAATTTTAGGGTTTAAGGTTTTAGTTTAGAGGTTTATAATTCAGGGTTTAAGGTTAGGTTTTAGGGTAATATGATTAGGGTTTATGTTTTAGCCTATATACCATAAATTTTAACCTAAACATGAAATTCTATCAACAATCCCTAAGTTAAAAACTACGACACTTAAACCTCTAAACCCTAAACAAAGTCCTTAAATTCTAAAATTAAGGCGCTTGTTGAAACACTAGCGTTTGCATGGAATAATTGCACTTAATCTAATTATACTTTAGTTTAAACCCTCGCTTTATGGGTAAACTACTGCAATGGTCACTTATGTTTTCGCTCAGTATAGTTTTGGTCACCAATTTTTAAATTCGACAAATAAGGCCACTTACATTTTTTTATCTTAAACTTCTGGTCACTCAAAGTTAAGTGTCGTTAAATGGGTGGCGTGACTGTTAAATGGAAATTTATATAATTACACATTTGGTGCATGTTAGTTACTTATTATATCAATTTGATCCTAATTTTAATTTAACTTATTTAAATAAATCAATCACTCAATTAGGTACCGACACATGTCATCATCTTATTGGAAGAATTTAACTATTTTTTTTTATTCAATAAATTTATTTTCCTCCAATCAGGTGGTGACACGTGTCACCTAATTGAATAAAAATAAATTAAGTGATTAATTGAGTGATGACACATTTTATATATTTATTAAATAAAAATAAATAATTAAATTCTTCCAATATGGAGATGACACATGTTGGCACCTAATTATTGATTAATTTATTTAATTAATTTAAAATTAAGATTAAATTGATATAATAGGTAACCAATAGGAACCAAATGTGTAATTATATAAAGGGTAAACTACTGCAGGGGTCACTTTCGTTTCCCGTTTGGGGACTAACGGACTATAACGTCGGAGTGACCAAGTCTTTACACATCGAAAACGTAGATGACCACTTATTGGCACTTTTCAAAAGTGGTGACTAAATCTGTATAAACGAGAAACGAAAGTGACCCATGCAGTAGTTTACCCATATTTTAATCATTTAACACATGTGAATGGTGACTAGGCAGAAATAATACACGTGAAATTAAAAAATGGAAAAAAAACTACACCGTTAACTTTAAACGGCGTGTACTAAAATAAAATCATAACGTAACGTTAAGTACCATTTTGCCAAAAAAAATAGTTGGGTACCAAAACAGTAACGTGGCAATAGGTGGGGTACTATTTAAATAGTTTTCCCTATAAATGATAAATAGAAATAATAAAAAAGGAAAACTACATATTTGGTACCCACCCTTACCCACGTTTCTATTTTAGTAGCTCATCTATTTTTTTTGCTCGGCAAAAAATATTTTATTATAGATAAGTGATTAGTGACTAGTTTTGTCACTATTTTCATGCTAATTATGCTCAATTGGTTGCTTTGTGGTGCTGGATTATGGCTCATTACATGATTTACTGTGCAGGACCTCGCTGCTGCGAAATATTACGAAAAAGGTCGAAATCTGCAATTTGTGGATTCATGCCCGGGTTAGTGGGCATGAATTGGGGCATGAATGCACTGACTCGGTGACACGTCAGCGGATGACATCAGCAGCACGAGACGTCAGCAACAGTGATGATCATATGATGATGTGGCAGCAGAAGTGAAAGCTTATCAGGATATTCCGATACCTTATCAGATTCGGGATGATAGATTATCGATCAGGATTTGGATAAAGACTTGGGATTTATCTCTTGGGTAAACTACTGTGCAGGTCACTTATGTTTAACGAGTGTACAGAGTTAGTCACCACTTTTGAAAAGTGCATATTAGTAGTCCTTCACGTTTTCGATGTGTAAATAGTTGGTCACTCCGACGTTAGACTCCGTTAGTCTCTAAAGGATTGCTGATGTGGCTGACTTAATTAAATTAAATATACACGTGTATTTCCACGTGGATAATAACGTGGAACTTTGCTACTTAAAGCACTAATATTATAAAATCCCCAATTTGTACAACCCTAAAAATTTCTCTGTAAAATTAGAAGAAGAAGAAGATGGAAGTAGAATGTCAAGTACCTAATTGTCGTTGTGAAACTTGCGTTTCTTCTGTCATCCTTGAAAGCTTCTCCATAATCATCCCACTATTTTGTTGTATAAACCCCACCACATAACCCGTGGCAATGAGATCAAAGCTTCTCCATCTTCTCTTTTGAGCAAAACTCCTCAACCCAATTTCAATCCTCTTATACTCTTCTTCTTCTCCATCGGCTGATTTCGACATCGACATCGCTCTGGCAAGACACCTTGCTAGTATAACTCCGTCTTCCAGGGCCGAACATCCGCCTTGCCTGAGGTCTGGAGTCATGGGGTGAAGGGCGTCACCGGCTACACAAACATTGCCTTTGCTGATATTTCCCCGTAGAAGCTCCCAAGGCCTTCTTTATCTTAATGGGGAGGATGCAATGCTATCGAGCCGGATTTTTTCTACAACCGATTTCATGTCGTCCGGTGTGTCTTCGAGCTTGTTTAGGACGAATTGCTTCAGCTTAACAGGGTCGTCTTCTAGTTCTTCTTCTACAAACAAAGTAGTAACATAAGAATTAATGTAAATGTTATTCAATTTAAGCCACAGAGAAGAAGGGTTTTGGACTTGGGGATCACCCCCTAAGCCACAGATTGTCTATCGAAGCTATACCGGTCGGATTTTTTTGTTCCGACTAAGACGAAGTCAGTTTTTGTTAAATGTAACTAACAAAGCCCCTGCATTCTATCTTCTTCACTATGATCTTAACATAGTCTATGTTGTCGCAAAGAAGCTCATGCAGATTGGAGGATGAACCTTAAACAAAGCAAGGATGGAGGAAGGGAGAAGCCACAGCCCATCTCCGCATATCAAGCCAGAAGCTACATCAGGAACCATCAAACCGGCCTTCTTGCCGTTTAGCTTGTGCCATGCGAAAACAACCAAACTCCCCACACACATATCGATTGCAAAGTAAGCACCAACAAGGAAAGGGACGACCATAGCCATTGGAAGGGGAATCCATTTCCCGATATACTTGGGAGTAAAATCTCTCAACAAATTGGCCGCAATGGCGAAGGAAAAAAACCCATAGCAGAGCTGCAAACAATGCCGGGGAAGGGCAGAGAAGCCTTGAACACCAAGAATTGCCATATTTCGATAAATGAGAGCATATGGTGCTTTGTATTGGCCATCAGGGTTCCCCAAATCGAAAGCTTTATAGAAGAGAAAGAATGTGAAAGGAGCTACAACGCAGTCAATGGCCGTTCCGATCGCCTGGCTGAGAAGCATGGATCTTGGAGAAGTGAGTGTTAAATGACCTGTTTTGAGATCATGCATCAAATCAGACGAGATGGAGACGATGGATTTAATAAGACCGCAGCCCACGAGTCCTGCAACAACACCATTTTCCTTCCCGGACAAGGAAACAAGCACGAAGAGGGCCATGTTCATGTCAGTCAGACCAGCACCATAAGCATTGCAGAAGCTCAAAGAGGGTGCAAGAATGTAAGCAACAACTACATAATACCATTTTAGCTCGGGGAACATCTGAGGGATCACAATGATGGAAACGATGGAAAAAACAGTGTAACCCACAATTAGGTACTTGACATTCCACTTCCATCTTCTTCTTCTTCTTCTTCTTCTTCTTCTTCTTCTTCTTCTTCTTCTTCTTCTTCTTCTTCTTCTTCTTCTTCTTCTTCTTCTTCTTCTTCTTCTTCATCTTCTTCTTCTTCTTCTTCTTCTTCTTCTTCTTCTTCTTCTTCTTCTTCTTCTTCTTCTTCTTCTTCTTCTTCTTCTTCTTCTTCTTCTTCTTCTTCTTCTTCTTCTTCTTCTTCTTCTTCTTCTAATTTTACAGAGAAATTTTTAGGGTTGTACAAATTGGAGATTTTATAATAGGGAACTAACGGAGTCTAACGTCGGAGTGACCAACTATTTACACATCGAAAACGTGAAGGACTACTAATATGCACTTTTCAAAAGTGGTGACTAACTCTGTACACTCGTTAAACATAAATGACCTGCACAATAGTTTACCCTTATCTCTTTTAGTGTTTTGTTTGAAATTTAGAGATTTAGGATTGTTAAGAAAACTAGCGATTTTTTAAAACGAAAATTTCTTGAAATATGAAATCATGCAAGTACTCACATTTTGAATGGTTAACATAATTTTTTAACGTCTGTTACGGAAAAACATTAAAATGATTACAGAATGAAATATTAGTCACCTACTTTTTTTAAAGAATACTTTATGCACATACTTTGCCAAAAAAAATACTTTAGTCACCAATCTCAGAAAAATGGGGACAAAGACTAATTTGACCAATGCTTAAAATTTGGAAGAAATTTAGGTTTCTAAAAATGATATAGTTTCGGTTTGTGCACTTATTTTGTAGTTAATCCTTAGCTATTTAACTTTAAATTTCGGGGACAAAGACTAATTTGACTAATGCTTAAATTTGGAGGACTTAAAATGTCATCAAATGATTGTGTCTGTTTGTGTCTATTTGTGTTTGTCGTTGACTTATGGTTGAGTGTGACAAAAATCTAATCCATATTTAAATGTATAAATTTTAAATTTATAATTTTCTAAGTGATATTATCTAAAATTTTAAATTGTTTTATTATTATTTTTTGAAAAATATCTAAAATTACAATTAGAGTTTACAACTATTATTATAAATTCTAAATACATAATTTAGACATTTTCTAATAACATTGACACACAAAAATCAGTCGCTTTAGATTATACATGGAAAAGGTTAAGACCAAACAAAATCATACAATTATCTTTTTTTTGTTTAACCATTAATATCCAACTCATTGGCCGACTAATTCGAATCGGGTATAACAAAGACCCATTATAAGGGCGACCCTTCTAATCCAATATGCTTCATTCACAATTTCATGATTCAAACATCATATCTTATTTAAGCGATCTAGTACCTCATCCCACCTAGACTAATTGGTTGTTGGTTTGATGTCTAAATTTTAATAATTATTGTAAAACTTTAGTACTATTATCTAAATCCAAAATAGTACCGCCGAATTTCAAGAAATAAAAAAAAGGTAGCTTAAAGGTCAAGTAGTATTAAGAGTGATGGAGACTTGATGGGAAACGAAAGGACTTAGAAATTTGAATCAAAGTTTACAACTCTCTTAAGGAAAGCTTGAATCTTCTTCCACTCCAAGCTGTGCAGATTGCAGCTGTTACTGTTAGCACCACATTACTTGATAATGGATGCTGTTAATATGTTACATAGCCTTTTACTTATAATCCTTCCCTTCCATTTTCTTTGGCTTTCCCAAATTCTAAGCCTACCAAGGAAACGCCTAAAACCCTCTCTTCCTCTCTCCTTTTATTTTATGATTGTAATTTTGAGTGCAGTGCTAGGGAATGGCAAGTCTAGGTTGAATCTTCCCAAGCTCCTATGGAGGGTTGAAATTTTGAATGCAGTGGATTGTAATGGAGAAATTACCAAGTTGACTTGGAGGATTGAGAATTTCTCTAGTGTTGAACACCAGAAGCCCTACTTTGAAAATTTTAGTGTTGATGGCAACAAATGGTATCTTTGTTTTTCATCAACTTCTGGTCGTCGCTTATTTTTTAATTTGCATTTGATCTACCATGACTAAGATTTCCAAACTTATTTGGCAGGATAATTCTTATCTTCCCCAAGGGGAACAAGAACAACATGGATCATTTGTCTATTTACTTAGGTGTTGCAGATTCAGCAACTTTTCCTCCAGGATGGAGTAGATTTGTCCAACTCGAATTTGCAGTCATCGACCAAATCAATCGTACAAATTCCATTACAGGAGGTCTTTTGTTACAGCAATCTCAGTTTATCCTCCTTTTTTACTTTATTTAATTGGTTTACCACCAATACGAATGAATCATATGCATTTCATTCTAAAGATGGTCATAGCAGGAAGGATTTAGGAAAACAAAGTTGCTTATAATTTGGTTTCCTCATCAAAATCTCTTTTGATTCCTTGTTCACCCTCTTTTTCTGTTGCTATGGGAATATATGATGCACCGGTTGTGAATACTGCTCGAGCTTTCCATATACATACATACATACATATGCAGAAATAGAAAAGATGGATGTGAATTCCTTGTTCTCCTTAATCTGTGTCGATGATGATATAAAGCGGAAACCTCGAATTCCGAATAGCTAGTCACGGTTTTGTATTATCAACCATTAGTGTTACCCAATAGCTCAGCCTGATTGAAGCTTTGGCATGGTTAAGATTCGATGACAGATGGAAAATTTGTTATTGATTATATAGAAACTCTTGCTTTTGGCAGTCACTACGCAGGAGTTCAAGGCAAAGGAGTCTGGTTGGGGATACACTTCTTTCTTAGCACTTACTGAATTAGAAGACCCTACAAAAGGCTATCTCCTCAATGATGCATGCCTAGTTGAAGCCTACATTTCTGATAAGACTGAAGGTCTGATTTCACATGAATTCATACTCGCAACTGATTTGGATAAACATAAGACCAAGGAAGCCGATGGTGTCGAGGAAGCCATAAACAACCAGACTGTGAAAACCGAACCAGTAGAAATCAAATCTCCTTTACTAAGTAGTTGTTAATATTAACGCCTTTATATAACTCTATTATTGTTTTCTTTTCCGCCGTTTCAGGCAATTGAACCTGAAGATCCTACTGAGGAATATATGAACACATTCTTCTTTAGACTAGAGTCTAAGCTTTTGAGCTCTAAAATCGTTGTTTCTCGAGAAGAAGCAAAGGAAGCAGTGGCTAAATTAGATGAAGCCATGAATATGTCCCCTGTTGATTTTTTCAATTCAGGGATGTTTTCTTCACTTAAGCAGGCATTCCAGATCCTTGCTAGTTTTAATTATTCCTCTACAACCCTTACAATTGGGCAGAAAAATGTGATGTTAGCCCTGGAGGAAAGCTTGAAAGAACTAGCTAACCGTGCAGTGAAAGCAGTGGAGGACAAAAGCCACCTCAGCAAGAAGGAATCTGTCAAGCAGACGATTACTCATAACTTGGATACTATTCTATCAAGGTATAAAGCGTTGGAATCAGAGGTGAAACAGGTAGAGCAAAAACTTGTTGCCCTCCATAAGCAAGTTGAAGAAGCAGAAAAGGAAAGGGAGAATATGTTGGCTGAACGAAAGGAGCTATTCAGAAGTTCGAACAAAATGCAAATGGAGTTGGAAGCATTGGAAAAGAAATGGGCAGAGTATGAGGCCAAAGCCGAGGCTGCTAAGAAGGAAGAGAAGACCGTTGAAGCTGAATGGGGAAGAATGAAAGATTTCATCTCTTCAATAAAAGGAAAGATTTAAAAACAGTTGGATGGGCGTTTTGAGCAAGACTTCCATAGCATACTTTGTAGTAGACATATGGAGCCAGTTTTCAGACCCTCTAAGCTACTGTTGGTTTATCCTCCTTTTGCTACTTGATGCTACTGGGGAATGTATGTATGGAACTCTTCTTTTAAGAATGCTTTTTTTATCTACTAAAAAAATATGTGATGTAATTTTTATGTCTTTTTATTGTGCTTAAATTTAGGATTTAATAATTTTTTTTAATTTGATATTACTTGTTGAGAAAGTAATGGCTCTAATGGAGGTTGCAAAATTTGGAAGGGCCAATATCCCACTCATTGTGTGTTTAGATGTGTCATAATTCACCATTCGAGTATTGCAAAATCTAATCAATATTTAAAAGGTTTAACTTTTAAATTTTATAAATTTATAAGTTCAATTATTTAAAATTATTTAAATATTTTACTTTAAATTTATAAAAATGAACTAGAAATTATATGAGAATTAATGATCTAAATTTTAATAATCACTATCAAATACATATTATATAAATGCATAACAGTAGGGGTGAGCAAAACTCGACTCAACTCGAAAAAATCGAATAACTCGACTCGACTCGAGGCAAAAATATTCGATTCGTCTTGACTCGACTCGAAATTTCATAAACTCGAATAACTTAAAAAATTTTCAAATAAAGTTTGAGTTGTAAAATGGAAATTCGAATAACTCGAAATTTTTAGTAATTAGTGGATTTATTTTTAAGTTATAGGCGAGTCCCTCTATTTTTTTATGATATATACATACTAATATATAAAAATATGAAGAAATATTATCACATGTGAAAAAATATATATGTGCATATCTTATATGATTAGAGAAAAGAGTTTAAATTGGAATCAATCCCTGCTATAACATGATAAATAATTACAGTTAAATTTTTATAGGAATTCGAAAACTCGACTCGAATTTCTTAAACTCAACTCAAATCGAAAAAATTTCAAATAAAGTTTGAGTTGTAAAATATGACTGGTCAACTCGAATAATTCGAAATTTTTTGACTCGACTCGACTCGACTAGATCGAACGCTCACCCCTACATAACAGCACGAATACAAGTACACAACCGAATTATAAGGGGAAAAAAGGGTAGCTTAAAGGCTAAGTAGTATAAGAGTGAAGGAGTCTTTATGGAAAACGAAAGGAGTTGAAATTTGATTTGGAACGCTCCACACAATAAACCCTAATCTTCTTGCCCCTCGAAGTTCTTGATAATGGCAGGTATAGGTATAGCATTCAACCCTAATCTACTTGTACTTGTAATCCTTCGATTTTCTTTTGATTTTGATGTTTACAATTTGGAGTGCAGTGAATAGCAAGTCTGGGTTTAATCTTCCCAAGGTCATGTGGAGGGTTGAGATTTTGAAAGGCAGCGAGTCTCAGTCTAAGGATGGCAATGTAGGAGTAACCAAGGTGACTTGGAGGATTCAGAATTTCTCCAGTTTTAAAAAAGAACAAAAGCTCTACTCTGAAAATTTCACTATTGATGGCAACAAATGGTAGCTTTGATTTTCCTTCTTCTTGTGGCTGCTTATGTTTTAATCTGCATTTCATCTCCCATTACTTGTATTTGTAAACTTATTTGGGCAGGCAACTTAGTATCTACCCCAAGGGATACAAGACGGATCATTTGTCATTTTATTTAAAACTTGCAGATTCAATGACTTTGCCTTCAGGGTGGAGTAGATTTGCCCAATTCGGATTAGCAGTCATCGACCAAATCGATCGTACAAATTCCATTACAAGAGGTCTTTTGTTACAGCAATCACATTTTATCCTTCTTTTGATTCCTTATGCACTGAAGGTTGAATAATTCTGTTAATCCTCTTAAATGAATTTTGTGTCACCATCTAATCATTTTTTTTAACAATTCTCTTAAAAGATGGTTTTGAACCATTATTTCTGATGCCGTGTGAATGAAGTATAAACCGGAAACCTCCAATTCCTAATACTCAATGGTTTCATATTATCAACCATTAATGTTACCCAATAGCTCAGCTTGATTGAAGCTTTGGCATGGTTAAAGCAGTCCAAGACCGATGCCAAATTTGTTATCCATCTTCTTAAATCTGTCATTACCTTGTTTTCTCAGTGGTTGATTATAGAAACTCTTGCTTTTGGCAGTCTCCAGTGCTAAGTTCAAGGCAAAGGGATCTGGTTGGGGGTACACTTCTTTCTTAGCACTTAGTGAATTAGATGACCCTAAAAGAGGCTATCTCCTCAACGATGAATGCTTAGTTGAAGCCTACATTTCCACTGATATGACTAAAGGTCTTATTTCACGTGAATTCATACTCGAAACTGATTCGGATAAACATAAAACCAAAGAAGCTGATGGTGCTAAGGCAGCCATAGACATCCAGACAACTATGAAAACTGAACCAGTAGAAATCAAATCCTCCTTCACTAATTAGTTTAGTTGTTAATATTAATGCATTTATGTATCTCTATTATTACTTTCTTTTCTGCTGTGTTTCAGGCCATTGAACCTGAAGAGCCTACCGAGGAAGACATGAACACATTCTTTTCTAGCTTAGAGTCTAAGCTTTTGAGCTCTAAAATTGTTGTTTCTCAAGAAGACGCGAAAGAAGCAGTGGCTGAATTAGATGAAGCCATGAATATGACCCCTGTTGATTTCTACAATTCAGGGAAGTTTTCTCCACTTAAGCAGGCATTCAAGACCCTTGCTAGTTTTAATTATTCCTCTACCACTCTTACAATTGAGCAAAAAAATGAGTTGTTCACAGTGGAGGAAAGCTTGAAAGAACTAGCTGACCGTGCAGCGAAAGCAATGGAGGACAAGAACTACCTTAGTGAGAAGGAATCTATGAAGCGGACGATTACTCATAGCTTGGATAGTAATGTAGTCAGATATAAAGAGGTGGAATCAGAGGTGAAACGGGTAGAGCAAAAACTTGCTGCCTTCCATGAGCAAGTCGAAGAACCAGAAAAGGAAAGGGAGAATATGTTGGCTGAACGAAAGGGGATATTCAGAAGTTCAAAGTGAATGAAAGTGGAGTTGGAAGCATTGGAAAAGAAATGGACAGAGTATGAGGCCAAAGCCGAGGTTGCCGAGAAGGAAGAGAAGACTGTTGAAGCTGAATGGGGAAAAAGATCAAAGATTTCATCTCTTCTATAAAAGGAAATATTTAAAAACCATTGAATGATTTTACTGTAATAGAGTTTTGAGCAAGACTTCTATAATCCATACCATACTTTCTAGTAGACATATTATAAATATAGGAATGGGGGCCAATTTCCAAACCCTCTAAGCTCGGCATACAGTGCGTCAAATGCAAACCATTAATTTATATTTGGTACACCCGCATGGTATAAATTCTATGTATTGTAAATGATCTAAACGATGAAACATCATCATCAAATTTTAACACTAAATATATTTAAATTATTTTTAATGATATGTGGATAATCTTATTTGGCTATAAGACATAGAATTATCATTGCATTCAATACAAATCATGTTTCTCAAACTGAGTTTTGAACTTTTAATTCATTAGTACCAATAATTTTAACACTCAACCATGAGTGTCTTGAATGAAATTATTTTAATAATTTAATCACACCATTAATAAATTAATAGTTCAATGTTCAAAATAAAATCGAGATTTAGTTGACTCGTGTTACCGTGTACCCTATTTTTATCTGACGAGTAACCCTGAAGCTTCATGGGGAAAGAAAGGACTTGAATAGTAAAAAATTAGTGAAACCCTGAATCTTCTACTCGAAGTTCTGCAGTTTGCATCTTTGAGCACCACATTACTTGATCATGGAAGGTATTCGAACATTTTATTGTTGATGCCAACAAATGGTAACTTTGATCCTCTTTTTCTTGTTGTTGCTGCTTTATGTTTTAACTTGCATCTTATTGTTGGAAAAATAGACTGCCAAAAAGTATTAGTATTGAATGGAAAATATTCGACAGAAACAAATCAAGCTTAATTGTGCCGTGGTATATAACCACTGTTTTAGAAGCTAATTCGTCCCAATTTATGTAATTGCTGCATTGGATGCTCCCCGAAGTTAACACACTCTCTCTAAGAATTCGTACACCCAAAAACTGAAGCAGACAATGGTGGTATAGCTCTTGTCTAAAGAATAAAAAAAAACTCAAAATTTTCAATTGTAAAATCGTAGAAGAAAAGAGAGCAAACTTGAAAAGTTGTGTTTTGTAAGTTGTTGGAATATATAAAATGAACGAAAATGCTCTCTATTTATAGGATAAAATCGTTCATTTGCAAAACATGAAATTAAAACAACTTTAATCCATTGTCTAAGACGGTCACAAAAGATTTAACTTCAACAGTTAAAATCGTTCGAAGGCTGGATTAATGCTGCAGTAACAGCCGAATTAAAGGCTGAAACAATTCAATTCATCTTGGATTAATACTGCAGTAAAATCCAAATTTAAATCAGTCAATAGATTCAAATTTTGGCCTAAAGCATTTTAAATCCAAGGCTTACAAATAGTCAAGTGAATAACTCTTTCACATTAAACATAAGAAAAAATCTTTACAGATTTTGTTCAAAAATATAATACACACATCAAACATGTCAAAGACCGAACACAAGACAAGCGAGCGACATCGATAATGTGCACATACAAAGGTCGTGTCGTTCTATCATTTAACAAAGAATGACCATTTATAAATTCATCTCAAGGCTCATTTATTGTTAAGATTATTAATTTGTTAGACTTAGGGCCTTTGTTAGTTAGACACTTATTTTATTTTTCCCTATATATTTATATTCTCTGTTTATTTGTAAAGCACGTGTGAAATAATAAACCTTTTAGTTTCAAGATAATAAAGAAATCTTTTCCGTTTCTTCTTTACCAAAATTCCCAAATCTCAATCTCAAAACCTAGAGCTAGGTTTCAACATGGTATGAGTTGATTCGGATGATTCCCGTTCTCGTTCCGCTGACTCTGCTCGTGGAGGATTCAAGATCCGACCGATGCCTATTACATCCACCCGAATGAGAATCCGGCGCTTGTTTTGACGTCGTCGTTGTTGGATGGCAAGAACTACCATGGATGGGCTCGATCCATGCGTATGGCGCTTATTTCAAAGAATAAGCTGTCTTTTGTTGATGGGTCACTTAAAGAACCGAAGAAAGAAGATTCTCGGTTTTCTGCCTGGGTTAAGTGTAATAACCTGGTGTTATCCTGGCTTCAAAGAGCTTTAGTACCTGAGATTGCCCAGAGCGTGATCTGGATCGATAACGCTTCGGAGTTATGGGCTGATTTACATGATCGTTTCAGTCAGGGAGATTTGCTTAGGATCTCGGACTTGCTTCAGGATTTTTTCAGTTTAAGTCAAGGTAATCTTTCGGTTTCTTCATTTTATACTCAATTGAAGATTGTGTGGGATGAAGTCTGTAATTTGAGGCCTTTACCATCCTGTGATTGTCAAGCTTCTAAATATCGAAAGCAAGATTTTATATTTCGGTTTCTTCGAGGGCTGAATGATAATTTCTCAGTTCCGAAAACCCAGATTTTAATGATGAAACCTTTACCTAGCATAAATGAAATTTTCTCCATCATTATTCAGCATGAGAGGTCTCTTGTATCTAGTGTTTCTTTGCCTGATTCGAATGTTTTGATGGATGGTCGATATTCTGGTTCTGATTCTAAGGATTCTAGAAATTATAATTTCAAGAAATCTGTTTCTGGGTCTAAACGTCCTGTATGCATTCATTGTGGACTCTATGGTCATACTGTAGATAGGTGTTATAGGAAACATGGTTTTCCTTCTGGATATAAGGCTCGTAATCATCCTAGTAAGTCGAACCAATTAGGCTCTTCTACTGATATTGAAGTTTTTGAGTCTGAGTCTCGTGAAGTTGTTCCTATGACCTTTACCAAAGATCAGTATAATAGTTTGTTGCGTCTGTTGAATGAGAAAGGGCCTTCTTTTGCTGCTGCTAACTCTGTAAATCAGGATTCCTCGAAAGTTAACATGCTTTCATCTGCATTTGATGTTGTTCCTAATGATGCTACAGGTATGACTTTTACTTGTTCTTTTTTAAATTTTGCAAATGTTCCTTGGATATTGGATTCTGGAGCAACAGATCACATCTGTAGTTCCTTATATTTTTTTGAATCTTGTTCTCCAATCTCCAATAAATTTGTTAAGTTGCCTAATGGTGAGCTTGTTAGGGTTAGCCATATAGGTGATATTAGGATTTCTGATTCTTTCATTCTGAGAAATGTCTTTTACATTCCAAATTTTAATTTCAATCTTGTTTCTGTTAGTCAATTAACTAAAGACAATGAGGTTGCATTAATTTTCTCCTCTAACTTTTGTTGCATACAGGATGTAGCTCAATGGATGATGATTGGTATAGCTAATAAGGTTCATGGTCTACATCACTTGGATTTTACTTCTTTTGTTTCAAATTCTGTTTATGTAACATGTAATTTTGTTCAGAATGTTTGTAATTCTGTTTCTGATGATTTCAAACTTTGGCATGCTCGGCTTGGTCACCCTTCTCAAGGGAGGATGAAATTTCTTTCTCAGTTGTCTAATAAAATTCTTGTTAATTCTTTTCCTGTTGACTATGCTGTTTGTCATTTGGCAAAACAAAAGAGGTTACCATTTCCTGTTAGCTCTTCTATTTCTAGTTCTGTTTTTGATCTTTTGCATATGGATATTTGGGGACCTTTCCCTGTTAAGAGTGTTTATGGTTATACTTTCTTCTTAACTGTGGTGGATGATAAGAGTAGGTTCACTTGGATTTTTCCTTTAAAACTAAAATCTGATGTTAGGAAAGTGATAATTGAGTTTTATGAGATGGTTGTTACTCAATTTGGCTTCAAAATTAAGTGCATTCGCACAGACAATGCAAAAGAATTTTGTATGACTGATTTCTTTAATTCAAAATGCATAATACCCCAAAACTCTTGCACACACACTCCACAGCAGAATAGTATAGTAGAAAGGAAGCATCGGCACCTTCTTGCTGTTGCAAGGGCTTTAAATATCCAAGCTCACTTACCTTTACATTTTTGGTTGGATTGTGTTTTACATGCTGCTCATTTAATAAATGTTACTCCCACTCTTGTTCTTCAACATAAAACTCCTTTTGAAGTCTTATTTGGTTCAAAACCTATATTAGATAACATTAGAGTATTTGGGTGCTTAGCTTTTGCCTCTGTTCTTCCTAAGCCTTCTACTAAATTACACCATCGTGCTCTTAAGTGTGTATTTCTTGGAATCCCTAAAAATGTTAAAGGATACAGATTATATGATATTGAAAATAAGAGAATTTTTGTTTCAAGAAATGTTACTTTTTCAGAATCTCAGTTTCCTTTTTACAAAGGTAAGTCCAGTTCATTTAATGATCCCATTTTCCCTCTTTGTGACACTAACAATTCTCTTGGGGATTTTGTTTTTTCATAATTAAATGATCAACATCCAACTTCTCCTGAACAATCAAAAGATACTCCAGCAGAAAGTTCCAATGCTCAGGAGCAATGTCCTAATTCTGTTATTCCTCCAGCAGAAAGTTCAAATGCTCAGGGGCAGTGTTCTGATTCTGCTCATCATGACAATACAACCTCTGTTCCTCCTGCAAGGCCATCCAGGGTTACTCGATTACCTGCAAAGTATGACAGTTATCAAGTGAATTTGCCAGGGAGTAAAATTTCTTCACATACTACTCCTCATCATATCTCTCAGGTTCTTTCTTATGATAATATTTCCTTTAAGCATCAAAGCTTTGTTAATAGTGTTGATTTACTAAAAGAACCTACTAGTTATAAACAACCAGCTAAACTTGAGTGTTGGAAACAAGCTATGAATGAAGAGATATCTGCATTAGAAAGAAACCATACTTGGGATCTAGTTCCTTTACCTAGTGGTAAACAAACCATAGGGTGTAAATGGGTCTATAGGACTAAACTTAAGTCTGATGGAACTTTAGAGAGGTACAAAGCCAGGCTTGTTGCTAAGGGATACACACAACAACCTGGTTTGGATTATTTTGACACTTTTAGTCCTATTGCTCGTATGACTACTATTCGTATGCTTATTTCTGTAGCTGCTGCAAAAAACTGGTATTTACATCAATTAGATGTTAACAATGCTTTCTTACATGGTCTATTGCATGAGGAAGTTTATATGGATCTGCCACCTGACTTTATTCCTAGCAAACCTGGTTTAGTTTGTAAGTTGCATAAGAGTTTATATGGTCTCAAACAGGCTAGTAGGCAGTGGAATGAAAGGCTCACTCTTTCCTTAAAAGAACAAGGTTTTCATCAAGCTTCCTCTGATACTTCTTTATTTTTGAAAGGCAATGAATCTGATTTTATTGCTTTAACTGTATATGTTGATGATATCCTTCTTCTTAGTCCTAATATGGCTGCCATAAATCAGATTAAACATTTTCTAAATGCTACTTTCAAAATTAAAGATCTAGGAGAGTTGAAATTTTTTTTAGGATTAGAAGTTGCAAGATCTAAAAATGGGATCAACTTATGTCAACGAAAATATGTTCTTGACCTTTTAGAAGATACATGATTTTTAGGATCTAAACCTGTTCCTACTCCTTTTAATGAGAAACAAAAGCTTTCTAAAGTTGATGGCATTCTTTTGGATGATATTACTTCATATCGAAGATTAATAGGTAAACTTCTCTACTTAACAAACACTAGACATGATATTACCTTTGCTGTGCATAGATTGTCTCAATTCTTAGCAGCACCTACTGATATTCATTTAGCTGCTGTTCATAAAATTTTGAGATATTTAAAAAGTAATTCAGGTCAAGGTTTGTTTTTTCCTGCCAATAATGAACTTAAATTGCATGCTTTTTCTGATTCAGATTGGGCCTCTTGCCCCGACTCTAGAAAATCTACAACATGATTTTGTGTTTTTCTTGGGTCTGCATTGATATCATGGAAATCTAAAAAACAACCCACTATTTCTAGATCCTCTACTGAGGCTGAATATAGGGCCTTGGCTGCTGTAGCATGTGAACTTCAATGGCTTGTATACTTAATGTCTGATTTACAGCTTTCTTTGTCATCTGTTAATCTCTATTGTGACAATTTGTCTGCAATCAAAATTGTAGAAAATCCAGTTCAACATGAGAGGACTAAACACATTTGAGATAGATTGCCACTTGATCCGAGAAAAAATCCAGCAAGGACTCTTACAATTGTTGCCTGTATCTTCATCAAATCAGCTTGCAGACTGCTTTACAAAGGCACTTTCACCAGCTGTGTTCAAGGAGTTTATAATCAAGTTGGGCATTCAAAGCATATATGCTCCAACTTGAGGGGGGCTGTTAAGATTATTAATTTGTTAGACTTAGGGCCTTTGTTAGTTAAGCAATTATTTTATTTTTCCCTATATATTTATATTCTCTGTTTATTTGTAAAGCACGTGTGAAATAATAAAACTTTTAGTTTCAAGATAATAAAGAAATATTTTCCGTTTCTTCTTTACCAAAATTCCCAAATCTCAATCTCAAAACCTAGAGCTAGGTTTCAACATTTATACCCATGCGAAATTTACATACTTTTCACCCTTGAGCATTGTTGAAAGCGAAAGTGGACACTCGGTATAATATATATATAACTCAAATATATTATAAATGAACTCAAAATACAAATTCTCACTTGCTGCTGCAAATTTACCAACACTACACACACTTAAGTTTTTACACATACAATTCACTTGTTTTTGCACTCACTGCTTTTTTGTTTTTCACTCACACTCACAGAACACATACTTCTATTTATAGCCTCCTTAAATCGACATTAAGAATTTTCTAGGCATTAATTAAATATTACATAATTCCTAGATTTCTCTAGTATGTGCCACACTCTTCATAATTTGCTTCCACGTGGAGATGATGTTTATTTGTTGCGTCATTTTCTTGAATCCTCTAGCTTCTTCAACAATCTTCAAATATCACGAACTTCATCATTTCCTTGCTGCCACTCTCAATACTTCAAGAATTGTCTAGACCAAATAACCATGCTTTTCATGAAGCTTCCACATAATTTCTTATCTTGCCAACATAAATAATTTAGTTGGGTTTGATTTCTAACACTCCCCATCAAATCTAACTTTCATTCCGAGATTTTCTTTTAATCTATGAAATATTTCAGCTTTCAATGGCTTCGTAAAAATGTCATCAAGTTGATCTTCCGTCCTACAATAGACTAGCTCCATGATTTTATTCTTCACTTGCTCTCGAATGAAGTGATACTTCGTATCGATATGCCTTCTTCGGCTATGGGGGACATGATTCTTTGCAAGAGATATAGTGGAGTTGTTGTCAACATATATTGTGGTTGGTCCTTCTTGTGCAAAATTTAGCTCGTCCAAAATATTTTTCAACCAAATTGCTTGACAAGTGCACGCTGCAGCGGCTATGTATTCTGCTTCACATGTAGAGAGAGCTATTGTTTGTTACTTCCTTGATGACCATGAAAATGCCGCGGAGCTGATATGAAATAGGTATCCAAAATTACTCTTTCGATCATCTATGTCTCCCCCATAATACTGTCAGAGTAACCAATTAACTTTGAACTTTGTGAATGCGTGTAGAACAAACCATGATCCAACGTAACTTTAACATATCTCAAAATTCTCTTTGCTACAATCCAATGATCTAGTTTTGGATTCTTCATGAATTTGCTTACCAATCCCATATCATATGTTATGTCTGGTCGTGTGATAGTTAGATACCTTAGACTTCCAACGATGCTTTTGAACAACGTTAGATTCACCGACTCTCTTGTTGAATCAACACTTAATTTCATGCCTTTTTCAGCAGGAGTAGCTACCAGCTTGCAATTTTTCATTCTGAATTTGCTTAAGATTTGCTCCGCATACTTCTTTTGAGATAAGAAAATTCCTTCTTCCATTTTCTTCACCTCGACTCCAAGAAAGTATGACATCTCGCCAATATCTGTCATTTCAAATTCTTTAGCCATAGCTTCCTTAAAATCTTGAAACATACCTGGGTTATTTCCAGTGAACATCATGTCGTCCATGTATAAGCACACGACCATGATATCACCATCTTTATTTTTCTTTGTATATAAGGTATGCTCGTATGAACTCTTTATGAACCCATTCTTCTGAAATTATTCATCTATTCTTGTGTTCCATGCTCTTGGTGCTTGCTTCAATACATATAAGGTTTTCCTCAAGCGGTAGACCTTATCTTCATGTCCTTGTTTAATGTACCTGGGTGGTTACTCGATATAAACTTCTTCTTCTAGGTAGCCATTGACTTCACATCCACTTGATAAATCTTCCATTTGTTTTGTGCTGAAACTGTTGTGAGAAGTTTGATAGTGTTAATTCTTACGACTGGAGCGAATACTTCATCATAGTCTATTTCTTGTCTTTGCTTGTAGCCTTTGGCAAGTAGTCTTGAATTGTATTTCTCTACTTGTCATTCTTTATTGGTTCGTCTTGTACACCCACTTGACTCCAATTGGATTATGCCCCCCTAGTAGGTTTGTGAGCACCTATGTATCATTTCTTTCTATCGATGCAATTTCTTCATCCATAGCATTCTTCCACTTGTCATATTCGATTGCTTCTTTGTATGTTATTTGTAACACCCCAATTTTGGGCTTAGAAGTTTAGGGTCTGAACCGGACCAGTCTGAGAAACGGTTCGAATATAAAAAGGGAGTTTTAAGAAAAGCCTAGTTCGGGATGCTTTAAAAATATATAAAAATATCTAAAAATCCTTATTTAATATATAAAGGTGAATGGTGAAATCAATTTTACAAAATAGGGTTTGGAAATACTACATTTTGGTGTAGTGACCAAATCGAGATTTTTGCAAAGTTTAGTAGTGACTGTTTTGTAAAGGATTGAAACTTTGAATCTTTAAGGAGCTAATTTACCAAAAATGTTTTCATCAGATTTTTCCTTAATTTGAGTGATTTAATTAATGATTTAATTAAATAAAAGAAAGGTGATAAACTACCTTTGACTTTCATAACCACTTTTCTCTAATTTTCTCTCAAAATCCTATCAACCAAACACTTTTTCTCCAGCAAAATTCACTTTGATTTTCACTTCAATTGATGAGATTTCCATCACTCATTGATTTCTAATCAATCTTTCAACAAATCCACTTGATTTCTACATTGTATTTTCATGGAAAGTTGCCCAAATCAAGAAGAAATCATCTTTTAGAGGTAAGATTGTTCTTCTCCTCTAAATACTCAGTTCTTTACTGAAATTCTCAAGTTTTCAATCCTTTATTAAAGATTTATGAATGGTTTTAATGTTGGAAACAAGATTTTGGCTTAAAACTTAAGATTTTGGAAGGAATCTTGAAGATTTTCGTGGAAATTTATTGGGCTCTGTTTTGAGATGGTTTTCTAATGTATTTTGGATGTTAAATGATGTTGTAAATGAGGTTTTATCAATCCAATCCGGAATAGGTTGTTTTTCCTAAGTTTTTGCTTGTGAAAATGGTGGTTTTTTGGGGTGTTTTTGGTGTTCTGTTATAGCTGGAGGTATAAGGACGAGATTAGGGTTGTTTTTGATGCTAATTGATGTTTAGAAATGTTTAGAAGTGATGGATCTTGGCTAGGTTAAGTTTTGGAAGAGTTTGGAGGTGTTTTCGGTTGTGTTTGGTAGCCGAAATGTTGGGTTTAGGAAGAGCAACGAGTTTTGGAGCGTTGCTGAAGGTTTCAATGCATGGTGATGCATTAATCCTCTGATTTTATGTGCCTAAAACAGGGGAGACATCTTCGGACACTTTTGGAGTTGATCCAGAAGCTTAATTGGCGTTTTGGCAAGCAAGCGAAACGAAATTGGTGAGTGCGTATGGCTTTAGAAGTCCTTGAGGGACAAAGAACCAAGGTTTGGGGATTTAGGAAAGTTTTTAAACACCTTCCTAAGTCCGGAAGTAAATATTGGCTAGATTGCTCTCTAGAATATGGTGATTGCCCCTTAAATGCTTTTACATGCTCATGATTTTAGATTGATAAATTCCTATTGTTTTTATGCATGAATTATAGCATGACCTAAATACGCGGATAACAACCGTTGGAACTCACATCCAACACTCAACCATTACCTTACGGTGAGATTATACTCATCACCGTTTCATGCGGAGGGGCATCCACTCATCCTCACGCCCCGTCGATGGGATTCCACTCATCACCGACTAAAATACAAAAGAAGATTTTCGGGCGTACCCGTACTCCATCTTGATGACTACCATCACCAAGACCACACGCGCATTTCAACACTCGTGTTCACACTAACATCCTAATGATCGATCATTTGTACCAAGCATACTAGTGCCAATACTAACTAATTTCATAGATCAACCTCACAACATTCTTACCACTTTCCGTGCTTAGCACGTACTCACCATGATCCACCATCATGCATCCACATTCCAACAATCACATGCATATCACAATGCATAAAACATCATGCCTCAACACACATGTATATCACAATATACATAACAACATCAATCACATAATTATGGAACAAGAGGCATAATCACACCATAATCACAAGTTAAAATCGAAGAACCACTCACCGAACTTTCCAAACACAAGCAAACAACCGATCAAGCTCCCAACGGTTTCAGATTCGAATGCGAGGCTTCACCAACACAATTCCTTGTTTCTAAACAATGAAATAAACTCTATTAATCACCAAAACAAACACAAACCACTGCTGTAACTCAAAACACCAATCAAGCTCAAATTCAAGCCAAGAACACTTTCAAAACCCCCATTTTCGAGCAGCCCAAAAACCTTACAAAAAACTCCCATTTCCAACATCCAACTTGCCAACTAATACACCCAAAACAACCCTCAAACATCACTTAATCATCAGTCATCAAGTTCTTACCCAAAACAGTCCCCAAAACCCATTTCAAAGCACTCTAAAACCCCACTTAAACCCAAATTCGAAAACCATCATAAAACCATTCAAAGTTTAGATATGTTGGACCATTTGGGTTACTAAACACTTATCTAACAATAAGAAATCAAAAGCTTTAACAATAGACCATAAAGTTTGGATTTTTAACTTAAAACTTGAAAACTCAAATATGCAAAATAATGAGTTTCCTTGAAAACTAAGAACATGGAGAGAAAGAGGAAGTTGAGGACAACTCAAAAATGTTATTACCTTTCAAAAATCTTCAAAGATGAAGGAGGATGGTGATGGAATAGTAACCTTGAGGGGAAGGGAAGCTTGTCGTGGAATTTGAAGAGGAGGGGGGAAGAAGATGAGTGAAATTGGGTGTTTTATTTTTAAAGCCAAAAGACTCATTTACACTTAATGAACATGGATTATTACAATAGTGCAAAATCCATGGCCATTGGGTTTAATTCTAAACAAGCCCAACATATTCATTTTATTTGTTTTGAAAATACGAGGCCCAAAATAATATTTTAATTTCACCCGACCCCCAAACCCGGGTGTTACACAATAGTTTCACTATGTCGGTGGATACTTGGATACTTTACATAATAATATAATTATAATATACTTTAGAACTTTGGAGAGAAGATGCACTTGTATGGTTGTCTCTAGAACCATGGAGAGAAGTCGGTGACTTTAACAATCCTCATATATCCAAATGGTGAAGTAGAGTTCCACACGGATTGATTAGTTTCGTAGTGCGGGGGCTTCGACCTGCATCCCCAACTTTTGACACTACTTCATTGCGAATATTCGAGGCAACTAAAAATAAAATTTAAGTCATAACTCTAACCGACAGAATTTAAGATAATAAACTATAATTGGATAGGAACCCGAGTTTATATATAACTACAAGTAAAAATTATAGCACAACCAAACTAAAATAAATAGTACTATGGAATAGTCCTCGACCTAAACCAGCAAAATATTGGGTAATGTATAGTTTACCCTAAACCTGAGATCTCCTTGTCAAAAAACGAAACACGCAGCCACGCATGAAAACCCTACAAGATCATGCACTTATTCCATTTCCACTTCAACCACGCTGCAAGAACCGGATGCTTACGTTCGAATCGGTTCTCCATTTTGAGGGCCAATTGAAGAACCACCGCCAATGGCTTCAATAGAGGCACGGTGGTCAATCTCTTCCTCGAGGTTTACTACCACAGCAAGCAATACCCATATTTTCTTTTCCAAAGAATCATCGGCAAGTATTCGCACCTGCTGCCGTGGCTATAAACCTTGCTGAAGAGATTGGTAAACTGGGTGTTGGGTCTGAATTCAAGTCTTTCATTTGCGGCGATTCTTCAATCGGCTCTCGAAAGGGAGTATCATGATTCAACACCAAAGATCGCCGCCAGAAGCCATACCAGTTAACGTCGGTTTGTTGTCCTTGTCTTTGTCCTTATAACACCCCCAAAAAAATAAAAAAAATGTTGAATGAAATAAGAAAAGGGGAAATGTGTAGCCAAGGGGTTTTAAACCCGCACCACTTGGCATGGAGAACACATGACTTAGCCATTTGAGCTAAGGCAATCTCTTATTATGGTTTACCTCGTTTTTCTATTAAACTAATTGTTTTGTTTAAATCAAGATTTAATAAAAGTCTGAACCAAAAACCCATATGGGATAATTAATTCCCCAAAATATCCAGACCCTTCAATTTTTTTCTCTCGTCCCCTCACCTTCCTCGCTCTGGCTTTTGCTCCGATCTGCCACACCGTCCGGCTGTGGCCTTCACCGTCGCCACTGCAGTGTCCGCCCACTCCCCTCGATCGCAACCACAGTGACAACTCGCGGTAAATCACCGTCGTCAACCGTGGCGAGCAGCTCGAAACCTAACGAGGAAACCCACTGTCGCCTCTATCTTTTACGTTGATCTCGGCCACCGCTCGACGGTGGTTCCCACCGCCATCACCATCGTGATCACCGTTGAAGCCTGCCCAAAACCCCTCAAGCCACGCGCCCAACCGATGCCCCGTTCGCTGGAGATTGGAAGAAGAAGTTTCGGCGAACCTAAGCTATATCGAACGGTTTTTCACCGATTATGCCCGTTGTTGACGTCCATTCGTCGCGCCGACACTGTCGTTGAGTTCCTCGTCCCGAGTCGAGCAAAACCCATCCTTTTAATCATCCGATTGTCATTGTTTAACCCGTCGTCGAAGACTCGTCTTTTCCGGTGATTCTCGAAGCTTTAGGGTTAGATCCGAAACAATGCAAAATGGATTTTCCGGTGACGTTTCGGTGACCGTCCGACGACCTTCAATTCTTAAGGGTAAGAACCGGTCTGCGTAGACCGAACTGGCTGAACTGGTCAACTCAGTTAAGCTCGTTGACCCGATCCGTTGACCGACCCGACCCGCTAACCTTACCCGACACGTTGAGCCGACCCGCTGACCAAACCCGACCCGCTGACCGACCCGACCCGTTGACCGACCTGACCCGTTGACCGAGTCAACCCAGTGAGTGAACTCGCCCGAGTCAACCCAGTGAGTCAACTCGTCCGAGTCAACCCAGTGAGTCAACTCACCGAGTCAACCATTGGACCAGTGATGTTAGCATGACGCCATCGTTGACTTTGACTACTTACGCCAGCGTTGACTTTGACCAAAAAGTCAACTTTTTCTGAAAAGTCCTATTTTATGTTTTTTCGACGTCATGAGTCCGTTTTTGAAACCCGTTTCGTAAAATTCTAATCCAGAAGCCTCCGAATTGGACCTTGAACTTGAGTCTGCTTATGTATTTTAATAATCAATTATGAGCTTGTGAGTGAGGTTTGATTTTGGAATTTGTGTAATTGAAGGTCTTCTCGGTTCCTTGGATACACGAGGTTGAGGAATGTCGAAATTGGGTTTGAGGGTGTTCGAATGTCGTATCATGAATCGATTGATGTAGCTCAGAGTTAAGGTAATACACTACTACCTCTAGTATGCTTTATGAACATGTTGGTATTCGGTTAATGCATGCATAAATATGATGAGGAGTGTTGTTAACTCTGCTTAAGTTAAACCAGATATGAAATTGATTATGATAACCTAGAAAAGATCGAAATGCTCGAATGAGAAAGTTAATAAATGTAAGGATCTGGAGTTCAATAAATTAATTAATAAGGCAGCTAATCTCTAAACCCGATTATTAATGTCAAGTGATTAAATGCTAAAAATATTTGAATATGAAATTACGAAAATGCCCTTAAGGTATGAGAATGTCTAAAATACCCTTGGAATTGGAAGCGATCTAGAAATCTACACTAGATATGGTAAAACAACCCGATTTATCTGAAAACCTCGATATACTTGGAAAGTTATGGTAACAAGATTTAAACCTTCGAGATTGTAAGGTGTTAGGTTTCCTTGAATTTGGAATGAATCTCCGAATGTAGATTTACGGGAAACAATCCATACCCCTAAATTAATCAAGTGGCTCAAATTTCTGAATTGATTGAAATGACTAAAAGTATTGGAAATACTGTTATGGTTAAATTAATCAGAATGATTGTATTGACAAAAGGGCTGAAGTATCCTCGGACACCGAGGTTTGCAAATTAATTGGAACGATGGATAAACCCTTGAGTTCTGAAATGAATGAAGCGGTTGGAGGTAACGAAATTTCTTAAATGGATGAAACACCCACGAGTACTTAAATGATTAAAATACTATAAATGGTTCAATTGACATGAATGATGGATATCCCGAGCTTCAGAACGACTGAAATACCCCCTTGACTGGAATAAGAAACTTTCCTTTGATAAAATTCTAGAAATGCCAATAAAGCTGAAAATTACTGAAATGCCCCTTAGGGTTGAAGCATGACTCATGTACGCCAATTACTCCTGATATTATTATAAAGATGAAAGTTTTTCTGCACAGAGTATCAGTTCAACTACTCCGTGGCAAGTCGTGTGGTGAAATATGAAGGCAACCTTTCATATATACGATACAAACAATATTTGGAAATGATACCCGTGAAGTGCATACATCAAAAGGTTTGTTTAGTACTGTAAAGTTTAGGGTTTTAGAGGCTCGACAAACTTCTGGAAATCTTAAATATTGTAAATCGTCATTTGATCACTGTTGGGCTAAATTACAAAATCACCCTTGATAGCTAAAAGTAGGGGTGAGCAAAACTCGACTCGACTCAAAAAAATCGAATAACTCGACTCGAATCGAGGCAAAAATACTCGACTCGTCTTGACTCGACTCGAAATTTCATAAACTCGAATAACTCGAAAAAATTTCAAATAAAGTTTGAGTTGTAAAATGGAAGTTCGAATAACTCGAATAACTTGAAATTTTTAGTAATTAGTGGATTTATTTTTAAATTGGAGACGAGTCCCTCTATTTTTTATGATATATACATACTGATATATAAAAATATGAAGAAATATTGTCACATGTGAAAAAATATATATGTGCATATCTTATATGATTAGAGAAAGGAGTTTAAATTGGAATTAAACCCTACTATAACATGATAAATAATTACAGTTAAATTTTTATAGGAACTCAAAAACTCGACTCGACTCGAATTTCTTAAACTCGACTCGAATCGAAAAAATTTCAAATAAAGTTTGAGTTGTAAAACATGACTCGTCAACTCGAATAACTCGAAATTTTTTGACTCGACTCGACTCGATCGAACGCTCACCCCTAGATAAAAGACTAAAATGCCCTCGTTGGCCAAAGTAATCAAAATAGCCCCGAATATATCTGATATCGTGAAAGATCTTGACGTAGAAATCTCTGAATGCCTGGTTGGAAACCTGATGAGCAAATAGAATTTCTGAGACACTATTTACGCCTTGTTGGTATAAATTACCAAAATGCTCGTGTATGATAAAATGACCATAATGCCATTGTAGGCTTAAATAGCTAAATCACTCATGATATTCCAAAACTCTCAAAGATCTTGATGTATCATCTCTTGAATATCTAGTTTGAATCGTTAGTACAAACCCCTCTTTTAATAGGGGCCTGGTTTCAAAAATCCGTTCAATTGTCAAAAGTTTAATGTGTTCTCTTCCGTAAATGACAAGTATATCCAAGGAAATAAACTATTCCACTTAGTGTGTTCCATGCGTGCTACACGACTGTTTTTACATACTGATTTACATGTTACAATACCGATCGCGTGCACATGATTGACATACTTGAACTCACATGAACATGACATGTTTTATAAATTAAGCATGACCGTACTATATTTCTGCTATATGCCTATGCACTCGATACGACAAACATGCTATATGGATAATGTGTTACTAAAAATACAATTATTGATTAATGAACTATTGATGATTTGATTCACTGGGGTACTTGGGATATGATATGAAGTTACCGTCGGCTCAGCCCTGATCAAGCTGGTAAGTCCGCCCGTATTCGGATCCTAAGCTTCAGCTAGGTCCGCCCGTTTTTGGATCCTAGGCTTCGGCCAGGTTCGCCCGTATTCGGTTCCTATGCTTCGACAAGGGTCGCCCGTATTCTAAGGTATATCCTTAGGATGGTACCCACGCCCAATGGGCTTAGGTTAATGCATGTACATGATACCTCACTGGGGAAACTATATACTAGAGTATGGTTGGAGGGTATATAAAGAATTAAAATGAACTTTACTGCTACTTGAAAGAAATGTATTTGAAATAAAAAGGTTTACTGCAATGTTGCATTTCATGTATTAACGTTGCACTGTTGGAACACACTAGAAACTAAACTCTCTAATTCCACCTCCGTATATTATCAGCCTGTATTTCTCGTCTAATTCTCGATGATTGAATAAAGAACAAGTACAATTATTCTCAAGTATAACGTTACCCTAAAATAGCGAAAATGGAATGAAGGCATGTGGTTGGAAATAAGGGGGTTCTCATAAGGCCATGTTTGGTATAGAGCGGTTTGGGAAAAAAATTAGAGGTTTGATCAATCAAATCTGCTAATTTGGATGTTTGGTAAAGAGTGAATTGGGTTGAAACCTCTAGTTTTGAAAAAGCCGCTGATAGGAGCTTTTTGAAATTAGAGGTGTCGACATAAGAGTTATAAAGACCCTTTTACCCTTAACAATTATAAAAAATCTCCAAATAACCTAAATTTAACATTTTCTATTTTAATTCTTCAACCTCACGTATTTACATTGTGACATTTGTAAACTAATACTTTTTGTTTTTTCTTTTTATTCTCACACATTTATATTTTTATTTAAATTTAATAATTAATTAAATTGTATTAGAAATAATTATATAAGTAAGAAACTAATATGTAGATCCTTCAAATATGCTTAGTAATTTTATATTAAAAAATAATTTTCCATAATCTAATTAATATTAATAGATACAAAATATTGATAACTAATAAACTATTCAAACAAGTATCGAATATAATCATGTCCTTATATGTCATTTTGCTTGTTTAAATAATCAAACAACTATCAACTATCAGTTAATTTTACCAAACACTTTTATACAATCATCTAATACAATTAGTTATCAACTAATTTAATCTGCTATCAGCTATCAACTAATTACCAAATAAGGCCAAAATTTTATCAAAGATCAGGGTTTGTGTACCTTTCGTTATCTTTAAATAAATACATAAAATAAGAATAATAATAATAATTGAAATCTATAAAAAAATGTTATATAAAATAACAAAACTTGATTTTTTTGTACAATTTTTAAATTTTTTATATTCCCTAATATTAATGTACTACAAAAAATACATCCTAATCGTAAAGAGAACTTTATAGACCATTTCCACAAAAAAAAAACACATTAATATTATTATTTTAGCTTTAAATTCATTGATCCATAGGGACAAAATTCTATTATCCCTTTTCGGTGTTTTTGTATATTCTAAGATTAAAATTTAAATGTTAAGTTCTAACCCAAAATTCTAAATCATAAACCCTAAAAATACATCATACCCTTAATTCAATAAACCCTAACAAAAAAACATTAAACTTAAACATTAACCATAAATCCTAAACCTAGTTTTTTAACGTGGAGCATAGTCGCGTAGAAAGGGGCACCGAAAAGGGGCAAAGGATTTCTATACGATCTAGAGCGGCTATTTATCGAGACCAAAATCCCTTGTTCCTTTTAGGTGCCCCATTTTATGCCCCAACACTAAAAAAAATAAATTTTAAGTCATAATCCTAAATTCTAAATCTCAAATCTTAAAAAATACACCCTACTCCAAATTCCTTCCGCTCTAACCTTAAACCATAAACCTAACTTTTTAGTGCAGGACATAAATAGGGGTCTCAAAAATGGGCAGATGATTTCTATTTTGCTTATCGTGTCTTCTTCCAACAATAGAAGAATATAAATCATATGCTCCTTTTTGTTGTCCCTATTTATGCTCACATACTAAAAACTTAGGTTTATAGTTTATGATTATAGTTTAGGGATTTTGGGATATGATGTATTTTTTATGGTTTACGGTTTAAAATTTAAAATTTAAGATTAAGGATTAAAATTTGATTTTTTTAATATTGGAGTATAAAAAAGACATCGAAAATGGGTAGTGAATTTCTGTCCACAATAGGAATGTAATTGTCTTTGCATTTACATAGAGGGATTAGTTTCCTTTTTTATTAAATCTTAGGGGATAAATGAGTATTTTTCAGAACAATAGAATAAGTGAAAATTTTATCAAAGATCATGGTTTGTGTAATTTTCCTTATATTTAAATAAATAATAATAATAATTTTCTTTATATTCCCTAATATTAATGTAATGTATTATCCACGCCAATTTTATAAATTAGAAATCTATTGGGTTTATCTAATGAAATCCATATCCTATTAGGTTAACTATTAAACATATATATATAAATAACAGTATGTGCATGAAGGCTGAAGCATTCGCTTGAAACGTAAGAACAAAGTAAGAGTTCTCTTCTCCGGCGATTCAAAGTGTTAGCGCTGATGGACGTTGCAAAACCAAGAAGAATAAGACCGGTGAATAAGAAATCATCCATGGCCGAAGATTCCAATATCATCCAACAGATTGTGCGAAACGATTGCGGTAGAAAAGCCAACAAGAGAAAGCTGAGTGATCAAGAGGAGATGTGGGGTTGGCTGCTCAACTCTGATGATCAAAACCAGGAGGAAGTTGAAGAAACCAGTTCGAATTCTAATATGATAAACTATGATGAGATCGAGGCGATGTTCGACAAGGTTAAGAGAAGGAAGAAGACGGCTGAGAAAAATCCTCAAGACATTGGATTACTTGTTGAGAAAGTAATGGCTTTAATGGAGGTTGCGGCCGAAGAAGACATCGAGCTTAACAGGCAAAACAAACCCGCCATTAAAAAGATCCAGATGCTGCCTCTTCTTACTGATTTTCTCTCCAAGAAACATCTTCAACCAGAGTTTTTGGACCGTGGGGTTTTGAGTTTGCTCAAGATTTGGCTCGAACCACTACCCGATGGAAGCTTGCCCAACACCACCCTTCGAGCTTCCCTTTTGAATATCTTAACTCACCCCTTCCCTATTGATATAAGCAATGAATATCGAAGGGAGCAGTTGAAGAAGAGTGGCCTTGGTAAAGTCATCATGTTTCTATCAAAATCAGATGAGGAAATCACCGCCAACAGACAACTTGCAAAGGATTTGATCGAGAACTGGAGTCGAATCATATTCCACAAGGGTACGAGTTTTTCAGACCTGAGAAAATCAGAAGAAAAGGCTGTGATTCCTTTGAACAAGGCATCACCACCAGTGAAGAAGCAGTCAACAATGCAATTGGTGGAGGCTGACTTAGATTTGGAGTTTCGTCCCAAGCAATCAAGTTCATCAGCAAGGAGTGGAGTATCCGTGCCTGAAGCAGTACCGCGTGCATATGCGGTGATTCCTCGAACAAAATCGAAGCCAGAGGCAGAGGTTGAAAGAGCTCGTGTGAGATACATAGCACAGACGGACTGCAAGATTCATAAAAAGATAGAAAAGAAGATGAGGCGGATGAAAAACTCGAATAAGAAGAAGACTCTGCATACGCCTTTAATTAGTACTTGTAAAGCTCCTATATGATCAAACTAAATTTAGTAGTAATAAAAATATCAGATTTATTCTCTGCAAATTTCAGTATTTCCCCCTCTATGTTTAAGAATTGCTCTACATTCTCATCTTTCTCTGTACTAACAAATCTGATGCCTATAGAGTTGCTTGTCGTCGTCAAAATGGCTTCTGATGGTGGATATTATTTGATTTTATTATCATATTTGAAATATTTTTTCATTAGTTTCCCCAAATTTCTAAGGTTTAAAACAATTCAGTGTGTATTCAAATGTAAAACTTGTTATGGAATTGCCAATAAAATCTTGGTACAGTTGAAAAAGGATGGAGTTCTGAGTTAATGATCATCTAGGTTTGAAAACTGTGCGTGAGTTTTCTAGTTAATTTATTTTATTTTTTTTAATTTGAATTAACTTACAGATAATTCTGTGAAAATAAAAATTCTCTACAAGTGTCTTAGTTTTAAGGTTTATAGTTAGATTTTAGAGGTTTAGGTTTAGTAATTTAGAACTAATAGGTTCTGGTTAGAATTTAGGGTTTATATGTTAACCTAAACCCCTAGCCATATAACCCTAAATTCTGATAATCTAACATATAAACCCTAAATTCTAATCTTAAACGCTACATTCTAACCACAACCCTAAATTCTAAACACATAACCTTTAAACCCCAAATTTTAAATCAAACCCCAAAACCAAGGCGTTAGTGGAAACATTTTGTTTCCACCGTATGTGTATTGAATATAGTTCTTTAACTTAATTGTAGAACTTGTGTCTAATTTAGGATGAATAGAAATTTTCTACCCCTTTCCAGTGCCCCTTTATATGCCCCAATACTAAAAAATAGGTTTAGGGTTAAGGTTTAATGTTAGTGTTTAAGGTTATAGATTAGGGAAATAGGGGTATGGTATATTTTTAGGGTTTATATTTTAAGATTTTGAATTTAGGGTTAGGGCTTAGAATTTATATTTTTTTAATGTTGGGGCATAGGAAGGGACACCAAAAATGGTCTAAAGATTTATGTCCATTTAGGATTATTATCATATACATTGGCGGTGGAAAATAAAGTTTCTATAAGTGGGGTTATTTAGGGGTTTATGCTTTAGAGGTTAGGATTCATTGTTAGAATTTAAGGTTTACGGTTTAGGTTTGGGGTTAGAGTTTTAGGGTTAAAATTTTTTATTTTAGATTTTTGCTTGAAAATAGACATGCTTGTGTAATTTTTATACACGAACAATATATCAAATATTCACTATTTAATTTAGGATTATTATCCAATACACTGGCGGTGAAAACTGAAAGTTTTCACAAGTGCCTTTTGTTTTAGGGTTTAGGGTCTTAGTTTATGGTATAGTATTTATGGGTTTAGGTGTAAGGGTTTAAAATTTAGGGATAGCGGTTAGAAATTAGAGTTTAGGGTTATAATTCAAGGTTTATAAGTTAAAACCTAAATCCTAACCATATTACCCTAAAAACAAAACCTCAACCTCTAAACCCTAAATTATAAAGTTAAACCTTAAATTCTAACCATTACCCCTAAATCCTAAACCCCTGGCCCTAAACCCCTAATCATACTGTAACCCCCTCGTCCTGGTCTGGCCGGATGACCGGTCCGTGTAGGCCACACGGGGAAAACCGAAGCGAAACCCGTTAAGGTTCCCCCTCGGTTAGCAACCCTAATTTTTTTTCTTTTAACTTATCTTTTCTAATAGTTCATTCAGGTCCTATGTGATCATAACAGCTGAATAAAATGCGAAAGACAAACATTCGAACCCGAAACAACATTTAAACAGCCCAATTTTAATCCATTAAATAGGTCGTTTCGAAACACCCTTGAGGCGTATCGAAACGCCTTGACCAGGTCAACTGCCCCAAAGCCCATACGAAGGGGCCGTATCGAAACGGAGGTCAACCGTTCCGAAACGCCCCCAACGGTCAACTTCTCGTGGTCAACGAGATTTTGACCGTTTCGAAACCCTTAGACTCGTTTCGAAATGCTTTTATCTCGTCATTTTCTCAGAATTCCAGTATCCAAAACGTTTCGATACTCATTCTGAAACAGGGGATTCACAGGCCAAACCGTATCGAAACGCGTTCCGATACGGGGTCCCTGAAGCCTTACCCGTTCCGAAACGGCCCAGCTCGTTTCGAAACGCGGGCTGTCTGCAACCCTTGAAAACCAGACTTAGGCGTTTTGCAACAAGTCTAAAGGTCCCAAACGACCCTAAAAGACACGTAACACCAACATTCAAGGTCTAGAGGCATATGTCCTATGTCAAGCATGCTTAAACACACACAAGGCGTAGATTTAAACAAATCATTCATACATGGCAATTACACATCAACAACATTTCATAAAAGGCATGCCTGAAGACATTAATAGGCAAAAGGCACCATTTATCTCATATAGGTTTACATGCCATCAAATCAATCCTAAACATCCATAAGGCATACATCACACAAGCATTTGGCAAGATATATCATGTTTACAAACCAAGCCTATTCATAAACATCAAAACCATATATGAGTCATTCATAGCTCATACAAACACACACTCTTGCCACATTGCTAAACTACTACATAATTGTTAACCGTACTTGAGCAACAAGCTTGGAAAGCCCTTCTTGCCTTGCCCCGAGCTAACACCACGCTAATGATCTGCATTGTTGAAAATGAGAGCGTAAGCTAGAAGCTTAGTGAGGATGCTCTAAAATCGAAAACATCAACAATGCAAGGTTCAAGCATGTATTCCCTAATTCTCATATACAACATGCATAGGTAAAACAACAAGTAGACCTAGCTAGTCTTTCAAGAGGCATAATATGGCATCTCACATCATACTAAGCTCAAATATCATATATCAATGTCATACATCACAAGTATAAGAACAAGTTCAATTGGCCACTATTAGTTTACCCGGATGTGCGGATTTAATCTCAACAATCACTTTACCTCGGTGGGATTACACTCATCACCGGACCTTGCATGGGCGGGATTCCACTCATCACCACATGCCCTACGGATGGGATTCCACTCATCATCCCGTAGAATATATATAAATTTCTAGTGGAATGTTACATCACCGTACTCCTCCTTGATGACTCAACGCCATCAAGGCCACGTACGTTTTGACTCAATTTGTGTGCACACTAATCTTAATGATCGATCATTTACACCCGATAAGTTAATTAGTGTCAATTTCATTTATCACATCACATATCCACCATTCATGTCTCATACACATTGTATATACATAGCAAGACATACATATACAATCAATCCACACATCACAATAACAAATAGGCAATGGCATGAATAGCATACTAAAATTTATGGAGTTAAGTTACCAATTTAACTCTCACTTTGGAAAGGCCTACCAAGCACGTTCCACACATACACCACACACACTTGAACCAATCTTTAAAACATATTTAAAGTCACTCACCACCCTTCCTTAGCAACCAAAGCAAGGCTCCTACAAGCCCGGATTCGATCTCGATGCCTCTTCAACGCTTCCTCTTGCTTCTAGCCAAACAAAACACATCCATTACTTCACAATTCAATGCTAAAACCCAGCCATCATCTCACCCCATAAGCACAAGCCAACTTCAATAATTTCCAATCCAAATAACCGCCCAAAATACCCATTTTCGTGCTCCTTCAAAAACCTAGCTGAAAATCATATTTTCAAACACCCAAATGACACCCAAATGGTCCCAAAACACCCTCCTAACATACTTAAACCATCAGCCCTCCAATTTTAACTTAAAACCCACCAAAAATCAAGTTTTTGACACTTTAAACTTGGCTACAAAGACCCATTTCGGGTTTTCACCCAAACCTAACCATTTTAACATATTATATATATTTTAAGGTGGTTAAATCAAAACCCAACCCAACATTTCAAAACAAATTGAAAAACTCCATAAAAATCTATCCTTTCTTTAAAACTTGAAAATCACAAAAGTGGGTGGTTTTGAAATATTAAGCTATGCAAATGTAGAGGATGAAGAGGAGAGTCTAAGAATATGTTTACCTTTGAAAATGGCCTTGAGATGAAGATGGAATTTAATGGAATAGTAATTTTTGGGGTTTGGGAGGGTTTAAGATGGGTTTCACGTTGGGGAAGAAAGAGGGGAAAAGATGATAGCTTTTCCTTGCTTTTTGATTTGAAAAAGTTGTCTTCCTTTTTATTTTGGCTAAATCACCAACAAGGTCCCTCCTTTATTATTTAAAACCCAATTAGATCCTAATTAGGGTTGAATAGATTGAAATTAATTTCACTGACTCGGACCTACGAACCCGACTAACTCCTAACCCCAAAACACAAGTGTTACAACTCTCTCCCACTTAAGGAATTTCGTCCTCGAAATTACCTGACTGAATGAGATACGGAAACTGCCTTTCTATATCCTCCTTCCTCTCCTAAGTGGCCTCGTCCACACCTCGACGCTGCCACTGCACCTTTACTAACTCAATCGATCTACCCCGCAACACCTTACTGTCAGAAGCTAGGATCTCAACTGGTTCTTCCTCATAAGTCAAGTCCGGATTCAATTCAATCTCCTCTACATGCATAACATGTGACGGATCGGACCTATACTTACGGAGCATCAAAACATGGAATACATTGTGTATCTTTTCTAGCTCGGATGGCAAACGCAATTGATAAGCAACTGACCAACCCTCTTTACAATCTCATACGGTCCTATGTACCTCGGACTCAACTTCCCTTTTCGGCCAAATCTCATTACTTTCTTCCACGGAGATACCTTCAAGAACACCTTCTCACCCACTGAGAACTCAACTTCCTTCCTCTTTAAATCGGCATAGGACTTCTGCCTATCCGAAGTAGCCTTCAATCGATCACAGATCAATTTTACCTTGTCAGTTGTCCCCTAGAGCAAATCCGGCATAGGTAACAACTTTTGTCCCACTTCGGCCTAACCAACTGGAGTTCTACACTTTCGGCCATACAAGGCCTCATACGAAGCCACCTGAATGCTCGACTGGAAGCTATTATTGTAAGCAAACTCAACTAGAGGCAAGTGCTTCTCCCACGTACCCTGAAAATCAATGATGCAACAACGCAACATATCCTCTAAGATATGTATAACTCTCTCTGACTGACCATCTGACTGAGGATGATAAGACGTGCTGAAGTTCAAACGGGTACCCAAAGCTGTATGCAGACACTCCCAAAATCGAGATGTAAATCGCGGATCTCTATCTAACACAATAGATTTCGGCACACCATGCAGTCTAACAATCTCACCAATGTTCAAATCGGCCAATCTATCTAAAGTGTAAGTAGTATTGACTGCCAAGAAGTGAGCACACTTTGTAAAACGATCTACTATCACCCAAACTGAGTTCTTCTTCGTAAGAGTCAAAGGCAAACCCGAAACAAAATCCATGGTGATGTTCTCCCGTTTCCATTCCGGAATCCTCAACGGCTGTAACAAACCTGAGGGAACCTAATGTTCTGCCTTCACCCTTTGACATACTAAACACTTACTCACAAAGTCAGCTACATCTCTCTTCAAGCCAATCCAAAAGTACTCACTCTTCAAATCACGGTACATCTTCGTACTTCCAGGATGCATAACAAACGGACTGCTGTGGGCTTCAATCAAGATCGTACGTCTCAAGTCACTATCTTCTTGCACAACTATCCTATTTTTGAAACACAAAACCCCATCAGTACTGAAACTGTAGTCTGAAGATCTACCTTCGGCTATATCTTGCACGTGAGGTGCCAAAGATCTATCTAAGAGTTGTTTCTCTCTAATCAACTGACCTAGAGTAGGTCTAACCTGAAGCTCGGCTACCAAGCCACCATCTCCGGACAAGCTCAATCTAGCAAACATGGCTCTCAAGTCCATGACTATCTTTCTACTAAATGCATCGGCCACTACATTGGCCTTACCCGGATGGTACTCAATGGTAAGATCATAGTCTTTTAGCAACTCTAACCACCTACGCTGTCTGAGATTCAAATCTTGTTGAGTCATAATGTACTTCAAACTCTTGTGATCGGTGTACACTATGCATCTCTCACCGTACAAATAGTGCCTCCAAATCTTCAGAGCAAACACAACTGCAGCTAACTCTATGTCATGGGTCGGATAGTTGCGCTCATGAGTCTTCAACTGTCTTGAGGCATAAGCCACTACTCTCTTGTCTTGCATAAGAACACACCCTAGCCCTACATAAGAAGCATCACTATAAACTACATAGTCCTTTCCGGACTCTGGTTGAATCAAGATCGGTGCTTGGGTCAAAGCTTCTTTCAATTTCTTAAAGGCTCTCTGTCTTGCATCTGTCCACTCAAACTGAACACTCTTCTGAAGTAACTGTGTCAATGGAGCGACTAACTTAGAGAAACCTTCTACGAATCTTCTATAGTATCTCGCTAAGCCTAGGAAGCTACGTACCGCTGTTACAGACTTCGGTTGCTTCCATTCAACAATGGCCTCATTCTTCTTCGGATCAACTGTAATCCCATCGGCTGACACTACATGTCCTAAGAAGACTACCTCTCGGATCCAGAATTCACACTTGCTCAACTTCACATACAACTGATGATCTAGCAAAGTCTTCAAAACCAGTCTCAAGTGTCGGTCATGGTCTTCTTCAGTTCGCGAATACACCAAGATGTCATCTATAAACACAACTACAAACTGATCTAAGTACTGATGAAAAATCTTGTTCATCATATCCATAAAAGCAGCAGGTGCATTAGTCAACCCAAAAGGCATGACTAAAAACTCATAGTGACCATACCTAGTCCTAAAGGTCGTCTTCGGTACATCAACATCTCTTACCTTTAGCTGGTAGTAACCTGATCTCAAGTCAATATTCGAAAAGACCGATGTTCCTCTCAACTGATCAAACAGATCATCAATTCTAGGAAACGAATACTTGTTCTTCACTGTCAACTGATTATACTATCTGTAATCTATACACATCCTCATGCTTCCATCTTTCTTCTTCACAAAAAAAACTGGTGCACCCCAAGGTGAAGAACTAGGTCGAATGAAGCCTCTATCTGTCAATTCTTGCAACTGAGTCTTCAACTCTTTCAGTTCTTTCGGTGCCATGCGATACGGAGCAATCGAAACAGGAGCTGAATCAGAATAAGTCTCAATGGTGAACTCTACCTCTCTGTCTGGTGGTAACCCCGGCAACTCTTCCGGAAACACACTAGGAAAGTCACATACTGTCCGGATGTCTTGTGGTCGAACCTCACTCATGTTAAGGTTCATCACATATGCCAAGTATGCTTCACACTCCAACTCAACTAACCTCTTAGCCTCTAAAACTGAAACTACATTGGATAAGAACTTCACGTTCTCACCCACCACTACGATCTCATAATCATCTGTGAGCCTCAAAGAAATCCTCTTAGTTTCAAAGTCTATCCTAGCTCTGTGCTTCGTGAGCCAGTCCATACCCAGAATCACATCAAAACCATAGAAAGGTAGCTCCATCATATCCACTGGAAACACATGTCCCTGAACCATCAACGGACACCTTCTGTACATCTTTCTAACCACTACCGTGTCCCCAAAGGAACTAGTAACACTAACTCCTACCTCTAACATTTCACAAGGAAAATTCAACGACTGTGCATGCTCACTCAATATGTAGGAATGTGTAGACCCAGAGTCAATCAAAGAAAGCAAACCCAAAGACTGTATCGAGAAGTTACTTGCGATCACATCGGTGTCATGCTGGTCCCCACGCTGAGCGTAAACTCTGGCCTGGCCTCCACCCTCCGGCTGAACTGCGACTCCATGTGCTATGTTCCTCTGACCATCATTCCTCGGCTGGAAGTTACCTCTACCGCGCCCGCGACCTCTCTGAAAGTCATTGGCTCTAGCAGGAGCCTGAGCTGGTGCCTGTCCCACCTGATGTGAACAGTCACGTCTAATATGGTCTCTAGCTCCACAACTCCAACACGAATGGAAATTCCCCCAACACTCACCAGTGTGGTTCCTCCCGCAAGTAGCACATGTGGGCAACTTCCCACCAGCTCTCTGGCCCTGTTGGCCCTTACCGTGGTTACAGCCACCACGTCTATGATTATAATGATGTCTGTTGTCCCGATGCCTCTTGGCATCACCTCTATCATAATCACTAGACCTCTTACCCGAACTAGAACCACCAGATCGTTTGGTCAAGCCCAAACTGTGCTCTAAGTCCTTGGCCCTCGCGACCAAGACATCAAAATCAGTGTAGTCTGAAGCTAGAGTATACCTCTTGATCTCTTCATTCAGCCCATAACGGAATCGGTTACATCGTTCCACCTCAGTAGGAACAAGCTCAGAAGCATACTGACTCAGTCTGACAAATCGGATCTCATAATCGGTCACGGTCATACTCCCCTGAAGCAAAGCCATAAACTCTCTCTTCCTCTCATCGAGGTATCGCGGACTCAGATACTTCTTACGGAATACTGACTCAAAGAACTCCCAAGTAATCTCGGCCTCATCCATGCCCGTAGTAATGGTGACCCACAAAGTGTAGGCATCACCCTGAAGCAAGGACTCAACACATCCTAACTTGCGCTCACCAATACATCCCATCTGAGCGAGGATACAGACAGTCTTCTCAAACCACAACTCTGATCTCTCTAGAGTAGACCCTCTGAATTCTTCGGCCCCTAGACCATGGAGTCTCTCTAATGGCAACCCAGTGCCCTCCCCCTGATGATGTGTTGCTGCCTGACCCCCAGCTACTGCAGCCTGAAATGCCCCCATTATCGCCTGAACGAAAGGAGCTAAGTCTATTCCGGCCGGTCCTTGGCCACCTTGGCCTCCCTGAGGTCCCTCTCCTTCGGCCCCGGCCTCGCCTCCTACTCCGGGTGGAGGAGGTGGTGGTGGTGGAGGTGGTGGAGGAGCTCCAACTCCAACCATAGGCTCTCCCACTTGAGCCTCAACTCTAACTACTGGCTCAACTCCTGGAGCCGCTGCCCGTGGTTCCGGTCAAACCATCCTAGGCCTCCCACGTGGTCTCATGGTACAGCTAGCAAGGTAATAACTACAACAACAAACAAATAGGGATTATGTTAGCCAAAGCAAGGGTCCAATAGTGCTCAAGTACTCCCTTTACCATAAAATCTTTTTAAATTAAGTAATAGTAGCAATGGGCACAAACTTTACACCAAACACAACAACTCATGCTTCAAAACATCATACGAACAATCAAATATTAAGAATTCATGGCAAGGCATACATCGAACAATATAATCACTTAACATATCAAGCTTACCTCACTTACCTGCCCGAGGTCTCGGTAACCTCAGGCTTTGATACCAACAAATGTAACCCCCTCGTCCCGGTCTGGCCGGATGACCGGTCCGAGTAGGCCACACGCAGAAAACCGAAGCGAAACCCGTTAAGGTTCCCCCTCGGTAAGCAACCCTAATTTTTTTCTTTTAACTTATCTTTTATAATAGCTCATTCAGATCCTATGTGATCATAACAGCGGAATAAAATGCGAAAGACAAACATTCGAACCCGAAACAACATTTAAACAACCCAATTATAATCCATTAAACATGTCGTTTCGAAACACCCTTGAGGCGTATCGAAACGCCTTGACCAGGTCAACTGCCCCAAAGCCCATACAAAGGGGACGTATCGAAACGGAGGTCAACCGTTCCGAAACGCCCTCAACGGTCAACTTCTCGTGGTCAACGAGATTTTGACCGTTTCGAAACCCTTAGACTCGTTTCGAAACGCTTTCATCTCGTCATTTTCTCAGAATTCTAGTAGCCAAAACGTTTCGATACCCGTTCCAAAACAGGGGATTCACATGCCAAACCGTATCAAAACGTGTTCCGATACGGGGTCCCTGAAGCCTTACCCATTCTAAAATGGCCCAGCTCGTTTCGAAACGCGGGCTGTCTGCAACCCTTGAAAACAAGACTTTGGCATTTTGCAACAAGTCTAAAGGTCCCAAACGACCCTAAAAGACACGTAACACCAACATTCAAGGTCTAGAGGCATATGTCCTATGTCAAGCACGCTTAAACACATACAAGGCGTAGATTTAAACAAATCATTCATACATGGAAATTACACATCAACAACATTTCATAAAAGGCATGATTGAAGACATTAATAGACAAAAGGCACCATTCATCTCATATAGGTTTACATGCCATCAAATCAATCCTAAACATCCATAAGGCATACATCACACAAGCATTTGGCAAAATATATCATGTTTACAAACCAAGTCTATTCATAAACATCAAAACCATATATGAGTCATTCATAGCTCATACAAACACACACTCTTGCCACATTGCTAAACTACTACATAATTGTTAACCGTACTTGAGCAACAAGCTTGGAAAGCCCTTCTTGCCTAGCCCCGAGCTAACACCGCACTAATGATCTGCATTGTTGAAAATGAGAGCGTAAGATAGAAGCTTAGTGAGGATGCTCTAAAATCGAAAACATCAACAATGCAGGGTTCAAGCATGTATTCCCTAATTCTCATATACAACATGCATAGGTAAAACAACAAGTAGACCTAGCTAGTCTTTCAAGAGGCATAATATGGCATCTCACATCATACTAAGCTCAAGTATCATATATAAATGTCATACATCACAAGTATAAGAACAAGTTTAATTGGCCACTATTAGTTTACCCGGATGTGCGGATTTAATCTCAACAATCACTTTACCTCGGTGGGATTACACTAATCACCGGACCTTGCATGGGCGGGATTCCACTCATCACCACATGCCCTACGGATGGGATTCCACTCATCATCCCGTAGAATATATATAAATTTCCGGTGGAATTTTACATCACCGTACTCCTCCTTGATAACTCAACGCCATCAAGGCCACGTACGTTTTGACTCAATTTGTGTGCACACTAATCTTAATGATCGATCATTTACACTCGGTAAGTTAATTAGTGCCAATTTCATTTATCACATCAAAAATCCACCATTCATGTCTCATACACATTGTATATACATAGCAAGACATACATATACAATCAATCCACACATCACAATAACAAATAGGCAATGGCATGAATTGCATACTAAAATTTATGGAGTTAAGTTACCAATTTAACTCTCACTTTGGAAAGGCCTACCAAGCACGTTCCACACATACACCACACACACTTGAACCAATCTTTAAAACATATTTAAAGTCACTCACCACCCTTCCTTAGCAACCAAAGCAAGCCTCCTACAAGCCCGGATTCGATCCTGATGCCTCTCCAACGCTTCCTCTTGCTTCTAGCCAAACAAAACACATCCATTACTTCACAATTCAATGCTAAAACCCAGCCATCATCTCACCCCATAAGCACAAGCCAACTTCAATAATTTCCAATCCAAATAACCACCCAAAATACCCATTTTCGTGCTCCTTCAAAAACCTAGCTGAAAATCCTATTTTCAAACACCCAAATGACACCCAAATGGTCCCAAAACACCCTCCTACTTAAACCATCAGCTCTCCAATTTTACCTTAAAACCCACCAAAAATCAAGTTTTTGACACTTTAAACTTGGCTACAAAGACCCATTTCGGGTTTTCACCCAAACCTAACCATTTTAACATATTATATGTATTTTAAGGTGGTTAAATCAAAACCCAACCCAACATTTCAAAACAAATTGAAAAACTCCATAAAAATCCATCCTTTCTTTAAAACTTGAAAATCACAAAAGTTTGTGGTTTTGAAATATTAAGCTATGCAAATGTAGAGGATGAAGATGAGAGTCTAAGAATGTGTTTACCTTTGAAAATGGCCGTGAGATGAAGATGGAATTTAATGGAATAGTAATTTTTGGGGTATGGGAGGGTTTAAGATGGGTTTCTGTAAAACCTATGTTTGATTTTGATATAATTAAATCCTTGAGGATTATTTTGTAAAACTTAAAATTAGTTTTTAAGTCCCTTAATAAGTTTTTAAAACACCAACACTTTGAAACTGATTTATAAAACTCAAACTCAAAATATTTTCTAAGTGTTCCAAGGCAAAACCATCCAAAAACGTCCAGGCGTATCGATACAGCACCCTGCGTATCGATACCATTTTACCAAACTTGGTCACTGTCGGAACCTGTACCGATACCCTAAACCCTCGTATCGATACAACCCTGTATTAAAATTCAAAGAGTTTGAATACGGTACCGATACGGCTAACCCCCGTATCGATACGGGCTTTGTAATTTTTTAATATAAGTTGGTTTAAAAAATATGACCGTTGGTGTCAGTTGGTTGGTAACCAAACTTTAAAAGTTAGTTGACCCGTATCGATACGCATAACTCCCGTACCGATACAGAGTTGGACAGTGAGCTAAGTTCAGAAAATAGTATCGATACGGCCCCTGCCGTTTCGATACCCCGTACCGATACGCTTACACGCGTATCGATACCCCTGTATTAAATGCACACAACGGCTCTTTCTTTTCTGAGACAGGTACCGATACCCCTTCCCGCGTACCGATACTGGTAGCTGCAAAAGTGCATTTATGGTGGTAAGAGAGGGTTCCAACGGCTCTAATTAAGTCCCCAACCACCCAAACGGCTAGAAATCAATAAAGAGGTATAAAAGAGACATCCAAAAGCTACAGCAAGAACGATTGAACTTCAAGAAAACACTTATTCATCAAATCCAAGCAATTGTGCCAAATTTCATATTTGTCTAGAAATCCCAATTTGTGTTCTTCATTCTTACTTTGTAAAATTGGGTTGAGTGCTTGTATTGGGGCTATCATTTGTATTGAGAGATACCTAATTAGCCTACAAATTTCTTTGTTCTCTTGTGTGAGGGTTGGGTTGATTTTTGGGTAGAAAAATCAACCGAAATTGTAAAGGGTTGTCTCCTTGTCCTAGAAAAGGGGAAGATCAATTTAGTGAAATTGTTGCAAATCCTTAGTGAGACTAAGGTAGTGGATGTAGAGTTCATTTGGAACTTGAACCACTCTAAATTCCTTGTTCTTCAATTTTTAATTTGCCAATTTCCACCAAAATCCTTTAAATTTCCAATTCACCCCCCTCTTGGTAATTATCGATCTTTCGATCCACTCAACAATTGGTATCAGAGCTTAACTCTTTGAGGATTAACAACCACAAGAGGAGATCCTTGGAAGAGTGTGATCATCAAATTATCAAGAGATGGCTTCAACCTCCGGTTCCGGCATGTACGAGTCACAATCAACCACCAAGCCTCCTTTCTTCAATGGTGATAACTATTCTTTTTGGAAGAATAAAATGAGGCTATTCATCAAGTCTAGTGATTATCTAGTGTGGGATGTCATTGAAGATGGGTCGTACATTCCATTGAAGCAAGACGGTGAAGGCAAGATGGTGTTGAAGAAGAAAGCCGAAATGAGTGAAGAGGAGAGGAAGAAGATTCAAGTCAACGATAAAGCTCTCCACATGCTTTTTTGTGCTTTCGGTCCGGACATCTACTCAAAGGTCTCATCCATTGAAAGTGCCAAGGAAGTGTGGGACACTCTTGAGACCACTTATGAAGGCACCAATGATGTCAAAGAAACTAAGATTGGACTTCTCAATCTTAGTTATGAAAACTTCAAGATGGAGCCCGATGAGACGGTGTCAAAGATGTTTGATCGATTCTCCACAATCGTCAACGGTCTAAAGGGATATGGAGAGATCATACCGGAAGACAAGCTTGTCCGGAAGCTACTCTATTCACTTCCCGAGTCTTGGGATGGGAAGAGAACCGCTATTATCGAAGCAAAGAACTTGAAGACACTAAAGCTTGATGAGCTTGTGGGTTCTCTCCTTACTCATGAGATCATGAAGCAAGGAAGGGAAGATGAGAAAAAGAAAGAAGAGAAAAGAGTAGAGAAGCTTGAGGTTGAGAAGAAGAAGAAGATGGGAATAGCTCTCAAGGCTAAAGTTTCACAACTTGATGAGAGCTCATCTAGTGATGAGGACGAACTTGAAGAATTGGCTATGATAGCCAAACGATTCTCACGTTTCATGAGGTCCAACCGGGGAAGAAAAATCCAAAGAAAGATGGACTTCAAAGGGAAGAACAAAGAAGAAGGAAAGGATCCCATCATTTGCTATGAGTGCAAACAACCCGGCCACATCCGTTCGGAGTGCGCTCAACTCAAGAAGAAGGGCTTTGAGAAGAAGAAGAAACTCAAAGCTAAACTTGCTACTTGGAGTGATGAGGAGTCATCGGAGGATGACGAATACGAAGTGGCTAACCTTTGTCTCATGGCACTTGAGGAAGACTCCTCCATGGTAACCTCTAACTCATCTACTTTAGATTTTTCATATGAAGAATTAAATGATGCATATGATGAGTTACAAGAGGTATATGATGAATTAGTTGAGAAATTTAAGGAGTCGGTCATTAAGAATAAAAAGATTATTCAAGAACTAAATGAGAAAAATGACTCACTTACTCAAGCTAATTCTAAATTTGAGAAAAAGATTTTAGGATTAAAAGATGAACTTAAATTCTTTCAAGATGAAAATGTTGATCTTAATAATCTTTTGTCTCAATGCAATAGTGAACACCAAAAGGTGTTAGGTGAGCTAAATGAGCTCAAAAAGTCCTTAAAAATGTTGGTAGTGTTAAGCATGAAGTAGGAGAATCCTCTAGAACACACCAACCTAAGAAAAGTACTAATTACTACAAACAAGGTAGCTACCCTAGACATAGTAAAGCTAAAAGAATTAGAAGTGTATGGGTTCCTAAGGAACTTGTAAAATCTAATAATATTATTGCTATGTCATCTTGGATTCCTAAGGGAACCAAGGTTTTGGGAGCTAACACTCATGGACCCAAAATGATTTGGGTACCAAAAACCAAGGTTTAATACCTTTGTTTGTAGGGGGCATTGCTTCAAGGCCAAAGCACAAATTCAAAACTCATGGTACCTTGATAGTGGATGCTCGAGACACATGACCGGAGACAAGAGTCGATTCATGGATTTAAAGCCAAAAAGTGGAGGAGTAGTAACATTTGGTGACAACTCCAAAGGCCACATTAAAGGTATTGGCTCCATAGGTAATCACTCTACCATTCTCATTGAAAATGTCTTATATGTCGATGGTCTTAAACACAATTTATTGAGCATAAGTCAATTATGTGATAAAGGATTTAATGTTCTTTTTGATAAAAGTGGATGCAAAATTGTAGACATTAAATCTAATAGTATTATGCTCATAGGTCATCGCATAGGAAACATATACATGGTGCATTTAGATGACATACATACATCTCATGCATGCTTAGTTGCTCAAAATGAAAATGATGCATGGTTGTGGCATAGGAAGCTAGGACATGCTAGCATTAGTGTTTTGGAAAAACTAGTCTCTCTAAATCTAGTTAGAGGTTTGCCCAAAATAAAATTTTCAAATGATAAAATTTGTGATGCATGCTCAAAGGGTAAACAACATAGGTCTTCCTTTAAATCCATTAATGATGTTTCTACTAGTAGATGCTTACAATTAATTCACATGGATTTATTTGGGCCAATTAGGACTATGAGCTTGGGTGGTAAATCGTATGCTTTTGTGCTAGTTGATGATTTTTCTAGATTTACTTGGGTTCTCTTTTTAAGTACTAAAGATGAGGCTTTGGAAAAATTCATCACATTTTCAAAATTAACCCAAAATGATATTGAGCTTAAAATTTCTCATATTAGAAGTGATCATGGAACCGAATTTCAAAATTTAGGGTTTGAAGAATTTTTAAATGAAAATGGTATTAGCCATAATTTTTCGGCTCCTCGAACTCCTCAACAAAATGGGGTAGTTGAGAGGAAAAATAGAACTTTACAAGAAATGGCTAGAACTATGCTTTGTGAAAATAATTTACCTAAATATTTTTGGGCGGAGGCCACAAACACCGCTTGTTATATTGTAAATCGAGTTATGATTAGGCCAATTTTAAAGAAAACACCTTATGAGATTTTAAAATCTAAAAAGCCTAACATTAGCTATTTTCACCCTTTTGGGTGCAAGTGTTTTGTTTTAAATAATGGAAAAGATAACTTAGGTAAATTTGATGCAAAAAGTGATGAAGTCATTTTTATAGGTTACTCTTTAACCTCTAAAGCCTATCGAGTATTTAACAAAAGAACTTTAGTAGTAGAAGAATCTATTCATGTTGTATTCGATGATAACCTCCTTCCTAGGAAGGATTCTTGTGATGATGAGGATGTAGGAATCATAAATGCCTTTGATGGAGGTCAAACTTCAAAGGAGGATGAGATTCAACCAAAAGAAGAAGACACACAAGATCCACCTCTTGAAGCCTTGAAGGACTTGGCTATTGAGGAAAAGAAAGTGAGCTACCCAAGGGAGTTGAACTATGTCAAAGATGGTGAAATCTTGGGTGATCCATCCAAGGGGGTAACCACTCGTTCTTCTCTTAGATTAATGAACCATGTTGCATTTATCTCATGCATAGAGCCTAAAAACATAAAAGAAGCATTGAAAGATGACTTTTGGATTATGGCTATGCAAGAAGAGTTAAATCAATTTGAGAGAAGTAATGTATGGACATTAGTTGATAGGACTAGTAATCAATCTACAATAGGAACTAAATGGGTCTTTAGGAACAAACTAGATGAGAGTGGTAACATTGTGAGAAATAAAGCTAGACTTGTAGCACAAGGTTACACTCAAGAAGAGGGAATAGATTTTGATGAAACCTATGCACCCGTAGCTAGGATGGAAGCCATTAGGATGTTGCTTGCATATGCATGTTATCATAATTTCAAGCTTTTTCAAATGGATGTTAAAAGCGCATTTTTAAATGGTTTTATAAATGAAGAAGTGTATGTGGAACAACCACCGGGTTTTGAAGATTCAAAATTTCCAAATCATGTTTTTAAACTTACCAAAGCTCTCTATGGTTTAAAACAAGCTCCTAGAGCTTGGTATGAAAGGCTTTCAAATTTTTTAATTGAAAAAGGGTTTGAAAAAGGTAAGGTGGACACTACACTCTTTATAAAAATGTATAAAAATGACATCTTAGTAGTTCAAATTTATGTTGATGATATTATTTTTGGTTCTACTAATGAATGTCATTGTCAAGAGTTTGCTAAGTTAATGCAAGGTGAATTTGAGATGAGCATGATGGGGGAGCTCTCATTCTTTTTGGGACTCCAAATCAAGAAAAAGAAGGATGGCACCTTCATCAACCAAGCAAAATACATAAAGGATATGCTCAAGAAGTTTGGCTTGGAGAATGCAAAGCCTCAAGCCACTCCTATGAGCTCATCTACAAAGCTTGACAAAGATGAAGGAGGTAAGTGTGTTGACTCTAAGCTTTATCGTTCTATGATTGGATCTTTGCTTTACCTTACCGCAAGTAGACCGGATATCTTGTTTAGTGTTTGCTTGTGTGCTAGGTTTCAAGCTAGTCCTAGAGAGTCTCACCTTATAGCCGTTAAGAGAATCTTTAGATACCTTAGAGACACTCCTTGTTTAGGCCTTTGGTATCCTAGAGACTCTACCTTCAACCTTCATGCTTACTCGGATGCGGATTATGGGGGTTGCAAAATTGATAGGAAAAGTACTTCGGGAACCTGCCAATTCTTAGGTAGTATGCTCATATCTTGGTTCTCTAAGAAACAAAATAGTGTAGCCTTATCTACCACCGAAGCCGAGTACATATCCTTAGGGAGTTGTTGTGCTCAAGTCCTTTGGATGAAGCAACAACTCTTAGATTATAGAATTAAAGTTGAAACCATACCCCTAAAATGTGACAACACTAGTGCTATTTGTTTAACAAAAAATCCCATCCAACACTCTAGAACCAAACATATAGAAATAAGGCATCATTTCATTAGAGATCATGTCCTTAAGGAAGATGTGGTTATAGAATATGTAGACACCTTGAATCAATTAGCGGACATTTTTACAAAACCCTTAGACAAAGAGCGCTTTTGGTCCCTTAGGAGAGAGTTAGGTCTAGCTAGCCTATCTTGACCTTTTTGGACCCATTTTGTGCTTAAATATGCTTGATCTTGTGAAATGTCATGTTTGTATGCTTAGACTCCCAATTTCTTCCATGCCTATAGTTAGGGGGAGTATGATTCTGTTAAAATATGCTTAGAACTGCTCATACATCATTTGCATACTCATAGGAGAGATTAGGTTCGAGCCTTTGGTTGTTCTTTGAACCAAATATGCATTTCTGGGCATGCAGTATCAATACTGTTCTACGCGTATCGATACCTGTTCTTCATTTCGTTTCCCAGAATTCTTTACACTTCACGCGTATCGATACGATTCATCCTGTATCGATACGGGTCGTTTCGATACGGACTCATCCATTTTAATACGACTGTTCCAACGGGCTTATTTGCAAAAAGACATCTTTATCCCCGTATAGATACCCCATCGGGCGTATCGATACCTGACTGCGCTGATGGCTTTAATTAGCTTTTAATGAGTTCAACTTTTACCTAAACTCAAACTTTTCAAAACCTAATTAACCCTAGCCGTTTTTGCCTATAAAAAGGCACTTCCTCCTTCATATTTTTCACATCTCAACTCAAACCTAAAAGAGTTTTCAAATCAAGCAAGGCTTTGTGCTCTCTTTCTCATCTTTCTGCAAGTTCTCTTCAATTCTTCAAGTTTCTATCAAGGTAATCACCTTTATTTTATTTTCTATGTTTTGATTTTTTTTTTAAAAAAAAAACTTTGCTTTTGTTCAAATTTTCTTTTGATTTCCTTCTAAAATTTTTCTTTTCAAAATTTCTCTTTAAAATTTTTTTTACCTTGATTTTTACTCATATTGAAGAAATCTCCCTTGCTTAATTTCTCTCTTAGATCATGGCACCAAAAGAGCCATCGAGGAAGCGACAAAGGGCTAATCAAGCCGGTGAATCCTCCAACCTTGGAGTGATTGCTCGTCCTAACTACTCGACTATCTACGAGCAATCCTTTGAAAGCAATTCGGGTCTCAATCACTTTCGTCAGTATGAGAATTACAAGATCCGTGCCGAAAGGGTAATATCCATCCCTTTTCTCAATTCAGAGCGTTTCAAGTTTGAATACCTCCCCTTGCTTCATCGTTGGAATTTCATTCATTTTCTCTCTATTCCTGGTATTTTCTATTGTCTCTTGGTTTTGATTTTCTATGCTAATGCAAGATGTGTTAGTCGTAATGGGGAAGTTGTTGCAATTAACTCATATCTTATGGGAAAGAAAATAACTCTTGATGTCGAGTCTATTTGTGAGGTTTTCAAGTTGGATGATGAAGGCCTCGATGATGAGCACCGTGGGGGGCATGTTCTTAGTGGATCCGTCACCGCCCTTAATGCTCACGACCGAATTCTACATTTGATGGTTTCGTGGTGGTTTCGTCCTTCCGGAGGAAAATATTCCACCATTCGTCAAGTGGATGATTTTTGGATTCGGTGTTTCCGTGAAGCCAAGCGACCAAATTTAGCTCGACTTATGTTTGCGGAGATAGTCTACCTCGTTCAAAATCGTCACCTACCTCATGTCACCTCCTTCACATACGGTACGACTTTGAGCTATTTCTTCGTTAAAAAGGAAATTGATTGCTCATATGACATTGCAACTCCTCTCACCGATCCTATTGATGAGCACTCCCTTGCTCGGGCAAAGTTCTCTTATATTAATGGTGAATGGGTTCGTCTTGCCGAGTTACCACCGGAAGTCGCCGCAATGCATGAAGCGGCTCAGGCTCCTCAAGCTCCTCAAGTCCAACAACCCAATATGGATGCTCTCATGACCTATCTCAATGAGCAATTCATCGGGTTACGTACGGACATGAATACTCGTCTCACATCCATGGAAACTACTTTTGACACTAGGATGACGGGTTTTGAGAATCGCCTCGCATCTCTTGAAAGTGGGCATAATTCCTTGAATATCTCCATTGCCGCTTTCCATGATGAGTGGCGTAATAGTATGCTGTTGAGTGTGTAAAAGTTCTATCATTTACACCCTTTTTAACCCATATTTCTGCTACATTCAAGCATCATTGCATTGCATTTAGGTTAGATTTCAATAAAACATCACAATTATATAAAAGGCACGGATTCTACTAAAAGATGGCATATTTTGCAGGTAGCTGCCATGGTTGACGATGAAGGCAGGCGCAGGGCAGATAAGCAGAAGAGCTGAACTGGACAAGCAGCCGAAGAAGACAAACCTGTCATGGACCTGTCGTGACAGCAAGGTGACAGAACACTTATGAAGAGGAAAAGTAAAGTGGACCTCGATAGAAAGAGAAAAATCTACTCATCTGTCGTGTGGAAGCCAAATATTTTTCCAAGCCCCGGATCAAAAGATATGTCAAGCCAAAGCTCAAAGAGAGGAACTTCCTAGAAACAAGGATGCGGCTGGAAAGTAGGAGTCTTTAAAGATTTAGTCTTTATTAGAATCTTACTTTTAATTAAAGTTGTAATCCTTGTTACCTTAGAATACTTGAGCCCAAAGCTTATATAAGGGCATAGATTTAACCTAGGAGGAGAACCGACTACCCCACAACTGAAACCTAAACCCCTGCCGTTCACCCGTCACTGACATGTTCTAAATTCCCCTTAGGGCCACGAGTTGTTTTGTAAAGTAGTTGCAAGGATTGTTTTGTTTTAGGATTTTTCCAAGTTCAATAAAATAAACTTCAAGTTCTTTTATCTTGGTTTTAACATCTTGCAAGAGCATCGGGAGAGCATTGTGAGGTTATCTATTTACTTAGCATCGGGAGAGTTAAGTATACGAAAGAGATAAGAGCAAGTTCTCTAGTTTATAGTTGAACTATCTTGTGCCTAGGGATAGGGCAAGGTTAAGTGGCTAAGGAAGATATCATACACATCGGTGTTCATCCTTCGATTCACGCCGGGAGGTATCATCGAAGACGTGATCGCCGACAGACTTGGACCTAGGGATAGGACAAGGCAGATCTGGGATTCTTGCCAAGCTTGAAGTACGGAGTTAGTGTGTCTGCTGCCGCGACAGCTAACGGGCAGCCGCCGCGACAGGTGCTGTCGGCGATGGGCGCGACGACAGAACTGGAGATCCTGAGCAATTCAATACCTGCACTACTGAGCAATTCAATACCAGCCCATTCTCTCCATCTTGATATCTCAATTCCTTTATTTACGTTTTATTCAATATTTTCGTGACAACTCTCTCAACTATTTCTTTTACTTTCGTGCAGTAAACAAGGTGAAGCTATTAGCCCAATCCCTGTGGAGACGATATCCGATACTCCGTATCACTTTACTACTTGCGTCGTGTACACTTGCACTACAATTGCGATAGACTCTTTTACACGCAACATATGCGCACCAATGAGCCTTTGGGAGATGATGATGAAGAGGATGAAGACGACGAAGACGATGCTTAGACGTTTTTCTCTTGTTTGTCATGCATATCATTTAGGATTTTATATTATTATGCACCTATGCTTTATGTTTTTAGGATTAAGTTTGTCTTAGGATTAAAACCTATGCTTTGATTTCTATTTTGTCTTTGTTTGGATTTTAAGTATGTTGCTTTAATGAATGTAACGCCCCGGTTTAGGGGTTGGGTGAAAATATTAATTTAAAAATAGTTCGGGTTTCGATTTCAAATTTTAAATAATAAAATAATAACTTGGGCCTCGGGTTTTATTTAGTTGGACTACATTTTAAACAAGCCCACATAGCCATGGGTGTCATCCATTGTAATTCCCTTAATTCATTAAGGGCATTTAGGTCTTTGGACCTTTGATTTTAAACTAACCTAAAATAAAACTTTTGAGTCATCTTCTTCCCTCTCCCTATCCTCCCCTTCCCAACGACAACATGAACCCCACCCCTCCTAAATACTATTCCATTCAATATCTTACTCATCTTTGAAGGTTTTGCAAAGGTAACTTCGTTTTTGACTTACCCACATTATTCTCTACGTGTTGACACCTTTTATATTCATTTTTATGCATGTTTTTGAGATTTGGAAATTTGAGGAATTTGGATAAAAATGTTGCCTTTATGGCCTTTGACTAAAGATTTTGGTTTATTGTTAGTATGGGGGTTGTTTGTAGTCCATGAGACTCACTATATATGATTTTTAAAGAATTTTATGCTAATTCCCGAAATGGAGTTTTGGGGAGGTTTTTGGGAGGTTTAGGATTGAAATATGGGGGTGTTCTATGTGGAAATGAGAGGGCCAATGGTTAGGGTATATGTAAGCTTTGTTTTGGGAGCTTTAGAGAGTAGTTTGGAGGTTGAAATCATTGGTTCTAAGGGGTGCTTGAGGGCTGCTCGGATTTTGGAATTTTAGGCTTGTACTCCATGAGAAAATCGATATCTTGTAAATGGTTTGTAATTCGGGTTGAGTATTTTAGAACATGGACTGACTTGAGATTGTTTGCTTGGTGTTGGAATGCTTAGAAGCAAGGAATTTTGTTGGTGAAGCTTCAGGGGCAAATCCGGGGAATTCGGAGTCTTGAGCTCGGTCTTCAATCTTCTCTTGGGTAGCAACGGTGAGTAGGATCATTGGTTATTGCATTGAACTTGATATGGACTCCTTTGGGGTTTGGGTAGCACCTTGAATGGTTGCCTAAACCCGTGTGTAAGTCTCCCCACTCATAAGTTGTTGTGACAAATTGATTGTATATACATTGTGACCATTGAATGCATTTTAAGTTGTCAATGTTGTAGTCGTGTTGAGTTCATGCCTCACGTGATGGTGGTCTAAACTACGGTGATGTGTAGTCCCACCGGTAGTGACTAGTAGGGTAGTGCTTTGATGTGTAGTCCCATTGGACACCCACTAGTCGAAACGGTGATGTGTAGTCCCACCGTAAGTGTATGTTGGTTGTGCTTGTGCAAACCAAAAGTTGTGGTTGAGATAGACCCTTATGCATCCATTGTTTTCTTGCATATAAATCATGTTTTGGAAAACTACATGTTGTGAATTATAGAGCCTCTCTCACTAAGCTAGTTGCTTATGCTCTTTGTTTCAACGTGCAGATCGTTAGAGTTCGGGAGGTGAGAGGGCGAAGGAGGAGCTTTTGGGAGTTCTCAAGCAAGTTTAAGTATGGTTTACTTTTGTAATAATGTCTAGACAATGGGGAATAGAGTGTTAGGAGTTGGGGTCAAACTCCTTAGGAGGTTATGTTTGAAATTGCTAAACTTATGTTGTGTGTTATGCTTTTGCTACTTGGATTATGATCTATGCTTCTTATGTGGTTTAATTGCTTATGCCTGAACTTGTATGATGTTGGCCTAGGTAGGCCTTATGTTGACTACTTTGTGAAGGATGTCTTATGCTTGCTAAGTATGCTTCTTGTAGACTTGTATGTAGCCTTGATTGGTATGTTATCGTTGGATTAAATGCCCTCATGTTAAGTCCTGATTATGGTTGATGTATGTATGCTTGTGTGTGCTTAGGGGTGTCTAAGTATGCATCTAGAACCTTGCATGATGTTACCAATTTATGAAAGGAGACGTTGCAGGGCAGGGGTATCGATACGGTTAGACCCGTATCGATACGGCCTTCCCTTTTTAGGCCTTCCGTTTCGATACGCGGGGAGCCGTATCGATACCATTTTGGCCACTGGAGCCACTGTCCATCTTGGTATCGATACCGGCCTCAAGCGTATCGGTACGGCCAACTAGCGTTGACCGTGGGAAGTCAACCTTTGACGAGGGTATCGATACCCTCCCAAGGTGTATCGATACGGTCTCCACGGGTTGACTCTGACCTTTGACTTAGTCAAGGCGTATCGATACACCCCTTAGGTGTATCGATACCCCCGCAATTAAACTTGAAAATTTGCCTTTTGGATGTGGTTCTAGGTTCGTTAGATTGTTTTGGTTATGTTATTCCGTTGTTCGATCACGTAGGGTTAATTACTCATCTAGACGAGATTTAAAATGAAAAAAAATAGGGTTGCTAACCGAGGGGGAATCCTTTAGGGGTTTTCACTCGATTTTCCCCGTGTAGCCCTTTTGGACCGGTCATCCGGCCAGACCGGGACAAGGGGGTTACATTTATTGGTATCAGAGCCTGAGGTTTCCGAGACCTCGGGCAGGTAAGTGAGGTAAGTTAAGATGTTATGAGTGTTTTGCCATGTATGTCTAAATTTTGTTTTTAGCACGGTGTATGTATGCATGCTATGATGGTTTTTTCCGTTGTTTGAGAGTTGGTTTGAGTCCCCATTGTTAGGCATTGTTGTCAAAATAAAAAGGAAAATTGTTTTGGTTTAAAGAGCTTGAGAACCGGAGTCCTTTGCCCCTTGCTAACCTAACGTTTCTTGTTGTTGTGTGTTTGTTGTTTTAGATTATACTAATTGCTATGGTGAGACCGAGGGGACGGCCTAGAGCGGGTGACCAGGCACCCGAGAACGCGCCTCCTGCTCTTAATGCTCCGGGTGGTAACGGAGGGAACGTTGGAGGTGATGGTAATGGGCCTCAAGCTGGGGCTAATGTGGGAGGTAATGGGGCTCAAGCGGGCCAAGGTCAGGCAGGCCCAGATGTGGCTCATTTGATTCAGACTATAGCCGGAGCTTTCCAGACAGCTTTGGCTGGTATGCAAGCTGCAGCACCACCTCAGGGTGCGGGGACAGGATTACCCCTAGAGAGGCTTCGTAATTTGGGGGCAGTTGAGTTTCGTGGGTTATCTCCGGAGGGTTCAGAAGGGTGGCTTGAGAGCACTACTCGCATCTTGGGTCAGATGGAGTGTTCGGACGCCCGTAAGTTGGGGTGCACTGTCTCATTGCTCCAGGGAGACGCTTATACCTGGTGGACCACTGCTATCTCTGGTATGGCCGAGGTGGATGTCACATGGGAGTTTTTCAGGAGTGCTTTCAAGAGGAAGTACCTCGGGGTCCGGTACTTAGATGAAAAGAAAAGGGAGTTCATGGCTTTGGTTCAAGGCCATAGGACCGTGACCGAGTATGAGATCCAATTTGTGAGGTTGAGCCAGTATGCGCCAGAGTTGATTCCGGATGAGAAGGAACGATGTGAACGTTTCAGATATGGGTTGACTACTGATGTGAAGACCTACCTGTTGGCCACCGACTACACTGAGTTCGATGTTTTGGTATCTAGAGCTAAGGATGTAGAGCAAAACTTAAGCTCTAGAGCACGTGCTGGTGGGTCTGACTCCGGGAAGAGACATGCGAACTGGGATAGAGATCATGCCAAGAGGCATAGGGATAGGAGGTATCAGCCGGATACGAGGCCTAGGGGTGGTAACCATGGTCAGGGCCGTCAGGGCCAAGGGGCTGTTGGGCACATTCCGGAGTGCACCAGGTGCGGGAGACGCCACCCAGGTGAGTGTATGGGTATGTTTGGGGCGTGTTGGAACTGTAGCTCCCGAGATCATTTGAGACGTGATTGTCCACACCCAGTCAGAGGAGGACCGGCTCCAGCGAGGGGTTTTGAGCATCAGAGAGGTCGTGGGCGCGGCCGTGGGAACTTCCAGCCAAGGAATGAGGGTCAGAGGAACTTGGCTCATGTGGTAGCAGTCCAGCCCGAGGGAGGAGGACCGGCGAGAGTGTACGCTCAGCGAGAGGCTGGAAATGACACTGATGTCATTGCAGGTAATTTCACATTACAGTCTTTGAGTTTGCTTTCTCTCATAGATTCGGGATCAACGCATTCGTATATTCTGGGTGAACATGCAAAGTCATTAGGACTACCTTGTGATTGTTTAGAAGTAGGAGTAAATGTCACTAGCTCCTTTGGTGATACAGTGGTAGTTAGGAAAGTCTATAGGAGGTGTCCCTTGATGATTCAGGGCCACATATTTCCAGTCGACATGATGGAGCTACCCTTTTATGGCTTTGATGTGATTTTGGGCATGGATTGGCTTGTAGAGCATAAAGCTAGGGTTGACTTTGAGACTAAGAGAGTCTCTTTGAGGCTTGCTGATGACTTTGAGGTTGTGGTAGTTGGGGAGAACGTTAAGTTCTTGACTAATGTGGTTTCGGCTTTGGAAGCTCAGAGATTGTTAAGTTCAGGGTGTCAGGCTTACTTGGCTTACGTAATGAACCCTGATATGAGTGAGGTGAGACCCCAGGACATCAGGACTGTGTGTGACTTCCCGAGTGTTTTTCCGGAAGAACTACCAGGTTTGCCTCCAGACAGAGCAGTTGAGTTTGCTATTGAGACTTATTCTGATTCCGCACCGGTGTCGATTGCACCGTATAGAATGGCACCGAAGGAGTTGAAGGAGTTGAAGACACAGCTTCAGGAGTTGACTGACAGAGGCTTCATTAGGCCTAGTGTTTCCCCGTGGGGTGCTCCGGTTTTGTTTGTGAAAAAGAAGGACGGTAGCATGAGGATGTGCATAGACTATAGACAGTTGAATAAGGTGACAGTGAAAAATAAATATCCCTTGCCAAGGATAGATGACTTGCTAGACCAGTTGAGGGGTGCTTCTGTGTTTTCAAAGATTGATTTGAGGTCTGGGTATTATCAGTTAAAGGTAAAGGATGTGGACATACCGAAGACAGCTTTTCGTACACGTTACGGACATTATGAGTTTTTGGTGATGCCTTTTGGTTTGACCAATGCTCCAGCAGCCTTCATGGATATGATGAACCGGGTGTTTCATAAGTTCTTGGACAAGTTTGTGGTAGTGTTTATTGATGACATCCTAGTGTACTCTAGGACCGAAGAGGAGCATGATGAACACTTAAGGTTGGTGCTTCAGACCCTACTTGAGAATCAATTGTATGCCAAGCTAAGTAAGTGTGAGTTTTGGATTAGAGAGGTGGTCTTCCTTGGCCACGTGATCTCAGCTAGTGGGATTAGTGTAGATCCCAAGAAGATTGAAGCCATTGTAAATTGGAAGCAACCAAAATCAGTGACAGAAATCCGCAGCTTCCTAGGCTTGGCGGGATACTATAGGAGGTTTGTTGAGGGGTTCTCGAGGATAGCGGCTCCGTTGACCAAGTTGCTACAGAAGAATGTTCCGTATGAATGGTCAGATGCAAGACAAGAAGCGTTTGAGAAGTTGAAGAAAGCTTTGACCGAAGCTCCCATTTTGATTCAGCCCGAGCCGGGGAGAGAGTTTGTAATTTACAGTGATGCATCTTACGTGGGGCTAGGTTGTGTACTTATGCAAGGAGGTAAGGTAGTGGCATATGCTTCCCGACAGTTGAAGGTCCATGAGAAGAATTACCCCACTCATGACATAGAGTTGGCCGCAGTGGTGTTCGCGTTGAAAATTTGGAGACACCATCTTTATGGTGAGAAGTGCACTGTGTACACCGACCACAAGAGCTTGAAATATTTGATGTCCCAAAAGGAGTTGAATCTTAGGCAACGAAGGTGGTTGGATCTCCTTAAAGACTATGACCTCACCATAGAATATCATCCGGGCAAGGCGAATGTGGTGGCCGATGCCTTGAGTAGGAAGATGGTCGTTGAGTTGCGAGCAATGTTCGCAAGGTTGAGTGTGTCTACGGACGGTGGGCTAGTGGCCGAGCTTCAGGTTAAGCCATCTTTGGTTCAGTTGATTCGTGAGAAGCAGTTGCGAGATGAGTCCTTGGCACCTCACGTGCAAGACATAGCGGAAGATAGGCCTACCGAGTATTGTTTTGGAGAGAATGGGATCCTATGTTTCAAGGATAGGATAGTGGTTCCGGAGGATGCCGAGTTGAGGCGTACGATCATGAGTGAGGCTCACAATAGCCCTTTTTCTATGCATCCGGGTAGCACGAAGATGTATCGAGGATTAAAGGAAGAGTATTATTGGGTTGGTTTGAAAAAGGATGTAGCCGAGTTCGTAAGTAAATGCATGGTTTGTCAGAGAGTCAAGGCCGAGCACCAGTTTCCCTCAGGGTTGTTGCAACCGTTGAAGATTCCAGAGTGGAAGTGGGAGCGTATCACTATGGACTTTGTATCAGGACTTCCATTGACTCCTTCGAAGAAAAATTCAGTATGGGTGATTGTAGACAGATTCACCAAGTGTGCACACTTCATACCGGTTCATACCACCTATACGTTGGACAAGTTGGCCGAATTGTATATCCGTGAGATTGTGAGACTACATGGGGTACCGAAGTCAATTGTGTCAGATCGAGATCCGAGATTCACCTCTAGATTTTGGGAGTGTTTGCATCGAGCCTTAGGCACTTGGTTGAACTTCAGCACTTCGTATCATCCACAGTCAGATGGGCAGTCTGAGAGAGTAATTCAGATTTTGGAGGATATGTTGAGGTGTTGTATTATTGACTTCCAGGGGTCGTGGGAGAATCACCTACCATTAGTGGATTTTGCGTACAACAACAGCTTCCAGTCAAGCATTCAGATGGCTCCTTATGAGGCCTTGTATGGTAGGAAGTGTAGGACCCCGATTTGTTGGGCTGAGGCCGGACAGAAGCTTGTGCCGATGCCCGAGTTACTTAAGGGAACCACCGAGAAGGTGAAGTTGATATGTGATCGCTTGAAGGCGGCTTCAGATCGGCAAAAGTCCTATGCCGACTTAAAAAGGAAGGAAGTGGAATACTCCGTGGGGGATAAAGTGTTTTTGAAAGTCTCACCATGGAAGAAGGTGATGAGGTTTGGGAGGAAAGGCAAGTTGAGCCCAAGGTACATAGGGCCTTATGAGATAGTTGAGAGAATTGGTCCGGTTGCCTATAGATTGAGACTCCCAGTTGAGCTAGAGAAGATTCATGATGTGTTTCATGTATCGATGCTTAGGAGGTATAGATCGGATCCGTCCCATGTTATGCCAGTGGAAGAAATAGAGTTAAATTCGGACTTATCTTACGATGAGGAACCAATTGAGGTACTTGCTTCTGATAGCAAGGTGTTGCGTGGCAAGACTATAGAGTTAGTCAAAGTCTTATGGAGGCATAGAGGTGTGGAGGAAGCCACGTGGGAGAGGAAAGCGGACATGCTTGAGCAGTTTCCGTCAGGTAATTTCGAGGACGAAATTTCCTTAAGTAGGGGAGAGTTGTAACGCCTCGGTTTAGGGGTTGGGTGAAAATATTAATTTAAAAATAGTTCGGGTTTCGATTTCAAATTTTAAATAATAAAATAATAACTTGGGCCTCGGGTTTTATTTAGTTGGACTACATTTTAAACAAGCCCACATAGCCATGGGTGTCATCCATTGTAATTCCCTTAATTCATTAAGGGCATTTAGGTCTTTGGACCTTTGATTTTAAACTAACCTAAAATAAAACTTTTGAGTCATCTTCTTCCCTCTCCCTATCCTCCCCTTCCCAACGACAACATGAACCCCACCCCTCCTAAATACTATTCCATTCAATATCTTACTCATCTTTGAAGGTTTTGCAAAGGTAACTTCGTTTTTGACTTACCCACATTATTCTCTACGTGTTGACACCTTTTATATTCATTTTTATGCATGTTTTTGAGATTTGGAAATTTGAGGAATTTGGATAAAAATGTTGCCTTTATGGCCTTTGACTAAAGATTTTGGTTTATTGTTAGTATGGGGGTTGTTTGTAGTCCATGAGACTCACTATATATGATTTTTAAAGAATTTTATGCTAATTCCCGAAATGGAGTTTTGGGGAGGTTTTTGGGAGGTTTAGGATTGAAATATGGGGGTGTTCTATGTGGAAATGAGAGGGCCAATGGTTAGGGTATATGTAAGCTTTGTTTTGGGAGCTTTAGAGAGTAGTTTGGAGGTTGAAATCATTGGTTCTAAGGGGTGCTTGAGGGCTGCTCGGATTTTGGAATTTTAGGCTTGTACTCCATGAGAAAATCGATATCTTGTAAATGGTTTGTAATTCGGGTTGAGTATTTTAGAACATGGACTGACTTGAGATTGTTTGCTTGGTGTTGGAATGCTTAGAAGCAAGGAATTTTGTTGGTGAAGCTTCAGGGGCAAATCCGGGGAATTCGGAGTCTTGAGCTCGGTCTTCAATCTTCTCTTGGGTAGCAACGGTGAGTAGGATCATTGGTTATTGCATTGAACTTGATATGGACTCCTTTGGGGTTTGGGTAGCACCTTGAATGGTTGCCTAAACCCGTGTGTAAGTCTCCCCACTCATAAGTTGTTGTGACAAATTGATTGTATATACATTGTGACCATTGAATGCATTTTAAGTTGTCAATGTTGTAGTCGTGTTGAGTTCATGCCTCACGTGATGGTGGTCTAAACTACGGTGATGTGTAGTCCCACCGGTAGTGACTAGTAGGGTAGTGCTTTGATGTGTAGTCCCATTGGACACCCACTAGTCGAAACGGTGATGTGTAGTCCCACCGTAAGTGTATGTTGGTTGTGCTTGTGCAAACCAAAAGTTGTGGTTGAGATAGACCCTTATGCATCCATTGTTTTCTTGCATATAAATCATGTTTTGGAAAACTACATGTTGTGAATTATAGAGCCTCTCTCACTAAGCTAGTTGCTTATGCTCTTTGTTTCAACGTGCAGATCGTTAGAGTTCGGGAGGTGAGAGGGCGAAGGAGGAGCTTTTGGGAGTTCTCAAGCAAGTTTAAGTATGGTTTACTTTTGTAATAATGTCTAGACAATGGGGAATAGAGTGTTAGGAGTTGGGGTCAAACTCCTTAGGAGGTTATGTTTGAAATTGCTAAACTTATGTTGTGTGTTATGCTTTTGCTACTTGGATTATGATCTATGCTTCTTATGTGGTTTAATTGCTTATGCCTGAACTTGTATGATGTTGGCCTAGGTAGGCCTTATGTTGACTACTTTGTGAAGGATGTCTTATGCTTGCTAAGTATGCTTCTTGTAGACTTGTATGTAGCCTTGATTGGTATGTTATCGTTGGATTAAATGCCCTCATGTTAAGTCCTGATTATGGTTGATGTATGTATGCTTGTGTGTGCTTAGGGGTGTCTAAGTATGCATCTAGAACCTTGCATGATGTTACCAATTTATGAAAGGAGACGTTGCAGGGCAGGGGTATCAATACGGTTAGACCCGTATCGATACGGCCTTCCCTTTTCAGGCCTTCCGTTTCGATACGCGGGGAGCCGTATCGATACCATTTTGGCCACTGGAGCCACTGTCCATCTTGGTATCGATACCGGCCTCAAGCGTATCGGTACGGTCAACTAGCGTTGACCGTGGGAAGTCAACCTTTGACGAGGGTATCGATACCCTCCCAAGGTGTATCGATACGGTCTCCACGGGTTGACTCTGACCTTTGACTTAGTCAAGGCGTATCGATACACCCCTTAGGTGTATCGATACCCCCGCAATTAAACTTGAAAATTTGCCTTTTGGATGTGGTTCTAGGTTCGTTAGATTGTTTTGGTTATGTTATTCCGCTGTTCGATCACGTAGGGTTAATTACTCATCTAGACGAGATTTAAAATGAAAAAAAAAAATAGGGTTGCTAACCGAGGGGGAATCCTTTAGGGGTTTTCACTCGGTTTTCCCCGTGTAGCCCTTTTGGACCGGTCATCCGGCCAGACCGGGACAAGGGGGTTACAATGAATAAATACCTATGTTGCTTATTATACCTTTGATTCCTTTATACACTTAATTGTCTCAAAGATTTTTTGATCTAACAAAAAGGGGAGAAGAAACTAGCTCACACTTTAAAATATTTTGATTTAAATTCAAAGGTTACCAAGCTTATATTAAGGGGGAGTTCTTTATGAAGATTTTTCAAAAATTTTAAGTTTTAGTTTTGTTATATCAAAAAGGGGGAGATTGTAAAACCTATGTTTGATTTTGATATAATTAAATCCTTGAGGATTATTTTGTAAAACTTAAAATTAGTTTTTAAGTCCCTTAATAAGTTTTTAAAACACCAACACTTTGAAACTGATTTATAAAACTCAAACTCAAAATATTTTCTAAGTGTTCCAAGGCAAAACCATCCAAAAACGTCCAGGCGTATCGATACAGCACCCTGCGTATCGATACCATTTTACCAAACTTGGTCACTGTCGGAACCTGTATCGATACCCCAAACCCTCGTATCGATACAACCCTGTATTAAAATTCAAAGAGTTTGAATACGGTATCGATACGGCTAACCCCCGTATCGATACGGGCTTTGTAATTTTTTAATATAAGTCGGTTTAAAAAATATGACCGTTGGTGTCAGTTGGTTGGTAACCAAACTTTAAAAATTAGTTGACCTGTATCGATACGCATAACTCCCGTACCGATACGGAGTTGGACAGTGAGCTAAGTTCAGAAAATAGTATCGATACGGCCCTTGCCGTTTCGATACCCCGTACCGATACGCTTACACGCGTATCGATACCCCTGTATTAAATGCACACAACGGCTCTTTCTTTTCTGAGACAGGTACCGATACCCCTTCCCGCGTACCGATACCGGTAGCTGTAAAAGTGCATTTATGGTGGTAAGAGAGGGTTCCAACGGCTCTAATTAAGTCCCCAACCACCCAAACGGCTAGAAATCAATGAAGAGGTATAAAAGAGACATCCAAAAGCTACAGCAAGAACGATTGAACTTCAAGAAAACACTTATTCATCAAATCCAAGCAATTGTGCCAAATTTCATATTTGTCTAGAAATCCCAATTTGTGTTCTTCATTCTTACTTTGTAAAATTGGGTTGAGTGCTTGTATTGGGGCTATCATTTGTATTGAGAGATACCTAATTAGCCTACAAATTTCTTTGTTCTCTTGTGTGAGGGTTGGGTTGATTTTTGGGTAGAAAAATCAACCGAAATTGTAAAGGGTTGCCTCCTTGTCCTAGAAAAGGGGAAGATCAATTTAGTGAAATTGTTGCAAATCCTTAGTGAGACTAAGGTAGTGGATGTAGAGTTCATTTGGAACTTGAACCACTCTAAATTCCTTGTTCTTCAATTTTTAATTTGCCAATTTCCACCAAAATCCTTTAAATTTCCAATTCACCCCCCTCTTGGTAATTATCGATCTTTCGATCCACTCAACAGTTTCACGTTGGGGAAGAAAGAGGGGAAAAGATGATAGCTTTTTCCATGCTTTTTGATTTGAAAAAGTTGTCTTCCTTTTTATTTTGGCTAAATCACCAACAAGGTCCCTCCTTTATTATTTAAAACCCAATTAGATCCTAATTAGGTTGAATAGATTGAAATTAATTTCACTGACTCGGACCTACGAACCCGACTAACTCCTAACCCCAAAACACGGGTGTTACACATACACCCTAAACTAAGTCCCTAAACCCTAAAACGAAAGCGCTTGTGAAAATTTTCAGTTTTCACCGCCAGTATATAGGATATAAATCCTTCAATTTAATACTTATAATAATTGATTGTGATTATAATTTTTGTTTTGGTTGAAACTAATTTAATTATACAACCCAATACTATTATGTGGTCAGGAGAGGTTCAAAGGTTTATGGGCCCTTTACAGTTTTTTAAAACGAAACTCTTTAATTTATAATCTCAAAGATATATAAAGTTTTTTAAAAATATTTTTATCTTAGTAAAAAGAATATTGTGGGTCCTCTTTAAAGTCATAATTTTTATTTTTTCTTGTAATTTATTAAACCAGAATTTTTTGTTTCCCCATAAACATTTAATTTAACTCCCACTATGCGGTGACTCCTCTTTTGGGGCCATGTACGATCGCTCCTCTCTTTTGGGGCCCTGTACGACCGCTCCTCTCGCACCTGTCCAAAACTTCCGATGTATGTGGTGATATGATTGCATCAAATGTATGAGTTTTGAATTTTGATATCAAATGAAGCTTTTTTTTGTTTATCTTTTTATAAGACAAAAGGAGAGTGATTGTTCAGTATTAATTCTTAGTATTAATATTAACTAAAACTTCATTTTGCGGGACTGCTTTAATTGACAAATGGAGCTTCATTCGCATATTATCAATGCTCATTTGCTTGATTATGATAGTCTTCCAAGTTTGTTCTGAGTTTAAGAATTTCACACAATTTTAAAAGTTTAGGTACATCTTAACATTGTTTTTTTATATAAAAAAAATTAAAGTGTGTTATGAGAATATGAGATGGTCGTGGTTATCCGCATTTAGACGATTCATCCCTTATGATTAAGACGGAAAATTAAGGTCAATAGTAGTTGTAGAGAGAAGTGAGAAGAATAAACATGGGATCTCAAGTCTAGATTTAGAATTGAGTCGTCACAAACCTTTATGCTAAGTGAAGTTTAGATAAACATGGATTGAATCATGCTTAGCATTTTGGTATGGAAAAATAAATGGAGAATGGAGCAAAAAACGAAAATAAAATAAAATTTCTATAGAAATAACCAACGAATAACAAATTTTAATTTGAGTTCAAATGTTGAACCAAGAGGTATTTATACCCGAGAATCCAAATAAAATAAATAAAAATCTAAAATAAAAGATAAAGATAAAATTTTAAAACTAAAAATCCTAAATTTAAATCTAAAGGTTTGTCACAAAAGATAAAGGCATAATGCCAAAAAAAATGTCCCTAACGTTTGATTAAATAGTCATTTTGGCCATTATTCTTTTTTATGAAGTAATTTAACTCTCAATGTTTCATTTTGGGTCAAAATGACCCCTCTACGGATGAAAATTGTTAGTTAACTAATGCTAAATTACTTGAAATGTCGTGTCAAAACTATATGACAGTGCACGCCGCTATAGCAGTGTCATATCAACAAATATGTTGACTTTACAGAATGACACATTAGTCAAAAAATAATTTTATAAAATTGTAAAAAATATAAAATAATTTTTCTTCTAGCATGTCATTTTGTCAAGTAATTTCAAGTTGTTTAGCTTCAGTTGATTAACATATTTCATTCACGGATGGACCATTATGACCCAAAATAAAACTTTGAGGGTTAAAGTGCTTCAAAAAGAATAGGAGCCAAAGTGACTATTCAGTCAAACATTAGGGACATTTTTTGGCATTATGCGAAAGATAAATATTTAAAACTTGTGGTTCTTGTTGAATTCTGTTTTATCTTCTGGATAACCTCATATGTAACTCCCATGCATTTATCCCTAAGATAATTCCAAATTTTGACTTTGAGGTAACGATGCTTTGCCTTCTATAAGTTGCTGATTGTATCGCTGACATCTGCTGCTTCTCGGACTTGGACTTCATCGTGCCACAGGACGTGGCCACAACTCCTACCACAAATTCCAGTGAACTTTCAATTCCGCCTTTAAATGCTAGTTCTGGGCTAATTAATCCAATGAAGTTCCTAATAAAAACAAGCTAAAAAAGAAACGAATTAGTAATATCCAAGTGAAAAAAAGAGGAATTTATAACACTAATAATATCCAACATTATACACTTATCACTAAGATTAGGATTAGAATTAGGATTTGTCAAACAAACTTAAACCATAGCATTTAACCAATGAATAAGATATGAACCAGAGTGAGTTAAGTATAATCATTCGATTTTTTTGCTAACACAGTAAAGAAAATGAGAGCTTGCTTATGGTGTTGTTCCTTCTTCACTAAGGCTGCAACCGCTGGCAATGCCTCGTCGAAAACCCATTCCCCTAGCAGGGTTCTGTGAGCCATCCTGGCAAGTCCATCAGCTACAACATTGCACTCCCTTCGAACATGTCAGATCTACACAGTTTAGTGCCACATCCACGAACACCTTTCTTTTAAATTCATACAACTTTTATCAAATTCCCATCAGAATATTCTCAAACGCAATCATTATCACCAAATAACCTTGCATGTAATCTTATATCGGTTAACTCACAATATCAAATATTTATTCTCAATTTGAATCAAATCTTCAACTTTATAAGCATTAACCATCTCGGGTTCTTTATCCAACTTCAAATTCATCACGTTAATCCAATTTATAGACAAACATTACCAATATTCCTTGCCAGTACATGTCGAGCTAAAGGGGGGCAAAATACTTAGATTCAATTATTCAGGAAGAAGGATTCAAGAACATAGTTCTGGTTCGAATGAGTACAGTTATGATCTAGGGGCATGCACAGACCAGACACCCTATGACAGACGATCGACCGATCTACCCAGAACGACGAAACTCTAACCTCTGATACCACTAAATGTAACCCCCTAGATCCGCCTATGCGTTACCACGGATCCTAAGGAGTCACATTAGGGTCACAAGAGCGACCCGCAATAAAAATACACATAAAAATACTTTTTTTCCTCAAAACACTTACTAAACTGCAAAACAAAATTTTGTTTAACATACCCCTTTCATGAAATCATTTAAATATATAACATGATTTCAGAAAACGTTTTACAGACACTATCATAAAATAATACATGACATGCATGCCCACTAATTGTACAGTACCGTACTCCAAAGCAACACCGAGAGGACTCCGAGAACTGATGTCAGACATTATACCATGATATATTTTTTAACATGCGATGGTAAAAAACGACGTGAGCTTGGAAAAGCTCAATAATACAGAACTACCAAAAGATGCTATAAGCTTATGCAGATATATGGCAAGCATAACATTTTCATGATGTTCCATGTAGTAACAGTCTCCATTTCTGATCTACTATTTCAAGGTAGCATTATACTCGAGAATAACGACATTTGTTCTTTATTCAAACATCGAGAATTAGGTGGGAATTATATAGGCTGGTAATATACGAATGTGGAATCAATAAGTTTAGTGTCTAGTGTGTTCCATTAGTGTAATGTTAATGCATGAAATGTAACAATGCAGTAAACCTTTTTATTTCAAATACATTCGCTTCAAGTAGCAGTAAAATTCATTTTAATTCTTTATTACCCTCCAACCATACTCCAGTATATAGTTTCCCCAGTGGGGTATCATGTACAACATTAACCCGAGCCCATTGAGCATGGGTACCATCCTAAGGGAATATCTTACAATGTGTGCGGCCATAGCCGAAGCATAGGAACTGAATACGAGCAGACCTAATCAAAACATAGAAACCGAAAGGGGCGAACCTAGCTGAAGCATAGGAATCAAAAACGGGAGGACCTAGCCGAAGCATAGGAACCGAAAATGGGCGAACTTACTTGCTGGATCAGGGCTAAGCCGTTAGTAACTTCATATCATATCCCAAGTACCCCAGTGAATCAGTTCATCAGTAGTTCATTAATCATTAGTAGTATTTTTAGTAATACATTATCCACATAGCATGTTTGCAATATCGGGTACTAAGGTCTATATCAAACATACAATACAGTCATGCTTAAATTCCAAAACATGTCATGTTCATGCGAAAACTGCATATCAGTTAGGGGTGGGAGAAAATACCCGACCCGATTGACCCGACCCGAAAACCCGACGACCCGAAACAAAAATATCGGGTAATTCCCGAAAAAAATTACCCGATCGGGTCGGGTACCCGACCCGGCAAATTTCCCGGGACACGGGCCGAGAGTTTTCCCTTACCAGGTACCCGACCCGACCCGATAAAATTTAATATACATTTTTATATTTAAAATTATATTTTTATTTTATGTTTCTTAATATTTTCACTCTAAAATTAAGTTTAAATCCCTACATTTTTTCTATGTTTGTATTATATTCTTTTAAGTTTTAAGTTTAATTTTTTAAAATATTTTTGTGTTTAACATATGATTTTTTTTAATTTTAAAATTAAAAAAATAAAAAAATGAACCAGGTACCCGGTACCCGATTACCCGGGTACCCGAATTTTACGGGTACCCGAATCCCGGGTACCCAGATATAATGGGTCGAGACACGGGCCGTTTAATGAGGTACCCGGATGAACCGGGTACCCGAATCCCGGGTACCCGACAATTCCCACCCTTAATATCAGTCATGTGCACATGATCAGTATGATAAAACACGTAAAATAGTATGCAAAAACTGTCGTGTAACAGACATGGAACACACTAGATGGAACAATTTATTTCTTGAAGATACTCGGTATTTATAGAAGGGGGCACATTGAATTTTGATAATTTGGACAAATTTCAAAAACGACATCCATATTAAAAGGGGTTCATACTAACGGTTATATCCAGATATTCAGAAGTTGATACATCAAGATCTTTGAGAGTTCAGATATATCATGAGTGATTCAGTCATTTAAGCGTGCAAGGGCATTATGGTCATTTTTTCATACATGGGCATTTTGGTAATTTATACCAATAAGGCATAAACGGAGACTCGAGAATTCCATTTTCTCATCAGGTTTCCAACCAAGCATTCAGGAATTTCTAAATCAAGATCTTTCACGATATCAAATACATTTAGGGCTATTATGGTCATTTTGGCCAACGAGGGCATTTTGGTCATTTGACTGTCAGGGGTGATTCCGTAGTTTCACATACTAAGGATAAATTTGTAATCTGCATACATGAAGATCTCCACGGTTTATCAAGTTTCCAAATTCATTCAAACTTACAGATCCCATTACTGCAATATTTACCAAGTATTCAAACATGGGCAGTACACCCGAACTCAAACCATAGTATCGAACGTACCCTTAAATAGACTACTCTTACCGTTAACTATGCATTTCCTCCAAAAAGTGAATATTCCTTCATATGGTATTCACTCAAATTCACATATATATCAAATAGTTAGCAAACATGAGTCTTAGAGATATTTTCAGTCATTTCAGTGTTCAAAGGTTTTTCAATTATCCTGAGTCTTTCGAGTCCTTCTAAATATTCATTCGATTTGAGTCTCGAGGGTACATCCATCATTATGGATAATTCAGCATCTAGTGCTCGAGGGTATTTTTGTCCTTTTGGTCATTATACACATTCTGACTAGTTCAGCCCTATCAGCATTTTCAATCCTTTTAGTTATTTCAGATCAATTCAAATTTTACGCCACTTAGATTAATCTAGACATGTGAATAATTTTATGTAGTCTTATCTTCGGAGATTTATTCAGAACTCGGGAAGATCTTAGCACTTTGCAATTTTGAAGGTTTAGGCTTTGTTAACATAACGGCCGGAGCAAAATTGGGGTTTTCAAATGAATCGGTTGTATTACTAGATCTAGTGAAGATTTCTAGATCGCTTCCATTAACAGAGGTAATTTTTAGTCTTTCTTATACATCAAGGCGTCTTCGTCACTTCACAACCAAACATTCTGAGCATTAGACCTTAAAACAAGAAATAGTCTGAATTGCATGTTTCGAAGTGCACTGTTTTATCGATTAACCATTGAACTTGGATCACTCATTGATCATCAATTCCTTATTCGCATCAATCAAAATCTTATTCAAAAGTAATTATAGAACTCCAGATCTTTTTGATTTATTCATTTTTTTAATCGAATATGTCATACTTATCTGAATTTTCATACTTACTTTTCGTATCTAATTTGACTTAGGTAGATTAACAATATACTTCATCATGAGCATGCATGCTACAACCGAATACCAACATGTTCATAAAAGCATACAAGTGGTAGAAAAGTATTACCTTGGCTCCGACTATAACGGTCGATCCATGAATGACATTTGAACACTCTTGAACCTGGATTTGAAGTCCCAAAACAATTCGTATTTAAGGAATTGTGAGTACCTTCAATCACACAATATCTCATTTCAGTCTTTATTCATAGAGCTATTAACTAATTAAATAAATACATAAACAAGTTTGGGTTCAAGGTTAGATTCTGAGGCTCTCAGGTCAGAATTTTGTGAAACGGACTTCAAAAAACAGACTCTGGGCGTCGAAAAACATAAAATATGGCTTTTTGAAAATTTGACTTTTTGGTCAATAGTCAAAGTCAACGCTGACGTCAGCAGTCAACGATCACCCGGTCAAAATCAACAGTCATAGTCAACGGGTCAAAGTCAATAGAGTTGACTCGGTTAACTTGAACGAGTTGACTCGGTTCAGGTCAAACAGGTTTGGGTCGGGTCAGGCTGGATACGGGTCGAGTCGGTTACGGGTCAGGCCAAATTTAGGTCGAGTCGGTTACGAGTCGTATCTGAGCTATAGGCCGATCGGTCCATCCGGTTCGGTCCACAAGGATTGGTCTTCCTACCCTTAAAAGAACGGCTGTCGGACGGTCCCCAGAATGTCGCTGGAAATGTACCGGAAGCGTCGATTTTGCTGGGAAAAATACACCAATCAATCGAGCATTCAAAACCAACCAATAACAACCCAAAAATCGACCAAAAATTCACCGGATCTAAGCTTAAAGTCTCAGAATCACCGGGAAGTGACGAACCACCGATGAAGTTTTCCCAGCACCGATAAGACGAAGGGTTAAGGGGTTTTACGCGTCTCCTCTCGGCGAACACGACTGAGCCGACGACGCTCCTAACCGCCGACGTACGTGGTTAGAATCGACAGTATTTGTTTGAATAATTTATAAGTTATCAATATTTTGTTTCTATTAATATTAACGAGATTATGAAAATTATTTTTTAATATAATTACAAGGTTGTATATATTAATTTCTTTTTTTATAAAATTATCTTTTTAATATAATTTTAATAATTATTAAATTTAGATGTATATGTTAACTTTTTATATATGAAATTATATTTCGAACATAATTTTATTAAGGGAAAACTACCCCACTGACCACCAAAAAAATTGGGGATACCTATTTGGACCACCGAACTATAGAAATCGTCAATCAGACCACCGAACTTATAAAATCAACCTATTTTGACCACCGTCGTTAAAAACCTAACGGTGGAGTGACAGAACTGCCACGTGGCAATTGATGGAAAATTTTAAAAATTACACATTTGGTCCCTATTATTTACACATTCTTTCAATTTAGTCCTAATTTTAAATTAATAAAATAATAAATTATTTAATTAAGTGGTGACACATGTCAACACCTTATTGGAGGATTTTAATTATTTATATTTACTTTTATTAATTTATTTCCCCCCTCCAATCAGGTGGTGACACGTGTCACCACCAATTTAGAGGAGAAAAATAAATTTTTCCTCACCTACGCTAAGCAAGATTCCAACCCGGGACTCTAAAGGGAAAAGCCAATGGCCTTGCCACTGCACCAAGCACAACTTTGTGTTATAATTCTCCACATATACTCCCTCTGTCCCACTAAAACTGTCACATGTTGACTTTTTTTGGGTCAAACTTTTTCAATTTTGACCTCTTATAATTTAAAATTTATTATTGATAAAAATATGAAAAAATATATTTTAAAAACCTTGAATCAACTAGTTTTTAAATATATTTTTTATAATTTTTAATTAATTAAAATATTTAAATAAATTATAGTCAAAGTTGAAAAAATTTGACCAGAAAAATGTCAACATGTGACAATTTTACTGGGACGGAGGGAGTAATATATATCTCTTATTAGTTTCTACATTTATAAGCCAAAAGCTCAAACCCTAAACACTAATTTCACATATATAAATCCTAAACCCTAAACTCTAACCCTAAATATTTCAAATTAATTTCACGCTAAATATTTCAAATTAAACCCCCAAACCCTAAAAATTTCAAATTAATTTCACACTAAATATTTTAAATTAAACCCTAAACCCTAAAAATTTCAAATTAATTTCACGCTAAATATTTCAAATTAAGTCTTAAACCCTAAACCCTAACTATTTCAACTTAACCCCCAAACCTTAACCTTAAACCCTAAAATTTTCAAATTAATTGCACGCTAAATATTTATGGTTTAATTTGAAATATTTAGCGTGAAATTAATTTGAAATATTTAGGGTTTATGGTTTAAATTAAAATAGTTAGCGTGTAATTAATTTGAAATTTTTAGGGTTTAAGGTTAGGATTTGGGGTTTAATTTGAAGTATTTAGCGTGAAATTAATTTAAAATCTTTAGGGTTTAAGGTTAAGGTTTAAGGTTTAATTTAAAATATTTATTGTGAAATTAATTTGAAATATTTAGGGTTTAGGGTTTAAGGCTTAATTTGAAATATTTAGAGTGAAATTAGCTTGAAATTTTTAGGGTTTAATTTAAAATATTTAGCGTGGAATTAATTTGAAATTTTTAGGGTTTAGGGTTTAATTTGAAATATTTAGCATGAAATTAATTTGAAATATTTAGGTTAGAGTTTAGGGTTTAGGATTTATATATGTGAAATTAGTGTTTAGGGTTTGAGCTTTTGGCTTATAAATATAGAAACTAATAAGAGATATATATTATATCTGGAGAATTATAGCATAAAGTTGTGTCTGGTGCAGTGGCAAAGCCATTAGCTTTTCCCTTTAGAGTCCCATGTTTGAATCCTGCTTAGCGTAGGTGAGGAAAATTTTATTTTTCTCCTCCAATAAGGTGTTGACACGTGTCACCACTTAATTGAATAATTTATTATTTTATTAATTTAAAATTAGGACTAAATTGAAAGAATGTGTAAATAACAGGGACCAAATGTGTAATTTTTAAATTTTTCCATCAATTGTCACGTGGCAGTTTCGTCACTCCACCGTTATGTTTTTAACGACGGTGGTCAAAATAGGTTGATTTTATAAGTTCGGTGGTCTGATTGACGATTTCTATAGTTCGGTTGTCCAAATAGGTATCCCCAATTTGTTTGGTGGTCAGTGGGGTAGTTTTCCCTTTTATTAATTATTAAATTTAGATGTATATTTAATTTATATATTAATTTCTTATTTATGAAATTATCTTTTTAATTTTATTAGCTATTCAAATTTATGTTATTTAGAGTTTTTCAATGAGCGAAGAAGTCGAAAACCTTAGTTTTGCAAAACTTACGTTAAACCCTAGTTTGGAACCTGACAGAATTCCGCCAGGGAGGCCTCCGGAGGCGCTGGATCAGATTGGTGTCGTGTCGGTTCACGAACGACCTGGTTCACCTTTGGTTGTGGAGGATCAGAACGTTGCTAAGAAAGCTAAGGATCATGATGAGCAGTTGGAAGGTATGGAGACAGGCATATCGGGTGTTGAGGGTTCTGGAGGACCTGTTGGCCCGGGTGTTGGGGGTGGTGTTGAAGCCGCGAAGATTCATGCTGGTCCGGAAAGGGGCTCGTATGCAAGCGTAACGGAGAGGGATGCACATTCTCGAGGAGGTGGTGACGCGGATCTTGGTTTTGGGGTTGACAATATGGTGGTCTTTGTTGAAGATTGTGTGGTGGATGAGATGGGATTGTTTCCCAAGATCAAGTTTTCTGAACAGGTTCATGATCAAATTGATCGAAGTATGCATAATGTGCTTATTGTGCGTTTGTTGGGGTGTGTCGTAGGGTATAGTGCGCTATATTCTAGGATTCTTGCCATGTGGAAGCCTAAGGGTGAGATTCAATTGGTGGATTTGGAGAATAATTATTTTTTGGTTAAGTTTGAGGAAGCTAGAGACTACGGTATGGTTTTAACTGATGGTCCTTGGACGATCTATGGTGGCTATTTAACGGTTCAACCATAGAGCCGTTCATTTTCGACTTTGAAAAAACACCCATCGAAGGTGGTTGTATGGGTTCGTCTCCTTGGATTGCCTTATCGTTACTATTGTAAGGTGTTATTCTGACGGATTGTAGAGGTAGAGGGTCGTGTGGTGCGAGTTGATTATAATACGCAAGCAAGAGAGCACGATAAATTTGCACAGTTGGCTATTATGGTGGACTTGAATAAACAATTAAAGTCGTGTATTGGAATAGATGATTTTGTGCAGAAGCTGGAATATGAAGGTCTGTAATATATTTGCTTTGAGTGTGGAGTGTATCGGTATACGAAGGAGACATGTTCGAAACGCCAGGGACGGAAGGAAAAAGGGATGAGGTTGCGGTTGCAGAGGTTGCATTGGCGATGAGAGATATTATGGATAAAGCTAGTCTGTATGGGCCTTGGATGGATGTGGATAATAGGAGGCGTAAACATTCTAATATTGTGGTTGGGGTGCGGTCGGTTCAGCGGTTGTTGGTGATAGACCATCCGAGTGGCGCTTTACGACTTTTGAGATAAAGGATGCTCCCATCTATACGGATTAGGTTGCTACAGTATCAGGTAATGTTGAAGGTAAGCGAGCTATGGATAAGGGCAAGAACCCGGCTAAGGATTCAATTCCGAAGGTGTGTGCTACCGCGGAAGGAATTTTGAAAGACGGCTACCTATTTAGCTTTAAATTCGGAGAAAAAAATCTCACACAAAGGTGTCTAAGGGAGCTTTGTCGAGTGATGTTGAAGTGATATCTCTGGTCAAAGGTGTGCAACCTACGGTCGTGGAGCATGTGGTTGGAAATAAGGGGGTTCTCATAAGGCCATTTTAGTTTAGGATTCTGGAGTGAATCCAAAGAGCGGTCCTCGATTGAGGAATGTACAGGGTGTTGGCCTGATGGCAAGGCAGGGGAAAGAAAATAGGAGATCGCGGATTAGGAAGAATGTTGAGTATAGATCGTCATCACGAAACGTGCTTACCGAATGGGTTCAATCTTCGTATAATTTAGTGGATGATGAGCTGACAAGGTAAGAGTGCAGAGAAATAGTGATGCATCACAAATGGTTGAGGACGATCCGGATGATGTTGATTTGCAACTGGGTCAAGATTTCATTGAAGGAAAGGGTGGTGTTGCGCTTGGTAACGTAGCCTAGGTGACTGATTTGTAAGGATTGGTTTTTGTTCCTTATATTTTACAATGATTAATGTTTTGAAATTGTCAGGGTGCGGTAAGTGCCTCATTTTTTCGGCATTTTAACGGTTTTGTTCGTAGTAATAAACCGCAGGTTGTTGTGTTAATGGAACCTCGAACGAGTGGTGGTATGGTTGATCGGGTGATTCGACGATTGGGTTTTGCTAATTCCTTTTGGGTGGATTCATTGGGGTTTAGTGGAGGTATTTGGTTACTTTGGCAGGATGAAGTAGAGGTGGATGTGGTTCAGGTGTCGACACAATTTATTCATTATAAATGTAAATTGGTTGGTATGTCAGACTAGTGTCAACTAACAATAGTGTATGCTAGTTTTGTGGTGGCAAGGAGGAAGCTTCTTTGGGGTCCGTTGGATCGTCTAGATCTTGGGAATGATGTGCCATGGCTTCTAGGAGGTGATTTTAACACAATTGTGAAACATGAGGAGAGTGTGGGTGGGTAACGTACGACTTCTGGAGTGAGTAAATTGTTATCTGATTTTATTTTGATACAGATTTATTAGATGTTAGTTATGTGAGGGATGATTTTACGTGGCGGTGGGGTTCGTTTTATCAACGGCTTGATCGTTGTCTAATGAATGAGGCTTGGAGTCAAAAGTTTATGTTGTCACGGGTTGTACATCTGGATAGGGTGGGTTCCAATCACTGTCTAATTCTTTACTCACCGAATGATGATTTACATCTTGCGCGGAATCGACCATTTCGGTTTTTGGCGGCGTGGCAAGAGCATCTTGAATTCTATGATTTTCTCAATACCAATTGGAATCCGCTGGCGTTATTGGTGGATAATCTCGATAATTTTTAGAATCAAGTAACTAAGTGAAATAAGGAGGTGTTTGGTCATATTGGCACAAACAAGAAGCCATTATTAGCGCGGATTTGTGGAGTTGATCGAGCACTACATTATCGGTTCTCGAATTCGTTACGGAAGTTGGGAGATAAGCTGAGGTACGAGCTTGATGGGGTTTTAGCCAATGAGGAAAGTTTATGGTTTTAAAAGGCCCGAACTAAATGGGTGGAATGGTGGGATCGTAACACGCAGTTCTTTCATGCCTCGACTATGCCTAGACATAGAACTAATACGGTTTTGGGTTTGTTTGATAATGATAGGGTTTGGTGTACAGATCAGGGCGAGCTAATGAGTATGGTCGTAGAGTACTTTAAAGCTTTATTTGCTTCTTCAACCGTGAGGGCCGAGGAGTATGGAATCCGAGGTTTATTTCCAAATTTGCGGCATGGTGTGGTGCAGGATTTGAGTCGTGCGGTAACCAAGGATGAAATCAAGAATGTGTTCTTTAGTATAAGGGCGTTTAAAGCCCCGAGTATTGACGGTGTACATGCACTTTTTTATCAACGTAAATGGGATATTGTTGGGGAGAGTGTGTGTAACTTTATTTTGGAATTTTTTCCGTGGGTGTGTTGTCGGCAGCCTTGAATCGTTCTATTATTGTACTTATTCCTAAGGTACTGAGGCCGACGTTGATGAGCCACTTTCGGCCTATCAGTTTGTGCCCTGTGTTGTACAAGGCAATCACGAAGATGGTTGTTAATTGAATCAAACCTTACTTGCCCGAGTGGATTTCTGGGTCGCAGTCAAGTTTCATTCCAGTAGATCAATTTCAGATAACATTATTGTCGTGCAAGAAGTTATTCATTCTATGCGTAGGAAACAAGGAAGGATGGGTTGGATGGCGACCAAAATAGATCTTGAGAAGGCGTATGATCAATTGGAATGGTCCTTCATTGGTGATACGTTGCGCGATATTGGTCTCCTTGATACGATTGAACATCTGATTATGTCGCGTATATCGTCGGTTTCATCGCATGTGCTCTTGAATGGATCAATAACTACATCGTTTTCACCATCTTAGGGGATAAGACAAAGTGATCCAATTTATCCTTATTTATTTGTTTTATGTATGGAACGACTCGGTCAGGCGATTCAGATGGTTGTGCAACATGAGGATTGGAAGCCGTTTAGGGTGTCACGTAACGGGGATGGGATTTCACATCTATTTTTCACCGACGATATGATTATGTTTGCCGAGGCCTCGTTGGATCAGTTAGAGGTAATATGTGGTATTTTAGAGGATTTTTGTACTATATTCGGGCTTAAGGTTAGTATTCCAAAAACTACAATTCACTTTTTTTCTGAATGTGGCGTCTTCCTTGCGAATTCAAATTATCAGTTCGTTTGGCTTAAAAGAAGTAATGAATTTAGGGACGTATTTGGGGGTGCCGATGTTACATCAACGTGTGACAAATGCTACCTATCATTATCTTGTTAATAAGGTTCAGGAGAAGTCGTCGGGTTGGTCTGCGAAGAGTCTTTCATTAGCCGGTCGAATTGTGTTGGCAAAAGTTGTGTTAGCAGCGATTCCCTCTTATACAATGCAAACATCTTTTATTCCGCAAGGTGTATGTGCTTCGATTGAGCGCATTATTAGGCGTTTATTTGGGGACATAGTTATGATAGTGGAGGCATTCATCTTTTGAATTGGGATGATTTGTGTAAGCTATTGGATGAATGAGGTATTGGGTTTAAGTGTTTGCATATTCAGAATGAGGCTTTTCTTATAAAGGTTGTGTTTTAGGTTTTGTCGAACCAAGATCATTTGTGAGTGAGATTGCTGCGTGCAAAATATAAATGGAATGTTAATTCGGGGGGACTGGTGTTACGGACGAATTGTTCAAGATTGTGGCGTAGGGTTTACATGGTTTGGGAGGATATTAGAGCTAATATTGGTTGGAATATCAGTGATAGGCAGCGAATTTGGTTTTAGAAGGATCAATGGCTTAATAGTGTTGGTCCGATTTTCTCTAAGTTAACTCTGGGGATTGTTGTTGCGAACGAGGATGCTCAGGTGGTTGACATGGTCGATAATACGGGGAATTGGATGCAGGATGCTTTTGGTCATTATTTGGGTCATGATATGAGACTAGCGGTGGTTGCGGTAAAAGCCCCTTCATTACCGAAAATTCTAGATATTGTGGTTTGGTTGCCAAGTGCGAATCAACAGTTCCAGGTGTTTTCGGCATATCAAGGGTGAGCTGGGTTGCAGTTGGGGCCTAAGGAGTTGATATGGAGAGCCGTAGCGCGGTTTCGTAATTTGCCGTGAGTTCGAACCTCTCTTTGGTTGGTGTGTCATGAGCGTGTGTTGACTAATAGTGAGCGCGTTCGTCGGCATATAGCTATAGATGGTTCGTGTGCGAGGCAGCCGAGGAAGATCTTGATCATATTTTTCGATTTTGCCCAAGCACATTTGCATTATGGTCGACATTGATAAAGCCTGAGAAATTGGATGAATTCTTTGGGTAAGAGATTAAGAAGTGGATTTTTGTTAACATCACTAAGCAGGAGAGTATTGTGATTCAAGGTGATAACTGGGATGTGTTGTTCATATCGTTGCTTTGGAAAATTTGGAGACAGCGTAATGATTTGATCTTCAATGCAAAAAATGTTGAGCGTGAACTGATCCTCGCGGTAAGTTGCCGATTGCAGCAAGAATGTTGTGTGGGTGCTGGGCAGGTGAGTCTCGATCGGGTGCCGAGACAATGTGGTATAAATTAGTTTTACACAGCCTGTGTATCAAAGTTTTACCCTTAAAAAAACTCCCAATATGAGTTTTTTTCAAATTGATCAAAGGCTTCACCCAAACCGTTGTTACAATCATTTATTTACTAAACAACCAAATTAGTAGATTTGACTGGTCAAACCTCTAACTATTTACCAAACATGGTCATAGTATAATATAGTATATGATTTATATCCAATACACATGCAATGGAAACAAAAAGTTTCCACAAGCGCCTTAGTTTTTAGAGACCTTAAAACTAAGGTGCTTGTGGAAGCTTTTTGTTTTCACCGCCTGTGTATGAAATAATTACCATATAGTATAAAACTTCAGTTTACACAAACATTTTAGTTTTAGTGGTTATGAGTTTAGTTTATGGTTTAAAGTTTAGGTTTTAGGGTTTAGAATTTAAGGTTAATGTTCAGAATTTAGCATATATGGTTTAGAGTTTAGGGCTTAATTTTGTAGGATTAGATTAAAAATGTAATATTTGAGTTTTATATATCATAAATATGCAGGCTTGTGTAAAATAAATTTTACATAGGCTGTGTATCAAAATTTTACCCTAAAAGAAATATGTTCTATTAAAATTTATGGTCGATATCTATCATCATGTCCCAATAGAAGGTAAAAGATTAGTCATCGGGTCTCGGCTCAGTGATACTTGGAAAAGAAAATAAATGGCATAAAGCTAAAAAATGCCCTAACGTCTGACTGAATAGTCATTTTGGCCTCTATTCTTTTTTAACCAATTTAACCCCCAACGTTTTATTTTGGGTCAAAATGGCCCCTCTTGAAATGAAAACTGTTAGTAACTAACGATAAACAACTTGAAATGACTTGACAGAATGACACATCAGAAGAAAAAATATTTTATATTTCGTACAATTTTATAAAAATATTTTTGACTAATGTATCATTATGTAAAGTCGAGATATTTTTCTATATGACATTGTTGTCGCAGTGTGCACTGTCATGTAGGTTTGTTACAGTTATTTCAAGTTGTTTATCGTCGGTTGACTAACAGTTTTCATCCGTAGAGGGGGCATTTTGACACAAAAAGAAATGTTAGTGTTAAATTGGTTCAAAAAAGAATATGAGCTAAAATGATTATTCAGTCTAACATTAGAGACATTTATAGCATTATACCAAAATAAATAGTATAGGTTTGGCACCAATATGGCCCGAAACTAAGTTCAGACACCTTTATGACATTTAAGGCAAATATTAAATAAATAAATAAATAAAGTAGGTTTTAGGGTTTTTGTTTATAAACATATTTTAAGTCGGTTGTATTTAAAATTTTCTTCCACTCCAAGTTGTGCAGTTGGCATCTTTGAACACCTGATTACTTGATCATGGAAGGTATTCGTAAATACGTATTGCTTCTAACTCATATAATCTCTCCCTGTCCCTGATATTGTTCTTTCTTTTTTGTGTTTGAAATTCTGCTTATAATCTTGAATTGTTGGGTTTGTTTTTAGCAGCGAATAGCAAGTCTGGGTGTAATCTTCCCAAGGTCATATGGAAGATTGAAATTTTGAAAGCAGTGGATGATGGTAGTAAGTCTCAGTCTGACTCTGAGGATGGTAATGGAGAAATAACAAAGGTCTCTTGGAGAGTTGAGAATTTCTCCAGTTTTAAAAAAGACCAAAAGCTCTACTCTGAAAATTTCACTGTTGATGGCAACAAATGGTACCTTTGATTTCCCTTCTTGTTGTCGCTTGTGTTTTAGTTTGCATTTGATCTACCATGACTATGACTTGCAAACTTATTTGGCAGGAGAATTCTTATCTTCCCCAAGGGGAACAACGTGGGTCATTTGTCAATTTACTTGGATGTTGCAGATTCAGCAACTTTGCCTTCAGGATGGACTAGATATGCCCAATTCGGATTTGCAGTTATCGACCAAATCGATCTAGGAATTCAGCTGAAAAAGGTCTCTTGTTACAGCATTCACATTTTATGCTTCTTTTCACTTTATTTAGTGGGTTTACCAATACGAATCATATGTATTTGAGCCTAAAGATGGTCATACTATGGGAAAACAATCAGGGTTTAGGCTTATAATATGCCGTGTTAACAACAATATAAAATGGAAACATCGAATTCCTAATAGTCATTTCTTATTAGAATCTGTCATTAGCTTGTTTACTCAAGTGGTTGGTAATGATACAAACTCCTTTTGGCTGTCACTGAACATGATTTCAATGCAAAGGAGCATGATTGGGGCTTCACTTCATTCTTAGCACATAGTGAATTAGAAGACCCTAAAAGAGGCTATCTCCTCAACGATGCATGCTTAGTTGAAGCCTACGTTTCACGTGAATTGATACTCGAAACTGATTCGGATAAACATAAGACCAAGGAAGCTGATGGTGTTAAGGCAGCCATAGACAACCAGACAACCATGAAAACCGAACCAGTAGAAATCAAATCTCCTTTACTAATTAGTTGTTAATAATAACGCATTTATGTATCTCTATTATTTCTTTCTTTTCTGCCATTTCAGGCCATTGAACCTGAAGATCCTACCAAGGAAGATATGAACATATTCTTCTCTAGCTTAGAGTCTAGGCTTTTGAGCTCTAAAATTGTTGTTTCTCAAGAAGAAGCGAAGGAAGCACTGGTTAAATTGGACGAAGCCATGAATATGACCCCTGTTGATTTTTACAATTCAGGGAACTTTTCTCCACTTAAACAGGCATTCAAGACCCTTACTAGTTTTAATTATTCCTCTACCACCCTTACAGTTGAGCAGAAAAATGTGCTATTGGCCATGGAGGAAAGCTTGAAAGAACTAGCTAACCGTGCAGTGAAAGCAGTGGAGGACAAGAACCAGCTTAGTGAGAAGGAATCTATGAAGCTGACGATTACTCATAACTTGGATAGTAATGTAGTCAGATATAAAGAGGTGGAATCTGATGTGAAACAGGTAGAGAAAAAACTTGCTGCCTTCCATGAGCAAGTTGAAGAAGCAGAAAAGGAAAGGGAGAGTATGTTGGCTGAACAAAAGGGGATATTCAGAAGTTCAAAGAGAATGAAAGTGGAGTTGGAAGCATTGGAAAAGAAATGGGCAGAGTATGAGGCCAAAGCTGAGGCTGCTGAGAAGGAAGAGAAGACTGTTGAAACCGAATGGGGAAGGATGAAAGATTTTATCTCTTCTATAAAAGGAAAGATTTAAAAACCTCTGAGGAAATTTATAGTAATGGTGGTTTGAGCAAGACTTGTGTTATAGAAATTCTCCTCCTCTCTAAACTCAATCAGAATTTAGCATACTTTCTTGTAGGGGTGTGCAAAATAAACCGTTAACCGTAACCGTTAACCGGTATAACCGTTCATTTTATAGGTTAATTAACCTAACCGTTAAAGTTAAACGGTTTCGGTTAACCGAACCGCTAAAAAAGACGTTAATGGTTAACCTATAGATTAACCTATAGGTACCTTATTTTAACTAAGTGTAAAGTTTGTGTTTAAAATTTCGCTATTTAAGTTAATTTTTTTAAAAAAATTAATACAATATTTATCGGAGAGATATATTTATTATTCTAAAAAAGAAATAATGAACATTTGAAAAGAAAATCGTAATAGGTTACAGGTTAACCTGTAACCGATCCGTTCCTTAACGGTTACCCACTATAATGGTTAACCATTTAAAAAATTAACGGTTAACCATTTCTTAACGGTTAGTAACGGTTAAATTACGAATAATAATCGCTATAACGGTTAACCAACCGTTTAAGCTAAACGGTACGGTTAACCTACCATGAACACCCCTACTTTCTTGTAGACTATGGAAATGAGAGCCGGTTTTCAAACCCTCTAAGCTCGGATCTTTTGCTGGAGTTAACTTGTGCTTTGTAATGAACATGCTGCTGGTTTATTCTCTCTTTTGCCGGTTGATGCTACTAGGGAATCTATTTATTGAACTCTTCTTTTAAGAATGCTCCTTTTATATACTAAAAAAATATTTATATAAGTATATGATATATAATTTTTGTGTCTTTTTATTATGCTTAAATTTAGGATTTAATAATCTTTTTAATTTGATATTACTTGTTGAGAAAGTAATGGCTCTAATGGAGGTTGCTGCTGAAGAAGACATCGAGCTTAACAGGCAAAACAAACCTGCCATTAAAAATATCCAGATGCCGCCTCTTCTTACTGATTTCTTCTCCAAGAAACATCTTCAACAAGAGTTTTCTGATCATGGGGTTTTGAGTTTGTTCAAGACTCGGTGTTAATAGAAGAACATGAGGATGTTGAAAAATTCGGAAAAGGAAGCTTCTGCAGGCAACAAAACTAGGTGTTAATGGTGGTTCTTGTTCTGCAATGTAAATGTAATCCAACTGAGTGGTTTCTACCATGCTTGTAACTGTGGTTCTGAAGCTGATTTCCCATGGGAAATTAAACTGTTAATACCCATAGAAAAAATTGTGATATAACCGTCCGAATATTGCTTTGGTTTGATCCTTATTTTCTTTTTTGTTCAATTTCTGTATGGCTTAAAATGACAATATTGAAACACAGATTGTATTAATCCCTTGCACAATGTCTCAAATGTTACTTTTTCAAACTACCTTGTGCCGAATATCAGGTCGATCCCGACAAGTGGATCTTGAAGCCATCTTAGGCCTGTTTGGTAAACAAATTTTTGAGCTAAAATTAAAGATTTGACCAGTCAAACATGTTACTATGGATGTTTGATAAATAGAGGCCCTATTTGGCAATTAGCGAATAACTGATAGCGGATAGCGGATTACATTAGCTGATAGCTAATAGCTGATTTGACTAGCGGATTGTATTAGCTGATTGTATAAAAGTGTTTGATAAAATTAATTGATACCTGATAGCTGTTAGATTATTTAAACAAGTAAAATGACATATAAGGACATGATTATATTCAATACTTGTTTGAATAGTTTATTAGTTATCAATATTTTGTATCTAATTATTATTAATTAGATCTATAAAATTATTTTTAATATAACTTTTCTAAACATATTCAAATGATTTATATATTAATTTATTATTTATATAATTATTTTAATATAATTTAATTAATTAATTAATTTAAATACACATGTGATAATAAAAAAAGTAAATAGGATTAACTTATAAATAGGGTGAGAAAATATTTAATTTAGGTTATTTTTAGATTTTTGGTAACTGATAAGGGTAAAAGAATCTTTACAACTCTAATATCAAACCTCTAATCTCAAAAGGCTCTTATTATGAGCTTTTTCAAAATTAGCGATTTCACCCCAATCCGCTCTTTCAGTCCGATATTTACTAAACAACAATATTAACGAATTTGACTGGTCAAACCTCTAATTATACCTCAAACCTCTAATTTTTGCCCAAACCTCTCTTTACCAAACATGGCCAGAGTATTGTAAATTGTAATAGCGGATTGGGGCCTCATTTTGGAAAAGCTCATTTTAGGAGCTCTTTGAGTTAGAGGTTTGGATAAAAGACTTGTAAAGAGTATTTTGTCCTTGATAATATAAAAAATTTCTTTAAATAACATAAATTTGATTAAGGGTAAACTACATAAATGGTCACCGAACTTTTAGGACGAATTCATTTTGGTCACCGTACATTTAAAATATTTGATAAGGTCACCGAACTTTTAGTTCGATATCAATATAGTTCGCTTTCAATATGGTCCCTCCCGTTACCTTCCATTAGAAGCTGATGTTAGTTTTTGTTTTTTCCTTTTAAAAAATAGGTAAACTCCACCAATCATCACTTAACTTTCTTCTTACTCCTATTTTGGTCACTAGAATTTATTTCAATTTAATAACTTAACCTTCGAATTGTCCATATTTTGGCCACTCTCAGATGACATGTTTATACAAATAGAAAAAATCGATTAATCCTTAAAAAATATTTTGGTTAATTAGTAAATTCAGATTATTCAATTCTCGATCTTATATTGTACAAATTAAATCAAATAATCGATTAACCAGTTAACCGAAATATTTGATTCTAGAAATGATTTTTTACTTTGTTTATTAAAATATCAAATATGATAAATTTAATAATTGTTCAGTTGTGAATTGTGATAAAAGTGTAAAAACAACTAGAAAGTCAAAAAAAATGAAAGTTCACACCTATTAATCCTACCCAAAGTCAAAATCACTAGACTATAAGATATTGTAATGCATAAAATTTCAAAATATTGTATATAATAGATCAGACCGGTTAATCATTTTTTTCTTAAAACTATGAACCGTAACCGAATCGAAATAATTTATTTTAAAATTTTGTACCGAAATCGGGTTCGATTAATCCTTTAAAAATTATTTTGGTTAATTCCTAGATTCATATTATTTAATTCTTGATCTTATATTGTACCAATTAAATCAAATAATTGATTGACCGGTTAATTGGAATATTTGATTCGAGTAATATTTTTTACTTTGCTTATTAAAATATCAAATATGGTAATATGGAAAATTTAATAAGCAAAGTAAGAAAAATCATTACCCAAAAATTTTAAGGATTAATCAAACTTTTCTATTTGTATAATCATGTCATTTGAAAGTGACCAAAATATGAACAATTCAAAAGTTAAGTTATTAAATTGAAAATTGTTAAATTCTAGTGACCAAAATAGGTGTGAGAAGAAAGTTGAGTGATATTTTTATTAATGAAAAACAAAAAATAACGTCAACTTCTAACGGAAGGTAACGAGAGGGACTGTATCGAAATCGAACTAAAAATTGGGTGACCTTATCAAATATTTTAAAAATACATTAACCAAAATAAATCCACCCTAAAAGTTCGGTGACCATTTATGTAGTTTACCCTTTGATTAACTAATAAAATAAAATAAAAATAATTTCATAAATAAAAAATTAATATATAAATTAATAAATACAAATAAATTTAATAATTAATAAAATTATATTCAAAATATAATTTCATAGATAAAAAATTAATTTATACATTTAAATTTAATAATTGTTAAAAATATAATTTCACAAATAAAAAATTAATATGTACATCCTCATATTAACATATACAAAAGGTTAATAATTAATAAATTTTTTAAATAAGTATCAAATATAATCATATTTTTATATGTCATTTTGCTTGTTCAAATAATCAAATAACTATCGGCTATCAATTAATATGATCCGCTAGTAAAATCAGATGATGTTATCCGCTATTCCGCTATCAGCTATTTGATAATTGTCAAACGTGACATATTCAGTTTCTCACTAGATTGAAAGCCTACTCTCAGATATTTTCAGTTCAGAAATGGAGCTTGATCTTTATCATTCCTCTTGATTAGAAGATTTTTCACTTATTTCGATGACTTTAGCTACCCTCGTTATGCAGAAAGTAGCATTGCGTGCAAGACGAAACCGATACGTGCTTGAAGATTAAAGAACATCCAATCCATAAAGTTCGCATCTCCTAGACACCCGGGGTTCGAATAAGCTTGAAAAAAGTAGATAAAAGAAACAAGAATTGATAACAAAAATGTGGCAATGAAACTGTATTCATTAAATAAATATACATGAAATGATTTTATAAGATGTATAATAACATAAACACGAACCTATGGCGTACTAATACTATCCTTTGGATAGCAAACAAACTCGAGAGTGAGCATTGTCTAAAAGTATGATTCAAACACAATTACATTCTTTTTTTTTTCAATTCTCCTATGGATTTGGAGGGCTCTTCACCATACCACGTTCGAATATGAACCAGATATGAGTGTCGAACACGGTTACTTCAAGAACAATGAAAATATTGCAATGAAGAATAGTGTTCCGCAGAAGCCTAAAGAATAAGAACAAAGTCACCTTTTTCATCTCCTTGGAGTGTCCAAGATTGAATTCATTTCTGTTTCTACAGCACCAGATTCAGTCTGAGTCTGAAACTTTTCGATCTCCCTGGCGATCTGAACATCAGAAGGTACATACAACTGATAAAGAACTTTCACTACAAAACGGGGAATTAGTGCAGCCACAATGATGGCAAGCAAACACAACCAGAACAATCCAGTCTTCATGATTTCGAAGATGGCCCTGTCAAAGCATAGCAGTGTCGAGGGTCACAACATTATATACAATGGAAATTATATCTATTAATGGATCATTTACTCTAAATGAATAATCAATCAATCGAAAGGTCATAACTGAGATGTTCTAATCTCAAGATGACTGCTAAGTACATAGATACACCGAAAAAAACTGTGGACGACCATGCTCACATACAGACATCATACATGTGTACATGTATTTATATGCATGTTCATAAGCGCATACATGCATGATGCATGTGCACACACATACTTTCAAATCCGTATGATATATAGAGGGATAAAATAAACTTGAACTTGAAATCTGCCTAAACCTAATTTGACCCAAGTCGACTGAAAAGTCAAAAGCCAAAACCAGATGGCTCAAACCCAAAGAAATCTAAACACAAAATGACCCGGATTCAAAGTTGAACCTATATTTGCCACCTCTATGTACATATCAATATATACTTGTAGAACATTTGTATGTTGTTTTAGCAGGCAAGTAATATTTTATGGGGAAAGTGTAGATAATATTTCTTAACATGCTCATTTAAAGTAAATAAAACCTCAGAAAATGTGTGTGTGTGTGTGTGTGTGTATGACGATGATAAAAGAAGTTTACCAGTAACCAACTAAAAATGGTAAAGAATCAATAACGATAACGCATATGAAAGTAGCGATTATAGATCCCCAAATGGCTGCATGAGTTAACCAATTCCACCGCATGACATCCATGGCCAAGTGTAAATTCACCAATATGACAACCGCAAGAGTCCAAAGATCCCCTATGCTTGATGCATCAATGGTGCTGCTCCAGTATGCAAGAAGAGGAATAAAAAAGGTAACTGCACTTTGCCAGAAAGTATCTATCATTGTTATCCAGAAAAGCTTTTTGTTGTAGCATTCTTGTCTTTGGCCGGCACCATACAGCTGAGGGTACTTTAAAAGACTCCTTCGGCTCAGGTCCTTATCAAGAATACCGACCAAAATCGTAGGGAGCGATGTGTAGACTATGGAATACAACACACTGCTCCAATCAGTGATTGCAGTGGTCAAAGTGAAACAAGTAAAGAGCACATACCTGCAAAGAAAAATAGAAAAGTTTAAAGGTACTCGGCCACAAATGAATTTTATTTTAACTCACCACAATGTGATTCAACTTCTATACTGAACTAAGTGTAAATAATATTTTCAAAACACACACATATGAAACAGGCAAGGATGACATATTATTGCCTTGAACCCTGTCTGGCCTGATCAATAAGTAGAAGATGATACAATGAATCGAAGGTGAAAATTAAGGTTCACATAAACCACCAACATGCTCGAACACCTAATGTAGGTTGAATATATGCATACAAGAATAAATTATCTAAAAGCAACTCACCAAAATAAAACAAGGACAAACACCGCATTCCTGTAAAAATTGTAAAGGACCATGTAGCCCATCCTCTGGTAATTCCAGTGGCCATGGACCAACAAAAGAGGGACTAAGAATCTGAACTGCCCCATGGCAAAATCTGATGCCATCACAGCTTGCCTACCCTCTTGGCCACTGATTCCAACACCCACATCCGCCATTTGGATCATTGAAACATCATTGGCACCTGTCAAGCATCCAATAGTATGCATTAAATTAGCCCAAACCACCAGAAAGAAAAATCAATAGATTGATGATTACCATCCCCGATGGCAAGTGTCATGTCTGCAGTCCTCTTCTTTACAAGGGACACAATTCCGGCCTTTTGTAACGGGGCTACCCGACAACACAAAACCACAGAACAATTACAGGCTAACTGGAAGAGCTGCAAGAAAAGATGAAAATGTGTCATATCAACATGCCAGAAATCAGAAAAGAGGGGGAATGTGAGTTTACAACTCCTTACACTTTCTTCCAGTTCACTGTCAAGAATATATACAAGGCTGGTGCCATCAATAATCAAGGCTACAGGAGTTAAACCAGCTCCCGACGTTCCTCCTGTGTAATTTGTAGTGCCTGATATAGTTGTGAGTTTCTTAGACATAATGATGCCATCTTCTAAGCTCTTTCTACATGACTCCTTAGATCTGCTGTTAATTATAATTTGTGTCATTTTATGAGTCAAGAGCTTCGAGGAGTACCCAATTGATATGGCAGTTTCTTGCTTGTCCCCAGTCAACACCCATACTTTTATCCCGGCTGTTCTAAGAGATTCAATGGCTTCTGGCACTCCTTGTTGCAGTTTATCTTCAATACCAGAGGCACCTAGTATACATAGATTGTTTTCTATATTGCTTGCAACCTTCCGAAGCAAACTGGCTCTACCCATTAAAGCAGTACTTGCTACCTCAAATGCAGAGTGCCATTCCTCGAATTCTGAAGTACTCAGATCTCTCATCCCAATAACAAGTGTTCTCAAGCCTAATGAGGAGTAAGAGTAAAGATGGGCTTCAGTTGTGCGTATTACATTTTTATTCATAGATCTATCTACGACACTAAACATTGATGTGTCAGCGCCTTTTACAAAAATTTTAACAGATTTGTCTGGGAACCCCAAAATAACAGACATCCTCTTCCGATCACTATCAAACTCATGCAAACCCAAAACATTAAACCTGCATGACCATAAGCATTTCTATACATCAAAAAAGGATAATATATGATAAAATGCAGGAGTACAACATCAGAAAACTACCAGTAGATCTTTAGTAGGGATTATCATAGTATATGCTTTTTCTCCCAATCCAAGAGTAATTTCAATGTTAAATCTTAATCTAACAATATCCCAATGTCTCAAAATTTCAACAATAAAGGTTAAAAGAAGTGATAGAAGATAAGACTGGTATACACAGTTTTCCCAACCTTAGTACTAGGTAAATATGCAAAGAATAACATAAAATAATGATAATAACCTCAAATAACAAAAAGCTATGATTGAATTTGAACCATGAAAATTACAGGTCATTTTCACTTGTACAGGTTAAAAACTTAGTTCTGACCCCATGCCATTGGTGCAAAATTGGTTGAGGAAACTTCCAAAATGGAACATGTACATATACTGATTTATCCAATAAAAAGTTAGAAACTCACATATCTAGTTTTTCCAAGCATTTAAACTAAATAACCGATAGCAAATACTGATACTGATGCAGGTGGAAGTCATCATAATATAATAGAAGTATAGAATAGAAATGGTGGAAATGAATTCAACAAGATAGAAATCAGCACTTCATTCAGATTACCTTTGCCTTTCTCCTTGAATGTCAATCATAATATGACCAGAGGTTCGTTCTATCAGCATAAATCCATATGAAGCAGCAGCATAAACCAATGCTTGTTCATCAGGAGACTCCCCTTGGTAACCTATCAACTTCACAAAAGGATCATCCGTATCTACAATTAGAGGCACAATTGTATTGCAAGCTGCCAGTGCCAGGAAGAAATCATGGACATGACTGCCTTCTTCTGTCTCTTTTCCATTCCTTGCAAGTTGCAGAAGCTCTGGATCAGTCTTAACCTTCATCTTAGGCCTCAAAACTTTTCTATCCACTGATTAAAAAGAAGGAAAGAAAGTTAGAAAATACTAAAGAAACCTCAAAAATATTCCTTTCTATGACAGAAAGTATTAGAAATATATTTTTCGTTTACCTTTGACGAAGTAACCATCTTTCTGATCTTGTGAAATGGCCTTTCCACCAGTGTAATCTACTCCCCAAATGCTTGCACACTGAAATTCCATCTTGTTCTCGGTAAGTGTACCAGTTTTGTCAGAGAAAACATATTTTATTTGTCCAAGGTCCTCATTTATGTTCAAAGCCCTGCACTGAAATCTTGAATTTGAAGACTCGTCGTACATCTGGGTATCTCGAATCATGAAGTAAGCCTGACCAACCCGTACTAGCTCCATGGAAATATACAACGAGATGGGAATCATGATCTGGAATACAATTACTGACATGAGGAATGTGAAACAAATTTCCAATCCCCAACCAGAATAATTATAGTTCTCTTCTTCTCCATCCTCAGAGAAATTCTTTCTTCTATAAAAGGGCAAGTAATCCAACTCATCCCTATGGCGCCTCAACCAAACAGCGGCACAAACAGAGACAACCGTACACAAAGCAATAAGAAACAGTGAGAGGAAGATGATCTCCAAGTTCATATGAGTCTCAAGCCGACTCCTCTTAGATGGGGCTCCTGAGCTGTTAAGCATAACTTTAGTCTCACGGCCAGCATAGACTGCAACCCCAACTGCCCAAGCAGTATTTTTGAGCTCACAGCCACGAAGAATAATGTTGGAAGGACCAAGTGACAGTCGTTTACCATCAACTTCCATGTTCGCTTGAAACCCATATATGTTTCTGTTGGGTTTCTCACACTTAATCAACCCAGTAAGATTATCCTTTTCAGGAATCTTGATAAGGGTCTCTTGTTTTGCATATCGTGTCTTCAAATTCGATTCTCCATCCAAGTTAATAGTCTGCACATATGCAACCCCAGTTGGATCACTAGTTGAGAGCAGAACTATATCACAAGGAATGGTTTCATTTGCATAAATCTTGACTATCTCACCAACCTCAATGTTCTTCCATTTCTTTTGTTGAAACTGATCATTCACCAAAACTGATGCTAGCCTATTATTCTCAATCCGGTCCGACCTATGGCGCCTATAGTCTTCATATGCGTCCTTAACTGCCGTAACCAGAAGGACAAATGCCAATGGCAGAATGGAAACTCCACGGCCAAATACTGCAAGCTGAGGCAGCTGATTAAGCACAGCAATCACAAGAAAGTATATATAGGCAACTCTATGGAACTGCTCAAACAAGTTCCTAGGCAAAAATGTTAGGATCGAGTACTTTCCAGTCCGAATCGAATTCCCGGAAAACTCAAACCTCTCATTCGTCTGGACAGGATCATTTATGTGTACCAGCCTAGCATCTTCATCATTGATCTCTCTTTGTGACATGCTAATGCTATACGTCTCTGAACCAGCACCATGGGACCCATATCTCACAGGTTTTGATCCCAAATCACCAAAATTCACTTCCCTAATCGAATTCCTACCCGAAGCTTTGGACTGGATAGAGAAATTGCTCCTTATTGATGATGAACTCAAGGCAGATTCAACGCTATAAAAAGTCTCAACTGATTCTGAATCCATCCCGAAAACAAATAAAGGGAACCCCTTCAACTTTCTTCTCTGAGATCAGAGGAAATATAATACAAAAACCACTATCTGTGGATCAAAGACATCTCCAACAGTTCAAAGTCAACAAATCAACAAAATTCACTAAAATTCCCAGATTATGGTTTCAACCAAATTCGCTGGTTCAATAACACTAAACAAATTCTCAAAACTGGGTTTTTGAATCCATCCAAATTCCAAAACACAAATGCAGCAGGATCCCCTCCAACTTTCTTCTCTTAGATCAGAGTAATATATTAAGGAAATCACCATCCATAGATCAAAGACATCTTCAACAGCTCAAATTCAACAAATCAACAAAGTTCAGGAAACACCCAGATTATGATTTCAACAGAATTTGCAAGAAAACCAAGCATGAGCAACAGTTAATAAGAAACAGGAAACAACCCAGAGATCCAATCAGCAGAGTAAAGCCAAAGCTACAAGCCAGTACAAATACAAATTCAACTTACACAAGTACAAAGCAGAAAGAAAGAAGCTTGGGTTTATGATCCTTGGCATATAATATGAAAGCGAGCAGGTTCAAGAACAAGACATGAAAGGAATATCTGTAATAATGAAGGTAGATGTGTTGACGCTTTCAATTCTGCTATTGGTTGTTTGATTGTTGTAGATGACAGGGTGATGAAAATGTTCAAAAGTCAAAAGGCATTGAACATTTGTAATGAGAAAAGAGGGCGGGGATTTCAAGGGAAAAGTACAAACAGACATCAATGAAAGTTGAATCAAGTCCTTCTCATTTCATGTTAAGGAAATATGAAGGGGAAAATGGATTTTTTCCCGTGTTATATTTTTTTATGTAAATTACATCACAGGTCACTTAATTATATGTAAGATTGTAAATATAGTACCGGATTTCAAAATATTATAAATAGATCATTCAATTAATCAATTGTAACAAGCACTGTAACTAAGGATGATAAAATTATCCAGCCTCATCATGTCCCGACCCAACCCGATAGGGATGGGTTTTTTTTAAGTATTCGAATTCATGATGAAGCAAGTTTGAGTTTAGGGTGAAAATTTTGGACATTCATTCGAATATGGTAGCATAGGTTCTTTATTTTAATTCGGACACATATTGTATAAGTAAATTGCTAAAAATTAAAATTTTTAAAGAGAATAATTATATCTTTTTTCATTGAACCGCTCAGAAGGTTCAAGGGTTGTATTGTTATTTTATATAAGGTAAACATCACCACTGATCATTAAATTATTCTCGTTTTCTGTTTTAGTCAACAAATTATTATTTTGTGCAAAATCATTACTGATGTTACACTTTTTTCTTTTTATTTTGATCACTAATGTTATTTTTTTTTATTTTGTCAAAAATAATAATTTAGTGACCAAAATTGAAAAGAGAAAATAGTTTAGTGACTAATGGTGATGATTACCGATTTATATTATATTGAAATAGAAAATTTTTGATCTAGGGATTAAATGAATCTTTATCCATTTTTATTATATTATTATTTTAAAAGGTAAATGTTGAAATATAATTTTAGAATAGCGTTTATTATGTAAGTATGAAATTTTGTTAAACGAGTTCACATTCCAATAGTCCGATTTATATAGTTTTAATTTAAGTTTGAGCTTAAAATTGATGTTCAATTTTAAGGACATAACTACTAAAGAATAAGAAGAGTTTTCTTTCTAATTTTTTTGTCTACTAATAAATTAATTCTCCACTAATTCAAATATTTATTAAAATAAAATTATCTCTTTTAAATTCTATACACTGGCAGTGGAAACTAAAAGTTTTTATAAGTATTTTAATTTTAGAGTTTAGGGGCTTAGTTTAGGGTGTAGGATTTAGGGGTTTATGTATAGGGATTTAGAATTTAAGGATAGTGGTTAGGGTTTAGGGTTATAATTTAGGGTTTAAAGGTTATGGTTTAATTTTTAGGGTAATATGGTGATTATTTAGGTTTTAATCTATAAACCCTAAATTATAAATTTCAACCACAATTCTTAAATTCAAAACCCATACATCTAAACCCCTAAATCATATACCCTAAACTAAGTTCTAAACCCTAAAACTAAGGCGCTTGTGAAAATTTTTAGTTTTACTGCCAGTGTATCAAATAATTACCTTTTAAATTAAATACTTATTAAATCCATGTTAAAATTGAAGTAAAACAACTTTAACCCCTCCAATAATCTAGTTCTAACTTTGTCGTTGATTCAATCAGGACGAACGTAGGACTTTAGGTTAGAGGAGGTGAACCTATAAATTTTTAGGGGGCGAAAATAAATTTTCAATAGAAAATACATAAAAAATTTAAAAATTTTCTAAATCGTATAAAAATTTCAAATTTTTAAGGGAGCGACCGCCCCGTCAGCCCCCTCAGTCCATCCCCGAATTCAATCAAACTCATATGAGTATCAGACCTCAAATTTTAAATTAAACTTGAACTTGTCAATTCAAGCTACATTTGGTGACCTAATTAAATTCCTTAATATAATTATATTTTAGTTTGTTATTGTGGTATTGTGATAGTATCTGTGTTGCTTTTAATAATGTATAGTTTTAACTTATATATATCTTAGATATAATATTGTTTGAACTCAGATTACTAAAAACACTCTTTGGGTTAATAGAACCCTTTGCCCTTGATTTAAGGATTATTATCTGATACATAGGGTGGTGGAAATTTTTTGTTTCTACAAGCGCTTTAATTTTAGTGCTTAAGGTTTGGGTTTAGGGTAATATGATTAGAGTTTATGTTTTAGCCTATATATCCTAAATTTTAACCTAAACTTGAAATTCTATCAACAACCCCTAAATTAAAAACTACGACATTTAAACCCTAAACAAAATCCTTAAATTCTAAAATTAAGGCGCTTGTTGAAACACTAGCGCTTGCATGGAATAATTACACTTAATCGAATTATACTTTAGTTTAAACCCTCGCTTTATGGGTAAACTACTGCAATGGTCAATTATGTTTTTGCTCAGTACAGTTTTGGTCACCGATATTTAAATTTGATCGATAAGGTCACTTATATTTTTATCTTAAACTTCTGGTCACTCGAAGTTAAGTGTCGTTAAATGGGTGGCGTGACTGTTAAATGGAAATTTATATAATTATATATTTGGTGCATGTTAGTTACTTATTATATCAATTTAATCCTAATTTTAATTTAATTTATTTAAATAAAGCAATCACTCAATTAGGTACCGACACATGTCATCATCTTATTGGAAGAATTTAATTATTTATTTAATAAATTTATTTTCCTCCTCCAATCAGGTGGTGACACGTGACACCTCATTAAATAAAAATAAATTAAGTGATTAATTGAGTGATGACACATTTTATATATTTATTAAATAAAAATAAATAATTATTTTTTTACAATATGATGATGACACATGTCGGCATTTAATTAAGTGATTAGTTTATTTAATTAAATTAAAATTAAAATAAATTAATATAATATGTAACTAATAGAAACCAAATGTATAATTATATAAATGTGACCAAAAGTTTATAATAAAAAACGTAATATGGTTAAATTTGAAAACTGGTGACCAAAACTGTACTAGAAGAAAAAATAACTGACCACTATACAGTAGTTTACACTTAATTTATTCGCATTTGAAACACGCAGTAGTCTCGACTCCGCACTCTGTCCCCATTCTTTCGCTACTCCTTTTTCATATCTCGTCTTCCTGCCGCCGTTCCCCTCTCACAACCACCGTGCTCCGCCGCCGACAACCCTGATACAATAAAACAATCTAGGCATTGGTATGTTTGGTAATCTATCAGTGCTGTGTTCTTTTTACTTTTCACCTCATGTTTGCATTTTTAAGTACTAATTAAGCTAATCATGTAAAGTTTTCTCCCCCCCACCCCCCTTTCTAGTAGCAGTTTTCTTGGCGAAGAACGAAAGGCGGTGAAAGGAGATCATGGACGATAAGCTTATAAATTCTGTACACTCCACAGTTTTCAAAGACTCGGATTCCCTTGAAGGGACTTGTACTAGAATTGAGGGTTATGATTTCAACCAGGGTGTAAACTACTCCATACTTCTCAAATCCATGTTTTCTACTGGCTTTCAAGCTTCCAATCTTGGTGAAGCTATTCAAATTGTCAACGAAATGGTTGGTTTCATTTATTTAAACATCTTTTTTTTCTATTGAATATTATTTCAAAAGCACGGATAAATAGAACATTTTTATGATTATTTCTCGAATTAATAGATAACATTGGATATTTGGATGCATATTTAGCAGTGAATTTGAAATTCGTGGTTTTATACCTTCTAAATGAATATACAATCATATTGAATCTCAGCTACTTTTTATGTAATGCATACATTTCATCCTCACATTTTATGTGGTAAATGAAATCTAAATTCGAATATTCAAATTTATGTTCCCAAATGTAGAATTACTGTTTTGGATGTTGTGTTGTTAGCTTAATTTGTGGAAGTATTGTTAATCAATGAAGTTAGATTGGAGGCTTTCTGATGAGACTATAGCTGCGGACAGCAGTGAAGAGGAGAAGGATCCTGCCTATCGAGAATCTGTGAGATCCAAGGTGTTTTTGGGTTTTACATCGAATCTTATTTCATCCGGTGTTCGAGATACTGTTCGATATCTTACTGAGCATCACATGGTGAGTTCCAAACCAGACTTTCTTTTATGTAGAATTGGACAATGGGTATTTCGGATACATGTTATATTCTTTTGCTTCATTTCAAAATCCGTCTTTGTGCTCTTCATGCCATCATGTGCCTCTCGATTTAACTAGTGTTGCTTTCGGAAATTTTAGGTGGATGTAATAGTAACTACAACTGGTGGCATAGAAGAAGATCTTATAAAGTGTCTTGCTCCAACATATAAGGGTGATTTTTCTCTACCTGGTGCTCAGTTACGTTCAAGAGGATTGAACCGTATTGGTAACTTGTTGGTTCCTAATGACAATTACTGCAAATTTGAAGATTGGGTCATTCCAATTTTTGACCAGATGTTGAAAGAACAACTTGAAGAGGTACTTTCACACACATCGACTCTGCTATGTCATACCCATGGTGCTCCATCTTTTTCCCTTTACGTTTGTCCTGTATCCGTGTCCAACACATGTCTAGATATGGGTATGGGTTATGACCCTCCAAGGATTTCCCACATGTATATAAAAACTTAAGATAAAATTGTAACATACCTGACACACCCATACATGACGCTTATACCCGAGTCCAAGTAACATAGATCATACCCTCTAGTTAGTCTGATAAGTTTGAATTTGTGCAATGGGGTAGAGACCTTTTAGTTTTCCGTAAGTGTTGAAAAAAATGATGATCTCTTGAGTTCCATTATTGTGTATGGTAGAATAATTCTGCTCTCATTTGTCTCTATTCCAGTGATTTCAGTTACCACCAGTAGATGTTTTTCTTGTGTTTAGCGGCGTCTGTCATTTCTGTTAATTTCCTTCTACTTGTTTTTGGTTTGAACAGAATGTATTGTGGACTCCATCAAAGTTAATTGCACGCTTGGGACGAGAAATAAATAATGGAAGTTCATACCTCTACTGGGCGTACAAGGCAAGTGTTCGTACCAATTTAGTCTAATGCTATGAGAATGTAACTACTTTTTCCCTCTTTGGTTTTTTGTAGGTATCAATGATGATGTGTAATCATCTCATCATTCATTGACTATAACCCCATTGAAGTCATTTATGTTACTAATAAAGTTAGTGATATTTATTTAATCTATCATGAAATATTGGACTTTTGCTGTGAAGATATCGTGTTACTGTTTGAACTACCTATACTCTTTCCTTTCTACTACAACGTAGTAAGATACGAGTCATGACTCATGCCAACTGATTTAGTGATATCCGCTTGAGCAAGTGATTGAATTTATTTATTTATTACTGAAGGAGGCCCCATTAAAGAGTTCTCAAGCATCTGGAACATTATAGAACATGTATTCCGTATCATATTTAAGAAGTTTAAGTATCGTCTGTGTGTGTGTGTGTTTGGTTCATTAAGAAGTTTAAGTGTCTGCGTAATGTTAGTAGCATTCATTTTCTCCTTATAATGTTGCAGCTCATTTTTGTTATTTATTTGTATTTTCCAGAACAATATTCCTGTCTTCTGTCCTGGCTTAACAGATGGCTCCTTAGGGGACATGTTATATTTTCATTCTTTCCGCAGCCCGGGTCTGATAATTGATGTAGTGCAAGGTAGGTCTTCTATGTTTCCTCTTAGTTGACTGCTACTTCTTGAGGATTGGGGATATGATTATCTAACTATATTACCTGTTGAGCAGATATTAGAGCCATGAATAGTGAAGCAGTCCATGCAAGTCCTAGGAAAACAGGAATGATAATTCTAGGTGGTGGATTGCCGAAGCATCATATCTGTAATGCTAATATGATGCGTAATGGTGCCGATTATGCTGTTTATATAAATACAGCTCAAGAATACGACGGGAGCGACTCTGGAGCCCGCCCGGATGAGGCTGTTTCATGGGGCAAGATACGAGGCTCTGCTAAAACAGTTAAGGTATGCCTATGTAGTAGTACCCTGTCGCTTCTCAGCTTCTATTATTAGATACAAGTTCTGCCATTCCTCGACTTTCATTTCCATTCTTGTTCCTCATAAATAAACAAATATATCATTGTAGTTTCATGATTGTATTGAATCAGGTGCATTGTGATGCAACTATAGCTTTCCCTCTTTTGGTAGCAGAAACATTCGCTTCACGATCGGAAAACTTTCCAGCCTAGTACCTCTTTCCCCCCCAAAGAGTGCACAGATTCATCTACTCGTATTAACTGCGGTGGCATCCTAAGGAGGTAATTTTGGTCTGACATAGTAACCGAAATCATGCTGAGAATTGTTGAATTATGTGTTTTAAAGGGAAAATTTATTATAGAGTAAAAGAGTTTTGAAGAAATATGAGAGTTAGAAGAATCTTTTGTGAATCTTACAGGTTGTTTAGAATTTTGGTTGTGTTGTAGATGAGATTGATGGACTCTGAACTTTCTGAGGCTTCCATTTTCTGGCAATATGCCACCATTCTCCACTCCCCTAATACACTATCCAATGATTCAAGAATTGTAGCAATTCCATTTTTAGGGTTGGGGGTTCTTGAGTAAAGTACACAAATGGTCACTAAACGAAGCAAAAGTATCTTTTTGGCCATTGTAGTTTCAGAAGTTACAAAATGATCACTCCACGTTATAAAATAATGGTAAATTTTGATAAGTTTAAGGATCGATTACTTAATAGTTTAATGATTATTTTGTAATAGTTTGATAAAGTTTAGTGGCTATTTTATAATTTTTAAAATTTTCAGTGAAAGAAATTGTTTTTCTCAGTTTAGTGATCATTGGTATATTTTAAAAAAAATTCCAGGGAGAGTAGTACCATTCTTCATTATTAGGTTAAGTCAAATACGAGGTTGATTCGAATCGACTGTATCTTGGATTATCAAGCATTGATAAATTCTACAAGGTCTTTAGCAGCTTCATCACGGTCATGAAGGATAAATTATGAATAATTTAGAATCAGATTTCCATTCAGTTGGAGGCAATTTTTTTTTTACTAGTTCTGCATTAAAACCCCAAAAATCGATTTGAAAATTTGGTTGTTCAAACAAAAAAATTGATTTTTGTATTTTTTAAAAAACAATATTTTAGTTCAATTATGGTTTATAGTTTTGAACAAATTTGGTTAATTGATCTAATCGGATATTTAATGATTTTTACTCTCTTCGATTTTTTTTAAGAATTTTTTTTGGGAATTCGATTATTAAAAAGTGTGAACTCTCTATCTTTAATTTTTTAGTTGTTTTTACACTTTTATTTTAACTGAAAAAATATTGTTTTTTTTTAATAGTTTAAGGGTAATATTTGTATATACAAATTCTTAGCCCTTTAAGCACACACACATTGCATACAAAACGAATTGAATCTGAGTTTTTTAGGATGAATATCATCATCTTTTTTACTAGACCACTCATTGGATTCATTAATTGAAAAAATCATTAAATTTTTTATATTATTAAATTTTATATTTTAATAAACGAAGTAAAAAAATCATTACCTAAACCATCTTGAATGTTTATATTGCCCTCATCTTGTATGAGTTTAAATTTGTGTATGAAAATATAATATCTCTCTATTTAATTAAAAAAAATCTCATTGTCTAAACCTAAGATGTTTCAGACATTTCAGATACTTGAGCGAGAACTTAAAAACAGGCGCCTATAAAATGACAACATGTTTCATTACTTTAAACAATTAATTTAATATTTTCTTAATAAATTATAAAAATATTATTTTGGTTTGAGCGAAGGTATCTACCGCCAATAGTAGTGATTAATTCCTTCGTTGCATGTACTCTCACTAAGAGGTAAACGACTGGCTATGAAATTTACTCCATTCCCATTGGTAGAAATCGAATTCCTAACCTCATAGTTAAGGGATGAGGTAAGCAACCACCATACCACATCTCATGGTTAATTATAAAAATAATATTAAAATTTATCAAACACATTGTTTTCATTGTTTTGTTAAAAGTACACCATAAATACAATTAAAAAATAAGGGGTAACTACTAACTTACTAGATTGTCACTTGAAATATTTGTGAAGTTATGAAGGTAGAAAGCGAAGACCCTGAACGGTTGCTCATGCTTCTCCCCCTTACCAGACGCCACTGACCTGAACCAAATTGAATATTTTAATTAATCGATCAATTATTCAGTTTAGTTCGTACGACATAAGATCAAGAATTCAATAATTCGAATATATTAATTAATCAAAATAATTTATTAGTAGTTAATTAAACTCAGTTTTGCACACTTTTTTTAAAAAAAAAACTCAGTTTTGCACACACTAATTAATAGAGTTAATAAGGTTATGAATATTTATCGTGATAGAACTTTATCAATTAGATTTGATTTATTTATCATTAAGAATGTTATTTTCATTAATTAGAATTAATGTATTATGTACTTATTATGCCTATAAATAGATAATTTAATAAAAATATTGTACACAAATTTATATTAAAAATAAATACAAATTTCTCTTTCTCTTGTTCATATTTTTGTTATTCTTCTTTGTTACTTTATTTATAACAATATAAACAGTTTATTTCTTTTCCATTTATCAAACAACACCTTATTTAACAAATGTTATCATTTACTTTTAAATCATAATTACATATATACATTTTTTTCTTTGGGTGTATGTTATCCATCAATATTTTAAAACAAACATGATCAATTATCGGTTGAGAGATAAAAAAAATATTAATAAATAGATTAATATCTTATACACTGGCGGTGGAAAACAAAGTTTCTACAAGCGGGGTTATTTAGGGGTTTGGGATTTAGAAGTTAGGGGTTTATGTTGTAGGATTTAGAATTTAGGATTCATGGTTAGAATTTAGGATTTTAGGTCTTAGGGTTTGTGGTTAGATTTTTAGAATTTTAAGGTTAAAACTTTAGATTTTAGATTTAGGCTTAAAAATAAGCATACTTGTGTAAACTTTTTTAGACTGACAGTGTATCAAATATTAATCCTTAATAAATAAGAGATTGTTTTTTTATATTTTTAAATTAATTGGACATCCAATAAACTGCCACGCAATTTCCCAAGAATCAAATAATAGAGTATATTTAACAAATTTTAGTTTTTTATTGTAATTAGTTAGAAGAATGTAATAATTAGAGACGGACGATAAAATAATTTTATGGTGTTTGAGATCGTCAATCGTCTATCTCATATAATACAATAACTAGATGCATGCAGATATCATAAACTGTAATCTTGCCTTTATCGCTTTATCTATCACCAAAAAGTTAGAGGAGAAAAAAATTAATTGTGTTTAATCTAATAAGTTTATGTGATATTCATAAAAGTTTCACAAAGAAAAATAATCGGTCTAAACATTCATATTGCCCTTGTCGTATAGGTACACCCTAACTCTATTGGGTTCAACAAGCTTTTATTTGCAAGCCATGTATTTACGCGCAATAAACAATTTTAACTAAACTTATTTAATTACTAGCAAGTGGATTGGTGTATATAAATATTTCTCATACTTGTTATCTTACCAATGTAGGATATGAGTTCCTCATTTTTCTTGCACGATTCACAAGTATCTTTATTTTGATCATTAATTTCTTATTCATTACTCAACCTTTTTGAGCATATAAGATATTGTTACATAGGTCTTATGAAGTAGAATATAAATTAATAAATTCATCATTCGAATCTCTATCTTTAGTTACTCATAAAAAATATGACTCAAAGATTTCAATTCATCACACATTTTTCAACAGAATGAAAATTAAATGGTTGTGAATTATCTTTAAGTTGATGTCAGTGAGCGGAGACGAACTTACGCTGGTCTTGGAATGGACTCTTATCCTCACGCATAATAATATTTTTACCTTTAATTTAATATATTTTTTAAAATAAAATAATTATGAATCTATTCTTTATTTTTTAGCGTTTTATTCTCTCTCTTAATTCCTAATCCTAATTTTTTTTTGTCGGTGAGATATTAATTTTAAAAAGAGAAGGAAATGGTGGTGGATCCATTACTCCATTGTCATTGCATGACATATTAAACGGATTCTTGAAAACAACATATAAATTAACAAATTAATTAATTATTAGGCACATGTTCCATGTCAAGATAAGATACTATATGAAAGAGTATTATTGAGTGAGAACATGAACCCCGCCATATACTATAAGTTAAGGTAACCAATTTAATTATTATAAAAATGGATTGCCAGAAATTAGTTTTAGATTTTATATGTTTTTGTGTTTTATTATTAATATGATATGTTTTTAACTAACAAGTGGTCCTAGTAAAAAAACGGATGATTTTTTTTTTATCTTAAGAGACTTGAGTTCAATTCACTTTGTCTGTAAGGTGTGCGCATTGTCAAAAAAATAAAAATATCTATAAACAAATACAACATTGCAATCACCTTTAGACTATTTAAAAATGATATAGTATATTTTTTCCTTTTTACATTTTAGGGTTGGATGCCGTTTAGTATATTATCATGTTGATGTATTATTGCTTTAGGTTCTCAAGCTGAATATTAATAAATGTTTTTCAATGGTCTAAAATATATTGTGACTGAATTGGTGTAATGTCAGCTTGTAAATAAACCATCGTTGTTATATGTATTTTTATATTCGTGTCGATGATATTTACTCATTATTACCGACAATGGTACGTCTCTGTATCTATCATTTATATAAGTTTGTTAGGTTTTTAACTGTTTTCTTATTTTATTTTTAAGTGGTTAATTTGTACATTATGATGATTTAAGGAAAATATATCAATTAGTCTATTCTTGTTTTATAAATCAATTACTCTCGTGTTTGATCATTTATATACACCAAATTGTTGTTAAGCACGTTGAAAGCACTATCCAAATTTAGTGGGGGAATTAATTAACTTAATTAATTGGTTAATGGAATGAAATATTTCATCATTGAGAATAAGATTTAGACTTCGAAATTTAATATTGTAAATGAATTTAACTTTAATATTATATTTACATAAAAAAATACAATGCTTTTTTATATAAAAACTAGAGTACTTATCTTCGATAATAATGATTAATATTTTTATTAAAAAAATTTTACAACGTGCGACGAACACTGTTGAACATCACTAACGTTAAACACCATTAAATTGATTAGTAAAGATTAAAAATTTTAAGGACTCAACATACAGTTAATAATCATTTAAAAAATCAATTAAATTATTTTCCATATATATATATATATTAAAATTTTAAATTTTTTAATAAGAGTAAACTACATATTTAGTACCTAACCTATTTCCATATTTCTATTTTGGTACCCAAACTAATTTTTTAACACAATGGTACCTAACGTTACGTATTGTTTCTATTTTGGTACCCTGACTGCTAAAATAAACGGAAATAGTGACATTGCTTGGTCAAATAACAATTTGTCCCCAAAACCTATACAATCTATCAATTTAGTTCAAAATATTATCAATTTAAACATCATTTTTAATTTTTGGATTAAACGTAAATTTTTCTTTCTTTCTTTCTTCTTCTTCTTCTTCTTCTTCTTCTTCCATTCGAAGCATGAAAAACTAGGTACCGAACATCTTCTTCATTGTCACTACAGTTTCCTAAAAAATTTCATCGATTACTTTTTTTAATTCCTCCAAAAATAATATCGACTTTAATAACAACAAAAAAAGTAAAGTTTGAAAAAGTAAAAATCAACTAAAACCTACAAAAGCAAGAAGCACAAAAAATGATATCCGCCGTACTGTCATAACCGATTCCCCAATGGTGCTAGGTTTCTTTGAAATTAAAATGAAATTAAATTTAATTTAATTGAAATGATATTCATCGTGCTGTCATAGCCGATTCTCCAATAACACGGTGAATATCATTTTTTTTGTTCCGGTGAACGTCCCGAAGAGCTCTTCCTTTGTGATAAATGCGATAAAGGCTTTCACATGAGATACCTCAGACCAATTGTGGTTCGTGTTCTAATTGGATCATGGCTTTGCCCCAAATGCTCTGACCATAGACGAGTAAGAAGTATGGATTTTTATCTTATTCTTTTATATTGTTGCATTTTTTTAAATTTTCTCCGATTTTTATGGTAAATGTTGTTTCTTTTAAAGGTTTTTCGCAATTCTTCAAGATTCAGAAAAGTGGTGATGGAAAAAGAAATGCACGTCGAATCAAGGTACCATTTGTTAAAAAAATTAGTTGGGTACCAAAATAGAAATACGGAAATAGGTGGGGTACTAAATATGTAGGTTACCCTTATTAGAAAAATAAAAAATTAATATATATGAAAAATAATTTAATTGAATTTTCTAAATAATTATTAATTGTATGTTGAGTCCTTAAAATTTTTAATCTTTTAATAATCAATTTAATGATGTTCAGCGGTGTTCAACGTTAGTGGTGTTCAGCGATATTCGTCGCACGTGTTAGACTCATCCTTTTCATTATATTGCATTTCCCAAAAAAAAATCATAAAATACATTCTACTTTTAGAGAGATCGAACCCCGACCTTATATTACATTAAAACAATTTTAGCAGTTGGGAAGAAATCAATCATGTGTTTTACATTTTATTCCTTGACCCACTTTTATATTAATATTGTGGATATGAGTATCCAATATGTCCCACCTTTTCAAAACAAACACTATGGAGTATTTATTATTATATAATCCATTGTTGATCACATTTTTTTTATTTCACATAATTCTCCTAAAATTTGATAAATTCGTTAAAATTAACCTTTAAATTTTTTAAGTTTAATTAAATTGGCCTTATTTTTTTTTTTTGGGGGGGGGGGGGGTGGTCAAATTAATCTTTGAACTTGTAAGTTACTATAAAAAGTTCAGGGGTCAATTTGACTAAAACAAAAGTTCAGAGGCCAATATAACCAAAAGCACCAAATTCATGGACCATTTTGTGTTTTAATTATTATTTTTTCTTTCACCACTTTTGTATTGTGGGGTCCCATAGTTTAAACATTTAGTCCCTCGTTTATGGGTTATATAAAGTTTAGCTTTGGTGACAAACTAGCAATTTCAATATCAACCCTCTTTGTATTCTTTAATACAATAAAGCAGTCTAAGCATTGGTATATTTCTTCTTTTCCGTTTATGGTTTAATTTTTAAGTATGGCATAATGTCAAAATAGTCATTAACATCTGACTGAATGATCACTTTGGTCCTTATTCTTTTTTCTATGCAGTTTTCTTGTCGAAGAAGGTGATCATGGATGATAAGGTTGTAAACTCTGCACACTCGGCAGTTTTCAAAAACTCGGATTCACTCGAAGGGATTTGTTCTCGAATCGAGGGCTATGATTTCAATGAGGGTGTAAACTACTCCAGACTTCTCAAATCCATGCTTCACACTGGCTTTCAGGCTTCGAATCTTGGAGAAGCCATTGAAATTGTCAACGACATGGTTCGTTCCTCGAATTAATAGATATATTCGGTGCCTATTTAGTAATGAATTCGAATAAATATATAATCGTCTTAATTCGAAAAGGCATTCTTGATCAATGCAGTTGGACTGGAGGCTTTCTAGTGAAACTATAGCCGAGGGCAGCAGTGACAAGGAGAAGGATCCTGCCTACAGAGAATCTGTGAGAACCAAGGTGTTTCTGGGTTTCACATCGAATCTCATTTCATCCGGTGTTCGAGAAACCGTTCGATATCTTACGGAGCATCGCATGGTGAGTTTGTTTTATACGTGGGATCGGTAATGCCGTGTGCCTGTCGATTTAACTAGTGTTGGTTTCGGAATGAGTTCAGGTGGATGTAATAGTGACTACAACCGGTGGCATAGAAGAAGATGTTATAAAGTGTCTTTCTCCGACGTACAAGGGTGATTTTTCGCTCCCCGGTGCTCAGTTGCGTTCAAGGGGATTGAATCGAATTGGAAACTTGTTGGTTCCTAATGAAAATTACTGCAAATTTGAGGATTGGATCATGCCACTTCTTGATCAGATGTTGAAGGAACAACTTGAAGAGGTACTTTCACACACAGATTCTGTTGTCATGTCATACCCTATGTTGTTCCGTTTTTTCAAATAGGCTTACCGAGTTACCGTAAAAATAAGTGCCTAAATTATTATAATTTTTCCCTTTTAAGTGCCTAAACTATTTTTGTTCTTTTTAGACGTTCAAACTATTACGTTTTTCCTTTTTAAGTGCTTAAACCATTTTACCCCTTTTAAGTGCCCAAACTATCATTTTTTACCCTTTTTAAGGTCAAACTAAGACACTTATTTTATACAAAAAATGATAGTTTGGGCACTTAAAAGGGGCAAGAAAAAGTTTAGGTACCTAAAAAAACGAGATAGTTTAGGCACCTAAATAAGACAAAAGATAGTTTATGCACCTAAAATAAAAAAACCGATATAGTTTAAACACTTATTTTAGTATTAATTAAGCCTTTCAAATATGTCAAGACTCGTACTATTTTAAAATTTAAAATTTAATCTTCGTACTTTGAGTCTTTGTACTATTTTTAATTCGGAAATTTTAATCTCTCCACAAACTTATGTTAAGTTTACCCTTGTTGACCTGGTAGCTATAAACTGGGAAAATAACTTTTTTTAGTCTCATTTGTTTATTATTTTGACCCTTAAATGGATTAAAAAATTTATTTTCCCCTCTTTAGAGCTACCATGTCAACAAGGGTAAACTTGAACAGAAGTTTGTGGATGGACTCAGATTTTTAAATAAAAATAAGTAAACTACAACAAAGGTCATTTAATTATGGGTAGGATTACATTTGGTCACTCAATTATTAAAGTTACATTTAGATCACTTAATTATAGGTAAGGTTATATTTAGGTCACCCAATTATTAAAAGTTACACTTGAGTTACTTAATTATGAGTAAGATTACATTTGGGTCCCCCTTCATTTGTAAAAATATATATCAATTTGTGTATTAGATTAATGGGTTATATTTTGATACACAAGCTGTGTAAAATAATTTACACAACCGTTCATAATTAAGCTATAAAATCTAAAAACTAAATCACTAGCCCTAACACATAAACCTTAAACTCTAAATTCTAACCATAAACCTTAAATTCTACACTCTACAACCTAAACCCCTAAACCCTAAACCACAACCTAAATCTCTAAACCCTAAAATGAAAGGCTTGTGTAATCAAAGTATTTTCCTAGATTAATTAATGATTTCATATGAAGCTCTAGTGTTAACAAGAGTATACAAGTGATTTGGAAGAAAAAATGACTAATTTGATATATATTTTTTACTATGAATGGTGACCCAAATATAACCTTACTCATGATTGAGTGACCCAAATGTAACTTTACTAATAATTGAGTGGCCCAAATGTAACCTTTAATAATTGAGTGACCCAAATGATTTTTCTTCTTCTTCTTGAAACCCTTGCATCCACCACCATCTATGTCCAACACATATGCAAATATGTATATGGGATATGACCTCCATGGAATATCTAAGTACATGAAAAATTCGAGAGAGAAAAAAAACTCAACATACGTGTTCAAATACATGTATCTAACACTCACATCCGAGACTGTAACATAGAGTATGAATTGGTACAATGGATTTTGGTTTTGACAGAAAGTGTTGTGGACTCCATCAAAGTTAATTGCACGCTTGGGACGAGAAATAAACAATGAAAATTCATACCTCTACTGGGCATACAAGGCAAGTGTCCTTGCCAGTTTAGCCTATTTGCCTTTGTGTTCTGTATAATTAACATTCATTAACTGTGTCTGTGCCCCCCATGGAAATCCTCATTTTTGTTGTCCAGAACAATATACCTGTCTTCTGTCCTGCCTTAACAGACGGCTCTTTAGGGGATATGTTGTATTTCCATTCTTTTCGCAGCCCCGGTCTGATCATCGATCTTGTGCAAGGTAGGTCACCACACATATCCGTACTCGATACTCGCAGATAAATGCGAGTAACGTAGTTGTTGACAGCAACTACTTGGTACATTGTGAGCAGATGTTAGGGCTATGAATAGTGAAGCAGTCCTTGCAAGTCCTAGGAAAACAGGAATGATAATTCTAGGAGGCGGATTGCCGAAGCATCACATCTGTAACGCTAATATGATGCGTAACGGTGCCGATTATGCCGTTTACATAAATACGGCTGAAGAGTATGATGGAAGTGACTCGGGAGCCCGTCCGGACGAGGCTGTTTCGTGGGGGAAAATACGATGCTCTGCTAGAAAAGTTAAGGTATGCATTTGAAGCTGAAAGTTGTGCCATTCATCTGTATCCTTTCTCACTCGATTCGTGATCATATCGAATTAGGTACATTGTGATGCAACAATTGCTTTCCCCCTGCTGGTAGCAGAAACATTTGCATCGAGATCGAAAAGATCCGCGGTCTAGTTCGGTCGCTTCTTTCGCAGAGTGCAGATTCATGTGTGGATTTTATTATCAATCTTTCTTGTTGTTGGAATTCCGGGTTGTTTTGTGGTTGTGATTGATGAACTCAATGAAGTTTATGTGGCTGGTAATGTGTCACCATTTAATGGTTCAATAATATTAATAGTAGCAATTCCTCTCTTTTTCTTTTTTACAATAAAGTGATAATAAATATTTTGCAAAACAAATATTGAGATTTAAACTCGCACACGGTCTAAATGGATGAAATTTTTGGCAACTCGCATCATCTTCCTTGCTAAGTTTAAGTCCAGCGTTATTAACGTTTACTAAATTGAAATGATTTCTTTAATTTTATCTAATTAAAAACTAAATCATTTTAGCATATAAAGGCTAATATAAACATTACATTTAAGATTTTAATATAATTTTTCTCTTCATAACAAGTGTTCTGAATATGTCTAAAGTCAAAGTCAAATCGAATATCGTTTTAAAAAATAAACAGTTCCAATATCAATCATATACAATATTTGGATTTAAAATGTTACTTTTAAGTTAAGCAAGACGAAGGAAAAAAAGTTAGGGAAATGTTATCCGTTCCTCTAGTAGGTTGCAGGGGCGGATCTTAGTGCGATAATTTATGAGGATATCAATTTTTTAAAATTTTTTAAAGGTTTAATCAAAATTTTTAGAAAATTTAGAGTATTTATGAGAATTAAAAAAATGAGGGCATGATTAAAATTGTTTGAAAAATTGAGAGAGTTAATGAAATTTTAATTATCTGAGGAACTTAATTAAAAATATTCAAAAAATTTAAGTGAATTTCTAACAAGATAGAGGGGCCTAATTAAAACTTTTAAAATATATGAGGAGTGTAAATTAAATTTCCCCAAACCTTGGGGTCCTCTGTATGGTTGGAAAAGTAACGAAAATTTAGCATTCTTCACTTTCTTAGAATGTTTGGTTTTTATTTGAGAAATACTTTGAAACTCATGTGGTGTAGTCTTTAAACAACACAAGTCTTTTTTATTTTATGGATTGTGGATTTAGCTTAAGGTTTAGTTTATAAGATTTAAAAACATGAGTTAAATGTTAATGTTTTAGTAATTGAAATTTAAAATTTAGTTTTTAAAGAATAAATATATACTGTGTAATTTTTTTAATATGAATAGTGACCACTTAACTATGAAGTTGATATTGATATGATCATTGTATTTTCAATTTTGTCATTATTACCACTTAATTATTTAAATGGTATCAATCAAGCCACCTAACTTTAAAACCTAACGTATAACGCCCCGAGTTTAGGGTCCGAGAGATAACCAGATTTGGTTAAACCGGTTCGGGTTAATTTAATTGAGAGAAAACATTTTAAACACAAAAAAGGATTTTAATGAATAAGGGCAAAAGGGGAAATTTGAATTTTTTAAAAATGAGTTTTAATTAAAATATCATCATCTTCTACAAGCTTTCTTTTTCACGTTACTTTTGCAAAACACCACTATTGTTACTATTCCATTGCTCCAACCTTTCCTACAAACAAGTTTTCAAGGTAAACTCTCCCTTGTTTTGATTTTTCTTTCCTTAAACTTGTTATTAGTTAAATTTTACTAAAACCCATTGTTTGAAATTATTTCAAAATGCCTTGAGTTTGAAAAAGAGAAAAATGAGGGGATTTTCGTTTGGGTAGTTTGATGTCATGTTTAAGGGTATTTTTAATCTTGTTTTGGTGTTAAAAAATAGTGGCTAAAAGTAGGAAACCCGAAACTAGAGAAAAAGGAGGGATTTTTGGAGTTGAAAATGTGGGGTTTTGGGTTGTTCTTGTGTAATCTTAAGCTGATGATTTTTAGACATTGGGTAAGTTTTTTGGATGTTTAAAGAAGTAGTTTTGATGGTAAATTTATTGGGTTTTGACTGCTAGTTGGTTTGGGATGTTTTGATGGTGTTTTCGAGTATGAATCGATTTGGTTTTGATGATGAATGTTGAGTTATGTGTTGCTGCAAGTCTGGGGGCTTGATTTGGGTCTAATACATCATTTTGAATTGGCTAGAAACAGGAGAAACAAGTTTGGGTCCTTTGGACGCGAGACCGGGTAGTTCGGAGGCTTGAATCGGTGTTTCGGCCATCTTTTGGGTCCTATCGGTGAGTGGAAATGTTTTTGAGAGTTTAGGTTGAGCTTGAAAGGCCAACCTACGCTCGAGAGTAAGTATTTAAAGCTTACGTTTTACTTTTCCGGAATTTCTTACCTTAATCTTGTTATGCTTTATTGATACGAGATGATTGTGTGTATGTGATTATGAGTGTGGTGTTGCTATGTTGGTTTATATGATGTTGAGTATTGGAAAATATGAGAGTGTTACCGGGTATAATTGGTCGACCAAATGATTAGAGTGTAGGGGTGATAATGAGCATGATCGGCTCGCGAGCTACTCAGGCTCGACTCGGTCAAAGCTCGGCTCGAGTGAGCTCGACTCGAAACCTTAACAAGTCGAGTCGAGCCTACCCATGCTTGGCTCGAAAAGCTCGTGAACAGGCTCGAAATTTATATATGCACTAAATAAATTATGTGTTTGTATTTTCTTTCATTAGTTAGTTGTTGTTTGATTTTGTATTTTCTTTAATTATGTGTTTGTATTATAAGAATATTTATTTATTATTTTGATTAATCTAATTTTTGGCACTTCTTTTTCATTTTTCGGTCATTGAATTTCGTTTTAGTGTTGGTTATGAATGAGATTTTTAACGAATCTTTTATAAAAAACTATAGCAAATTTTTTCATTTCAAGCCGAGCTGAGCCTGGCCCTAGTGATGTAAGATGCCATTAGGGAGGAGTACGGTGCAGTAAGATGCCACCGATAGCTTTATCGTTAGACCTCGGTGATGTAAGATGCCATCATGAGTCTTGTTGTTCATATTAGATTCGGTGATGTAAGATGTAATCGAGTCCAATCCCCGTATCCGAGTAATGTAACCATAATTGCCATTATACTCTTGTGTTGGAAGGTTGAATGTTATCGTGTTGGTATTTGAGAATCATGTCATGTTGTTATAAGGGTTGCATTACTTGATGTGAGATGCCAAGCATATGAAAGTTTATTGATAATCTTGTTGATGGAATTCATGCTTGTGGTTATGCTTTTAATTTATAAATGGTTTTATCTAAAAACTGCATTGTTGTTGTGGTGGTTTTAAGCACCACTCACTAAGCTTTATGCTTACGCGCTCCTTTCCAACAATGCAGATCGTTAGTGTTTCGGGAAGAAAAAGAAGGCGAGGGAAAGGATCTGCTGATCGTATATGGATTTTAAGTTGTAATAATGATTTAGCAATGAGAATACTTGCTTTTGTGGTTATGGAGGTGGTTGTAAACTCCCACGTATTAGACCTTTTGCTACATGTTTTAAATGTTGATATCATGCTATGTTGAGGCTTGTTATAGTTGTTGGTTAATGGACATGTGTTTTGACTTGTTGGTGTTTTTGAACTAAAGTGTTCTTATGAACTTTTGAAGTTGAGATCCATATTTGTGTGTATGCTTGTTTGAAGCCTGTTTTTAGGGTGTTTTGCCTCTAGATTGTTTGCTTAATATGTTGCCATGTGGTTTGTGATCTTTCGGGGTAAGTTTGGGAATGTTTGAGGATGTCAAAATGTATTTTCGGGCCAATCTGTGCCTAGACGTTTCGAAACGTCTAGTATGGTTTCGAAATGGCCAAGCTTTTGGGGCACCTGTATTGGAACGGGGGTGGTGGTGTTTCAGTACATTTTGCCACTAGAGGCTCCCATTTCAGAACCATGAGGGGTCGTTTCGAAACAACCTAATATTGCTTTTTTGCTGAGAGCCAGTGTTTCAGAACGGGCAGCCCTGTTTCGAAACACATGTAGTTAAAGTGGTAAAAAAGGCATCTTTGAAGGTTTCCAAACATTACGCTTTAGTCCATAATGCTTGTATGCTTTCTAATTGAGTTTATAACTATTGTTTGAGTTGGTTTAGCCTCTTGAGCTTGAAACTTGACTAATAAACTACTTGGTAAGGTTAAATTACCTTTATGCCCCTATTTAGTGTGGTTCTTACGAAATGGTCCTTCGTGACTGTTTGTCTCCAATTAGATATTCGGTTAATGTCCGATTGAGATGTTGTTTCTTCCGCTGTGACCCTTAACACCATAGGACCGTTAAGTTGCATTTAGACAAGATAAGTTTTAATCTAGGGTTGTTAATCGGAGGGAAATTCTAGGATTTTTCTCCGGTTATCCCCGTGTAACTCTCCCAATTCGGTTTTGCAACTAGACCGGGCCGAGGGGGTTACATTTGGTGGTATTAGAGCCTCAGTTATGAGGTTTCCTCGGGAAGGTAAGTTAGGTAAGTTGGTTATGTGTGTTTGACTAAATTGCACATTTTTTGTGAGCATGACCTTGTGTTCTTGTTGATGTTTGAAAGTTGGTTAAGCATTCCCATTGCTAGGTGTTATTATGGAAATGAGATTTTAATTTAAAAGAGCTTAACATACGAATCCCTACCTTTACTGACCCAATATTTATCTCGTGATTTGTGTTTGTTGTTTAGATTGTTTATTTGTTATGGTGAGACCGAGAGGACGACCTAGAGCAGGTAACCAGGCACCCAGGGATGTGCCTCCTGCTCCCGATGGTAATGGGGCGAATGATAGAGGTATTGGTAATGGACTTCAGGTTGGCAAGGGTCAGGCTGGTGTGGATATGGCCCAATTGCTTCAGACTTTAGCCGAAGCTTTTCAGACGGTTGTTGCTGGTTTACATGCTGCAGCACCACCTCAGGGTGCGGGGACGAGTTTGCCCCTTGAGCGACTTTGTAGTTTAGGCGGAGTCGAGTTTCGTGGTATGTCTCCCAGGGGTTTGGAGGCATGGCTTGAGAGCACTACTCGTATCTTGGGTCAGTTTGGTTGTATTGTCTCGTTGCTTCAGGGAGACACATATGCTTGATGGACCACAATTATTTCAGATATGCCCGAGGTCGAGGTTACTTGGGAGTTCTTCCGTAGTGCATTTCGCAAGAAGTACCTTGGTGCTCGTTATCAAGATGAGAAGAAGAGAGAGTTTATGGCTTTAGTGCAAGATAGTATGTCCGTATCCGAGTATGAGGTACAATTTGTGCTCTTGAGTCAGTATGCTTCAGATTTGGTTCCCACTGAGAGGGAAAGGTGTGAACAGTTTCGTTACGGGTTGGTTACGGAGGTGAAGACCTACATGCTTGCTTCTGATTACACTGAGTTCGATGTCTTGGTCTCTAAGGCAAGGACATCGAGCAAAGTCTAAATTTGACTGCTCGATCGGGTGGATCTAGTTTAAGGAAAAGGTCCACCGAGTGAGAGCGACAACGTAACATGAGGTGGTAACATGGGACAAATTTGTTCTTTATAGTTGTTTACAATTTTTGAGTTCAATGTCAATGGTTTACTGATATTTGCAGTTGGAATTGATTTTTTCGATTATTCTTTCTAAGTTTTTGGTTGGATTTCTGAAGTAAAGGTCTTAGAATATGAAATTGCAATTGATATATATTTGGGTTGTGGTTTTGGTTTGAAGTTGATATGATTTGTCTAGATTTATTATAAGCATAATTGAACAACCAAAAACATATTGTATAAAGACTACGAATATCTCCCCTATATATACATCTAGATTTATTATAAGCACCCTACGATTTAGGGTATAAGTTTAAGAGTTTAAGGGTTTAAGAGTTAATAGTTTAGGGTTTTAGGTTGAAGGTTAAGGGTTAAATTATTATTTTATAAAGAATAGGGTCAATTAAAATAATATTTAAATAATAAAGGTTCAATAGAAATACGAAAATAGGTGAGATACTAAATATATATTTTACCCTTATTAAAAAAATAAAATTTTAATATATATAAAAAATAATTTAATTGAATTTTTTAAAGTAATTATTAATTATTTGATGAGTCCTTAAAATTTTAAATCTTTATTAATTAATTTAATGGTGTTCAACAGTGTTCATCATTAGTGGTGTTCAACGGTGTTCGTCGCACGTGGTAGACTCATCCATATTTATATGTATGTTTTATTTTATATAAATTTAAATATTTATGTTTGCATTAAGAATTTTTTTGAAACTAGATTATATTCAACATCGAAAGGAATCACACCTTACAAGAGAAATACAATGCAGAACAAAACAACAAAAATATAAAGGTGTAAAAGACGTTAAAATACCAAGCTTAACACCGTAAGAAGAAATCTTCTAAAATAAAAATCCAAAAAAACTATAACGTGCAAAGTCTAAATTAAGAATTTAAATATAGTTCTATTCTTCTATTGTAACAAAAGAATTAATCTCTAAACTAATTGCACAAAGTCTAAATTAAATGCATCATACATCATCACACTAATGGCTCAAATTCTAAATTCACCTTAAATTTTAATAGATCAAATTTGAAGTACTGTATTTTTTTTAACATGTCAATTACAGTAAGTAATCATGTCTTCAAAATTTGATCCATACCCCCACATCAAACCGGAGTTGGCATTTAAGGCCCAAACTAACTGTAAGTTGACTAAAGGAATTGATTGATATAATATTGATATATCCAGTGCGGTTCACCTAATTAATTTCGATTTCTTGCTCATAGGATTACTAGAAGAAGTAGAAAGCTTTAAAGAAAATGCCAAACTTCTTTGCTATGGTTGGTGGATTAGGATTGTCTAAACAACCTAAGAAAGAGCTTCAATGGGAGGCCAAGGCCAAGGAGATCTGTTTAGTGGACCACATTAAACAATATGAGCTACAAGAGTCTCCAAATTCTCCTCCATGGGTTGCTTTGTTTTTGCAGAGTTTTTCGGATTTGGCAGCGTTTCCCTTTGGCATGGCCCGACTTCAAGTGTTGGATTTGTCCCATACTAACATCAAAGCATTGCCAGATTCTCTAGCCAACTTGTTTGCTCTGAAGGAACTGTTGCTAAGAAGGTGTGAGCTCTTCATGAAACTATCACCTCAGGTTGGCAAACTTGATAAACTCGAAGAACTCGATCTTGACAAAACCGAGATAATGAGTGTTCCCATTGATGTTGGAAAACTAGTGAAGTTAAGAGTGTTGAAGGTATCTATTTATGAACGTACAAACTTCAGCAAAAGAAAGCAGTTGCAGTCAAACATAGTGCTTCATCCTGAGATGGTTTCGAATCTCTCCCGGTTGATCGAATTAAGCATCGTTGTCGATCCATCGGACAAGTGGTGGCATGATTCGGTGGAAGAAGTTGTAAAAGGAGCATGCAACTTAGTGGGGTTGAGGAGCCTTTGCTTGTACCTACCAGATTCCCAACTTTTAGATTACACTTCATTCATGTATCCTTCATTATCATGTTTCAAATTTACTGTTGGTCATCAGAAAAGGAGAAGCATCTCGCCTGTGCCTGATGAAGTTGAAGCCGAATTCACCAAATGGGACAAATGTTTGAAGTTTGTGAATGGTGAACACATGACACATCCCATTTCAAATAAGAGAAGTGCTTAAGTTTTCGTCCCTGTCCTACTTGGACTTGGACCGCCATGCAAACACTACGAGTCTATCTGAATTCGGGATCGGGAACATGCTGAAGCTGAAGTTTTGCTTGTTGGGCGAGTGTAACAAGATGGAAACCATTATCGATGGAGACGAAGTCGACCCTGTTTCTGCAGAAACCGCTTTCGAATCACTGCAATATTTGGGAGTTTATTACATGAAGAATTTGTTAGAAAATAGGCGTTAATCCAAGAATAAATAATAAGATAAATAATATTATTTAAATAAACAATACAAAATTAAGAACAATACAACAATATATAAATCAAACCGATTTGGAACCAAAAGAAACGTGTTGAGGCCTGCACGAACGCAGTTTCCTTAAGACAGATTTTTGGCCACTCCTATGGTGCTCGAGTTCATTGGTCGTCTGTCTCCCAGGATACAACAACATAAGATCAACCACAGTTGCACTACTGTGGAGATCACGAACTGAACCTTGCCTTCGCCTATCACCGAAAACCACTTGTAAAATCCACAGAGTAAAACAATAAAAATTTTCTGTGGTTTTGAGTTGTATAAAACCTAGAAGGTTTACTCCCTATTTATAGGAGTGTCATGAGGGTATAAGTGGAAATTTGACCTAATGGAGCATTCAATATTTAGAATCAATTGATTCTCCTATAAAGCAATTTCCAAAATTATTATCTGAATTAAAGGTAACTTCTAATATTTACCCTTTTAATTCCAAGATAAAATTTGGCAAATTTATGCTTTTATTTGAGGAAAATTCATTTTAAATTTGGGTCAAAATATCTGCAAGCCCACGAAGGACCAGGCCGGTTCAGACATTTGCGTTACCCACATCGTGCACGTCTGCACATTTACGAACCAACAATTGGTTCCACATTTTCCTCAACAACATTTGAATCAATTTCTTATTCAAAGCTCCAAAATTATCAAAATTTTCCAACAGAATTTGAGAAGTATTTGGAATGGACCAACTCATTCTGGTTGTATGTCTAAGTTAAAGCAGTTGGAGGAGATTATAATGGAGGATTGTCCCCAAGTGACCAGCCTTGTAATAAGTCCTGTACCTGCCCTACCAATGTCAGAAACATGTCTCCCAAGTTTGAAAATGTTGTTTCTTCTTTATCTCCCTGAACTGGTCAGCATTTCAAATGGTCTATTCATTGCTCCAGAACTAGAGAGAATTGGGTTCTATAATTACCCAAAGCTTGAAATCCTATCAAAAAAGGGAATTGTCAAGCAAAGCTCTTAAAACAATCAAAGGAGAAAACCAGTGGTGGGAAGGCATAAAGTGGAATGAAACAGACTTGGGAACTCAGCCAGATTATCTAATAAATATGTTTTCTCCAATCAACAATGAAAAAGATGTGATGTGTAACCTCTATTTTCACCTAAGAGGTTTACTTAAATTATATTTATCGTTTTAGGAAACTTGTCCTTCAAGAAAGATCACTTAAAAAAAACGTGTCGAAATTTATTATTCAATTGTAAAAGTCCTTTGAAGTTTCGTCATAAAATAATGCATGCGAAAATTAGTTCACCAATCCCAAAATAAAAGTCCAAATTTACAACCAAGCCCGAAATACATAAATAATGAAAATAAACTTGAAATAATCCATACTGAATAATAATATCAAATCCGTTCAAATGAGGTCCTCCAAGTACCGAATCCTAAGTCTGGAAATCTGAAACAGATACTAAGGGGGAGTCAGCTATAAAGCTCAGTGTGTCTCTAAAGTGCATAACAGAAGCATAACCAACAGTCCAACAACAAATCAAGATTAAACAGTTATTCCGAAGTATTACAAGCAAAACATACTGATAGCATAACATGACATGCACCCATCTACATCACCATCCGAAGAGTGAGGTTCCCCTGAACCACTCTACACCGCAACACCATGTCTGAAGCAGAACTCAACCCGAAAGATGGAACTACTAATTCGAAGCGAAGTTAAACTCGAAGGATGAAGTCGCTGAGCTTCCTCCATACAATATCCCATCCCAATGATATGACATGTTATCCGATTTCAGAGTCTGAATGCAATCTTGTTAACAACTAAGATGCATGTACATAATAGTCCGATTCCGATATGTGTTACATGACGTGATCACAATAATCAATCATAAATATTTATCAAACAACAGAGTATGATAACACATAAACATATCTCATACAGATCAGGAAATCACACAAACACATACATGTAGCACAGACAGAGAACACACCTTAGGCAGCTAGACTGTCAACGTCGATAGTGACGTCTCCCACGCTCAACCCTAGCGAAAGGTCGAACAGAATCAGCTCCTAAAACAAAGAACACTATATAAGATTTCCTACTATGCCACATTCGAGTAAACTACGCTTAACAGAAATCTTACTAGTAGATCTCGAAGACTATGCCACCGGAGGTCTGTCTAGTGGAGGAGGAGGTAAAGTCTCGGGGTCAGAGTCCACGTCACCTGAACACATAAATAACTGAGTCAAACTCTGATGCAACACTTAACAAAATTCTAAGTTCAACAAATAAACTTGATCCAAAAAGGTATTTCGGGTTCGAATTTGAAGAAACGTACAGCGGAAACGAAACCAGAACGTCGAAAAACATAGGGGTGAACCTGGCTGAAAAAGTCAACCCAAAAGTCAACACTGGCGTCATCATTAACCATGATGACGTCAGCCTGCATCAGCATTACAACAGCAGATGACATCACTGCTGATGTCATCTTACTTGGTCACACTGGCTGGTTCGGTTCAGAGTGCTGGTCCGGTTCGGTTCTCACAACCCGGTTCAGTTCAACCATTCAAACCTAAATCAGATCAAAACCCTAATCAACCATCCCCCAAATCAAACCCTAAACAGTTGACCCATCCCGATGGCAACCAGTAAAGGTTTATGACGACCGACAAACTGACGGCGACGACAAACAAAAACCCGTCAGACTCGACCACGACACTCACCCAAACCCGGGACGGAGGAGGCACACGAAGAGGACGGCGACGGTGAGGGTTCCTAAAGGAAACACAGTCGTTTCCGGTGAGAATGACGGCGGAAAGATGAAAAGTCGAGGCTTTTGGCCTCTTTTTTTTGACGATTGGAGGCGGCGAACGGGACACTCTAAGGCGGGTTTTCGTCGGACGGCCACACGGAAACCACTGGTGGCCGCGGAACAACAAACGACCGGCACAAACACCTTGGTCGGAGCTTCAACGGGAAACAGGGAAAGGTTCGATTTGTTTATTTTATTTTTTTAGAGAAAAGGGAGAAGGAGAGCGGCGTAGAAATGAAAAACAAAGACAAAAGGGTGTTTACCCTAACAAATGGGTAAATTACAGGAGAAGGGTCCCAACTTTAGCCCGCCTAACAACTTGACCTCTATACTTTAACTTTATTCAATTAGGTCCCAAATTCAAATTAGGTTAAAATACGAGATTTTCCCCAAATTCTAGGGTTTCCAATTGGGAATTGTCACAATTAGGGTTTACAAATTGGGGCTAAATTGGGGTGTTACAATTCTCCCCCCGTAAAAAAGAAATTTTGGCCTCGAAATTTACCTGGAGCAAACAAATGCGGGTACTGAGCTTTGATGACAGCTTTGGGCTCCCAGGTAGCCTCATCATGACTGTGACCACGCCACAAGACTTTGACCATCTTAATGGTCTTCCTTCTTAGAACTTTCTTATCCTGAGCAAGAATCTCGATAGGCTCCTCCTCAAAGCGAGAATCAGGACGAATCTCAATCTCCTCCACAGGCAAAACATGAGACGGGTCAGCATGGTAGCGTCTCAACACAGAAACATGGAAAACATCATGAATACACTGAAGCTCTGGTGGTAACTCAAGCTGATAGGCAACAAGTCCAACCTGACGAAGAATCCGATAAGGGCCAATATATCGAGGACTCAGCTTGCCCTTCCGACCAAACCAAAGTACCTTCATCCAAGGAGATACTTTCAGGAAAACCTCATCACCGACCTCAAACTCAAGATCTCGACGTCTCAAGTCGGCATAAGACTTCTGTCTGTCAAAAGCAACCTTAAGCCGATCTCTAATCAATCTGACTCTGCTCGGCCTCACAGACTATGTTTTGTCCCAACAGTCTATGCTCATTAAGTTCAGTCCATCCAATCGGTGACCTACACTTACGTCCATACAGAGCCTCATACGATGCCATCTTGATACTGGCCTGGTAACTGTTATTATATGCAAATTCTGCGAGCGGCAAGAAATCCTCCCAACTACCACTATAGTCGAGAGCACAACCTCTCAACATGTCCTCAAGAATCTGAATCACACGCTCGGACTGCCCGTCAGTCTATGGATGATAAGATGTAATGAAGTTCAACAGGGTACCCAAAGCAGAGTGAAGTGCCTTCCAAAACTTCGCTGTAAATCTTGTATCACGATTAGAAATAATCGATATTGGTACCCCATGAATTCGAACAATCTCATAAATATAAAGTCGAGCCAACTTACTCAAAGGATAGTTGACTTGAACCGGAATGAAATGCACAGACTTAATTCAAACGGTCCACTATAACCCAGATGGAGTCCTTCTTAGACGGAGTCATCGGAAGACCACTAACAAAATCCATAGTCGCACGTTCCCACTTCCACTGAGGAATCTCGATGTGCTGAAGCAACCCAGATAGACGCTGATGCTCTGCCTTGACTCTCTGACAAGTCATACACTTAGACACAAATCCAACAACATCCCGTTTAAGACCTTTCCACTAGTACCTCTGACGAAGGTTCTTATACATCTTATCACCACCAGGATGCATAGAATATGGGTTGTCATGTGCCTCACGAAGAATAACCTATTTCAACCCAGATTTCCTCAGAATGCAATACCGACCTCGGAAACAGAAAACACCATCTTGATCAATAGTAAAATCCATAGATGTACCCTCAGAAACCTCTCTGATACGGTGCATAAGAAAAGGATCAGTAGGCTGCTTGTTGAGTGTGTAAAAGTTCTATATTTTACCCTTATTTAACCCATATTTCTACTGCATTCAAGCATAATTCATTGCATTTAGGATAGATTTCATTCATACATCACAATTATATTAAATGGCACAGTTTCTACTGAAATTGGTTGCTTTTGCAGGTAGCTGCTGTAGCAGATGAAAGGCAGTGGAGAAGCAGAGCTGGAACACTGGACTGCAGCTGAGAAGAAGGATGCTGCCATGGCCGCTGCCGTGGCAGCCAAGAACGACAACAATGGTGAAGGGAAGAAGTGAAGTGGAGCTCGACAGAAAGAGGAAATTAAGCCGGTCTGTCGTGAAGCACTCTTATGTTTTTCTGAGCCCTAGATTAGAATGAAGGCCAAGCCCAAAGTTCAAGGAAGAAACTCCAAGCAAGAAGGAAGGACGAATTAAAGACATATATTCTGAAGATTTAGTCTTTACTAGAATTGTACTTTAATTTAAACTTGTATTCTTGCCATATTAGAAAACTTGAACCCAAGGCCTATATAAAGGCATGTAATTCGACCTAGGGAAGGATATCTTACTCTCTAGCCGTCTTCCCCTAAACCCTAGTCGTTTTACCCTTCTCATCATGTTCTAAACTTCCCCTAGGGCTAAAGGTTGATTCTGTAAAGTAGTTGCAAAGATTGCATTTGTTTTAGGATTTTCTTCTGTTCAATAAAATAGACTTCAAGTTTGCTTATTCTGGTTTTCAACATCTTGCAAGAGTATCGGGAGAGCATTGTGAGATTACACATTTACTTAATATCGTGAGAGTTAAGTATACAAAAGGAATAAGTACGGGTTCTCTAGTTTATTGTTGAACTATCTCGGATCTAGGGATAGAACGAGGTTAAGTGGCTAAGGAAGAATTCAACAACATCGCTGTTCATCCTTCGATTCACACCGGGAGGTATCATCAAAGACGTGTTCATCGACAGACTTGGACCTAGGGATAGGCCAAGGCATAACAGAGATTCTTGCCAAGCTTGAAGTGCTGAGTTGTGTGTTCGCTGTCGCGACAACAACAGACCACTGCCGCAGCAGGTGCTGCCGCGACAGGCGTTACGACAGAACAGAGGAGTATTAGACTTTGCAAACACCTACACTACGGAGCAGATCAATACCGGCCCATTCTTTACTCTGAATATTTTCATCCTTTATTTTCAGTCTTCTTTATTATCTCGTGACAAACATTTAAAACTATTTATTTTCCTTCTTGTGCAGAAATCCAAGGTTAAAGCTATTAGCCCAATTCCTGAGGAGACGATATCTGATACTTACGTATTACTTTACTACTTGCGTCGTGTACACTTGCACTACATTTCGATAAACACTTTTACACGCAACAAGTTTTTGTCGTAGTTGCCGGGGACTGTCAACATATCTTTACCCTATCTTTTACTGCACTTCTTTTATTTTTCTATTTTTACTTGGATTGTTCACCCTGTGCTTTTCACAAGGTCTTTTGTTTGCTTATGCGCAGATCTCAACGAGGAAAAGAACCTGAGCACCAGTTAGATCCTGAAATCGAACGAACGTGCAACCTTAGGAAACGAGTCCGCCTCATAGTAGAACGAAACGAATACTTGGAGGAACAGTTGGAAGCAATGGTGAACGAAAGACACAAAGACAGGAGGAACGACCAAGAGAATCTCCAAGGTCCCGATGATCCTGTCGGAGATGGAGGAAACAGACAACCTGCCGATCCTCCTGCTGCTGCCACACGCAGGTCATGCCGAGACTACATGATCAATGATCATGTAGAACTAGAGACCACCCTGCCAGACGTGGAAGCTGAAATTTTCGAGCTGAAACCTGTCATGTTCAGCATGATTAATAACGCTGGCCAATTTAGTGGTGCTGCTACAGAGGATGCTAGGGAACATCTAAAAACGTTCCAGGAAATCTGTGGTTCGTTTAGACTACCAGGAGTAAATCCGGAGATACTGAGGCTTCGGTTATTTCCCCATTCATTGAGGGGCAAGGCGAAAACTTGGTGGAATAAACTAACGCCAGGTTCAATACGAACTTGGGCAGATTTAACTCGTGAATTTTTGTCTCGTTATAATCCTTCACATTTATCTGAGCGATTACGTAACGAAATTGCTACTTTTCAATGGGAAGATGACGAGCCAATGCACGAGGCATGGGACAGATTTACCGCTCTACTGAGGAACTGCCCGATGCATGGATTCCCCGTTTGGAACCAAGTAATTAAGTTCTATAATGCTGCCAACCTACAAACTCGTATAAGAATTTATTCACCAGCGAATGGATTGTTGTTGGACAAAGATCCAGATGAAGCAATGGTAGTATTGAAAAACCTGGCAAAGAACGAGGAACAGTTCCCTACAACAAGAAGAGGGGGTAAACGAGTACTAGCTGTGAAAGATTATGAGGCCGACGACTCCCTAAAAACACAGGTGGTATATCTCACAAAGGTAGTGGAAAAGCTATTAAAAAAGATTCAAAAGTTGTCTACTCTACTGAAGAGGTATGCGAAACTTGTGATGGGAATCACAGCTCGGGAGATTGTCCGCTACAGTTAGAGGAAGGGATGTACGTTGGAAACTACAACAAACAGAACTACAATTCCAACAACTACAATCCCAACTGGAGAAAGGATCCCAAATTCTCTTGGAGCAACCCTAACAATGCCCTGAATTCTCAAGCACGGAACACTTAAAATTAGGGGGGACCTAGATTACTGACTCGGCAGCAACTGCAACAGCAGCCGCAACAGCCACCAGCTGCCACGACCAGTATATTGGAGCAGACCTTGGCTACATTTATGTCTCAAACAAGAATTTACATTGAGAACATGAATCACTTCGTCAAGAAGACTGAGTCATTCATGGATGAAACGGAGATGCGGATGACTAACCATGAAGCTACTCTGAAATCACTGGAGACACAGATGGGTCAGGTTTCCCAGCTTATTAAACCGAGGCAGAATGGAGGATTCCCTAGCGATACTGAAAACGCTAGACAACCCACACATAAGCAGTGTAAAGCCATCACTACTAGAAGTGGGAAGAAATTACCAGGGTCAGAGAAGGAAGCTAAACCAGTTAAGGAACCAACCCTAGAATCGACTGTCGTGAACGCTGCCCCGATAGACGACAAAAAGCCTACTGCCGATGAACCTGTCACGACATCAGAAGGGATAGAGGAGAAGGATGAAGAACCTAAGCCTCCTCAGATTCGAATGCAGTGGGAATGACACATTGCGGATTATCGTCCTCCACCTCCTTTCCCTCAGCGGTTACAGAAATTGAAACAGGAATCCCAGCTTAAGAAGATCTATGATATTTTTAAATAGGTTCACATTAATATTCCGCTATTAGATGCTATTAAGGAGATGCCTGGTTATGCCAAATTTCTCAAGGATGCCATGTCAAAGAAGTCCAGAATTGGGGAATTTGAGACGGTTAAAATGACAGAGGGGTGCATGACTATTCTACACAAGCATCCACCCAGAAAAAGAAGGATTCTGGGAGTTTCATAATACCGTGCATAATCGGAGATAAGTTTGTGGGTAAGGCACTTTGTGATCTTGGTGCTAGTATAAATTTAATGCCCAAATCTGTGTTTCAGAAGTTAGGTATTGGAAAAGCACGGCCCACAACAGTCGTACTGCAACTGGCAGACTACTCTTACGTACATCTAGAAGAGAAGATAGAAGATATTATGGTAAGAGTGGATAAATTCATTTTTCCTACTGACTTTCTTGTTTTAGATTGTGAAGCAGATGAGAATGCACCAATCATCCTGGGGCGACCCTTCTTAGCCACAGGAAGATCATTGATTGATGTAGAAAAGGGAGAACTCACTATGAGAGTGAACGATCAAGAGATCAAGCTGAACATTCTCCAAGCAATAAAACATGCTGATGCAGAAGAAGAATGCAAGGCTATCACTGAAGTTATCCTTGACCAACCCTGCATCAGGTCGGACTGCCATGACATCAAGTTTGGCCACTGCCCCAGCAGCCATTTAGAAGACTGTCACGGCAGCAACGACGACAGAAGCTCCTTAGACTCTGATATATCTGATACTAAAGATCATGAGGAGGTAAACTGGATAGGCAATCGTCCAGGTAAGTTATTCGAGCCCTTAAACTATACCTAGAATGAACATATAGTCTAAAAGCCATCAAAAGTAGAGCCACCTGTTCTAAATCTTAAGCCCCTTCCAGGGCAGCTTAAATATGTTTTTCTTGGATTAAATGATATGTTGCCCGTAATCATCTCTTCCAAGCTGATGCAGGAACAGGAACAGCAGCTGATAGGGATGCTGCAGCAGCACAAAAGGCTATTGGATGGACGATCGTTGATATCCAAGGCATCATTCCGGCACTATGCATGCATAAAATCCTCTTAGAGGATGATCACAAGCCGACCATTGATGCCCAGAGACGTTTGAATAATGCTATGCGAGAGGTGGTTCGTAAGGAGATCATCAAATGGCTAGATGCTGGAATAATTTATGCCATCTCAGATAGCAAGTGGGTGAGCCCGGTGCAATGCGTTCCTAAGAAAGGAGGAATAACCGTGGTAACCAACGAAGAAAATGAGTTAATCCCAACCAGGACTGTGACCGGTTGGAGGGTTTGTATGGACTGCCGGAAGCTTAACAAAGCTACCCGGAAGGACCACTTTCCCCTGCCTTTTATTGATCAAATGCTTGATAGATTAGCGGGAAAACCTTACTACTGTTTTCTTGATGGATACTCAGGTTATAATCAAATAGCCATCGCACCTGAGGATCAAGAGAAGACGACGTTCACTTGCCCATACGGTACTTACGCTTTTCAGAGGATGCCATTTGGACTTTGTAATGCACCAGCAACCTTTCAGAGGTGTATGATGGCAATATTCTCTGACATGGTGGAGGATTTCCTGGAGATATTCATGGATGATTTCTCTGTTTTTGGAGACAATTTTGAAAGTTGCCTAGGCAACCTACAGAAAGTGCTCGAGAGATGCGAGAAAGCAAACTTGGTATTGAACTAGGAGAAATGTAACTTCATGGTGGATGAAGGGATAGTCCTAGGCCACAAAGTAAGCTGTTGCGGCATAGAAGTCGATAGGGCAAAGATCGAAGTAATTGAAAAGTTGTCGCCGCCCACCACAGTCAAGTGAATCAGGAGTTTCTTAGGGCATGCTGGGTTTTATCGGAGGTTTATCGCAAACTTTTCGAAGATCACCAAACATTTATGCCACCTTCTGGAGCAGAACCGCCCCTTCGACTTTAACACTGAATGTACTGAGGCATTCAAGGTTCTGAAAGAAAAGCTGGTAACAGCCCCGATAGTACAGGCACCAGATTGGAAACTACCATTTGAGATCATGTGTGATGCTAGTGACTATGCTGTTGGGGCAGCACTTGGGCAGAGGAAGGACAAGCTTTTTCATGTTATATACTATGCCAGCAAAACACTAAACGATGCCCAAGTAAACTACACCACGACAGAGAAGGAACTGTTAGCTGTGGTGTTCTCGATTGACAAGTTTCGTTCATACATACTTGGAACGAAGGTCATAGTCCACACATACCACTCTGCATTAAAGTATATGTTTGCCAAAAAGGATGCAAAGCCTAGACTGATACGTTGGATTTTGCTACTGCAAGAGTTCGACCTTGAGATCAAGGACAAAAAGGGGACAGAGAACCAAGTTGCATATCACTTGTCAAGATTAGAGAAGGGAAAGAGTCTCTCAACAGACGAGACACACATACTGGAAACCTTCCCTGACGAGCAGCTGTTCCGTGCCACAAGCATTGGCGCGACAGCCATGGGGGCAAGTAAGTTTTCTGAACTCCCCTGGTATGCTGATTTCGTTAATTATTTAATTAGCGGAATAACTCCTCCTGACCTTAACTATCAAGCTAGGAAGAGGTTCCTAAATTATGTTAAGCATTATTATTGGGACGAACCTCTTCTTTTTAAATATTGTGCAGATCAGGTTATCAGGAGATGCATACCACATGATGAACAGGAAGCTGTGCTTCATCACTGCCATGCTTCACAATATGGAGGACACTTAGGTGGTAACAAAACTGCTGCCAAGGTTTTTCAGTGTAACACCCCAACATGTCATGTTAAAAGTAAAGGGAATGAAAAAAAAAATTAATTCTTACGGCTGTGGGGTCTTGAACCCATGACCCATTGCTTACTAAGCTCAATCCTCTACCAATTGAGCTAAAGTATTTCTGGGATTTAAATTACACTAGCCTTGTTTTAAGTTTGTTTGGTTCGGTTATAACCAAATATTAAAAAAAATGGTAAAACCTATCAACTACCCCCTCATTTATTTTATCGGTCTGTTCAAGAAATGTGAGAACCAGAAGGTTCTAAACCTTTCCCTCAACTACCACCGTTCACCGTCCCGATTTAAGCCACCGTCGCGCCGTGCCTCGCACCGCCACCCTCGAACGGACCGCCTCGACGTCCTGAGCCAAACGCCCATAACCACTCGCGCAGCTACCGTTCCGATCGTCGGCCATGGTGTTTCAATGGTTCGTCAAACCAGGGTTAAAGACCCTCTCAGTTTTTCGTCGATTCCGGCCACCTCTGTCACCGTTGTGGCGCGTCGACGGTTCGAGTGTGTTCAGCATATCGTGGGGAGAAAAACCTGACCGACCGATCGCGTGTCCGTCGCCGTTTGGTGGGTCGTCGGAGCTACGCCGATTATAGCGTTGCCGCTTCGTTTTGGTAAGAAATGGTAAGGTTTCGGCTTAAATATGGGTTTGGTTGGATCATATTTGAATTTGGGAGTCTATTATCTGCGTTATGCGGTGTTTTCCGGCCATTTTAGGCCGCGCGTGGGCTTCACGCGCCGTCCGGGGCGATTTCCGGCCGCCCTGGACGGTGGCCGTTGAACCAGCCGGTTCAGACCGGTTTGACCCGTTGACCGACCCGACCCGTTGACCAACCCGACTCGTTGACCGAGTCAAACCAATGACGTCAACATGACGTCAGCGTTGACTGCTGACGTCAGCATTGACCGTTGACCGTTGACTTTGACTTTGACTTTGACCAAAAAGTCAAATTTTCCGAAAACTCCTATTTTATGTTTTTCGACGTCCTGAGTCCGTTTTTGAAGCCCGTTTTGCAAAATTCTGACCCGAAGGCCTCCAAATCTGACCTTGAACCCAAAAGTGTTAAATTTTGTTAAGAGCTCTACAGATAAGAACTGAAATGTTAATTTGTGTATTTGAAGGTATGCAAGTATCTTGGTATTTGAAATGTTATGGGACATCCAGTCCAGATTCGAATGCAACCGAATGTAGTATCATGAGTCAACCGGTATAACTCGGAACTAAGGTAATACACTACTACCTCTTGAATGCTTTATGAGCATGTTGGTATGTGTTAATGCATGCATAAAAATGATGATAAGTACTGTTAATTTTGCTCAAGTCAAACCGAATATGGAAACGAGTATGATATTCTTGGATAAGATTAAAAATGCTCGAACGAGAAAGTTAATAAACGTAAGGATCCAGAGTTTAATAAATGACTAATCAGCTACTCTTCAAATCCGATTGTCAGTGTCAAATGATCAAATGTTAAAGATATTCGGATATAAGATTACGAAAACGCCCTTAAAGTATGAGAATGACTAAAATAACTTTGGATTTGGAAGCGATCTAGAAATTTATATTGGATATGGTAAAACGGCCCGATTCACCTAAAAACCTCGATCTACTTGGAAAAATTTATTGTAACAAGATTTGAACCTTTGAGATTTTAAGTTTTCTTGAATTCAGAATGAGTATCTGAATATAGAGTTGCGAGAAGTTAATCGTAACTCTGAATTATTCAAGTGGCTCGAAATACGAAATTGAATGAAATGACTAAATGTAGTGGAAATACTGTTATGGTTCAATTGGTAGGAATGATGGCTATCCTGAGCTTCAGAATGACTGAAATACCTCTTCGACTGAAATAAGTAAATTTGCCTTTGATTAAATTCTAGAAATACCGATAAAGCTGAAAATGACCGAAATGCCCTCAAAGGTTGAAGCATGACTCACGTACGTAAATCACTCCTGATATTAATGTAAGGTTGGAAGTTTCTCCGCATAGAATATATGTTTGACTTTCCGTGGAAAACATTGTGGTGAAATATGAAAGCAACCGTTCAGATATATGATACAGTTAGATGCATCAGAGGCGTTGGTTAGTATTGCAAGGTTGGAATATGTTAGTTCGATTGGTTTGGAGGCTCGATAAACTTCTGAAAAATCCTAATTACTGTGAATCATAAATTCCTCATGATCGAGCTAAGTTACAAAATCACCCCGGATAATTAAATGACCAAAATGCCCTCGTTGGCCAAAGTAATCAAAATAGCCCTGAACGTATCTGATACTGTAAAAGATCTTGACATAGAAATCTCTGAATGTTTGGTTGGAAAATTTGATGAGCAAACAGAATTACCGAGCCATTTGTTTATACCTTGTTGGTATAAATTACCGAAATGCCTGTGTATGATAAAATGTCTATAATGCCCTTGTAGGCTTAAATGAGTAAATCACTCATGATATGCCTAAACTCCCAAAAATCTTGATGTATCATCTCCCGAATATCTAGTTTGAACCGTTAGTATAAACCCTTCTTTTAATAGGGGCCTTGTTTCAAAGATCAGTACAACTGTCAAAAGTTAATGTGATCTCTTCCGTAAATGTCAAGTATCTCCAAGGAAATAAACTATTCCACCTAGTGTGTTCCATGTGTTCTACACAACTGTTTTTGCATACTGTGTTACATGTTATAATACCGATTATGTGCACATGATAGAATACTTGAACTCACATGAACATGACATGTTTATAATTAAACATGACCGTACTGTATTTTTGATATATGCATATGTACATGATATGATCAACATGCTATATGGATAATGTATTAATAAAAATATAGCTATTGATTAACCGAACCGTTACATAGATTGTTACTGGGGGTACTTGGGATAGAATATGAAGTGACCGTAGGTTCAGCTCTGATCCCGCTGGTAATTCCTTTACTGTTACAGGTTCCTATGCTTCGGCTAGGGTAATTCCTCACCGTTACTGTTACAGGTTCCTATGCTTCGGCTAGGGTAATTCCTCACCGTTACTGTTACAGGTTCCTATGCTTCGGCTAGGGTAATTCCTCACCGTTACTGTTACAGGTTCCTATGCTTCGGCTAGGGTAATTCCTCACCGTTACTGTTACAGGTTCCTATGCTTCGGCTAGGGTAATTCCTCACCGTTACTGTTACAGGTTCCTATGCTTCGGCTAGGGTAATTCCTCACCGTTACTGTTACAGGTTCCTATGCTTCGGCTAGGGTAATTCCTCACCGTTACTGTTACAGGTTCCTATGCTTCGGCTAGGGTAATACCTACCATACCGTACCGTACCGTTCCTAAGGTATTCCCTTAGGTTGGCACCTATGCCCATTGGGCACTGGTTAATGCCTTTGACGCAGTTTTGGGGAACTGCCTCTTGGAGTATGGTTGGAGGGTAGAGAAAAGATTAAACCGAACCGTACTGTTACTTGAACTTTATGTTTTTGAGATAGAAATGTATATTATATTGTTGTTGTACATGTTATACTTGCACTGTTGGAACACACTGAGCTTTCTAGCTCACGCCCCAAATTCTTTCCCCTTTCAGATATTTTGGATAGGCCACCCCGTAGCCGACACTTGGAGGATCGACACATTTGGTATTCTTTTTGAATGTAATGTTTCTACCCACCGTTTGTATTTTCAGGGTGACATGTGCCTATATTTTGTTATGTATGGTATCAAACTATAAGTATTTTGTTATGCTAACTGATACTTATTTTGTAACTATCATATGATGGGTTTATTTAAGAAATCATGGCTGCTTATATTATTTATGAAGTCTATATTGTGAATGATTTTGAAAAGTATTACTGCTTGACGTATTAAACAGGTTTAGTTAACTTGATGGATTTCACTAAGTTCTGCCGTTATGCTGCTGAAATTAACGCTTAGATTGCAAACATGTTTTCCATTTGAGTTTTAAACCTTAATGTTCCTTACTAGACTTGGTCATTCCGCATAGGCCGGTCTAGGGGGTTACATTTAGTTGGTATCAGAGCTTAGAGTTACGTCTTTCTGGGTAGATCGGCCGATCGTCTGTCATAGGGTGTCTGGTCTGTGCATGCCCCTAGATCATAACCGTACTCCATCAAGTCGAGACTTCGATGTCGAATCATTTCCTGTGATAAGTGCAATTAACCGTTCTGTCCCTAATAGCTTGATCTGTACTGGGAAGGAATATTGGTAATGTCTGTCTACGAATTGGATTAAATTGATGGATTTGAATCTGGATAGAGAACCTGAGATGTTTATGCATGTGAAATAGAAGATCTGAAACAGATTAAGAATAAATGTCTGATCGAACGAGAAAACCGATATAAGATTACAAGTAAAGTAGCTCGGTGATAATGAGTGTGATTGAGAATATTCAGACAAAAATTTGATAAAAGTATTATGAATTTAAAAGAAAGCTGTATGCGAGATTGGTAAGAATGTAGATTATGCGGTGACTCTGTTATACACGAAAGAAATAGTTGCCTGAACATTGCACTGAAAGTAAGCGTTGTCCTTTCGAAACATTAGATTGTATTTGTTCGGCATGGAGTAAGTCATTTTGGGGAAAAGTGACGCAATGTACCGTCCTATGTATTATACTTACTAAAATTTGATGTTTACATCTTGATTCTAGAGAGCCTTGGTTGACGCATTGAGTACTCGCATAAACTTCACGCACAGTTGTTCGTCCGTAAATTGATTGTCAACCTAGTAAAGTAATTCAGATTATGAAATATGTACTTTTGTACTGTATGATTGACTTTTATGGCGACGAGAATGTTTTGTAGTCTTGACTGAGTATGGCATAATAATAATAACGGTTACGAGATAAGTGTTCACGTGGCTCCGTATAAAGTTCTGTATGGATTCATGTATTGCATTTTAATCAATTGAGTTGAGATACATCATGGAATGGTTGTGAGTCTAATGTTAGTCCGAGTGACCCAAACGATACCAAATTGATTCGTGACCGTCTGAGCGTCCTGAGAAACAAGGATACCTTGATAGATAAGTTTTCAGTATAAGAACGGATGAAAGATTAGTTCTGCATTTCTCTGACCCTGGTAAATTTCGAGGACGAAATTTCTTTAAGGGGGAGAGAATTGTAACACCCCAACATGTCATGTTAAAAGTAAAGGGAATGAAAAAAAAATTAATTCTTACGGCTGTGGGGTCTTGAACCCATGACCCATTGCTTACTAAGCTCAATCCTCTACCAATTGAGCTAAAGTATTTCTGGGATTTAAATTACACTAGCCTTGTTTTAAGTTTGTTTGGTTCGGTTATAACCAAATATTAAAAAAAAATGGTAAGAACCTATCAACTACCCCCTCATTTATTTTATCGGTCTGTTCAAGAAATGTGAGAACCAGAAGGTTCTAAACCTTTCCCTCAACTACCACCGTTCACCGTCCCGATTTAAGCCACCGTCGCGCCGTGCCTCGCACCGCCACCCTCGAACGGACCGCCTCGACGTCCTGAGCTAAACGCCCATAACCACTCGCGCAGCTGCCGTTCCGATCGCCGGCCATGGTGTTTCAATGGTTCGTCAAACCAGGGTTAAAGACCCTCTCAGTTTTTCGTCGATTCCGGCCACCTCTGTCACCGTTGTGGCGCGTCGACGGTTCGAGTGTGTTCAGCATATCGTGGGGAGAAAAACCTGACCGACCGATCGCGTGTCCGTCGCCGTTTGGTGGGTCGTCGGAGCTACGCCGATTATAGCGTTGCCGCTTCGTTTTGGTAAGAAATGGTAAGGTTTCGGCTTAAATATGGGTTTGGTTGGATCATATTTGAATTTGGGAGTCTATTATCTGCGTTTTGCGGTGTTTTCTGGCCATTTTAGGCCGCGCGTGGGCTTCACGCGCCGTCCGGGGCGATTTCCGGCCGCCTTGGACGGTGGCCGTTGAACCAGCCGGTTCAGACCGGTTTGACCCGTTGACCGACCCGACCCGTTGACCAACCCGACTCGTTGACCGAGTCAAACCAATGACGTCAACATGACGTCAGCGTTGACTGCTGACGTCAGCATTGACCGTTGACCGTTGACTTTGACTTTGACTTTGACCAAAAAGTCAAATTTTCCGAAAACTCCTATTTTATGTTTTTCGACGTCCTGAGTCCGTTTTTGAAGCTCGTTTTGCAAAATTCTGACCCGAAGGCCTCCAAATCTGACCTTGAACCCAAAAGTGTTAAATTTTGTTAAGAGCTCTACAGATAAGAACTGAAATGTTAATTTGTGTATTTGAAGGTATGCAAGTATCTTGGTATTTGAAATGTTATGGGACATCCAGTCCGGATTCGAATGCAACCGAATGTAGTATCATGAGTCAACCGGTATAACTCGGAACTAAGGTAATACACTACTACCTCTTGAATGCTTTATGAGCATGTTGGTATGTGTTAATGCATGCATAAAAATGATGATAAGTACTGTTAATTTTGCTCAAGTCAAACCGAATATGGAAACGAGTATGATATTCTTGGATAAGATTAAAAATGCTCGAACGAGAAAGTTAATAAACGTAAGGATCCAGAGTTTAATAAATGACTAATCAGCTACTCTTCAAATCCGATTGTCAGTGTCAAATGATCAAATGTTAAAGATATTCGGATATAAGATTACGAAAACGCCCTTAAAGTATGAGAATGACTAAAATAACTTTGGATTTGGAAGCGATCTAGAAATTTATATTGGATATGGTAAAACGGCCCGATTCACCTAAAAACCTCGATCTACTTGGAAAAATTTATTGTAACAAGATTTGAACCTTTGAGATTTTAAGTTTTCTTGAATTCAGAATGAGTATCTGAATATAGAGTTGCGAGAAGTTAATCGTAACTCTGAATTATTCAAGTGGCTCGAAATACGAAATTGAATGAAATGACTAAATGTAGTGGAAATACTGTTATGGTTCAATTGGTAGGAATGATGGCTATCCTGAGCTTCAGAATGACTGAAATACCTCTTCGACTGAAATAAGTAAATTTGCCTTTGATTAAATTCTAGAAATACCGATAAAGCTGAAAATGACCGAAATGCCCTCAAAGGTTGAAGCATGACTCACGTACGTAAATCACTCCTGATATTAATGTAAGGTTGGAAGTTTCTCCGCATAGAATATATGTTTGACTTTCCGTGGAAAACATTGTGGTGAAATATGAAAGCAACCGTTCAGATATATGATACAGTTAGATGCATCAGAGGCGTTGGTTAGTATTGCAAGGTTGGAATATGTTAGTTCGATTGGTTTGGAGGCTCGATAAACTTCTGAAAAATCCTAATTACTGTGAATCATAAATTCCTCATGATCGAGCTAAGTTACAAAATCACCCCTGATAATTAAATGACCAAAATGCCCTCGTTGACCAAAGTAATCAAAATAGCCCTGAACGTATCTGATACTGTAAAAGATCTTGACATAGAAATCTCTGAATGTTTGGTTGGAAAATTTGATGAGCAAACAGAATTACCGAGCCATTTGTTTATACCTTGTTGGTATAAATTACCGAAATGCCTGTGTATGATAAAATGTCTATAATGCCCTTGTAGGCTTAAATGAGTAAATCACTCATGATATGCCTAAACTCCCAAAAATCTTGATGTATCATCTCCCGAATATCTAGTTTGAACCGTTAGTATAAACCCTTCTTTTAATAGGGGCCTTGTTTCAAAGATCAGTACAACTGTCAAAAGTTAATGTGATCTCTTCCGTAAATGTCAAGTATCTCCAAGGAAATAAACTATTCCACCTAGTGTGTTCCATGTGTTCTACACAACTGTTTTTGCATATTGTGTTACATGTTATAATACCGATTATGTGCACATGATAGAATACTTGAACTCACATGAACATGACATGTTTATAATTAAACATGACCGTACTGTATTTTTGATATATGCATATGTACATGATATGATCAACATGCTATATGGATAATGTATTAATAAAAATACAGCTATTGATTAACCGAACCGTTACATAGATTGTTACTGGGGGTACTTGGGATAGAATATGAAGTGACCGTAGGTTCAGCTCTGATCCCGCTGGTAATTCCTTTACTGTTACAGGTTCCTATGCTTCGGCTAGGGTAATTCCTCACCGTTACTGTTACAGGTTCCTATGCTTCGGCTAGGGTAATTCCTCACCGTTACTGTTACAGGTTCCTATGCTTCGGCTAGGGTAATTCCTCACCGTTACTGTTACAGGTTCCTATGCTTCGGCTAGGGTAATTCCTCACCGTTACATGTTATACTTGCACTGTTGGAACACACTGAGCTTTCTAGCTCACGCCCCAAATTCTTTCCCCTTTCAGATATTTTGGATAGGCCACCCCGTAGCCGACACTTGGAGGATCGACACATTTGGTATTGTTTTTGAATGTAATGTTTCTATCCACCGTTTGTATTTTCAGGGTGACATGTGCCTATATTTTGTTATGTATGGTATCAAACTATAAGTATTTTGTTATGCTAACTGATACTTATTTTGTAACTATCATATGATGGGTTTATTTAAGAAATCATGGCTGCTTATATTATTTATGAAGTCTATGTTGTGAATGATTTTGAAAAGTATTACTGCTTGACGTATTAAACAGGTTTAGTTAACTTGATGGATTTCACTAAGTTCTGCCGTTATGCTGCCGAAATTAACGCTTAGATTGCAAACATGTTTTCCATTTGAGTTTTAAACCTTAATGTGCCTTACTAGACTTGGTCATTCTGCATAGGCCGGTCTAGGGGGTTACATTCAGTCTAGATTTTATTGGCCGTCACTGTTCAAGAATGCTCGGGCATTCTACAAAGGCTGTGATAAATGTCAACGGACTGGAAATATCTCAAGAAGACATGAGATGCCGCTGCAAAACATTCTAGAAGTCGAGATCTTCGACGTTTGGGGGATTGATTTTATGGGACCATTCCCAACATCATGTGGGAACTTATATATCCTCCTGTCAGTGGACTATGTGTCCAAATGGGTTGAAGCGATCGCTACACAGAAAAACGATGCCAAGACTGTTCAGAGGTTTTTACACAAGAACATATTTTCCAGATTTGGCATCCCCAAGGCGATCATCAGTGATGAAGGGAGGCATTTTGACAATAGGGTTATAGCCGATGCCTTAAAGAAATATGGTGTTAATCATCGGATCGCAACAGTATACCACCCTCAGACCAATGGACAGGCTGAAATATCCAACAGAGAGGTAAAGAACATTTTGGAGAAGATGGTTAAGCCAACTCGAAAGGACTGATCTCTACACCTCAATGATGCACTATGGGCCTACAGAACATCAATCAAAACTCCATTGGGAATGTCACCCTACCGGCTGATTTACGGGAAAAACACGCCATCTACCTGTTGAGATTGAGCACATAGCATACTGGGCCATCAAGGCAGTGAATATGGACTTCGAAAAAGCAGGACAGAAAAGGCTACTTGACTTGAATGAGATTGAAGAAATTCGAGCAATGGCCTATGACAACGCAAGAATCTACAAAGACAAGACAAAGAAGTGGCATGACAAGAAGCTGCTGCCACGACAGTTCTGCCTAGGGCAGCTTGTGTTGTTGTTCAACTCTAGGTTGAAACTCTTCCCAGGGAAGTTGAAATCTAGGTGGTCCGGCCCATTCCAAGTGGTGCAAGTTTTCCCTCATGGTGCCATCATGATCAAATCTTTAAAGGACGAACACCAATTTAAAGTCAACGGACAGAGATTGAAGCATTATCAGGGGACTGAAGCCCCAAGAATGCAGGAAGTGGTTACTTTAGAAGATGCCCCTCCTAGCATCCCTAATTTAACCTGATTTTATTTTTATTTTATTTTATATATTTATTTATTTATTATTTATATATATATTAGGTAATTAGAATTATTTTATTTTTAGGACCTAAATTTTTATTTTTATTATTTTTAGGAAATAAAAGAGACAAGAAGAGGAGGAAAAGTGAATTCAGCCCACCATCTTTCCATCAGCCCAAAAAGCCCAAACTAGGAGCCTGACGTTACAGCTGTCGCGACAGACGCAGAAAATCCAGGCTGTCAACACGTTGTCGCAGCAGACACGCAAACACGTAACAGACACGAAAACGCGTGACAGACGCGTCAGAAACCACGTAACAGCTGGCCCCGTTATTCGCGCCTACCGTTACAGCTCCAACGGGCAACAAACTCCTCACCTATATAAACCCCGTTTTACTATTCAGTTTTCACTCACTATTACTCTCTCTACTTGTTTCCTCTCTAGAATTTCATTTGCTTTCATCTTTTTCTACAGTTCCTTGCAATATGAGTACCAGAAACACCCATCGTAGTGCTGCCTCAGGATCTGCCCCAGCAGCATCGACTCCCAGCTCCTACCAAGGTAGAGACATGTGGGAAGAAAAGGGCTTCATTTACAGCACTAGAACGGAGAATCTCGGGCTACAGCCATTCATAGCCCGCAAGATCATAGCTCTAAAATGGCATATGTTTGCCGAGCAGCCAGAAGAAATGAACGTCACTTGGTCCGAGAGTTTTATGCTGCCATCGACAACAGGGAGGCGACAACAGTAATGGTTCGTAGGAAGGAAGTACCCTTCGAGCCAGAATACATCAACACCCCTTATGGGTTCTATGTGGGTAGAAGGGAAGACGGCCACCAGAGATTTGTGGAGAGCTTGGAGCCGGCAGATTATGATGCTGTTATGGCAGAACTCACCGATGAAGGCACCAAATGGAATACCGATCCTCAACATCCAAGGACGGCAAAACGAGCCCAACTTACTCCAGAAGCCAAGTTGTGGAATGCGTTTATCAAAAAGAGAATTATGCCCTCCTCGCACAACACAACGGTAGACCAACCAAGGTTAGCCCTCATTCATTCAATTCTAAATGAGAGGCCTATTAACGTTGGTAGATAGGCTCGAGAGGGAATTTTGGATTGCGCATACCGGCCATCGGGACCACTCGTCTTCCCCTACCTCATAACAGCCCTCTACCGTGGCCACAACGTACCTGAAGCTGCCACACTCTTGTCGTCCTTCGACCCCACTTCCGCGGCAGGTGAGCCGATAGAACCCACCCAAACCTAGCCTGCCGCCACAGAACAAAGGCAGCCCACTGCAGCAGCTCACCCATCAGACTCCTCCACCCAAATCCTTGTTGCCCTGCAGAAAATGGAGGAACGACAGCTGGGCCTGATGAGCTTCATTCGGGACTTCACAACAGCAACGATACATTTCATTCAAACCAATCTAAATTTTCCTGATGTACTATTTCCTGCCTTCCCCAACCATTATTTTGCTGCCCCCACACCTACCCATACCCCTACCTCTGCTGCCACACTGAGAACACCATCTGCCGCGTCCACCCCGACCCCGACCACAACAGCTGCAGGCAGCAGCCACACTGCCACAACATCTACCAGAGGAGCAAAGAGAAAAGAGCAAATGTCCGACCTCGACATGTATATAGCTGGCTTCTCCTTCTCCAAAATTTGGGGGGCATCCGATGACGAGCCCTCTGTCAAGAGGAACTTGTCCAAGGAATTCACCCTGGTGAAACGGCAGAAACCAGGCTCCGGAGTCGACCCATCCGACCAAGGAAAATCGGACAGCGGCAGCAGCAGTAACAGCTCCAGCAGCAGCAGCAGCAGCTCCGAGGAGGTTTAGGCATTGGAGAAACCACCCCATATCTCCCCTACCCGCATCCAACCTCCAAGGGAAGCCAAAAAACAAGAACACCTCTGCCTCTCCCATCCATCTGCCGGCATCGACAAGGAAAGTCACTGCCCGTCGGCAGATTCGAATCAGTAGCAGTGGCGACGACAACGCTTGAAAATTTAAGTTTCTTTTCTTATATTTGTTGTCTACCATTTTGTTATATTTGTGATGTTTTTTTTTATTATTTCTTTTTCTTTTTCATTTCTGTCATTTACATTGAGGGCAATGCAACCCTTGAGTTTGGGGGTGGCATCCCTCCATTAATGAAGTGTCTTTAAGTTTAAAAATTGTGTCTATTATTTAGTTTATTTTTGCTAAAAAATGAAAAATTTGGCTTAAGTTTTTTAACTTCACTTAGCTGCCACGACATATGCTGTCCTGACAGTGCCTTTAGGAAATTTTAGGATCTGTTTGGAGCCCTGCTATGATTCTACCCTGTAAAACACTCTTTGTGACACTTATGTTTTTTAGATTACTTTAGTACACTGGAATAGGAATGTTACCCGCTTGAACTTGCCCATAGAGGTGCCTATCACTGGCTCTAGGAAAATAAGAAAGAAAGAAAAAATATTCAGACTCAATAGCTTGCAAAACTGCCTTGCACATATTTTAGGAGATTTCTTTTTGAGCTAAGAAAAAACTAAAGGAGCCTAAGAATTGCCTCCAGAAAAGATAAAGCTAAATAAAGAGTCATAAAAAACTAAAGGAGCCTAAGAATTGCCTCCATAAAAATTGAAATGGCATAACCTCAAGTTTGTAGACATAACTATTCTGGTATACTAAGGTAGTCTAGATGCATAAGTGTTCACAAAACCCACACACATCACAAGAATTATAGCATGGTTCCGAATAAGTCCAGAAATGTCCGAAAAGGTACTACTCTTGATAGACTACAAGTGGTAGGTAATGTAGAGTTCGCTGACTTAAGCCAAAGAAGAAAATAAAAATATTATTATTAAGTTAGGTAATATTTGCTTGAGGGCAAGCAAAAACTTGAGTTTGGCTGTGTGCTGAGTGTGTAAAAGTTCTATATTTTACCCCCTATTTAACCCATATTTCTGCTGCATTCAAGCATAATTCATTGCATTTAGGATAGATTTCATTCATACATCACAATTATATTAAATGACAGAGTTTCTACTAAAATTGGTTGTTTTTGCAGGTAGCTACTGTAGCAGATGAAGGGCAGTGGAGAAGCAGAGCTGGAACACTAGACTGTAGCTGAGAAGAAGGATGCTGCCATGGCCGCTGTCGTGGCAGCCAAGGACGACAACAATGGTGAAGAAAAGAAGTGAAGTGGAGCTCGATAGAAAGAGGAAATTAAGCCGGTCTGTCGTGAAGCACTCGTATGTTTTTCTGAGCCCTAGATCAGAATGAAGGCCAAGCCCAAAGTTCAAGGAAGAAACTCCAAGCAAGAAGGGAGGACGAATTAAAGACATATATTCTGAAGATTTAGTCTTTACTAGAATTGTACTTTAATTTAAACTTGTATTCTTGCCATATTAGAAAACTTGAACCCAAGGCCTATATAAAGGCATGTAATTCGACCTAGGGAAGGATATCTTACTCTCTAGCCGTCTTCCTCTAAACCCTAATCGTTTTCCCCTTCTCATCATGTTCTAAACTTCCCCTAGGGCTAAGGGTTGATTCTGTAAAGTAGTTGGAAGGATTGCATTTGTTTTAGGATTTTCTTTTGTTCAATAAAATAGACTTCAAGTTTGCTTATTCTGGTTTTCAACATCTTGCAAGAGTATCGGGAGAGCATTGTGAGATTACACATTTACTTAATATCGGGAGAGTTAAGTATACGAAAGGAATAAGTACGGGTTCTCCAGTTTATGGTTGAACTATCTCGGATCTAGGGAAAGAATGAGGTTAAGTGGCTAAGAAAGAATTCAACAACATCGGTGTTCATCCTTCGATTCATGCCGGGAGGTATCTTCAAAGACGTGTTCATCGACAGACTTGGACCTAGGGATAGGCCAAGGCATAACAGGGATTATTGCCAAGCTTGAAGTGTTGAGTTGTGTGTTCGTTGCCGCGACAACAACAGACCACTGCCGCAGCAGGTGCTGCCGCGACAGGCGCTACGACAGAACAGAGGAGTCTTAGACTTTGCAAACACCTACACTACGGAGCAGATCAATACCGACCCATTTTTTACTCTGAATATTTTCATCCTTTATTTTCAGTCTTCTTTATTATCTCGTGACAAACATTTAAAACTATTTCTTTTCCTTCTTGTGCAGAAATCTAAGGTTAAAGCTATTAGCCCAGTCCCTGAGGAGACGATTTCCGATACTTACATATCACTTTACTACTTGTGTCGTGTACACTTGCACTACATTGCAATAGACACTTTTACACGCAACACTGCTCAGCTCGAGTATCAGATATCAGTGTAGGAATAAACCGAAGTTCTGCCATCAAACTACCATCCTCAAACAAACTTATCTGAGCAAACAAGGTCCTAAAATTCAAAATGGTGTTACGACTCAAGGCGTCGGCAACCACGTTCGCCTTCCCCGGGTGATACTCTATCTCACAGTCATAATCCTTGAGAAGTTCCAACCAGCGACGCTGTCTTAGATTCAACTCTTTCTGTGTAAGGAGGTACTTTAGACTTTTGTGATCGGTGAAGATATAGCACTTCTCTCCGTAGAGATAGTGTCTCCAGATTTTCAGAGCAAAGATCAAAGCAGCAAGCTCCAAATCATGGGTAGGGTTGTTGAACTCATGCGCTTTAAACTGACGTGACGCATAGGCCACTACCTTTCCCTCCTGCATCAGAACACATCCCAATCCCGTGTGGGAGGCAACATTGTATACCGTATAAGCCTTCCCAGGCTCAGGCTGAATCATAACCGGTGCTTCAGTCTACACGGTCTTAATCTTCTCAAAACTGGTCTGTTGAGCCTCAGTCCAGACAAAAGGAATATCCTTCCTCAGAAGTTTAGTCAAAGGAGCTGCAATAATCGAGAAACCCTCCACAAACCTCCGATAGAAGCCAACTAAACCCAAGAACCTTCGAATCTCAAGAACACTCTTGGGTTGCTTCCAGCTCAAAATAGCCTCAATCTTCTTTTGATCAACCTGAATACCATCAGCAGAAACCATGTGTCCTAAGAAGGTAACCTCAGTCAACCAAAATTCACATTTACTAAACTTTGCATACAACTGCTTCTCCCGCAAAGTCTGTAGGACAATCCGGAGATGTTCCTCATGTTCTGCCTCCGATTTGGAATAAACCAGTATGCTGTCAATGAAAACCACCACAAACTAATCCAGGTAGGGTTGAAACACCCTAATAATCATATCCATAAATGTTGTAGAGGCATTAGTCAATCCAAACGACATCACTAGAAACTCGTAATGACCATAACGAGTCTGGAAAGCGGTCTTGAATACATCAGAATCCTTAACCTTGAGTTGGTAATAACCCGATCTCAGGTCTATCTTAGAGAATATTGTAGCTCCTCGGAACTGGTCGAACAAGTCATCAATACGAGGAAGGGGATATCTGTTCTTGATCGTTAGCTTGTTCAGCTTTCGATAGTCAATACAAAGTCAAAGTGATCCATCCTTCTTCTCACAAATAAAACAAGGGCTCTCCAAGGGGAAACACTAGGTCGGATGAAACCCCTATCTAGCAATTCCTGCAACTGAATCTTCAATTCTTTAAGCTCTTTCGGTGCCATCCTGTAAGGAGCCATAGAGACAGGGGCTGTACCCGGATAAACATCTATGCCAAATTCAACCTCATCACGTTTTGGCGGTACCCCCGGCAATTCCTCCGGAAAAACATCTGGAAAATCTCTAACCACTCGGATCTTATCCAAACCAGAATCTGACTGCCTCGAGTCAAGAATATAAGCAAGGTAGGCAACGGCCCCATGTCGAATCATCTTTTCCGCTTTGAGAGCCGAAACAACATTGGACATGTAACCTCTACACTCTCCCACCAGAATCACCTCGCACCCATCATAGGTTTTCAGAGTCGCCCTTTTTTTCACAATCCAAACTGACTCGATGAGCGGATAACCAATCCATTCCGAGAATAAGGTCGAACTCTCTAAAAGGTAACTCCATCAAATCAGCAGAAAATATTTTCCCTTGAATCTCCAAAGGGAAATTCTTGTACACCTTAGTAACCTTGACATGGTCACCCACTGGACTATAAACTGAAACCGCATTCAAAGTATTCTCAACCGAAATTTCAAGTCCCCCAAATACTAAACTCGCAACATACAAATGGGTAGAACCAATATCTAATAATGCAAAATACGAGATAGAGTGAATAGAAAAGGTACCAGCAATAACATCCGACTCATCACGATCCTCATGTCTCTTGGTAGCATAAACTAAATCTGGCTGTCTCACTCCGAATCCAGCTGATCCTCCACTCTGAGCTGGCCTGCCCCTACCAGCAGAAACTGTAGTGTCATATCTACCTTGACCTCTACCTCTAGCAGGAGTCTGTACCGATGCCTGTGACTGACTCGTTATATGAGCTGACAGAGGTGCAAACGGACAATCTCTGAAAAGATGGTCGAACGACCCACAACGAAAACAAGCCCCAGACTGTCTCCTACACTCTTCTGAATGTCATTTCTTGCAGAAAGAACATTGCGGTATCCCTCGTGTGCTAGTCGATCCTCCAACACTAGAAGTCGGAACAGTAGTGGTCACCAGTCTGGCTCTGGAATAACTATGATAATCACTCTCATCTCTTGCCCTCTTCCTAGTCTGATTACCCTGACTATACTGAACTAACGCGGTCGACTGCCTCTTACCCCGATTCATACCCTGAAACTCAACTTGCCTCAACTCTACCTCATTGCATTCAGTTGTCCTAGCTCGCAAGGTAATATCCTTGTACTCTTTGTCCAAATGCAAAGCAACACCAGTCTTGATCGAAGGTCGCAGACCCCTCAGAAACCAGTCACACTTCTCTTTCTCTGTAGTAACTAACCCATGGACGTATTGTATCAGCCTCAAAAACTCGATCTCATACTGATTCACGGTCATGTCAACTTGCTTCAGATTCATAAAGTCCTCTCGACACTTGGCTAGATACTCTGCCCCAACATATCTGTCTCGGAAAGCCTGACGAAAATGATCCCATGTGACCCGACTAGCAGAAATAACAGTCTCCTTAGCCTCACACAGTTCTAGGCTTCACCCTTCAATAATGATACAGTCGCCCTTAATTTTCTCTCAGTAGGATAGTCTATCTCATCAAATAACTACTGTAATTTCTTCAGCCAATACTCTGCGTCAGCCGGATCTGCAGCCGTCTTACCATCAAACATCGACATCCCAGCAGACAAAAACTCAGCAGATATGGGTCTCTTAGAACCCTGTCGAAGATACTCAAGTAACTCTAAATGCACTGCAGCAACATCAACTCCAGCAGTCTTACTGTTACCGACTGCACGGGGACCTCGGCTCTTAGTCTGTTGACCAGGGTGATCGGTCTGTTGATCACTCGTATGAACCTCAGGTTGCTCCTCAGCCTGCTCATGTGGTAGGTCCTCCTGATGCTGTGGCGAATGCTCAGGAAGATTAACGTCACTCGTATCCACGGCGGTACGACCTCGACCTCGGCCAGCCGTAACTCTAGTACTCCTACGAGGTGGCATAGTAGTCTATCTACAAAAAGAAGAATCCTAAATTCAGAATTGGTACTTGGAGTCACTAATTAAAACGTTTATTACTTCTTTAAAATTAGGAAATTTACCTAATAAAATCTCATAGTTCCCGAAAACATTTATTATGCATGCAAAATTTTGAAAACATTAAAATCAAATTTTGTCAATCCTCACAAGCCGAGGGATGTAACTTGTCTCTGATACCAATAAATGTAACCCCCTATTTTGACCTAGGAGGTTTGTTTAAATTATATTTGTCGTTTTAGGAAACTTGCCCCTCAAGAAAGATCACTTAAAAGAAAATGTGTCGAAATTTATTATTCAATTGTAAAAGTCCTTTGAAGTTTCGTCATAAAACAATGCATGCGGAAATTAATTCATCAATCCCAAAATAAAAGTCCAAAGTCCAAATTTACAACCAAGTCTGAAATACATAAATAATGAAAAGAAACTTGAAATAATCCATACTAAATAATAATATCAAATCCATTCGAATGAGGTCCTCCAAGTACCGAATCCTAAGTCTGGAAATCTGAAACAAATACTAAGGGGAAGTCAGTTATAAAGCTCATTGTGTCTCTAAAGTGCATAACAGAAGCATGACCAACAGTCCAACAACAAATCAAGATTAAACAGTTATTCCGAAGTATTACAAGCAAAACATACTGATAGTAGAGTTCGAATGCAATCTTGTTAAACAACTAAGATGCATGTACATAATAGTCTGATTCCGATATGTGTTACATGATATGATCACAATAATCAATCATAAATATTTATCAAACAATAGAGCATGATAACACATAAACATATCTCATACAGATCAGGCAATCACACAAACACATACATATAGCACAGACAGAGAACACACTTTAGGCAGCTAGACTGTCAACGTCGATAGTGACGTCTCCCACGCTCATCCCTAGAGGAAGGTCGAACAGAATCAGCTCCTAAAACAAAGAACACTATATAAGATTTCCTACTATGCCACATTCGAGTAAACTACGCTTAACAGAAATCTTACTAGTATATTTCGAAGACTGTGCCACCGGAGGTCTCACTGGCAGAGGAGGAGGTAAAGTCTCGGGGTCAGAGTCCATGTCACTTGAACACATAAATAATTGAGTCAAACTCTGATGCAACACTTAACAAAATTCCGAGTTCAACAAATAAACTTGATCCAAAAAGGTATTTCGGGTTTGAGTTTGAAGAAACGGACAACGGAAACGGAACCAGAACGTCGTAAAACTTAGAGGTGAACCCAACTGAAAAAGTCAACCCAAAAGTCAATGTTGATCTCATCGCTGACGTCATCATTGACCATGATGACGTCATCGCTGACGTCAGCCTGCATCAGCATTACAATAGTAGATGACGTCACTGCTGACGTCATCCAACTTGGTCACACTGGCTGGTTCAGTTCAGAGTGCTGGTCCGGTTCTCACAACTCAGTTCAGTTCAACCATTCAAACCTAAATCAGATCAAAACCCTAAATAGTTGACCCATCCCGACGGCAACCAGTAAAGGTTTACGACGACCGACAAACCGACGGCAGCGGCAAACGAAAACCCATCAGACTCGACCACAACACTCACCCAAACTCGGGACGGAGGCGGGGCACGAAGAGGACGGTGGCGATGAGGGTTCCTAAAAGAAACACAGCCGTTTCCAGTGAGAACGACGGCGAAAAGATGAAAAGTCGAGGCTTTCGGCCTCTCCTTTCTAACGATAGGAGGCGGCGAACAGGACACTCTAAGGCAGGTTTTGGTCGGACGGCCACGGGGAAACCACTGGTGGCCACGGAACAACGAACGACCGGTACAAACATCTTGGCTGGAGCTTCAATGGGAAACGGGGAAGGGTTCAATTTGTTTATTTTATTTTTTGAGAGAAAAGGGAGAAGGAGAGCGGCGTAGAAATGAAAAACAAAGATAAAAGGGTGTTTACCCTAACAAATGGGTAAATTACAGAAGAAGGGTCCCAACTTTAGCCCTCCTAACAACTTGACCTCTATACTTTAACTTTATTCAATTAGGTCCCAAATTCAAATTAGGTTAAAATTCGAGATTTTCCCCAAATTCTAGGATTTCCAATTGGGAACTGTCACAATTAGGGTTTACAAATTGGGGCTAAATTGGGGTGTTACATGATGACACAATTGCTAGAAGGTAACTTATCTTGGATGTTTTAGAGATCATATTATCTGGTGTTTCAATTCTTTTAATGCAACTATTGGTTATTGTTTACAGATTGTACGGCGGAGCCGATGCCATCACGAGGCGTACACGTTCCTTCATACATGTCTCGACCTTACTTAACAATCGGTCGACCTGCACTGTTGAATGTAAGTGTGTATACATATAAGATTTTGCAGAGCAACCACAAACAACAATAGCAGCAAAGGTTCTCGGTTTTCTTTTCGATGCTTTGGTCACCCTATTGTCACATGCATGTTGAACATAAATGAGGGGTTTTATAGGTTAAGGTTAGGTATAAAAAGAGAAAGAAAGGTGATCCTAAGATGATATACGCAACCGGAACAACCGTGTCGACCTCCGCCGCCACCAAAACTAGCGTTTTTGAAAGCCACCACAAGTGAGTACAATTTTCTTTGAACTAAAGAACCAAATTTTCTCCTCATACAGCTTCCCCATTGTTAAGTTCTGTTGTTGGTATGCATTGAGGGTTTCTTGTTTTGGTAGGGAATTAAGAAAAAGCCATAAGCAAAGAGGCCTAAACAAGTTGGAAAGAGCAGAGCAGAGAATTGATGCAGAAAAAGACCATGATCAAGGAATGTTGGTGACAAATAAGATCCAATTGGTACTGACTCCACTGCAACATCATAGATTTTAGAAATCTAATGCATATTGAGTAAGCACATTAACTGGTTGACCAAGCTGCTCATCTTTGTTTACTCATATTCCCTTAGGTCATAGGATTAGTAGAATTAGGATTTATAATAAAAAATTTAATGTTTTTTATTTATGTTCCCTAGTTTGAGATATACACTTATGTTGTTGCTTTTATGTTGATTATAAGTTTGTGCGTTTCCTTAATACTATTAAAAAAAAATTGTGCTTTGACGGTTTACCAAAGTTTTTTAATATTTTTATATGAAATGTTTTCTTTCGATTACGGTCTAGTCTTTTAAATAAATTTTAGATATTTATCACAATTATAAATTGTAATGGACCAAAAGATTTCAACACCTACAACAACCATGAACCAAGCAATCTTAGTGACCCAAATCAAATCCTATTTGTATTAACAAATTTAAAACTAATTATAAATGAACCATCGAGTGGTCTACGATAGAGGAATATGTTCATCTTAAGAGACCTAGGTTTAATTAGCTTCATCTGCAAGGTGTGTTATTAAAATGTTAAGAAAAAAATATGAACAAATATACCTTATAATCACCTAAGTATTATAATAATAATTAAGAAAATACTTTGTTACACAAGTTTGTGTAATCTTTAGTTTACACAAGCCTTTCAATTTTTAGGTTAGGGTTTAGGGGTTTATGTTGTAGGATGTAGAATTTAAGATTTATGATTAAAATCTAGAGTTTAAGTTTTAGGTTCTAGAGTTAGAAATTAGTTTTAGATTTTATAGTTTAAAAATATAAAAGATTGTGTAAATTTTTTATTACCCTAATAATTATTCCTAATTATATAGAGATGATTACACTATTAATTTGGATTAAAATTTTTTACTATAAATTTAAACCTGAATCTAAATCTAACCCAACTTCATCCTTCATAAAATTCAACGTAAAATTCATATAAATCTTATAAGATCGTGTTGAATCAAAAATCCATATTTAGGTAAAAAAAAATATTTCTCTGGCTCTTGCCTAGTTTTCTTACGTTTTTTAGTCTTGCTCTCTGGCTTTTGCCCAGTTTGTTTGCTTAGGTTGTTTGTGTGATTATGGCAACGGTGGACGATGTATTGGCAGAACTTTCTCTTGAGGAAGAGGAGGAGGAACAGGAACTTGTAATCTCTCCGGGGCAAAAAGAGGACCCAATTTCCTTTGAGTTTTGTTTCGTAGGTCCATTTCTTACCTCGAGTCAGATCCATTTTCAATCAATGAAGGCGACGCTGGCTAATGTGTGGCATCCGATTGGTGGCATCGCGATCATGGATCTGGGGAGGGACAATATCTCTTTTGTCTGTTTAATGCGATTGATGCGGATCGGATTGAGTTAGAAGGACCATGGTATTTCAACCTTCATCTATTAATTCTTCATCGACTGCGGGATGGGGAGGACCCGATTAGCGTTCAGTTGAAGACGGTGGATTTTTGGGTTTTGGTTAATGATGTCCCCAGTGGCTTCATCTCGGAAGCTGTTGCGAGGCAACTTGGTGATTTTATTGGGTCTTTTTTAGAGTATGATTCAACGGTCATAATGTTAGGTCTTAAGGGGTGTATGCGTATTCGTGTTTGTATCCCGTTGTTGAAATCCCTCAAACGTCGTAAGAAGGTGTTATTGCCTACATGAGGCACAGTTTTTGTTTCTTTCCAGTATGAAAAGCTTAAGTTATTCTGTTTTCGATGTGGTAAGTTAGGCCACAGGGAAGGTTTTTGTCCCTTACGTGTTCTTCAACTACAGCATGATGATCATTTCCCGTGGGATGCATCGTTAAGGGCTCCGGTACAGGGTCGTAGTGTGCCAGCGAGTACATGGTTACGTGAAGAGGATGGAGGGGCGTCTCGTCTTTCAGGGCGTAATTTGTGCAGTGATTCAAGGAGAGATAAGGGGGCCGAAAATCTTGCTCCTGCATCCAATCAGCCCGATATTAATGGGATTTCCTCATTATGTCAGAAAGGAAAGTCAGTTGCGTCTGGCACCTTCCCTTCTAGAGTACTAGGGCCAAAGGCTTTTGGTCTGGGCCCTCTAATTCCAACCTCATTGGGCTCCCCTCCTTTTGATATTGACATGGTACATGTGGAAGAAGAAGCTCCAGTCCACTCTTCTGATGGGCTTAAGCGCCCGCGTAAAGTTTCGGTTTCACCACTTCCTGATAATGTGGGGGCCTCCCATTAAAACACTGGCACCTTATTGGCCGGCCTGGATAGTCAGGCCCGCCGGGAGCAATGAAGCTCTTAAGTTGGAATGTTCGGGGCTTGGGGAAGCCTCAAACAGTCGGACGTCTTCGTGATTTTTTGTGAGACGTTAACCCTTATGTAGTCTTTTGATCGAAACAAAGCTACAGGCTGATGCAATGTTGAGAGTTTGTAAGAGGTGTGGTTTTCCGAACGGTATTGAAGTTGGTTCTCGTGGTAGGAGTGGTGGTTTATGTTTGGCTTGGCGGAATGGTTGCCAAATTTCCTTTCGTTCGTTTTCTGTTCGACATATTGATTTCATGGTGTTTGATGATGGATCAGGGCAATGGTGGCGGTGTACTGGTTTCTATGGCGCGCCGGAAGAACAAAATCGTCGGGCCTCGTGGAACTTACTTCGACAATTAAACGACTTGCCTAATGTTCCATGGTTAATTATTGGCGATTTTAATGAACTCTTATTTTCTTTTGAGAAATCAGGCGGCCGTATCCGTGGTCAACGGTAGATGGATGACTTTCGTGAAGCTTTGGAGGATTGTTCGCTTGCTGATATTGGTTATCAAGGATGGTGGTATACATGGGAAAAAGGACACTTTGCAGAGACTAATATTCGTGAACGCTTGATAGGGGTGTGGCGAACCCAGATTGGTGGTCCCTCTTCCCTGACTTCACATTATCCCACTTACGACATTCCTTCTCGGATTATTGTCTGTTGCTGCTGGCAACCAAGGTGCAACCCGTTCCTCGTGTTCAGTGGCATTCCTTCTCTAGAGACCACGACTCGTGAGTATTTCCAAGGCTTATTTACAGCAGGTGGGGTGGCAGATTGTACGAATATCCTAGAAGGTATTGCCTCTAAAATCTTGATGGAATCTAATTTATTTTTATTAAGGCCTTATACTAGTGAAGAGGTGTATCATGCGGTTAAAGCGATGGGCCCCTAAAACGCAGCGGGTGAAGATGGGCTTGGCGCTGTTTTCTATCAGCGTTTTTGGTATAATTTGGGTAAGGGGGTAGCACAGTATTGCATTAGTGTGTTGTCGGGAGAGGTGCCTATGGTGGATATTAATTGTACCCATATTGTTCTTATTCATAAAATCCCAAATCCAACTCAGATGAGTCATTTTAGGCCAATTAGTTTGTGCAATGTGCTATATAAGATTATTTCAAAGGTCATTGCCAATCGCTTACAAAGTCTGCTTCCGAGTTGTATTGACGAGGCTCAGAGTGCTTTTGTCCCGAAACGATTAATTTCAAAAAATGTTATGATCGCCTATGAAATCCTCTAGTGCTTTCAAAAGAAAATATTTGGTCGGTCGGGGCATTTTACGTTAAAACTGGACATGTCCAAAGCTTACGATCGCGTGGAATGGAAGTTTGTTACTCAAGTGTTGCTTAAATTGGGCTGTGACCCAATTTGGGTTGACCGTATCTTTCTATGTATGTCTACGATCACTTATTCAGTGATCCTTAATGGTGTGGTGGGTGAGAGTTTTAAGCCATCCAGGGGCCTTCGGCAAGGTGATCCACTTAGCCCTTTTCTCTTTCTGATATGTACCGATGGCCTTTCAGCTATACTTAAGCAAGGGAATTTATTGGGCTGTGTACAAGGCTTCCGTCTGAATCGTTATGCACAAACTGTGACTCACTTGTTGTTTGCGGATGACAGTATTATTTTTGGGGACACATCAACGGCTGGAGCACTCCATCTTAAACTTCTTCAGGAATACAGTGAATGTTCGGGGCAGGTTATAAATTTTGACAAGTCTGGGCTCTTCTTCTCCACAAATGTTTCTGATGCGATTAGGTCGGGTATACAGAATGTGCTTTCGATCGGTTATTCATCCTCAATCGAGAAATATTTGGGGCTTCCCTCATTGATTGGTAGGAACAAACAGCAGGATTTCGTTAGTCTCTTTGATAAGGTTCAATCTCAGATTTCCAAGTGGTGCGTTTTTCCTCTCTCGCAAGGTGGCAAGGAGGTCTTCATCAAATCCGTGTTGCAGGTCATACCAGTGTATGTTATGGGTGTGTTTCTCTTTCCCAAAGTTCTTTGTCGTAGTATTGAGAATGCCATGGCTAAATTTTGGTGGCAGCGCTCTCATAATAAACGGGGGATGCACTGGTGTAGTTGGGAGTTTCTATGTCGCCCTAAGGAGGATGGAGGATTGGGCTTTCGGGATATGTCTAAGTTTAATGTTGCCTTGCTAGCCAAGCAAGCTTGGCGTCTCCTTTCGTATCCGACATCGTTGGTAGGACATATATTTAAGGCTAAGTACTACCCTAACTCGTCTTTTATACAGTCTCGGTTGGGGTCTCAACCTTCACTCATTTGGAGGAGTGTGTGGAGTGCTAGGGGCCTGATTGAGAAGGGTATTAGGTGGAAGGTGGGTAATGGTCGAGCCATTTCCATCTGGAATGATTGTTGGTTGCCATGTTCTTCTCCTCGTCGGCTGGAATCTCCCCCGGTGGAAGTCTGCATTGGGTATCTGATTTGTTTACCCCAGGGTGAGCAATATTGGAATGCTGAGCTTGTACATAGGTCGTTTAATCATGGAGAGGCTTTGCAAATTCTATCTATACCCATTTCGGGTTACCCCAAAATGATTGTCTAGTATGGTGTGGGGAGAAGTATGGGTTGTATTCGGTTCGTAGTGGGTATATGTAGAACTAATGTTTTGATATAATAATTGAAAAATGTTTTGGACTAATTTGAATAGAATTTAAAACTTGGTTTTAAGTCCAAACAACTTGAATTTATGTTTGAGGTATTTTAAGAGGATTTTGGCAAGACTTTTCATGTTTTTAAATAGCCAAACTTGTGTTTTCAAAGTACCCGTACCGATACGGTCCAACCCGTATCGATACCTTTTTGCCCCAGTTTGGTCACTGTCAAAACCCGTATCGAAACAGGCTTGGCCGTTTCGATACGGATTGGGATCGTTTCGATACGCCTGGTAAGCGTATCGATCCCCTTTCAACTACCCGAACGGCTACTTTCCCAACGGTCATTTAAAAGTGCACCCGTACCGATACGCCCTCAAGCATATCGATACGCCCAGGCTAACAAGAGCCCAATGACTAGTTTCTGATGAAGGCCGTACCGATACAGATCCAAGAGTATCGATACGGATAGCTGCATAACAGCATTAATGAAGGGAAATAAAGTCCTCAACGGCTCCAAATCATCCCCAACGGCTAGTAACGGTACAAACTCATTTGGGAGTATAAAAGGGACCTCCAAGCATCTTGTAATGGTTAATGCTTCAATTGTTACAATATTATGATGTCAAAATTTGTCTAGAGCTTAAATTGTTTATTTCTTGCTTAGACAACACTTGTGAGCTTTCATTGTTAAATTTGCTCAAGTGTTTAGGTTTTGGGTGAGTGTTTAGAATTGCAAACAAACACCTATTAGAGGGATTTCTAGTTTGCTAAGTCTTTCTTTGTACAAGAGAGTGTTTTCTCAAGCTTTAGGTAGAAAGCTTTGAGGGTTGTAAAGGTTGCCTCCTTAGCCTAGAAAAGGGGACGAAATTCTTAGTGAATTTGTTTGGAAATCCTTAGTGGGGAGCTAAGGTAGTGGATGTAGACCTTGGTTAGAAGGTTGAACCACTATAAATTCTTGTGTCAAATTGCCTAATTTTCACCTCCCACTAAAACACCCAATTATCCGACTTCTCCACACTTGGCGAGCAAGAACGGTTGATCGAATCGAGCCCCTTAAATCTCAATAATTGGTATCAGAGCTTGGCTCAATTGAGGAGGATTCACATCCTATTGAGAAGATCCGACAAGCTCGATCAACATTTTACTCAACCGGCTCAATGGCACAATCAATCGACAAACCACCTTTTTTTGACGGAAACCACTATGCCCATTGGAAGACAAAGATGAAATTCTTCTTGAAGTCAAGAGACTACAAGCTATGGGACATAGTTGAAGATGGTCCGTTCGTGCCTCAAGGAAGCAAATCGGAATGGAGTGCCGACGATCGCAAGAAGATGGAGCTTAATTGCAAAGCCTTGCACATGCTCTTTTGTGCATTTGGCCCAACCATCTATGAGAAGATGTCTTCTTGTGAGAGTGCCAAGGAGGTATGGGACAAGCTTGAAGTCACATACGAAGGAACCGATGAAGTCAAGGAGACCAAGATTGGGCTCCTCACCTTAGAGTATGAGAACTTCAAGATGGATCCGAAAGAAAACATCGAGAAGATGTTTGATAGGTTCTCCACTATCACAAATGGACTTAAAGGTTATGGAGAAGCCATCCCGGAAGAGAAGCTTGTCCGAAAGCTCATCTACTCCCTTCCCGAGTCATGGGACTCAAAGAGGACCGCCATCATCGAAGCCAAGAATCTCAAAACCTTGAAGCTTGATGAGCTCATAGGGTCTCTTCTCACTCACCAAATAATAAAGAAAAACAAAGAAGAGGAGAAGAAGAAGGGAGAGATTAGAGCGATGGGGAAGAAGAAGATCATGGAGCTAGGCATCAATGCTAGTGCCGTAGCTCTCAAATCCTCCACATGCCATCATGTAGATTCAAGTGAGGAGGAAAGTGAAGATGAAGAGTTGGCCTATCTCTTCAACAAGTTTGCCTGGTTCATGAAGAGCAAAATGGAAAAATCCAAGCATGAATCGATGAAGAAGATGAAGGATTCCCACAAATCCAAAAAGAAGGGATCATCTTCAAAACAAGCATATGTGGCCACATGGAGTGATGAAGACTCCACCGATGATGAAGTAGCCCACCTATGCTTGATGGCCCTCAATGAGGGGGAGGTAACTTCTAACTCATCTATTTCAAATTCTTATACATTTGATGAGTTACAAGATGCCTATGATAATTTGCTTTTAGAATTCAAGGCATCATTTTCCAAGAACAAAAAGTTGATTTCAAAAATAAAAATTGAAAATGATTTGCTTTCCAAAACAAATCTTGAACTTGAAGCAAAATTGAAAGATTTTGAACAAAAATGTTTTGATTTACAAAATTTGCTTCTTAAAGTTCAAAAAGAAAAAGATTTGATTTCCAATGAACTTGAAAAGAAAAATAATTTTGGAAAATCAAATTTTTATGTAAGACAATCTAGTGCCCCTAGATTTATTAAAGGAAAATGTTTTAGAAGTGTTTGGGTCCCAAAAGGACTAACCACTTCAATTAAAAAGGATGACATTGAAAAATGGATTCCTAAGGGGACTAAAATTTGTGCTACTAATGTTCATAGATCCAAAGCAATTTGGATACCAAAAATTACTTGATTGTCTTTTGCTAGGTGTGATGGAGAGTGATCAACAAGTCAAACTTTGAGGGGGGAGCTCCATGTACACATAGGAAGAACACTTGAAGAAGGAAGGCTTCACATCCTCCCTTGAGTTCAAGTGTGGTAAAATCTAGTTGCTTTTGCTTTTATTTGATTAATTTTCATTTAAGTCAACTAGATAATCATATATGTTGAACTAACATTCTTATGATGCTTTGAGTAAGGGGGAGCCAATTTTAAAACCAAATTCTTATTTTTGTCAAATTTCACCTCTATTGTTATTTTGAACTTAATGTTTTAAATTCCTTTTTTTATATAACAAAAACGGGGAGAAATGGTTTGAAAATTTGAATTTTCAAATGAATATAGGGGAGCTTTATTTGATTTCATATCTTTAATCTCTTATTCACATTTTTAAAGTTAAAGGTGGAGAATCCCAAACAATTTTTCAAGTGAGTTTTATTATATCAAAAAGGGGGAGATTGTAGAACTAATGTTTTGATATAATAATTGAAAAATGTTTTGGACTAATTTGAATAGAATTTAAAACTTGGTTTTAAGTCCAAACAACTTGAATTTATGTTTGAGGTATTTTAAGAGGTTTTTGGAAAGGTTTTTCATGTTTTTAAATAGCCAAACTTGTGTTTTCAAAGTACCCGTATCGATACCTTTTTACCCCAGTTTGGTCACTGCCAAAACCCGTATCGAAACAGGCTTGGCCGTTTCGATACGCCTGGTAAGCGTACCGATCCCCTTCAACCACCCCAACAGCTACTTTCCCAACGGTCATTTAAAAGTGAACCCGTACCGATACGCCCTCAAGCGTATCGATACGCCCAGGCTAGCAAAAGCCCAACGGCTAGTTTCTCATGAAGGTCGTACCGATACGGATCCAAGAGTATCGATACAGATAGCTGCAGAACAGCATTAATGAAGGGAAATAAAGTCATCAACGGCTCCAAATCATCCCCAACGGCTAGTAACGGCTACAAACTCATTTGGGAGTATAAAAGGGACCTCCAAGCATCTTGTAATGGTTAATGCTTCAATTGTTACAACATTATGATGTCAAAATTTGTCTAGAGCTTAAATTGTTTATTTCTTGCTTAGACAACACTTGTGAGCTTTCATTGTTAAATTTGCTCAAGTGTTTAGGTTTTGGGTGAGTGCTTAGAATTGCAAACAAACACCTATTAGAGGGATTTCTAGTTTGCTAAGTCTTTCTTTGTACAAGAGAGTGTTTTCTCAAGCTTTGGGTAGAAAGCTTTGAGGGTTGTAAAGGTTGCCTCCTTAGCCTAGAAAAGGGGACGAAATTCTTAGTGAATTTGTTTGGAAATCCTTAGTGGGGAGCTAAGGTAGTGGATGTAGACCTTGGTTAGAAGGTTGAACCACTATAAATTCTTGTGTCAAATTGCCTAATTTTCACCTCCCACTAAAACACCCAATTATCCGACTTCTCCAAACTTGGCGAGCAAGAACGGTTGATCAAATCGAGCCCCTTGAATCTCAACAGTATAGGATGCTACTGGATGCGTTTAACACCCTCTGTTGAGGCCTCGATCTTCAAGAAATTGTGGTCAATCAATTGTCCACAGAAGGTACGCATCCAGGTGTGGAGATTTATTTGTAATTTTGTGCCTACTAAACACTGTCTCTATAATCGTCGCATTGCTTCTAATCATATATGTCCAACCTGTAACCTTGAACCTGAGACTAGTGTGCACGCACTAAGGGATTGTCAACATGCTTCTTTGGTTTGGGATGCCCTAGGTTTGGTTTGGCCATTGCCAGTAGTGTCCCTATCTTTTAAAGAGTGGCTTTCGTGGATCTTCGTTTCTGTTCCTAATTCGCGTCTCACAGAGATACTAATAGCGTTATGGTCTATATGGTTTGCGAGAAACAAAAAAAGTAAATGAAGGAGTATCTCAATCACATAACATTGCATCAGCTTTCATCAGATCACATTGTTTAGAGTTGTTAAATTTATTACCGCAATCTCACTCTGTTTCGAGCTCTCCGGTTCCGTGTTGGCATCCACCAATTGAGGGTTTTGTAAAGGCAAATTTCGACACCCACTTCCCTAATTTTGGAAATGTAGCATGGTCAGGAGTGGTAATTCAAAACTCAGCTGGTGAGGTTATGGGGGCAGGGAGGAGGGTTACATACCATGTCCCGTCGGCCTTTCATGCGGAGGCGGTGGCGGCTCTTCATGCGGTTGTCCTCTTGTTCGATTTGGGTTTCCGGCGAGTGCTCGTAGAAGGGGACTCCCTTTCCGTCATTCGAAAATTGCAATCTCCATCACAATATTACTCGGTTATTAGTGCGATAATCCATGAAATTAAAGAACGGTCAAGATCTTTCGTAGAGATTTCCTTTCAGCATACCTTTCGTCCGTCGAACCAGGTGGCCCATCTTATTGCAGGTGACGTTCGCTTTAACTCCGGTGACCATTTCTGGGTCGAAGAGGTTTCTGACTGTGCAGACCAAGCGGTGGCAGATGATCGCCCTCCGCCAAGATGAAATTTGTTTCCGTTTCTGGCCAAGAGTTCGTTTGCATGTACTGATCTATGCTCTTGGGATCGTATTTCCTCCGATGCTCTCATCGTTTTGTTTCCCCAACAAGTCTGGTTCAGAGGTGTGCGTTTAGCCTTCTAAAGTGTCTGAAAGATTCTTGTTTTTAGGTGCCGTTTTGACCGGCTTAGTACTCTTTGTTTGTCGTTTCATTTCATGTTCTTATTTTTCAATAAAGTGAAGGCTTTTGATTCAAAAAAATCCATATTTAGGTAATTTCACCATCCTACACAACACAAGCACTTGAAGATGAGTATTGAGGCTGGGTTAATGAGATAATTGCCTAAAGTTTCCATCCTTATGTTAATATTTTTTATGATTTATATATTTTTTTATTATTTATTTTAACGATCAAAATTGAGTATAGACGAATATTATTATCAATGAAATTTGATTATTATTTTATCCACGGCATGAGTTCAATTTAATATATTTTTTTTGAATAATTTTTAATTAGAAGAAAAGAGAGAATTTGTTCCTAATAGGTTTTAAAACCACAATTTAAGAAAAATGAGAGATTGTCAACCGAAAACATTAACCAATCGTTGATAATTTAATATAATTTTTTTGAAAAACCCTAATTAGTTTTTTTTCTCCTTTAGCCTTAATTGTACTTGGTCTGCTCACCATCTGTGTTATATATGAAAAATATATGGCATGAAATTTAATTTCAAATGTGCTATAAATTAAATAATTCTATTTAGGTTGTATCTGAGAGCTATTATAAAAAATAATTATTAGTTTAATCACAATAAATATATTTTTCTTATAAAATTTATATTATTTTACGTAAACAATTAAATTTAGTTTTTAAATGCCGAAAACTTTGATTAAAATGAAATAACTTATCCAAACACAGCCTAGAAATGGTACCATTAATAATGTTATATGCCTTAAAATTACAGCAAGCTCTTTCCTATAATAAATAACAAAATATTTTAATTCACCTGGTTGGATTGATTTCTACTTAATGGGTCGAATGATATAAAAATCACATTAACGTTTTAATAGAACTAATGAATACTCTCAGTAAAAAAAATACTTTCTTTTTAAAAAATTTGAGTTTAAATAATTTTATTATAAATAATAGGCTTAACCGTCAAATAGGTGATCAAACTATGTTCTTTATTCCAGTTAGCTGTCCAAATTATTTTTCGGACCAAATAGGTACCTAAAATTTCATTACGTGACCATTTTAAGGTTCTCTGTTAATTCCCACCGTTAAAGGACACGTGTCAACTCCTAAAAAATTCAAAATTATATTAAAAATAAATAAAATTACTTAATTTTCAAAAAATCTCTAAGTTTTCCAGAGTTCACAAAATAGCCCCAAATTCCAAAATCCCTAACTCCCCAATACTTAAATCCCAATTTGGGTCTATTCCACCGTCGATTGTCACACCGCCGCCTACCACATCGGTCGTCGGACCATCACAACCATTTACCCCACCACCCCGTCGCCGGAAATTGAATGACGTCGTGCGAATCGTCAGAATTGTTGAATAGTTCTTTCGAACGATTCGCGATGAATGGCGGCAAGAGGGGCGACGAACAACATGTGGGTTGCTCGGCAAGAGGAGGGCGCTTCATTCCGTTGCCAGCAACGCGGCCAACGCAGGCGGGAGTGGTTGGATTTGGGGAGTTTAGAGATTTGGGGGCTATTTTGGGGATATTTGAAAATTTTAGGATATATTTTTATTTTGTTTTATTAATTTTATTTATTTTTAATATAATTTTGGATTTTTCAGGAGGTGACGCGTGGCATTAACGGTGATAATTTACGAGGAACCTTAAATGGGTCATGGAATGAAACGTTAGGCACCTATTTAGCTCGAAAAAGAGTTTGGGCACCCAACTAGAAAAAAGAGCATAGTTTGGGTACCTATTTTCCTATTAAACCTAAAATAAATATTTTATTATAAAATAAGTGTCTAGATTATTTATTTTTCTTTAGATGCCTAAAGCTTTTTAGGCAACGTAAGCCATTAACATTTTATTTCGTTAACATTTTTAAGGTTGTTCCGTTAAAAAAATCGGCATCCAATCATTACTTGACACATGACATAATTTTTAATTTGTTCTTTATTTTTATAATTTTAAAATCTAATTTTTTTTATTAAAAACCTCATTTTTTCATTTAAAAACCTCCAAAGCCCATAAATTTTATCTACAGTTGCCGAATCAACCACCATCAACAACCCATTCTTTTTTCTATTCCTCACTCTCTCCTTTTGGGTCACCTCTCTCTCGTTCGTTCCATTATCATTGAACGAAAACTCGTTAATACATTTATAGCCTCTTGTCATTCTTCATCTTTTTCCATCATTCATTGTCGTCGACATCTTTGATGAATCTTACTGGCTTGTTGCCGTAAAAAAACTCATATCCTCATCTCCTGGGATTAATCACGTTTCATTAGAGATGGTAAACGAGTCATTCTGGTCGGTTTCGGTTCATGTCATTTTGGGTCTGGCTGTATTCGGTTCATTAGTTCGGGTATGTTCGATTTTAGTTTGTGTATATGGCAATTTGATTCGAGTATCGGGTTGGTTCAATTCATTTCAGGTCGGGTCAAAATTGGATCAATAGGAGATTGTTGATTTCAGTTGGGTTTTCGGGTCGGGTCGGTTTTTTACACCCCTATATGACTTTATAAAGCTAATATATTTGACTTTTTGGTGAGTTGTGCGGGAGTTCACATCTCATCTTTCTTTATTTCTTCTAATATCTTTTATTTATTTCGGGTTGGCTTTGGTTCGAGTCAATTCGATTCAGTTGAAAATCAATTTGCGTCCATTTCGGTTCAACTAAATTCCGGGTCAGTTTATTTCGACTTTCAAGCCAAATTTGGATCATCATGTTCGAATTGATATCGAGTCTCGATTCGTATTACGATTCTCGGGTCAAGTTTGCCAAGTATACGTTTTATGAACTTCCAATTGTGTGAGGTTGTTTGGCTTTTTTAGTAATACTATGGATTTATGAGTTTTACGATAATTTATGGAAATTTTATTATTTTTAAAAGAAATTGAGATTTATAAATTTATATATAAATTTTTTAAAGAAATTAAAAAACTATATTACATGTAAAACTATGATTGAGTGATTTTTTACTACGGATAACAGTTAGATACTTAAAATGTAACATGATTAAAACTAAAAATTACTGAAAACTTTAGGATTTTTGGTGAGTTATGTAGGAGTTCACATCTCATCCTTCTTTATTTCTTTTAATATCTTTTCTTTATATCGGGTTGGCTTCGGTTCGAATTACTTTCGGTTCGAGTCCATTCGATTCAGTTGAAAATCAGTTTGCGTCCATTTCGGTTCAACTAAATTTAGGGTCGGTTTATATCGACTTTCAAGCCAAATTTGGATCATCATGTTCGGGTTGATATCGAGTCTCGATTCGTATTACGGGTCTCAGGTCAAGTTTGCCAAGTATACATTTTATGAACTTCCAATTGTTTGAGGTTGTTTGGCTTTTTTTAGTAATACTATGGATTTAGGGGTTTTACGATAATTTATGAAAATTTTAGAATTTTTAAAAGAATTTGAGATTTATAAATTTATATATAATTTTTTTAAATAAATTAAAAAACTATATCACATGTAAAACTATGATTGAGTGATTTTTTTACTACGGATAACAATTAGATACATAAAATGTAACATGATTAAAACTAAAAATTATTAAAACGTCGTTTTTAATAATTAAATATTATATTATTTTTTCGTAGTATCTGTTCATAAATATTTTAAACTTTTGACAATACACACAACTTGCAGACAAAGTGATTGAACCTATCATCCACTTTGAACCCATCGTCTGCTTCTCTAGTGGGACCACTTGTTGGGTTCTACTTTATATAATAGTTAAATAATATAATTTTAAAACTGTGTACGGATTTTGAGAAGGAATAATGGCAAACCCTAACCCTAGTGTACGGACACTAAAACTGCACAATGAGAACCTTAACGGCCGTCTACCGGAAGGATTGCTTCGGTCGTTGCAACGGATGCGTCTGATAGTTTCTGGCTGTAGGCCCTAACAGTTGAGTCTAGTGAGATCTATGGTCCCCCTAGTGTTACCCATGGTATTCTTTCTGCTAGAAACCCTAATTAAGGGGTGGTATTAAAGGTGGATTCTGGTATCGCCTTGGTGGATGAAGAACAACAACATGATGTGAGTTTTGATTTTCCTCTGACACTGGAGAGACCGGGTCCTTCGATTTCTATTGAAGAACAGCGTGAGGCTAAAAAAGCGAAAAGCACGGAGCCTTCGACTTGCATGGATATGTAAGACTCCTGTGTAAGTGTCGTACATGGTAATAAGGGTGAGGTCAACGGTATTGTGATGATGGACACGTATGTAGCATTGAATGTTAGTGCTAGCCAAGGGGTTGATCGGGCGGAGCATTCAACGGCTGCTATTCCTTCGTATGCTGGTGCGTTAAAGAGTGTCTCTATCTTGTCACCATGCAATACGTTGCATATTGTGGAGGAAGAAATTATGGTTAATGCGGATGATGTCAAGATTGATCGTAGTGGATTGGTTCCCTCTATCCAATTCTCGGGAAAAGGGTGCACACTCTTATTGACTCCAGAATGAGGACTACAGTTGTAGTGCATTTACTTGGCAAAACTATAAGTTACAGGGCACTACATACTAGAATTCTGACATTATGGGCTCCGGTAGGTAATTTTCAGCTTATTGATCTTGACAATGACTACTTTCTGGTTAAATTTTTCAGGTGGCTAACTATACCAAGGTGTTAACCGAGGGTCTATGGACTATCTTTGGATGCTATCTAACGGTCTAGCCATGGAGTAGAGAATTCTCTACATCTGAAAAGCATCCTTCGCAGGTCATGGCATGAGTTCGGTTACCAGGTTTACTATTTCACTATTACAACAAGGCACTTTTTAGATGGATTGGAGATTTAATTGGTAAGGTAATTAAGGTTGATTATAATACAAAAGCTGGAGAGCGAGGGCGTTTTGCGAGACTGAAAGTCATTGTTGATTTCAATAAGCTTCTATCGCCAAGCCTTAACATTCATGGATTCAATCAGAAGCTTGAATACGAAGGCTTATCCTTAATTTGCTACAAATGTGGTGTATATGGCCATACTTAGGAATGGTATGGTAAATCAGAAGTATCAGATAAAACAACTGCAACTCTGAAGGCCTCTATACCCTTTAAGGATGAAGCAGACTTATATGGTCATTGGATGATGGCTACTTACAAGAATCGTCAGGTACGAAAGGACAATGGGCAGAAGAAAGTCGAAGATGGGGACCCCAGGAATGCTAGTTCTTCCTGGTTTCAGGTGCTGCAACATTTGGGTGAAGAAGTGTGGCTGAGTCATGTTGCTGGTGTCTCTAGTCCAGAGCCTACTTCCAGACCTAAGGTGAGCGACAAAGGGGAAAAAAGTGGTGGTGAGTAATACTTCGCTGGATACTGGAGTACTTAAGGCTTCGAGTAGCACTTTGCCAGTGGGTTCTGTGATCTCTCCGAGAGCTTGTAACACCCTAATTAAATCCCCAATTTGAAACCCTAATTCTGAGAAATCCTTAATTTTTAAAACCTAAATTAATTTGAGAATTTTAATTTTGAAACCTAATTTGATTTAGGGATTAATTTGGAGAAAATCGAAAGTTAAGTGACCTAATTGTTAAAACTAGAACTTTGAGGACCTTTTTGTTAAGCGGGTAAAAGTTGAAACCCTTGTTTCGCAATTTACCCATTCATTAGGGTAAAAAGCCTTGTATGGCCTTTCATCTGCCATATTTCCAAGTCAGTCGCATATCCCTCTCTTGTTTTTCCCTCTCCCTCAACCCATTTTTTCCGTTCAAGCTCCGATTAAGGGGCCGCCGTCGTTCCGAGGTCACTGGTGTGCTCACCGTGATCGCGCAACCGAAACCCAGGCTTGGGTTTGCTTGTTCGTTGTCATCTTCGCCGAGAAAAGGAGGCTGAAAGCCCTTCGACCCCTCGCACACCATCGTTCTTCGCCGAGTGAAGAGGTCGAAGCCTTTATATTTTCTTCACGCTGCCGTCTACGACCTCCTCTTCGTATTTTTCGGGTGGGTACAAGTTTTGACCGTCGTGGGTGTTGTTGTTGGTCAGGATCGGGCAGAATTCTGGCATGGCCGCTGTTGTTGGTGGCCGTCGTCACTGGGGAAGTTGTGAACTAGGGTTTTGGGGAGGGGAAATTAAGGGTTGTGAATTAGGGTTTTGACAAATCTGAATTGGGGGAAAAAATTAAGGTTTGTAAAATGGAAATTAAGGTTAATCTAATCTAATCTGGAGAAAAATGAACCGAACTGGACCTTGAACTGAACCAGGCCCTTAGCATAGAACTGAACTAGAACGTTTTACCAGACCGGGTGACGTTTGGAGTGATGTCATCCGCTGATGACATTGCTGATGCAAGCATACTGGCGTTAGTGATGATGTCATCATTGGTCATGATGATGTCAACATTGACCTTTTGAGGTCAAAATTAACTTTATGTTTTTCAACGCCCCAGTACCAGATTTGCAACCCGTTTTTTCAAATTCGAACTCGAACGGTCGTTTTTGGCCATTTGAATTAAATTATTCTTAGTTGAGAATTATGCATTCGAGATTCTGAATTGAGTTATTTTTTGCGTTCGGGTGACATCGATTCGGACACCGAGATTCTTCCTCCTCCTCCACCTAGTCGACCTCCCGCATCTCAGCCTTCGAGTTCCGCTCATATGTCTAATTAATTAAGTTTTTGTATAATAGTTGTGGCAGAGTAGGGAAATTTGACTTGGTGTTACCCTTGTCGGTGTCGATCATGTTTAGCCTGTTACTAGATCTGTGCGTGGGAGATGTCACTCTCGACGTTGAGCTATTATCTATATGAGGTGTGTTCTCTACTTGTGCTATATTATGTGTGTTGGTGTTGTATGATGTATGACTTGTGAGAATATGTTGTGATATGAGCTATGTGCTAAGCTTTGTGTAATTCTGTTAAGCATCATACATCAAAATTTGAATAACTTCTGTCGGATTAAATGCTCATGCATTTTTGGATTAATAATGTTTGCATTCGGACTAGAATCGGATTTCCATGTCATATCATTCGGGTTGGGAAATGTACAGAGGAAGATCAATGGTTTCACCTTTCGGGCTAAATTCCACTTCGGACTTGGTGATGATGTAGAGAGTGGTTTAGGGGAACCTTACTCTTCGGACGGTAATGTAGATAGGTTCGTGACATAGAATTAGGTGCATCGTGCTATGCATATTTGTGTATCTGATTGACTGTTGAAATGATGGTATGATTATTGTGTTGTTCTATTTATGCACTTTAGAGACACACTAAGCTTAATAGCTGACTCCCTCTTAGCTTCTATTTCAGATTCTCAGATATAGGAGTTCGGTACTTGGAGGACCACATTTTATTAAACTATTTACAGTTTTCAGTATGGATATTTTTAGATTTCATATTTATATAAGTTATTTTATTATTTGGAGATTTTATGTAATTTCGGTTATTTTTACATTTATTTGGGACTTTAAACTGTTTTTAGCATGCATGAGAATTTTTATGTGGGTTTTTTCTAAATAATTTATTTTGTGATGTTTTCATTTAAACGACCGCGTTTTTGAAAAATGGAATTTAATGTGAAACGACCCCGTTTTAATAAATAATTCAAATATTAAGTTTTCGAAACCTAATAATCATTTTACTTGAGGGACACATTTTCAACCTGACTTCTTAGATTTGGCCCATAACCCTTGGGTCAGGTTTAGAGGGTTATATTTAGTGGTATTAGAGCCTAGGTTCAGCTCTCAGACTGTGAGGCCCAAACAAGTTTTAAACTGAATTTGAACTTTGCATGCATGATAATGTTTTTGGGCAAATGGGTATTTTTGGGAAGTAATATTTTCAGAATTTTGATATTTTTTGAATAGAACTCCAAGTACCAAAACTGATCTTAACACTCTTTAACTTTTGTAGATAGACTACTATGCCACCTCGTAGGAACTCTATATTAGCGGCCAGTCGTGGTCGTGGTGGAGTGCGTAGTCGAGGTCGAGGTCGTACCGTAGTAGCTGAGAGCGGTGCTTCACAGTTTGTGGGAGCACAGTCGAATCATGATAATGTTCATGGTGTTAATGAGGAAGAGCAGGCCATGGATCAACAGCATGGAGCTCAGTAGACTAGAGCCCAGCAGATCGGGGCCCAATAGACTGGGGATCAACGGGCTGGTGGTAAGGATCAACCAACTCATCGAGCACATGGTGATAGACCACATAGTTCTAGAGACAGTGAGACTGTGGGCTTGGATAGTGCTGCAGTGCATAGGGAGTTGCTCGGTTACCTTCCTTCACTCTGAGGGTGTGAGGAAACCCATATCTACCGAGTTTCTGGCTGCCGGGATGAATATGTACGATGGGAAGATGGGTACAAATCTGGTTGATGTTGAGTATTGGTTGAAGAAGCTTCAAAGGTTGTTTGTTGTGATGGACTATCCTACTGACCAAAAGCTTAGGGATGTTGTATCATTATTGCAGGGTGAGGCTCAGAATTGGTGAGAGGCTGAGGAGCATGTTATTCCAGCTAGTCAGATTTCTTGGGACTATTTTCGACAGGCTTTCCATGACTGATATGTTGGGGTTGAGTATCTAGCAAAGTGTCGGGATGATTTTATGAATCTGAAGTAGAACGAAATGACTGTGAATGATTATGAGATTGAGTTTATGAGACTGATCCAATATGTTTTGGGGCTGGTGACTACAGAAAAGGAGAAATATGATTGGTTTCTAAAAAGGGTTGCACCCTTCGATTAAGGCGGGTGTGGCTCTGCATATGGATAATGAGTATAAGGAGATCACTAGGCGGGCTAGGATAGCTGAGCGGAATGAGGCGAAGTTGAAACTACTTGAGTCTTATGGTACTGATAGAGGTAGGAGGCAGTCGACTGCATCAGTTCATCATAGTCAGGGTAACCAGTCTAGGAAGAGAACCAGAGATGAGTTTGATCATCATGGTTATTCCAGAGCTAGACTGGTGACTTCCACTGTTCCGATCGTTAGTACCAGAGGTTCAACTAGTACCCGTGGGTGCCACAATGTTCCTTTTGCAAAAAGTGGCATCCGGCTGAGTGTAGGAGGTAGTCTGGGGCTTGTTTTCGATGTGGATCTTTTGAGCGTATTTTCAGGGATTGTCCGATTTTGCCTCCAACATCTTATGCTCCGAGTCAGTCTCAGTCATCTGTACAGACTCCTTCTAGAGGTAGAGGATATGGTAGATCTGCTGCTTCGGGTACCGTTGGTAGGGGTAGACCTGCTCAGAGTAGAAGATCTGCTAGTTTTGGGGCGAGACAGCCAGGTTTGGTCTATTCTACCAAGAGACATGAGGATTGCGATGAGCCAAACGTTATTGCCAGTACTTTTTCTATCCATTCTATTTTATACTTTTTTCTGCTTGATAATGGTTCGACTCATTCATATGTTGCGAGTTTTGTATCTGGGGGTCTTGAAATTCCTGTTGAGAGTACCGATAATGCTGTCACCGTACACAGTTCGGTGGGTAATCCTATTGAGGTTACCAAAGTGTACAAGAATTGTCCTCTTGAGCTTCAAGGAGAGATCTTTTCGGCTAATTTGATGGAGTTACCATTTGGGGAATTCGATCTCATTCTCGGTATGGATTGGCTATCCGTTCACCGAGTCACTTTAGATTGTGAAAAGAAGAGGGCAACTCCGAGGACCTTTGTTGATCGTGAGGTAGTTCTTGTTGGGGAGCGTAGGGGGTTTCTATCTAATGTTGTATCAACTCTCAAGGCTGAGAAGATGATCAAGATGGGGTCCATTGCCTTTCTTGTTTACATTCTTGATTTGAGGTAGTCCGATGTTGTATCAGCTCTCAAGGCTAAGATGATTCAGGTTGTGAGAGACTTTCTGGATGTATTCCCGGAAGAATTGCTTGGTGTATCGCCAAAGCGTGATGAGGTTGAATTTGGCATTGAGGTTTACCTGGGTTCAGCTTCTGTGTCTATGGCTCCTTATTGGATTGCACCGAAGAAGTTGAAAGAGTTGAAGGTGCAGTTGCAAGAGTTATTGGACAGATGGTTCATTCGGCCTAGTGTTTCACTATGGGGAGCTCATGTTCTATTTGTGAAGAAGAATGATGGGACACTTCGACTTTGTATCGATTATCGGAAGCTGAATAAGCTGACAATCAAGAATAAGTGTCCTTTTCCTCGTATTGATGATCTCTTTGATCGGTTCCGGGGAGCTACGGTGTTTTCTAAGATAGACCTGAGGTCTGGTTATTACCAACTCAAGGTTAAGGATTCTGATATGTTCAAAACAACTTTCCGGACATGCTACGGGCATTATGAGTTTCTTGTGATGCCTTTCGGATTGACTAACGCCCGTGTCGCGTTTATGGACTTGATGAATCGGGTGTTCCAACCTTATCTTAACCAGTTTGTTGTGGTCTTTATAGATGATATTCTGGTCTATTCCAAATCTGAAGCTGAACATGATGAGCATCTTCGGATTGTTTTACATACTCTTCGGGAGAAACAGTTGTATGCGAAGTTCAACAAATGTGAGTTTTGTCTTTCGGAGGTTGTATTTCTAGGACATGTAGTGTCAGCTGCAGGTATTTAGGTTGATCCGAGGAAGATTGAAGCCATTATGAGCTGGAAGCAGCCCAAGAATGTTTCTTTGACTAAACTTCTGAAAAAAGGTATTCCCTTTGTTTGGGCTGAGGCCCAACAGTCTAGCTTTGAGAAGCTCAAGACCGTGTTGATTGAAGCACCGATTTTGACCCAGCCTGAGCCTGGTAAGGCTTACACCGTTTACAATGATGTTTTTCATACTGGATTGGGATGTGTTCTGATGCAGGATGGGAATGTAGTGGCTTATGTGTCCCGACAGTTAGAACCGCATGAGTGCAACTATCCTACCTATGACTTTGAGCTTGCTGTCATGATTTTTGCTCTCAAGATCTGGAGACACTATCTCTACAGAGAGAAGTGTTATATCTTCACAGACCATAAGAGTCTAAAATATATCCTCACCAGAAGGATCTTAATCTGAGACAACGTCGTTGGGTAGAACTTCTCAGGGATTATGATTGCAAGATTGAGTATCATCCGGGCAAGGCTAATGTTATTTCTGATACCTTGAGCCGTAATGCCATTTCAAATTTGAGAGCTATGTTTGCTCGGATGAGTTTGTATGAGGATGGCAGTTTGTTGGCAGAACTTCGGGTTATTCCTACATTGATTTTTGATATTCGAGCTGAGCAGCCTAGTGATCCGTTTTTGATGCATCATATCAGAGAGGTACATGAAGGTACATCTCGAGATTTCTCAGAGAGGTGCATGAGGTATTATGTTTTCGTGGTCGGTATTGTATTTCGAGGAAATCTGGTTTAAAACAGGTTATTCTTCGTGAGGCCCATGACAGTTCTTATTCTATGCATCCTGGTGAGGACAAGATGTATAAGAATCTCCGTGCGAGGTATTGGTGGAAGGGTCTCAAGCGTGATGTTGTGGGGTTTGTGTCCAAGTGTTTGACATGTAAGAAGGTCAAAGTAGAGCATCAACGTCTATCTAGGTTGTTTCAGCATACTGAGATCCCTCAGTAGAAATGGGAGAACGTGACTATGGATTTTGTCAGTGGTCTTCCTTTGACTTCGTCAAAGAAGGACTCTATTTGAGTTATAGTAGATTATTTGAATAAGTCCGCGCACTCCATTCCTATTTGAGTCGACTATTCCTTGAGTAAGTTAGCTCGACTCTATATCTCTAAGATTGTTCGCCTTCATGGGATATTGTTATCTATTATTACTGACCGGGATTCGAGGTTTACATCAAAATTTTGGAGAGCTCTGCATACTGCTTTGGGTACTCAGTTGAGTTTTAGCACTTCTTATCATTCGCAGACTGTTGGGTTTTACGGTGCTTGATTCCTTCAACCGTTCTTGCTCGCCAAGTGGTGGAGAAGTGGAATTTTAGGTGCAAGTGGTGTGGAAGCTAAAAAGATTAAGGACACAATGATTTATAGTGGTTCAACCTTCTAACCAAGGTCTACATCCACTACCTTAGCTTCATACTAAAGATTTCCAATCAATCCACTATTGATTCGTCCCCTTTTCTAGGCTTAGGAGGAAACCCTTATACACCGATCAAGCTTTCTACCCAAAGCCTTGATCAAACCCTCTTTACAAGAGAAAAGATAAGCAAACTCAAATCCCTCTAATAGGTATTTGTTTGCACAATTTAGCTCTCACCAAAAACCTAAAACACTTGAGCAAATTTAACAATTTTGGCTCACTAGTGTTTGTCTATACAAATAAATGACAAATAAGCACTAAGACAATTTCTTGATCATTTGTTCTTGACAATTGAAGCATTAACCATTACTTGATGCTTGGAGGTCCCTTTAATACACCTTATTGAGTTTGTAGTCATTACTAGCCATTGGGGTTGAATTGGAGCCGTTGGAGACTTTATTTCCCATCTTAAATGCTGTTCTGCAGCCTTCTGTATCGATATGCGTGGACCCGTATCGGTACGGCCTTCATCAGAAACTAGCTGTTGGGCTCTTTCCAGCCTAGGCGTATCGATACGCTTGAGGGCGTATTGGTACGATATGACATTTAAAAGGCCGTTGGGAAACTAGCCGTTGGGGTTGTTAAAATGGGGATCGATACGCTTACCAGGCGTATCGAAACGATCCCTCACCGTATCGAAACGGCAAAGCCTGTTTCGATACGAGTTTTGGCAGTGACCAAACCTGGGCAAAAAGGTATCGATACTAGTTATACCGTATCGGTACAGGCTACTTGAAAATTCAAGTTTGGCTATTTTAAATCATGAAAAACTTTGCCAAAAACCTTTTAAGATCCCTCAAACATAAATTCAAGTTGTTTGGACTTAAAGACAAGTTTTGAATTCTTTTCAAATTAGTCCAAAACATTTTTCAATTATTATATCAGAACCTTATTTCTACACAGACTGATGGTCAGTCTGAGCGGGTAATTTAGATTCTTGAGGATATGCTGAGGGGTTGTGTTCTTAATTACAGAGGTAGTTGGGAGGATTTCTTGTCGCTTGCTGAGTTCGCCTATAATAACAGCTATCAGGCTAGTATTAAGATGGCACCGTATGAGGCTCTGTATGGACGTAAGTGTCGTTCCCTTATTGGTTAGACCGAGTTGAATGAGCATAGATTGTTGGGACCTAAGATCGTACATGAGGTTGAGTAGACTGTCAGATTGATTCGGGATCGGCTTAATGCTGCTTTTGACCGGCAGAAATCTTATGCCGATTTGAGACGTCGGGATATCGAGTATGAGGTGAGTGATCAGGTTTTCTTGAAAGTATCTCTATGGAGGAAGGTACTTTGATTTGGTCGGAAAGGTAAGCTGAGTCCTCGTTACATTGAACCTTATCGAATTATTCGTCGGGTTGGACCAGTTGCCTATAAGCTTGAGTTACCACCTGAGCTTCAGCGTATTCATGATGTCTTCCATGTCTCTATGTTGAGACGCTAATATGCTGATCCATCTCACGTTCTTCTAGTGGAGGAGATTGAGATCCGTCCTGACTTGCGTTTTGAGGAGGAACCTATTGAGATTCTTGCTCAGGACAAGAAGGTTTTTAGGACGAAGACCATTAAGATGGTTAAGGTCTTGTGGCGTGGACGTAGTCATGATGAGGGTACATGGGGGCCCAAGGCCGTTGTCAGAGCCCAGTATCCGTATCTCTTTGATCCAGGTAAATTTCGAGGCCAGAATTTCTTTTAAGGAGGAGAGAATTGTAACACCCTAATTAAATCCCTAATTTGAAACCCTAATTTGGAGAAATCTCTAATTTTTAAAACCTAAATTAATTTGGGAATTTTGATTTTGAAACCTAATTTGATTTAGGGATTAAATTGGAGAAAATCGAAAGTTAAATGACCTAATTGTTAAAACTAGAACTTTGAGGACCTTTTTGTTAAGTGGGAAAAGTTGAAACGCTTGCTTCGCAATTTACCCATTCATTAGGGTAAAAAGCCTTTTATGGCCTTTCATCTGCCATATTTCCAAGTCAACCGCATATCCCTCTCTCGTTTTTCCCTCTCCCTCAACCTTACTTTTCCGTTCAAGCTCTGGTTAAGGGGTCGTCACCGTCTGTTCGCCATTCCGAGGTCACCGGTGTGCTCACCGTGATCGCGCAACCGAAACCCATGCTTGGGTTTGCTTGTTTGACGTCGTCTTCGCCGAGAAAAAGAGGCCGAAAGCCCTTCGACCCCTCGCGCACCGCAGTTCTTCGCCGGGAGAAAAGGTCGAAGCCCTTGGGTTGTCTTCGCGCTGCCGTCTACGACCTCCTCTTCGTGTTTTTCAGGTGGGTATGAGTTGTGACCGTCATGGGTGTTGTTGTTGGTCAAGATCAGACAGAATTCCGGCGCGGCCGCTGTTGTTGTTGGCCGCCGTCGCCGGGGAAGTTGTGAACTAGGGTTTCGGGGATGGGAAATTAAGGGTTGTGAATTAGGGTTTTGACAAATTTGAATTGGGGGAAAATTAGGGTTTGTAAAATGGAAATTAAGGTTAATCTAATCTGATTTGGGGGAAAAATGAACCGAACTGGACCTTAAACCGGTCTGAACCTTAAACCGGTCCTTGAATCGAACCAGACCCTCAGCACAGAACCGAACTGGACCGTTTGACCAGACCGGGTGACGTCATCCGCTGATAACATTACTGATGCAAGCATGCTGACGTTAGCGATAACGTCATCGTTGACCATGATGACGTCCGTGTTGACTTTTTGGGGTCAAAGTCAACTCTATGTTTTCCGACGCCCCAACTCCAGATTTGCAGCCCGTTTTTCCAAATTTGAACCTGAACGATCGTTTTTGGTCATTTGAATTAAATTATGCTTAGTTGAGAATTATGCATTCGAGATTCTGAATTGAGTTATTTTTTACGTTCAGGTGACATCGATTCAGACATCGAGATTCTTCCTCCACCTCCACCTGGTCGACCTCCCGCATTTCAGCCTTCGAGTTACGCTCGTATGTCTAATTAATTAAGTTTCTGTATAATAGTTGTGGCATAGTAGCGAAATTTGACTTAGTGTTACCCTTGTAGGTGTCGATCATGTTCAGCCTGTTACTAGATCTGAGCGTGGGAGACGACACTCTCGACGTTGAGCTGTCTGAGGTGTGTTCTCTACCTATGCTATATTGTCTGTGTTGTTGTTGCATGATGTCTGACTTGTGAAAATATGTTGTGATCTGAGCTATGTTCTATTCTTTTGTGTAATCCTGTTAAGCATCATACATCGGAATTTGAATAATTTATGTCGGATTAAATGCTCATGCATTTTTGGATTAATAATGTTTGCATTCAGACTAGAATCGGATTTTCATGTCATATCATTCGGGTTGGGAAATGTACAGAGGAAGATTAGTGGTTTCACCTTTGGGCTGAATTCCACTTCGGACTTGGTGACGATGTAGAGAGTGGTTTAGGGGAACCTTACTCTTCAGACGGTAATATAGATGGGTTTATGACATAGAATTAGGTGCATCATGCTATGCATATTTGTGTATGTGATTGACTGTTGAAATGATGATATGATTATTGTGTTGTTCTGTTTATGCACTTTAGAGACACACTGAGCTTAATAGCTGACTCCCTCTTAGCTTTTATTTCAGATTCTCAAACATAGGAGTTTTGTACTTGGAGGACCACACTTTATCATACTATTTACAACTTTCAGTATGAATATTTTTAGATTTCAGATTTATATCAGTTATTTTATTATTTAGGGATTTTATGTAATTTCGGTTACTTTTACATTTATTTGCGACTTTAAAATGTTTTTAGCATGCATGAGAATTTTTATGTGGATTTTTCTGAATAATATATTTTGTGATGTTTTCATTTAAACGGTCGCGTTTTTGAAAAATGGAATTTAATGTGAAACGATCCCATTTTAATAAATAATTAAAATATTAAGTTTTCAAAAACCTAATAATCATTTTACTTGAGGGACACGTTTCAACCCGACTTCTTAGATTTGGCACATAACTCTTGGGTCGGGTTTAGGGGGGTTAAAGAGCTGGTTCGAGTCGCGATACTGTTTCTGAACAACATATATTCGGGGAGGTGTCGGTGGTGGTTGGGCCTAGGATAAAGGAAGTGATGGTCAGATCCGACATTCAGGGAGGGAATCATACATCGACAAACATTTTGGAGGAAGGTCAAGAATTAAATGGTCAGTCGGGCAGTGCTGTGAGAGGTAACGAGGGTGTAAAACTAAGGCGTAAAAAGGATACATCGAGCAAGAGTCTGAAAATTCAGAAGAATCCTGAGTTTAAAACTCCGAAAAATCCTTCTATTTTGGAGTGGATGAATAATGCTCTTGCAAAACCTAAGGTAAATAAGGGTGTGAAGGATGTGATTGTGTCTCCGCTTGGGGTCAAGCTGATGGTTGATCAACAACCGTGTGCTATGGAGGTGATGCATCCGGGTAGCAGCCAAGGCACAGATCTGCCTAGCTCCCAGCCCGAGATGGCGAGTCAAGAGGGATTGATTGCCACAATACCGGGTGATCCCGATGCTAATACCTTGTAATAAGGTACTACTATTCATTATTAATTTTTTAATGACTAATGTTCTTTGTTGGAATGCACATGGTGTGGCTAGCCCTGAGTTTTAACGATATTTTAAGAATCATTTTAGGATAAACGACCAACAATTGGTGGCGTTGATAGAGCCGCACATTAGTGGGCCACATGTGAATATGGTTGTTGTGAGACTTGGTTTCCGAACTCGTATAGAGTAGAAGCACATGGTTTTAGTGGTAGGATTTGGCTTCTTTGGAAAGATTCTATCTCGGTTTCAGTTGAAAGAATATCAAACCAATTTATTCGTTGTCGTGTGATTTTAGTGGACTCGTCGGATTGGTTTTACTTTACTGCTGTTTATGCAAGTCCTAATGCAACATCTCGTCGTTCTCTCTAGAGTCTGCTTGAAACTCTTAACCCTGGGAATGACGTGGCTTAGCTCTTTAGTGGAGATTTCAATTCGACTTTGAGTTGAGAAGATTGTAATGGTGGTGCGCATAATGGTTCAAGGGTTAATGGACTATTTTCTAACTTTGTCTTTAATTTGGGCCTTTTTGATGCTGGTTTTTTGGGGCCTAGATTCACTTGGTGCCACGATAATTTGCGTAAGCGCCTGGATCGTTTCATTGTTAATTTTGCCCGATATTCACGGTTCAGGGACTCTTTGGTGGTGCATTTAGATCTACTAGGTTCAGATCACATACCTATTCTGATGAGAGCAAGTATGATAGTGGCATCAGCTTTGTCTCGCCCATTTCGATTTCTTGCCTGCTGGTAAGACCACCCCGATTTCGGTAACTTCTTGTGCTCTCGTTGGTCTGAGGACCGAGATGTGGAGGAGAATGTTGCTGAGTTTTCTTCAAAGGTAGGCGTGTAGAATACCTCGGTCTTTGGGCATATCGAACTTAAGAAACGTCGACTTATGACACGTATCAAGGGCATCGATCGAAAATTGGAGTCTTGGTCATCAGCATCATTGAACCGACTATGTGGTAATTTAGTCTTGCAATTGGAAGATATGTTGAATCAGGAAGAATCTCTTTGGTTTCAATGATCTCGTACACAATAGATTTCTCAAGGCAACAGAAACACCAAGTATTTCCATGCATGTGCCGCCAATAGAAAGAGAAAGAAGCTCGTGACTTCTCTTCTGCTTGAGGATGGTTCATGAAGCTCTTACCAGACGGAATTACGCATGTTAGCTGTCTCTTTTTTTCGAGATCTCTTTACTACTTCGACTGAAGTTGTGCCAAGGTTTTCTATTGTTAGAATGTTTCGTCAGTTATCTATGTCGGAGCTACATGGGTTATCTCAACCAGTGACGGGTCAGGAAATTCGAGATGTGGTCTTCTCTAAGAGTTCTTTCAAAGCCTCGGGGACAGATGGGATGCATGTTGTTTTCTATCAGAAGAATTGACACTTGGTGGGTATTGGCATTTACGCAAAGGTCAAAAGCATTTGAGGGGGTAGCGACATGTGTGCTTCTTTGAATAGTACGATGTTGGTTTTGCTTTCGAAGGTGGAAAGCCCGGAAATCATCTCTCAATTCTGACCTATTATTCTCTGTAATGTGATCTATAAAACGGTGACCAAGATTATTGTCAACAAATTAAAACCGCTTTTGCCATCTTGGACATCAGACAATCAAACGAGCTTTGTCCCTTGCAGACTTATTATTGATGATATTACCATTGCCCAAGAAGTTATTCATTCCATGAGGTGAAAGAAGGGGTATGTAGGGTGGATGACGTTAAAGATAGATTTAGAAAAGGCGTATGATAGGCTTGAATAAAGTTTTATTGCTGACACGCTTTCTGATATTGGTATTCCGGTTGGACTACGTAATTTTGATAATGACTTGTGTTTCTTCTGTTTCGACCCAAGTGTTATAGAAAGACTCTATCTCGGAATCTTTTACTCCATTCAGAGGTATCCAACAAGGGGATCCTTTGTCACCTTACTTGTTTGTGTTATGCATGGAGAGGCTTACGCATGTGATCCAAAATGAGATTACGATTGACAATTAGAGGCCAATTCGTTTACCTCGATGTGGGCATCCTTTGTCGCACCTATTCTTTGCAGATGACTTGGTGATATTTGCTTAGGCGACGTTAGATCAAGCTAATGTTGTTCAAAGAGTGTTGGATGGGTTCTGTGCTAGCTCTGGACATAAGGTGAGTACGGCTAAATCAAATCTTTTTTTCTCTAATAACGTGTCTACTGAGTGTAGAGGGGAGTTGTGTGGCATCTTTGGTTTTGGGGAGGTGTGTGATTTGAGCATGTATCTCGGTGTTCCTTTTCTCCACAATAGAGTGATGAAGGAAACACATGAGTATATCATTCAAAAAATTCGCGACAAGTTGACTAGTTGGAAAGCTAAGAATCTTTCCTTGGCTGGTCGTATTACGCTTGTCAAATATGTGCTCTCTTCTATACCAGCTTATACGATGCAGTCAATTCTTCTATCTAAGGGTGTGTGTGTGCTGATATTGAAATCCTTATTCGCCGTTTTCTCTGGGGTGGTTCAGATGAGAAGAGAGGATTTTCCTTGGTGAAGTGGGAAAATATTTGTAAACCTATTCCGGACGGGGGCCTTGGTATTCGTTAGGTGTATGCTCAAAATGAAGCTTTCCTCATGAAAGTGGCTTTTCGGCTTTTGTCTCTCTCGGACCAGCTCTGGGTTTAAGTGCTTAGGACAAAATATAATTGGTGAGATGATGTCCCTTTGTCAATTTCCCGTGTTGGGTGCTCTCGGCTTTGGCTCGGTCTCTCTAAGATTTGACAAGATGTTCGAAGTAGGGTTGCGTGGTGCTTGGGTAATGGCTCTAATGTGCGTTTTTGGTTAGACTCTTGGGTCGGAAATCTTGGTCCATTGATAGATCATGTAAACGATCCATGACGTGTACGTGATATCAACAGCTCGCTAGCGGTTATGGTTACTTCGAATGGTGAGTGAAATTGGGTAGAGTTGGAGGAAATGGTTCTGCCTACCATTCTCTTACATGTTGCTGCGATTAAACCTCCATTAAGGTCTTCAGAACTAGGTGTGCCAAGATGGAAATGGGATCCCCTTTCAAAATTGACAGTTTGCTCAGCGTATAATATTAAAGATTCTACTCCTTATGCGGTTCATAACAAAGGTTGGAATCTTATTGCCGGTTTTAAGGGCTCGCCTAGAGTTCATTCCTTTCTATTGGGATCGAATTATGTCTAATGGTGAGAGAGTTTGTCGTCATTTGGTGGAGGATGTCAACTATCAATCTTGTGGTGCGAATATGGAATCAACGCTTCATGTTCTTAGAGTTTGCCCTTCGACGTTAGCGGTATGGTCCTTAGTTATCAAGCCTGAGTTTATGAGTGTATTTTACTCCATATCTTTGTAGGAATGGATCAAAGTAAACTTGCAGGGTGCGTGTCGTTTCCCCCTCGTGGCTTTGAATTGGGACCTGCACTTTGGTTACATTTGTTGGTTGCTTTGGCGACAAAGGAATGAGCTGATTTTCTGCCCAGATGAATGGTCGTTCGAATCTATCTTGGTGCACTGTAGACGCCTTGTGGAGGAGGTGGCTGTGGGATGTGCTCGAGGAAGCACTGCGATTTCCAGGTCTGTACGTGGCACCAATTGGGCTCTTTTAGTTCGATGGTTGACCCCTACGGACGGTTGGATGAAATTTAACTCCGATGGACCTTATCGTGCGGATTCCGGGGGTGTTACGTGTGGAGGAGTGTTAAGAAATAAGCATGATGACTGGGTTATGGGGTTCACCAAGAGCATTTGGTAGATGCTCTCGTGATTGAAGCTGAGTTGTGGGGTGTTTATGAGTGTCTATGGCGTGCTTGGGAGCTTGGGGTGAGTCCGCTATGGGTGGAATCAGATAATGCAGCTGTCGTGACTGTCTTAAGGGACCGCGCCTTGCCTTAATGCAAGACTTCTATTGTTCATCATATCTGGAAGCTTTTTGGACCGTCAATGAGAAGTTAAGCTTTCATCGGTTATGCGTGAGGGTAACAAAGTTGCTGATGCTTTTGCTCGGTTAGCTTGGTCACTTCCGTTCGGAAGCCATGAGTTTGTAGAACCACCTCGCTCTATTTTGGATATTGTTCAGTCAGAGGTTACGACCTAAGTCTTGTATGTACTGATATTATCATTAGCACTCTTTTCCTCCCTTAAGTTTAGAGAAGTTTTTTAATCAAGCTTTTGGTAATATTTTACTCCATTTTAATCGAAAAAAATAATTTTAAAACAATTAGATAGTTGAACCTGCGTTCAGTATAATCTATATAAAATATTACCACTTATGACCATTATATTTTATTATATAAAACGTTTTTCTCACGTTCACAATATAGTTATAATTAAAAATAATTCGTTTTCTAAAATTTATGATTGATTATTTTTTATGGTATAATTATGTTTAATAATTTTATTAATTTAAAAACTATTTTTTCACCGAGTGATAGAATTCTTATTTTCCTTAAATATTTTTTAAAAACATATATTTTTAATTATAAGCAGATAATATCTTATAATTATTCTAATACTATTTTTTTGAATAAATTATCCTAATACTATTTTTTTGAATAAATTATCCTAATACTATTAATCTCCGGCCAAATTCCAAAGTACATTTCTGAAATTCCTGATTTGCCCCTTGCCTAGCAAAACCAGTTTTCCCCTTTTCCCACGGGCACACCCCATCGTTCTTCTCTCTTAGCATTTCCCTTAACTTGCAGCGCTCTCTCTCTCTCTCTCCAACAGATTCAGTCAATCGAACGGCCGCCGATCACCGCCCATGACTCTGATGACTCCTCCACCGTTAGATGTAACCATCCAATCCTTCACTCTTGTTTTATCCCCCTTTTTAGTTTCACTTCAATTCAGTTTCGATCCCCGTAACGCAGCGCTTTTCAACTCTCTCAATGCTTCTTGCCATCCAGCTTGAAAGAGGAAATTCATCATCATCTGCGAGTCCATGGTTGGATTCCTAGGGTTTTGATCAGCAGATCCGAACTGTTCCTCTCATTTTTTGTGTTTCTGTTTTTGTTTTGCAGCAGGAGGATGATGAGATGTTGGTCCCACACAATGACTTCGTCGAAGGTCCTCAGACATTGGAAGGTGAATTTTTCAATTCAATTATTTTTCTCTCCTCTGTTTGTTTCTCAAGAAACTGAGAGTTAGTTGAATTTCATTTAAATAGACGAATCCTTTTCTTTTCTATTCTGTTTTTAGTTTCAGCTGAATGAAATGCGATAATCTATGAATATTCTATGCTTCTGTTTTCATTAATAATTCATTTACATGATGTATTCTTATGCTTTGCATTTTGAACTTTTGTATTATTTATTATCAGTGGCGAAGGAAGCTGCAAGTAAAGTGGATGCACAAGCAGTGGATGATCCGCCGTCAGGAAGGTTTACATGGACGATCGAGAATTTCTCGAGGCTTAATACTAAGAAGCTCTACTCTGACATATTCTTTATTGGAGGCTACAAATGGTAGTTTTAGTTGATCAATTTGTGCTTTTGGAGTTCTAGCTAACTTGTCTTTTGCATTGATATATCTATAATATTTGCTTTAAATCCTATTTCACAGGCGGATACTTATTTTCCCCAAGGGTAACAACGTTGATCATTTGTCAATGTATCTTGATGTTGCGGATTCATCAACTTTACCTTATGGATGGAGTAGATATGCACAGTTCAGCTTAGCCGTCTGCAACCAAGCACATACTAAGTATACAATTAGAAAAGGTATACCTGGCACTGGCAGTACTGGAATTCTTATGATTTGATTCCTTTATATAGCATTTCTTTTAGCATATTATACTGTTTGTAAGCTTGTTATTGGCATTGTTTCTCTTCATGAATTCTTTACTTTGAGTGTTAGTTTGTGCATCCATTTTATACAGTTCAAGTTCTGTTCCTTTTCCTCCTCTTCTTTTAGAAATGACCTAATACTGTCATTATATGTAGCTTGTGTCTTGCAAACACTCTGTCTAAGTGTATCCTAGATTGAGATTTATTTTATTTTAATTTTTGTAAATGGAGTTTGGGAATGTTCATTTCTTTGGACTCTCCCACTCATTTTATTCAGAATTTTCTTTTTGAAAATTGAAACATTGGGTGGATGCCTGATTGATGTAGCATTTTCTTATTTTCTAGTATAATGTAGAACTTTAAAATATTTTAATTTACTTATGCAAGTTTGAAGTTAAACTTTTAGTATTTTTGCTGATTCTAAGCTTTCTAGGAGTTTATAGTTATAAATTTTCCTCAAGCCTTGGACTTAGTTTTAAAAAGCGCGACTAGGCGCGCCTAAGGTGCTAGGCGTATGGAGGCGCGGAGGAAAACGCTTCTGCCTGTAAAGGCGCAGCGAGATACCGAAGGCGCAAGGAGGCGCCGGGAGGCGCGCGCCTTTCTGAAGGCACTAGGCGCGGCGCTTTTTGCGCCTTTGGGAAGAAGATGAGAAAACCCGTGCTTTCCTTTTGTTTTTTACTTCATTACTCTGTTCTTTAGTTTCTTCTCTCCTTTGAGTTGAAGAAGACGAAGAAGGGAGTTTTTTAATATTCTTTAATTTGTCTCGATTTCCTAAGTGCTCAGTTGTGGTACAGCTGGCCATTAAGGGTAAAGCCTTTCCTTTCATTTTATTTTTCTTTAATTATTATTTATGGCTCTTGTGATGCCCAAAAAAATGTTCTAATGACAGAACCATTGCCTCTTTCTTTTTTTATTTTATTATCATTTTTTTAAAAATAGGGTTTTTTTACTGCTTTAATATAATAAAATAAAATTTATTTCTAATTATTAATTTAAATAAAATATTTTAATACTAATTTTGATGTCAATTAATATAATAAAATAAAATTTATTTCTAATTATTAATTTAAATAAAATATTAAAATTATATATTTAAGTAATATAAACTTATTAATATATTAAAATATTTATTTTTAATAGTTTTTAAATCTACATCTAGTTGAAGTATTTTGATTTTAAGCATCTATAAATTATTACAAATATATACTTATTAGCTATTTTCATCACTTAAAAAGGATATAGGTTTTTTAATTTTCCTTTTATTTTTTATTTATATTTAAATTAATATAAATAATATATTTATATTATTTAATATAAGGGGCGCCTCACCTACAAAAGGCAAGCGCCTTCGCCTAGCGCCTAGCGCTTCGGCTCCAGAGACCTTTAGCGCCTCGGTGCGCCTAGCGCCTCTTAAAACTAAGGCCTTGGATAATCTTCATATTTTAAAAATTTTGCTTCTTCACTGGAACCTTATTTTAGACAGTTAAGATATGCTTGAACTGCATACTTGTTACTTTCTAAAAAGCCTTTGGTTTTGAATTATGAGCTTTTTTCTTGTGGCGTGGTTGTCTAACTAATCCTGATACTCTTAATCTGGTTAGTGTTGCTATTAACGGCCTTGATTGAGTTTCTCACTTTGCTATACATGCCCTGTTCTCCCTCTCATGACCTGCAAATTATAAGTTGATATGGTTTTCCAGCTCATTTTCTGACCAATTTAGCTTTCTGAAAATAAGATATTTTGTATTGGCTCAAAATTCAGTCTTGCAACCGGCTCAAGTCCTGATCCCTTTTGGCATTAAACTGGCCATGGTATGGATCCATTTGAATAAAATGCCCTTGTTTTTCCTACATTGGGATTAGATGTTCTAACTACCTCAATATAGAGGCATCAAGTTGTACTCCTTGATATCTATTAAAGGAACATTTTGGCATTAGAGCAAATAAGTTCTCCACATTTTTACTTTATATTCTTTTTTTTGTCCTTTGTTCACTAAGTTTGTTGAACTGCTTTTACTTTTTATCTTGAAATCAATGTGAAAAAATTGTGGGCGAGAACGGAGATATTATTTTGGTTCTTTGTTTCTTGATAGATTTGGAGTGTGATATATTGTGCGGGCTTTTCTATAATTTATTGGAATTCAGAAGAAAGAGGAGGTGCATCGAATTTTAAAATGAATTTCCATAAAAAACGCTCTTCTGAAAGATTCGGAGTGTGATATAATGGGTGGATTCTTTATTTCTTGAATTGTCTTTGTGCCCACTTGTTTTTGATTTATCATATATGCTCAAATTTTGTGTGAGTGATTATTTGTTGTTCTCTACAGACACACAACATCAGTTCAATGCACGTGAGAGTGATTGGGGCTTCACTTCATTCATGCCTCTTGGTGAACTATATGACCCTAGTAGAGGCTTTCTTGTGAATGACACATGCGTCGTGGAAGCTGATGTTGCTGTGCGCAAGGTTGCTGATTATTGGTCTCATGACTCGAAAAAGGAGACTGGTTATGTTGGACTTAAGAATCAGGGAGCCACCTGCTATATGAATTCTCTTCTGCAAACACTCTATCATATTCCCTACTTCAGAAAGGTTAGCGTATTTATTCCTCACTACATTTCTTATAGTTAAAATTCTTGTGGAAGTTAAATGTTTGACCTTATACATTTCAGGCTGTGTACCACATGCCAACAACTGAGAATGACATGCCCACAGGGAGCATTCCATTGGCTTTGCAGAGTCTATTTTATAAGCTCCAGTATAGTGACACTAGTGTGGCAACCAAGGAGTTAACAAAATCTTTTGGGTGGGACACTTATGATTCTTTCATGCAGCATGATGTCCAGGAACTTAATAGGGTTCTTTGTGAGAAGCTTGAAGACAAAATGAAGGTATAGGGGTTTTCTTCAATTAGTATTTTTTGATTGCTTGCTTGTAAATTTGTTTAAAATGTCAGTAAAAGTTTCTTCTTTAAATTTATTTATTTATTTTGAAAACTGTCTCAGGGAACAGTCGTGGAGGGTACAATACAACAGTTATTTGAAGGGCATCATATGAATTATATTGAATGCATCAATGTGGACTATAAGTCAACAAGAAAGGAATCATTTTATGGTACAGATTTTAAGGTTACGACAGATGACTAGATTGTTAAAGATAGATATTCTGGGGCTTATAATTTAACACAATTATCTGTAGATCTTCAGCTTGATGTGAGAGGCTGTAAGGATGTTTATGCATCTTTTGATAAATATGTTGAAGTGGAGTGTCTTGAAGGTGACAATAGGTATCATGCTGAACAGTATGGTTTACAGGTAAGATGCTTTGGATCACCAGTTCATCTTTTTTACCTGGAAACCTATAACTTAGTAGTCAGATTCTACTTTATTATAAACTGTGGACTTCAATAAGTTGATTCAGATCTGCGTTTCTTTGGTTGGTCTGTATTGTATCTTCTATCGGGCATCTTTGTTTTAATATGATTGGGAAGCAGTCTGTTTTCCTCATGCTTTTTGGCTATTTCTTGACTATATGACTTTTAGTTTTCTTCATGGACCACTGGGCACAATGTTCTGTACTTGTTTGTTATACTTTCTTGCTTAAATATTCCCTATAAAGACGACGTTCAAAGAATTTCTGGGGGTTTTGTGCCTTTTTTCAGGATGCCAGGAAAGGAGTTCTTTTCATCGACTTTCCTCCTGTCCTTCAACTTCAGTTAAAACGTTTTGAGTATGATTTCATGCGGGATACTATGGTGAAGGTTAGTAGCTCAATGGGCAATTGAATATCTTGTTTTATTTTTCTGTTGCTTTTATGAATGCTATTCTTGTCTAGTCTGAATTTGGTTTGAAAAATTTACTCTTAAGCATTTACTACTGCATCTTCTATTGTAAGCATACTTAATTTATCCAGACTAGGATATGACTCTATATACAGCCGATTCTATATGGTGATATCCTGAAATGAATGTATTTGGCTTTTAATTTTTCTGGTTGTACACTTGTACTTCTTTCGTGTAAATCTGGTTCAGGAAAGATTCACTGAGATGATTTCTTATTTATATTTTGAAGTTCATTTCTCTCTTCTGAGATGGTGTTAATCTGAATTATTGCCTGTGTTGACTGTCTCTTATTATCCACAATTATGTTTAATGTAAGAATTTACTTCTAAAAGTAGTATTGAAACATCTTTTAAATTATCTTTAGAATTGCTAAGATGTTCCCCTTTGTTTCAAAATACAATGAGGATACCCAAATTATCAAACTAAAATAAAATGAGGATACTTGGATTGTTTCTTATTTGTTAATGCAATTATATACAGGAAAAAATATAATTTCCTGGAGTATTTCTATGTTGCAGTTAATATTTTCCTGAAAAGATTTAGTCCTAAGGTTATCCTCAACATTATGGGGACTTGTTTTCAAGTATATTCGTGCTGATTGTAGGCATCTTGTTGCCTGAGGTTTAATAGAATAAGTTATCTGGACAAACCCGTGCATCATTTGCATCTGGTTCTTTTAGCATTTTCTATTTTAGTTTAGAAGTTAACGATAATGGTTTATATACATTTTCCGAGATGATTTTTCTGTTTTTAAGTAAGTACACATTGCAGTACATAAATTTGCAGCCTTTGTTAGATAACATAGCTTTCAACCGTTTTGTGTCTTGAGTAAATGAATAGTATTACGAAGTGTATTAATTCTGCTTTTAACACGGGCTGATTATTTTTTGTTCATTATTCAGTAGCCAAAAAGGCATTTTCTCTTTACTTGTACTATAGAATGGCAAATTGGCAATCAATTTGCAATTGATTTAGATGGCTCTTCTGGAAACAAGAAGTAAGGAACCAAAAGGGGTGTCGTAAATTTTGTATGAAAGTGTGTGTGAGATGGTGTAAGATAAAAAGGTATCATAAATTCTGCTAGACCCTTCTGTTCTATTCTCTTATGTTCATGCATGTGCATGTCTATGCATTTGGCTCAAATCTGTCGTCTTTAATCTCTGATATCCATGGAAACATTTCTTTACTAACATTTTTGTAGAGAAACAGAACAAGAAGAAAAACAGAAAAGTAGTTTCTGTTATTAAAAGAATTCTGTCTTGAAAAATTACAACTAGTTTACAAACTATTTAAAGACTAAAGAATAGGACTTTTAGTACATTAGGAGTCCTACTTACAATAGACTTTTAACTCTAATCCTCTTAGGAGATTAACTCTAGATAGACTATTTACAACAAGTAAAAACTGTAATTACACATTAAGTAAAACTCTAATACTTTTCGGATAAGCTTACACTCCCCCTCAAGCTGGTGGGTATACATTGTATAATCCCAGCTTGAATAAAAACTTATCGAAAAGTGCTTTTGGCAGAGCTTTTGTAAGAACATCTGCTACTTGCTCTTCTGTAGGAACATAGTTTAAGGAAGCTATTCCATTTGTCAGTTTTTCTGCAATAAAGTGTCTATCAATTTCAACATGTTTGGTTCTGTCATGTTGAATAGGATTCTTGGCAATCTGTATAGTAGACTGGTTATCACATAACACTTCGAACTTCTCTTCTTGAACCATTCCTAGCTCTTTGAGTAGCTTCATCAGCCAAATTCCTTCACACATTCCAAGAGCTAAAGCTCTGTACTCAGCTTCTGCACTACTTCTTGACACAACAGTTTGCTTTTTGCTCTTCCAAGTCACTAGATTTCCCCAAACAAAAGAACAATAACCACTTGTTGACCGTCTATCTGTCAACTCACTTGCCCAGCTTGCATCTGAGAAAATTTTTACTGATCTGTCAAGAGTCTTTTTAAACATTAAGCCATGTCCCGGTGTACCCTTAAGGTATCTCAGAATTCTAGTAGCAGCTTCCATATGTTCTTGTCTAGGATCTGTCATATACTGGCTGATAATGTTTACCGGAAAAGCAATATCTGGTCTGGTCAATGATAAATAGATCAATTTTCCCACCAACCTTTGATAAAGTCCCTTGTCAGCTTTAGGACTCGACTCTTCTTTGCTGAATTTTAAACTTGCATCCATGGGAGTGTCAGTTGGTTTACAGCCCAACATTCCAGTCTCAGTAAGTAGGTCCAGAACATATTTCCTCTGGTTAATAACCAAACCTTTGCTTGATCTTGCTACCTCCATGCCTAGAAAATATCTGAGCTTTCCTAGGTCTTTCATTTCAAACTCCTTGCTCAATAAAGCTTTCAAGTAGTTTATTTCTTCCTCATCATCCCTTGTCAAAATTATGTCATCGACGTATACTATTAAGATAACCTTTTTGTTATTGGAGGTTACCTTAGAGAATAGAGTATGATCTGCCAACGACTGCTTGTATCCACCTGTCAAAACAACTTTGGTGAATCTATCAAACCATGCTCTAGGTGACTGCTTTAACCCATAGAGTGATCTGTCAAGCTTGCAAACCTTCTGCTTAGTCTCTTCAGATTCTAAACCTGGTGGAATCTTCATATAAACCTCCTCTTCCAATTTTCCATTAAGAAATGCATTCTTAATGTCAAGCTGATGGAGTTTCCAGTCATAATTAACAACCAAGCTTAATAGAACTCTTACAGTGTTCAATTTAGCTACAGGGGCAAAGGTCTCCTTGTAGTCTACTCCATGAGTCTGTGTAAAGCCCTTGGCCACCAACCTTGCTTTATATCTGTGCACACTTCCATCAGAATTGTATTTAATGGCAAACACCCATTTGCATCCCACTGGTTTCTTGCCTTGTGGGAGATCTGTTATGGTCCAAGTACCATTTTCTTTTAGTGCCTTAATCTCTTCTTCAACAGCTTTCTTCCAATTAGAATCTTTTAAGGCCTCTTCAATAGAATTTGGAATCTGTTCTCCATCTAGGCAAGCTGTAAAAGCCTTAAAAGAAGGCATTAGATTTCCATAAGCAACATATCTTTGGATAGGGTGTTTTGTACACTGCCTTACCCCTTTCCTTTTAGCAATAGGCAAAAACTCAGGTTCAAGTAAGTGAGAAGGAATTTCATCAACAATATTACCTCCCTCATCCTCACAAGCAGCTGGACTCAAGTCCAATTCTCGGCAGATGTCAGATTGCAAAACAGTCTCTGGAATGACTTTTTTCTTTCTGGTATAAACCTGCAATTGGTTAGGAGGCTGAACAATAGATTTAGGTGAAGTATGAGGGATTGTAGGTGTAATAGTAGGTGAAGAAGGCAGAGCTGTATTTTTAGGTGAAGGAGAAGCAGGTTTGAAAGAAGTTTGAGGTTCAAAAGAAACATCAGTAGGTACAAGAGTGGAAGGTAAATAAGGAGAAACCTGATTTTTAGGAGGCTGGAAATCATCCCAACTCTTCCCCTGATTTTCAGCCATAGGAAAGTATGGTACCTGTTCAAAAAAGGTTAGATCTAATGAAGTATAAATTTTATGAGAAGGAGGATGGTAACATTTGTAGCCCTTCTTAAGTGAAGAATACCCAATAAAAACACACTTTAAAGCCCTAGGATCCAATTTGGACCGAGAAGGATCAGAATTTCTTAGAAAAACAGTGCAGCCAAACACTTTGAAAGGAAGAACAGAGGATATAGGTTTAAAGTTGGGATAGCTCTCTAAGAAAACATCTCTCGGTGTCCTAAAGTTCAAGACTTTGCTAGGCATTCTGTTAATAAGATAGGTGGCTGTCAACAAGGCTTCACCCCACAAATATTTAGGAATATTATTAGTAAACAACAAGGCTCGGGTAACTTCTAGCAAATGTCTGTTTTTCCTTTCAGCAATCCCATTCTGTTGTGGGGTATCTACACAAGAGCTAATATGAACAATCCCTTTAGTTTGAAAAAACTCTCCCAAGGACTTAGTGAAATATTCTCCCCCATTATCAGATTTAAGTATTTGTATTTTGCTGCCAAATTGATTAACAACCATATTATAAAATCTCTCAAATATAGGAGCAACATCAGATTTTTTTTTTGAGCAAATAGGTCCAAGTAATTCTGCTATGGTCATCAATAAAGGTCACAAACCACCTACTACCAGTAACATTCTTCACTTTAGAAGGACCCCAAACATCACTATGGATTAAGGTAAAGGGTTTTGAAGATTTATAAGTAGATGGTAAATATAAAGATTTAGTCTGTTTAGCAAGAGGACATATATGGCATTTAAAAGAATTATGATTTTTATTAATAAACAAAGCAGGAAACAATTTTTGAAGGTAAGAAAAATTAGGGTGACCTAACCTAAAATGCCATAACATAACAGAATCAACCTGTCCAGAAGAAGTAAGGCATGAATGGGAATGGGAAAAAACAGATTGTGGCTGGCCATGAATAACATAGAGACCATTTTGCAAGCTAGCACAACCAATAATCTTTCTCGAATCCAGTGCTTGCAAGAAACAAGTAGAATCAGTAAACTGTACAGAGCACTTTAAATCCTTAGAAAGCTTGTGTACTGATATTAAATTGCACGCAAGTTTAGGTACAAATAATACATCCTCAAGAACCAAGTTATCATTTAATGAAATAGAACCAGTCCCTTCGATAGGGTATAAAGAACCATCAGCAACTTTAATGAAAGCTTTAGAAGATGAACACTCAAACTTAAAGAACAACTCCCTTTTACCAGTCATGTGATCAGAAGCTCCAGAATCAATGATCCATGTTGGTGCAGCCTTGGTAGAAACAAGAGCATTAAGTAAAGAAGGGTCTTTAGTACCTTCATTCTCTAGCTTTGCAACATTCCCCTCACCAGAACCATTAAACTTGCTGGACAGCTTCTGAAGCTCATCCATTTGCTGCCTGGCGAAATTGCTGAAAACAGTTGCTGCAGTAGAGAAAAATTCCCTAGAATTTCCTGCCTCTGAGAAATCTGCCAAACTGACAGTAATATCTGGTGAAAATTGCATCTCACTAGATGTCGATTTATTCTCCATGAATAAACAAATTCCGATAAGGATCGAATTAGACTGATACCATGTAGAGAAACAGAACAAGAAGAAAAACAGAAAAGTAGTTTCTGTTATTAAAAGAATTCTGTCTTGAAAAATTACAACTAGTTTACAAACTATTTAAAGACTAAAGAATAGGACTTTTAGTACATTAGGAGTCCTACTTACAATAGACTTTTAACTCTAATCCTCTTAGGAGATTAACTCTAGATAGACTATTTACAACAAGTAAAAACTGTAATTACACATTAAGTAAAACTCTAATACTTTTCGGATAAGCTTACAATTTTAACATACTTTTTGTATAGATAAATGATCGCTATGAGTTCCCCTTGCAACTTGATCTGGATAGGGACAATGGCAAGTATTTATCCCCTGAGGCTGACAGAAGCGTTCGCAACCTTTATACTCTTCACAGGTATTTTCTCAGTTTGTTGTGCTGTCCCTATGATTTTTTTATAGCAGTTGCCTGCCTTTGCTCATTTGATGTTGGAGACATAAGTAAAGGTTTTAAAGAAACCTGAATCCCTAAATGTTTAATCTGTTTTGACTACAAGTTACTAGATCATTCCATCAAGTAAGCATGTCTAATGGTATAACATTTAATCAAAACTAATAATTTGTGTAAAAACATGCAGAACTCCCATTCAATTAGATTTTAATGGTTTGGAGAATTCCAAAAGTGCATGCAGTAAGCTTGAAGAGCAATGAAGACAAAGGAAAAATATAAGAATACTGTAACCACAAGGTTTTGTTTGATAAGCAAAGTACTTACTAACCCTAACACACATCTTTTAATGATTTTTTTTCTGTTCCAATTTACTAAATCCTGCTTTAACTTGAATGCTAGAAAAACCAGACTAACCTATAGCTACCTAAGTAACAGAAATCATGAGCTGATGTAATTGCAAGAATAACCTTTATTTTCTGCAGAAAAGCGTAAATTTCTGGTAGCAATTATTTCCATTTTGGTTTCTTTACGTCTTTCTTTTTGTCGGACCTGGCTTTCGGTTGATTATGTATTTTATGTTATTGTTGTTATCATCATCATCAAAAGCACTACCACCATCACCATTATTTTTGGGATAACTAAAGAAAGAAACCTAATAACCACCCGTAAGGCAGTGATGCTGAGGTGCTCAGGCGCTGCCTAAAGAAGCAAAACCACTTTACAGTATTCCAGGCAACGCTACTTCTAAGAGGTGGTGGCTTTATTGCGCTTTAGTTTAACGACAGAAAAAGCCTGCTTCGCTGCTTGGCCATCCCCCCCCCCCCCCCCCCCCCCCCCCCCGGATTTTGGAAATCAAAATACCATAGATGTTAGAATTCCACCTACCAGCATTATTAGGTTAGAGTTTCAAAACAAATTAAGAAATCTCTATCTTCTCTATTATTGTTTCTTCATTTAATTCTCTTCTTATTTATTGTTGGCTTTAAGGTATACTTTTTAAAAACTGAGGAGACGTTGCTCTTTTACAGTTTTCAAAAACAGAACCCAGTTTTTGGCTTCGTAATTTTTATTGTATTTAGTTCTTTTTACTATTTTCTCTAATCTATATTGGAGCTTTTATTTTACCTTACTAATTATTTATTATTTACATGTATTACATTATATGCATGCACCTTAGTCAGGTGAGCATTTCTATGCGTCTTGCGCCTCATGCTATATAGAGGTCTGAGTGCCTTGAGTGTGCCTGGCGCCCTTGACAACAGTGCCCTAAGGGTGCCATCATTGTCCTGTAGCAATTAATTATACCTATGTTTGGATATATTTCTTTGTTTAAGGGATGTTGAATTTGCTTTTCTTGACCATTCTCCCTTTTTCTTTTACTGATTTTAACTATCCAAAGAAGATAACATATAATCATTTACTTTCCTTAACCATTCTCCCTTTTTCTTTACTTCAATCTTTTCCTTTTCTTTCTTCTACTGTTAATCCACGTATTGTGTTAGGCTTTGTTTGTTACTTGATATTTATAGGCATTGTTGTTCGTTCAGTGAAGCTGTCTATTACTGAAAATTTTCTGCTTCCTTTTTATAAATTGTGCATGTTTCAACTGATGGATAAGCACATTTCAGTTTTTAATAATTATTATTCTTGTTTGCAATAGTATACTAATCAAGTTGGTCTCAATGGATTTGGTAGAAGCCAATTCTGTTATTTACCATATTTTTAACAGAGTAGTAACGAAAATGTCAATTTAAGGCTATGTTGGTTTTCTATTGATTAAGAGTGCAAATACAGACTTCGTTTGTGCCTTTTTATTACTTCTGTGTGCTAATATTTTCTCCATCTTCTCTTAACTGCTTATCAAAAACTATGCCACCTATTCTTTAATGATTCACTCGGATGAGTGTGCAAAAGGGTAGTAATAATATAATCACAATTCTGTCGATTGTATGCAGTGTTTTGGTTCATAGTGGCGGGGTACATGGTGGGCACTACTATGCTTATATCAGGCCAACCCTCTCAGATCAGTGGTACCTATCATGTTTTGTAAATTTTTTGATTCTTGGCTTTTATGATCATTACTTGTCATTGTTTTCCTGTTTTACTTATGCTCACTTTAATGTTGATTGGGATTGGTCATCAAGGTTCAAGTTTGATGATGAACGGGTAACAAAAGAAGACATTAAGAGGGCATTGGAGGAGCAGTATGGTGGTGAAGAGGAGGTACTGTTCTCTGATCTCCGTGTGTCAAACTTGATATTTCTTTTGTTGTTACTTTTTTTTAGTAGGTACTTTTTTTATCTTACCCGTGTCCTTCAACAGTTACCGCAGACAAATCCTGGGTTCAACAACACACCATTTAAATTTACTAAATATTCAAATGCATATATGCTTGTGTATATACGAGAAAGTGACAAGGACAAAATAATCTGTAATGTGGATGAGAAGGACATTGCTGAACACCTCAGAGTAAGATTGCTCCCGATTTTTGTTAATTACTAATTTAAATTTGCAGCTGTTTATGTTCACTGCAAAATGTTGCTGTGTATTTTGAACTTCACATTTCAGATAAGATTGAAGAAAGAACAAGAAGAAAAGGAGCAAAAGAGAAAGGAAAAAGCAGAGGCACATCTCTATACTGTTATAAAGGTACAGCATTCTTATGCTGCTCTCTCTATCTCTCTCTATAGATTTATATGTTTCTTATCTTATTTTTGTATGCCATCAGGTTGCATGTAATGAAGACCTAGTTGAGCAGATTGGAAGGGATATATACTTTGATCTGGTAGATCATGAAAAAGTTCGTAGCTTTCGAATTCAGAAACAAATGCCTTTTAATGTTTTCAAGGTACTTGAATATCAGGCTAGATCTTCTGACTTGTTTTCGTTAATTGTCTGGTATCAGAAAATGAATTTTTTTTGAAAGTAATTCTTAATACCATGACCTGCTTTTCTCGAGGTTTTCTTGGATTTTTCTTCTTGCTTTTAATTTCTTAGGGGGATTTCCTGGTACTTTTCATGTATGCATGGAATTGTTCCAATCTTCTAGTGTTTTGTAGGAGACAATTTTGCTCTTGGGGAACAAACTGATTGTATTAGATCTTTTTTCATGTCAACTATTTAAAAAACTGACAAAATCTGCTGGTAACCGAGTGAATGGGTGGATTGAAGAAAATATGCTGAGAGGTAAAAAGTACCACATTGGAGATTTTTTGAGTTAAAGGTACCAAATAAAAGATCAGAGTAATCAGACTCTAATTTAACCTTAATTTTGCGTTAGCCTTAATTTTCTTCGAATAACTAAAGATTTAGGCGATTTAACAATTGGAATTAGGTTTCTCATTTTCCCTCATGAAGCTCTTGGGGTTTGATTAAATTGAGGTGTGTTTTCCTCTTGAGTCTTGATTTCGAGAGCTCATACTCAAAATTTTAAAACAGTGGACTACTCAATAAGATTGAAAAGCATGGAAGAACCATCATGGTTTTCATTATTACTTGTACTTGTGAATTTTCGCATGAAGAATTTGTAAGTCTGATGGAGTGAAGTATGTTTACTAATGAAGTTTAATGGGAAAATAGCTGAAGAAGATGGTTGCATAGATTAGGATTCTGCTTGAAAAGTTTCCTGATGTTGATGTGGCGGTTATCACTCGTCTGAAGTTTTTGACGTGTCTGACAAAAGATTCAGGACTGATTACTTTAGTGCTAATCTAGTTTAGAATGCGGGTGAGATGAATGGCCATGATGCATGTGTTGGAAGGCACTTAAGCCATGGCTCACCAATTAAGATGCTAATGCAGATGCCTTTTGTCCAAATCTTCTCTCTTTGAAATGATGCACTTTACCTGTTAGTCAAGTATCCTTTATATGTTTAACTTTCCTTGCTATGTTCCTTAAATGGCCTTTCTAAACTCAGACCACATAAAATAGAAACAGAAGATTCGAAGAGAAACAGAAAGTGGTAGATGATAGAGGATTAGGAGAACAGAGAAAAAAGTGAGAGTCAAGAATCAATATTTACATATTTACAACCACATATCAAGAGTCTTTGTAATCTGAAAGCCTGTATCAGTACCATTCTTGTATGGTTTTATCCTAGTGAAATATCAATTTTGAGGAACTTTTGGTGGCCTCAGTAAAACTTGGGCCTTACATATTGGTGGTGAGAGGGGAGCCAGACCTTATAACCCAAAATTCTGACTTAATTTTGGAGATGATTAAATGTGGATTTCCCCCCTTTACTCTGCTTGCTTGTGTTTTTTGTTGTTTCAATCAAGCAGTTAAAAGAGATAACTGTATTTTTAAGTCCTTAACAATAATCCTTTGATGATTTGAACTAAAATTTAATGGATTTCTGCATGTGCATGGTCCTTGGAGGGTATGCTTTCCGGTTAAATATGTTCTTATTTGCTTTTTTATTTTATTTTTGTGATGATTTTTATTTTGCCTTGAATCCAACATAAATTTCTTTATTCTGCAAGTTTGGAAGTTAATGCCAGGCAAAAGTTGGAAGTCTCTAGACTCTTAATGCCCTATTGTTTATTATCAGGAAGAAGTTGCTAAAGAGTTTGGTATTCCTGTGCAATATCAACGTTTTTGGTTGTGGGCCAAGCGCCAGAACCATACGTACCGTCCAAATCGACCGTTAACACATCAGGAGGAAGCACAATCAGTAAGTGGACTTTGGTTCCTCTGCTTTCAATTTTTTAACCTGAAGCATGTTTTATGACCTATGGTTTAAACTCGTATCAGCAGCTGACCCTTGTACCTGCGTCCGAGCATCGGGTTAACTCTCTAGTCATTGAGCAAGTTCTGTATATGTATTGTATAATGTGTAGTATGGTTGATTGTTGATGCCATTGATATGCATTCTGCTTGTCATAATTGATTGTTGATGCCATTGATATGCATTCTGCTGTCATAAATATGGATTATGTATGCAGTAACATTTGTAGTAAACTTTTTTCCAGGTTTCTGGCAGGTGTAGGCCTACTGGTCCACCCACATTATCCGCTTTGCTTACTGTTGTTTGTCTTGTTCTTGTATGTTATGTATGTTATCCTCTTTCAATATTCTTTGTATGATGTGATCTTTGTAATAACTTCAATTAGGTAGGACAACTGCGAGAGGTTTCAAATAAGGCAAATAATGCAGAGCTGAAGTTGTTCCTCGAAGTGGAGCTCGGGCCGGTACTTATTTGATAACTTCTTTTAGATTTTGGCTTGCTTTTGAAGCTCTTTGTTTCTGTGATGGTGCTCTATTCTGATCTTTAGCATTATTTAGGATTTGCAGCCAGTAGCTCCACCTGAGAAGACTAAAGAAGATATTCTTCTTTTCTTTAAACTCTATGACCCATACAAAGAGGAGCTTCGGTGATTCCCACATCCTGCTTTTCTTTAGAGTGGAATTATTTGTGATTACTGATGCTTTTATTTCTATGATGTCAGTTATATTGGGAGGATGTTTGTGAAGGGTGCTGGGAAGCCAATGGAAATACTGGCAAGGATCAACAAAATGGCAGGCTTTGATCCTGATGAAGAGATTGAACTTTATGAGGTTGGTTTGGTTGTTATGTTTTTGATGCATCTGGTTTTCTAAGAATATGCTTACCACATCTCACTAATCTCTTCCATACACAGGAAATAAAATATGAACCCAATGTCATGTGTGAGCACATCGACAAGAAGCTCACATTCCGTACCAGTCAGGTGTAGTAAATCAATGCTCAACTACAATGTTTTCTTCCCTAAGTTGGCAAGCCTTTATTATAAAATCACTAATATACTTTTAGTCAATTATCTGTATCCCTGGATATTTGAACAATTTTTGCTGTTTCTTCTAATTTTATTGACATTTATTTTTATTATTTTGTCGTGATTGTATGCAGCTTGAAGATGGCGATATTATATGCCTTCAAAAAATTTCTGAAGTTGTAAGCGAACAATGCCGTTATCCTGATGTTCCTTCGTTTCTGGAGTATGTGCATAATCGTCAGGTATAGGAATAATCTTCTTGGTAGCAGTATTTATTCTATGAGAAGTTGTGGTTACCTTATGAAGATTGAACTGTTGATGAGGCTCTAATTTTTCTTTTCCTGGTTGCAGCAATTTTTTTTCTATTTTTATGGATTGAGATTTCTTGGTGTTGTTGATGGCAGATTTTTTTCTTTCTTTAAAAGGTTTAGCTGTAGTTTTGTGCTTTCTTAGGGGGGAAAGTCGAGAATGTGGGTCTTATCTTTTTAGTTTCTATCCAATTTAAGAGTTGGCCTCACTATATTAAGTTTTAGGATTGGACGTTTGTTTTTTACTTTTTGCCATTTGTCTTGTGTTTCCTATTCACTTTTTCTGTTGCATACTAGCTTTTATCTTTTGCCAAAAAAATGTAAAAGCATCTTTTAAATGGAACTGTGAAGAGGGAAGGTTTTTATTTAAATGTACCTTTATGTAATCAGCATTTGTAATATCTGTTCAAAATCTAGAAGTAGAGGACTTTAGTTATTGGTGCTTTGTGGAGGTCTGTGATTTCAATTTTAAACCCATTATATTGTACATGTTTTAAATTTAGTGTATTTGAGAATTTTTATTATCTATTTTTTATTTATATTGATATGTAGGTTGTTCGGTTTAGATCTCTAGAAAAGCCAAAGGAGGATGAATTTTCTCTTGAGTTGTAAGTTTGTTAGTACTAAATTCTACACTTTTTAAGTGGATACATTTTGAACAGAGAGTAATGATTTTACTGAATTTTGTTTTTTATTGTTCACACTGTTCTAATGATTTGCCTAGGTCAAAGCTTCACAACTATGATGATGTTGTTGAAAAGGTGGCTCACCATCTTGGCTTGGACGATCCTTCCAAAATTAGGCTTACATCCCATAACTGTTATTCCCAGCAACCTAAACCCCAACCTATCAAGTACCGAGGCGTGGAACATTTGTCTGACATGCTGCTTCACTACAATCAGGTTTTGTTTTAGTTCTTTTTGATACCAGTCATTGCTCTTTTTAACTTTTTCAGTCAATTGTAGTAATTTGGATTATTTCTGAAACGAGGTATATTTCTGTTTTTGGTAGACTTCTGATATTCTATATTATGAAGTGTTGGATATACCTTTGCCAGAACTCCAGGGCCTCAAAACATTGAAAGTTGCTTTTCATCATGCTACCAAAGATGAAGTGAGTGTTAATTATGAAATTAAATTGCTTCAATTATTCTTTATTTCAATGTGTATTGTCAGGTATTGTTCCTCTCCTAAATTATGTTAATTCTCAGGTAGTTATTCATACTATTAGATTGCCAAAGCTGAGCACTGTAGGGGATGTTCTTGATGACCTCAAAACAAAGGTAACAATTGCAATTTTTTTACACCTATATTAAGAAGACCATGTTGTTCTTTGGGTAACATTTCCATGTATCTCTTGCCTTTACAAAAATACTTCAAATTACTGTTATTAAAGAAATTAAAATACTCTGATTTTCTTCATGCTCCACTCATCTTACCATTTCTCTCTTTACCCATCACTCAAGTAACTTTTCTCCTAGGCTCTCTTCACCTATAATAGTTTCTTTCTCTCCCAATATTGTTACCCCTCCTTTTAGTTTCCCTTTTCTCTTCCTCTTTCCCTTAACATTTTCTTTGCATCACTCTTTAGAAGTATGTTGAGTAAGTGAGGGAAGGAAAAATTCTAAAATAAAGAATATGGTCGGTCTGGTTAGGGCACCAATTTGTGGTTTTATCTCCTCAAATGAGTCTAATGATCTTACACAGATCCATATCCATTTAAGTTTTGAGCCTTTCTCCACCTCTATACGCCTAAATGTTGAGTCCAACTACTTTTTGACATCTTGGTTTGTTTCAACTGAAATTACTAAAAATTTCATGTCATTTCATGCTTTTAAAGTGGAAGAAGACTGAGAATGTAAAAGGAAATAAGAAAAAAAAAGAATTTTTCTAGCATTGGGGTGTGTAGGATTTTTAATAAGTTTCTTTTTTGATTGAGAATTTTCTTTTTCTTTAATGGTTTAAGTTATTCACGCACCTCACCTATATGACACATTTTTTGGTGCTAATAAGCTAATGTTTTTTCTTGCTGCATTTTTGTTAACAATGATTTGTTTGTTGCTGCATTTCTGTTTTAGTTTATAGTTGATAACTTGACATGTATGACAATATAATTAGCTTGTTGAAACTTGAAATCATAATATCATCCTCTGGTTTGCGAAATTATATTTTCCTCTGTCCATATCCATGCTTAATTGTTCATATAATTTCATTTATGTGAAAGGTAAGTTCTAGTTCAACCTTGTATGCGGCAATTATCTCCATATTTTCCCTTGAAGATAGGAATTCAACAAATCACTTTGCATTTGATGTGGTACAGGTGGAGTTGTCTCATCCTGGTGCCGAACTTAGATTACTTGAGGTTTTCTACCACAAGATTTACAAGGTATTCAATAATTTTCCTTGAAGTTATTATTAACCTAGTGCGTTCCCTAGATTTTATGATAAAAATGGCTGCCACAAGCATGTATATGTGTATGTTTAGAGTTGGAAAAGTAGACTTGAAGCCCCCAAAACTCACTCATCCCATTTGACTGGGAAAAGACAGCCTGCTGAGCACAATCTGAAATGTAAACTAGGATTATTCAACTAGAAATGATCTAAATATATCTGACTCTGAAATCATAGATCCAAAACCTGAATAACAGTGATGTCTAACTTGAAAGGACTTGACCTGCCGAATTGCCATTTGTAATGTGGGTGCTCCTGTGTTTGGCTGCATGAGCATGTTGAGTTATGATTTGGACTTGTGTTTTACATATCTTGTGTAAAGTTTTCTTGCCCTAATTAATGTTGATACTAATTTTCTTCTGTCGCATAGCATAGCATAATCTGCTGTAGCAACATATTTTTTTGGATATCTTTGCTGCCTATTTGAACTGCTTTCATATTGATTGTATGCAAAGGTCATATCCAACTTGATCTCCTTCAACGCATCATAGTCGTTTTTTAATTGTAATTTCCCTGAATTTTCGTGTCTTATAGCCATACTTTTGCTAAATTATTGGTAGTGTTTGGGAACTTGAATTTCCAAAATTGAGGTTGGATTTTAAAGGTAGTGTAAATTGATTAATAAATGCTTTAAAATGCAACAATATTGTTGTTTCTCAAATCTATGGATTTGCAAGATGCCTATTTAGTAGTGATTTTGAAATCTCCACTATAAATTTGGATTTGATAAATCCATGTTTTTACTAGATTGTATTGAATCATAACTATTTATCTCTAGGAAAAATATTTGATGCACTGCTTGTGTAAGCTTTACATAAGCAAGTTTATTTTAGGGTTTTGAATGTAGGGTTTGGGGTTTTGAATTTAGGGTTTAGGGTTATAGATTTAGATTTTAGATGTTAAAGCTTAAATAGACATGCTTGTGGAAAAAAGTTTTCCAGTGCATCTAATGTTTTCTCTTATCTCTAAGTTTACATTTTATTTTTATCATTTACATAGCAAATGAAATCCAAATTCTGAAGTCCATGTTCCCAAACGGAGCATTAAGGATTTTTTGGGGGTGTGCCTTTCATTTAATGACCAAAATCAAGACCTGGCCATTAGCTAGAGTTGTTCAATGATACCTGGTAGACAAATGCAAGAATTCCAGAATCTGAACTTCTCTTTCTGCGTTATTTGTTTAGGAATTCATACAAATTATGATTGCTTTATTAACTTTGTTGTCTGGTTTTGGGTTTTGCAGATCTTCCCGCTCAATGAAAAGATAGAGAACATAAATGATCAATATTGGACATTACGTGCAGAGGAGGTAAGGCTCTTTGTTCTCCAAGCATGTCCTGATTTGTTTTCTTATACACTTGACCTATCTTAATTCTTGTAAATCATACCTTCTGAAATCGTTTATTTATGGATTGTTCCACTGATTTCTGCTTGACATTACTTATCTTAAACCTTTTTAACTTTGCCTTGAATCATTTTGCGAGTAACAGTGCTGAATCCACACTTGATATGCCAGTTAGCTGTTCATGACCTACCCTGGTGTTGACAAATTTAAATAAATGATCCACTTAAGTATAATGGATAGGGAAAAAAAGGGGAAAAATCCAATCCGTTTGAGCCAAAATTAGATTTTGAACATGTTCTATATTTATTCGGAGAATGGTGCAATTTGCTTTTGACATTTTTATTCTTTTTATACTTTCTGTTTTTCATTTATGTACTCTTGTCAGTTTCTATTTTTTTACACTGACCAAAATAATCAACAATTCTAACTAGTCTGGTCATACAATAATATAATCAATAGGGTATGCTATAATTTCGCTTCATTTTGTCAAACTATAGAGCTTCTTGTTTTCCCTTTTCTTTCTTCTATTCCCCCTTTCACTTGTGTTTGATCTTGATTTCTTATTGCCTTAGATACCGGAAGAAGAGAAAAACATTGGTCCTCATGATCGCTTGATTCATGTTTACCATTTTCTGAAAGATACAACACAAAACCAGGTGAGATAGATCATGAATGCTGTTCCCACCCAATTTTGTTTCAAAATATTATTTTGTATTGATGAATGTTTAAAAACCTGTTGACATAAAGGTTTACATGATTTGCTCATTAACATTTTTGTCAACCTTAACAGCAGGTTCAGAATTTTGGGGAGCCATTTTTCCTTGTTATTCATGAGGGTGAAACGTTAGCCGAAGTTAAAGTGCGAATTCAGAAAAGATTACAGGTTCCGGATGAGGAATTTGCGAAGGTATGATCTCTACCTGACAAAAACCAAGTTATTATGTTTATCAAGATTGCATTGCTTTTCAGTTATCTATATTATTTCTCTTCTTCCCCCCCCCCCCCTTTTTACGTTCTTTTATATATTTAAGGAAAAACTGAAAACTTATACAAATTCTGCCCATCATTCCAATTAATTGCTTCATGGTTTTGTTTTGTTTTTTTCCGAACTGTCCAGTGGAAGTTTGCTTTTATGTCACTGAGTCGTCCAGATTATCTTCAGGACTCTGATGTTGTGTCAACTCGTTTTCAGGTTCTATCTCCATAACCTTTAAGTTTAGTACTTGTCACTTTTCCTGAGATATTGCTCCTTTTCACATTGATCTTTTACTTTGTTTTTGTAGAGAAGGGATGTATATGGTGCCTGGGAACAGTATCTTGGACTAGAACACTCTGACAATGCTCCTAAACGGTCATATGCAGCGAATCAGGTATACTATTTCTCAATTTATTCTTAGTTCTAGGACTTAAAACCGAGCCACCATGTTTCTCCTCCACTATCTACGAATGACTGGTTTTTAAAATGATGCTGATGATCCCTGAATTATAGCAGCATGAACAGTAGTCCAGTGAAATCTGTTTGAAATTGAATGAATCTAAATCTAAGCTCATTGTTAGTGGAGGAAACTAGGGTTTTTATCGACTCTAGATGCCTGTCCGTAACACATAAGTTGGATAAGAAAGGACGTACTTCGTTCATTGGTAAGATGCTTTATCGTCTTGATTAAATTTTACAGAACCGTCATGCATACGAGAAACCAGTAAAAATATACAATTAGATGAAAAACCAGATGAGCAGCAACTCTATCGGGTGGAAGTCTGTTGCCGATCTTACATGCAACTTTGTGTAATAAGCGAGAAGGCCGTAGGAGGCTCATTGTTCGGTACTGCAGGAACCGTTATCGAGTATGTTAGATGTGATCCATTCAGCGGTATGGGAAGATGCAACCTATAAACCCTCTGCATGTTTTCCCAGTAGTTCGGAACCGTCGCCAAGGCAGTTTAGGTAAGCATTTCGTGTCAAGTACCGTTGTAAGTTAGTACACTGAGGTTTTGATTTTGCATTTGTTGTCAGTTTAAATTTTCCTTTGGGCTGGTGAGTGGGGATTGTATAGAAAATAGACTGTTAAGAGTTTATTTATATCGTTTTTCATTTATTCTCTAAATTATTGAACTGTTTTTTTGCAAAAATGTAATCGTAGTCCCTGTATTTTTTTTAATTTTGTAATTTCAATCCTAATCCAAATAGTATATGATAATATAATTAAGTTACAGGGACTTATAATGATTAAATTGGATGAGAACTAAAACCACAAATCATGTTTATTATAAGGATTAATAGTAAAATTTGACTTGAAAAATTTAAGGAATTATTGTTTAGATCAGTATTGAAATTTTAATTTTTGAAAAATAGGATCCAAAATTGAATTTTTTAATTAACTTAATAAAACCTCAAAAAATATTTTATATGTACCATAATGGAGTCCCTGACCAAGCTTGTTTGTACCAAATCAGCAATAATAAGTACTATAAACCACTAAAATGGTGTTTTTGTTTTGATAAATTCACTTAATATTACTCAACCCAATCATACTAATTCCATTTTGACTTTTAAAAATTGACCACCCTCTGGAAAAAAGCAGACGGCCTTTCTTTTAGTACTAGATTGTGTGGGTGAACGGAAATCTTCTATGCACACATATTTTTTCATATTTTTTATATTTTTTTCATGTGATATTATATATATATATTTTTTTGAATAATACCGCTCCTTTTATTTATTATCGGATTAAAAGGATAAGAGATTACATCTTACTTAAACGAGCGGCACGTGGCCTCCACTACAAACAAAAGTAAATGAAGGGATGGGGTCTTCTATAACGAAGAAATCTGATTAAATCCCCAAAAATAATATCCAGCAAAATCAAACGTCGGTCGAGGCTCTCTGATCCATGTCCACCAGCGCCGTAATTCCCGGCGGAGCCTCCTCCACCCAGATCTGATCCTCCCCCTGTCCTCGACCAAGCTTTACGACGGCATAGGCGACTTTGTTGTTCCCACGACGGGTGAAGGCGAAGCAACAACGGTGAAAGCTTCTGGCGAGGGTTCGCAGATCCCAGAAAATCGAACGGAGCTTCGAAAAATCATCATCCGTGGCGTTGAGCTTTTGAATCAACGTTCTTGAATCGCTTTTTAGAACCACCGCGCGGAACCCTAAATCTAAGGCAAAACGGAGTTCGTGTAGCGTCGCTTGAGCTTCTGCCGTAAAAACCGAGGTAAAACTCGTTTGTATCATTACTCCCACTCCCATTATCTTGTTAAACTCGTCTCTGATAATAACACCGGAGTATGCTTTGTTTGTTTCCGGGGAGCAACATGCATCAACGTTTACCTTAACCCAATTTGGTTGCGGAGGGGTCCAATTTGAGAGGTTCGACGGCCCGGAGTGCTGCGACACTACTTGGGCTTGCCGAAAGCTTCCGTCATAGCTATGGACGAAGGTAATTAAATCGTGGGCCGTTTGTTTTTACCTTCATGCAGTAATTTATTTCTCGCAAACCACAAAGCCCATTATGTGTATGCTATGACTTCCCTGACTTTAGTTGAATGCTTCTCAAATAACCAAGCTAACCAATCATAATATGTAAGTTGATTAGCAGTAGGAGACCAATTGATATTCAATAAATTCCAAACCTCCATCGCGAAACTGCATTCTCTGAAAACATGGGCCTCTGATTCGGATCCTAGCTGGCAACGACCACAAACAGAACCATAAGCTATCTTCTTCTGGTAGAGATTTTCCATAGTGGGTAGATAGTTAAACACAGACTTCCACACCATTATCCTTACTTTCGCCGGGCATTGTAGGTTCCAAATTGTTTTGAACAACTTTTTATCTCTTTGACTTGTTTGAACCTGTGGCAATAAAAGCTTGTACCCGCTTCGAACTGTGTAAGTGCCTGAATGTTCCTCCTTCCATACTTGTAAATCTGCTAGTGGTGAAGATGGAAGGCGTATACTTAGAATTTCTGATGCCTCACTAGGGATGAAATGCGTAGTAATCAGGTCCCTGTTCCAAACATTTTGATTAGGTAAAAGAAGATCTCGTACTAAATTCAGCCCATTCGCTCTAAGGGTTTCCACCTTCTTATTGATTGGTCCCGGTTATCAGTAGTCATCTCATATGGATATAGAAAGCCCATTGCCCACACTTCACCTTAGGCCCTGCAGTAATAAGTCCTTAGTGCTCCATATGCTTCTCCAAGTATAGGATGGGTTAGAGCCCAACCCAGACTCCAGAAAAGAAGAATTAGGGAAATATCTAGCCTTCAAAACCCTTGCCAGAAGAGATGTAGGATGCTTCAAAACTCTCCAACTCTGCTTTGCAATGAGTGCAATATTGAATTTAGAAAAATCCCTAAATCCTAGCCCACCGTCCTCCTTAAGGGAACACAAATCCTTCCAACGGCACCAATGAATACCCCGCTTGGAGCCCGACTTCTGCCACCAAAATCTACCTGCCACAGCCTCCAGTTCCTTGCACAACGATGATGGAAGAAGGAAGCAAGCCATAGCAAACAGGGGAATGGCTTGTAAAATGGTCTTTATGAATACTTCGCGGCCACCAACAGACAAAGATTTAGTATTCCAGCAACTCGTTCCCTTAATAAAACGCTCCTTTAGACCTCGAAAAGCCTGTTTTTTATTCCTACCAACGATGGCTGGGAGTCCCAAGTATTTCTCAAGGTTCGAGCTGACATTCACATTCAAAATACAACATACATCATCTTTATCAGAAGCCTGGACGTTACCACTAAAAAACACACCCGATTTATCAAAATTCACCTGCTGCCCTGAACACTTAGAATAAGTCCTTAGAAGAGACTTTAAACTATTAGCACTTGCTCCATTAGCCTCCCCGAAAATTAAACAGTCGTCAGCAAATAATAAATGCGAAACATGAGGAGCATACCTATTTAAGCGGACTCCCTGAAGCAGGCCGTCCCTACAGGCTTTACGCAATAGGGCTGATAGTCCCTCACAGTAGAAGAGGAATAAATACGGGCTTAGTGGATCCCCTTGCCTCAGCCCTCTAGTGGGTACAAAGCTGTCCCCCACCAACCCATTGATTACTATTTAATAAGACACAGTCCGTACACACCTCATCACTCGTTCGACCCACAAAGCCGAGAAGCCCTTTTTACGTAGCATTTGTTCTATAAAGGCCCACTCAACCCTATCATATGCCTTACTCATGTCGAGTTTTAAGGCAAAACTGCCCCGTCTCCCATGTCTTTTGTATTTCAAATAGTGGAGAACCTCGTAAGCCACCAAGATATTATCAGAAATGAGTCTGCCTGGCACAAAGGCACTTTGGGCCTCATCAATACATCCATGGAGCACGGGCTGACAACGATTGACAAGTATTTTAGAAATAACCTTGTACAACACGTTGCACAAACTTATAGGCCTAAATTTGGACATGTGATCTGCATTATCAACTTTTGGTATGAGCACAATTCTTGTGTGATTGATATCTGCCACATCATACTGGTCATGTAGCACTCCAATACAATATTTAGCTACCTCAGGCCCCACAATGTGCCAAAAGCGCTGGTAAAACGCTGCTCCGACACCATCTTCTCCAGATGCTTTAAGCGGACTCATGGATTTAATTGCAGCAAATACCTCCTCGCTTGAAAAGTCCCTATCGAGCATCGTATTCATGCTGGACGATATGCAAGGCTGAATTTCATCAATAATCGATTCTGGGGACTGGGACCCTTCAGCATTGAACATATTTCTAAAAAAATTCTCAGCAACCGTCATCAGCTCCTCACCCGTATCAAAAGAAGCACCAGAATCGTCAATGAGCTTATCAACCTTATTCCTCCTTCTGCGGGCCGAAGCAAACCTGTGAAAGAAAGGTATTCCTGTCGCCGTTACGCATCCAATTTGCCCTAGCTCTCTGCTCCCAGTATAATTCTTCCTTCTCAGCCTCAAAATTCATCTCCATTCTCGCCTCAATAATATCCCCAAGAACAGTATCATTAGGGGTTTGTGCTGCTAAATTCTCGAGCCGTTCTTTGAGGTGACTCATGGATATCTTCCTATCTTTCTGAATCTTCTTGAACCATTTATCAAGGCCCAAGCCCACAAACTTCAGCCTTTCTAGGACAGAACCCACTGATGAGTCCCATAAGCGCTTAACTTCAGGTTCGCACGTGTCTTCCAAAAACCAAGAAGCTTCGAATTTGAAGTGCCATTGCCGAGTCTGAGCCAAGTTATTTGTCGTTGTTACTAGTAACGGGCAGTGATCAGAAAAGGAGTGGGTTAAATGTTGTAAACGGAAGTGGGGAAAGTTATCAAACCAGGCCAAGTTTGCAACACCACGATCCAACCTCTCGCTTATGTTCGTCCTCTGAAATTTGCCTTTTTCCCATGTAAACCATTGACCAGAATACCCCATGTCGTCCAACTCACAGTCTGTTAGCATATTCATGAATTCCCGCATTTGGCGATCTCCTCTCGGATTGCCACCCTGCTTTTCATGTGAGAAGGCAATTTCGTTAAAATCGCCTATCACCATCCAAGGCGTGTCCGGCATGTCATTCAAAGACCGTAGAAGGTCCCATGAAGCTGCTCTATTCTGCTCCTCCGGCGCTCCATAGAAGCCCGTACATCTCCACATAGACCCATCTACATCCTCTTCAATAAGAACATCAATATGTCTTCTCGAGTAGGAACGTAATTGAACAGTACAATTAGTTTTCCATCCTATTGAAAGGCCACCGCTCCTACCAACCGAACCTACCTCAATACCGAACTAAAACCCACATCGTTGCCTTAATTGCGCCATCTTCGCACTTTGTAACTTAGTCTCCATCAAGAAGACCATGGAGGGATTAATGTCTCGTAGCACATGCCTGAGACGTCGTGCAGTCCGAGGGTTTCCCAGACCCCGGACATTCCAACTGAGGATTTTCATTGCCCCCGGCTGGCCTGGGTATGCAGGCCTGCCGATAAATCAGAAATGAAGCCATCACTAACAGTCTTGGAATCCGAATTCACAACAACATCAGAAACCAAATCGTGTCTGCGGGCCCTTTTAATTCCTTCGGGTTGTTTCAATGGATCATCCTCCTTGTCTAAATCCATCACCACGTCCATTATTGGGTTTGTATAAACCCGAATTGGGCCAGGTCCAATGGGCTGAGACCCGTTCTGAGAGCCCGAGGGTCCACCCGAGTTTCCATCCAAAATAATCCCATGTGCTGCATTAGCTGTTGACTTCCCATAATTGTTAGCCTCCATATCGCCTGGTAATAATTGGCCAAATCCATGATTAGCATGGGATTGCTCAATTTTCTCGCCATTAATTTTAAATCCCCCCGGAATCAAAGGCGCAAAATTTGGGCGCGTAGATTGAGTCATCTGATTCAACCTCTACGTCATCTGTGCCTCCGGTACCCCTGCCGGACTTTCCTCGATCAACCATCTGCTTTTGGGTGTTGCATTTCTTCTAGATGGGACTCGCAGAGATGCATCCCACTCAAAAGTGAATATTCTCGAGGGGTGCAAAGCCCTCAGCGGACAGAAACTCTCCCCGTGGCCTAATAAACCGCAAATGAAACAGAATAGGGTCAGCTTTTCGTACTCAAATCGAGCATAAGAATGATTGCCATTTGGTAAACCTATCTTCCTTCGCCTCTTTAGCGGTTGACCAATATCAATCTTTGCTCGTATTCTCATGATTCGACTGTGGCCCTTCTGGATTGTAGTAGCATTATATTCTAGAAAGGATCCAAGAAAATTCCCCATTAAGCGTGCTACTGCTTCTGACATAAATCCGTGAGGAAGGTTGTGAATAAGGACCCATATACTGATATGAGTAAGTGGAACGTCCATCGGATCCTCCCCCTCAACAAGACGATGCAAAATCAGCAGGTGGTTGTTGAAATTCCATGGTCCACCCCTTTCGATCCTCTCAGCATCAACTGCATAATATAGCCGAAACAAGTATCTCCCATCTCCTAATTCAGAAATAGATATACCCCCAATCGGATGCCACACATTTGCAAGAGTTAATCGCATCGACTGAAAGTTAATCACACTTGATGTCAGAAAAGAGCCCATTGTTTGTTGAAGGAAAAATTGGAAATTGACTCTGGAACTCCCAATTGCAGGACATCCTCCTCAGCATCAGCAATAACCAGATTAGCTAAATCTTTCTCCACGTCAGCTATAACAGAAGAACAGGAAGACTCCGAGAACGGAGAGGAAAAAAGAAAATCGTGCTATGAAAGCAGAGGAACCGTGCTATGAAAGCAGAGTCTCATGTGATATTATATATATATATATATATATATATATATATTGAGTTTAGAAATTTGACTCACCTTGAAAATCAATCTCCTAAATATTAAAATTTTTGAGTTATTTAAATTTTTATTTTATAATTTAAACTCTAGTTGAATTTATGAAATCACGAGTTAGAGTTTTTATATCAAATCGAATTGAAAAATTTGATTCTTTTCGAATCAAATTGAATTTGCTCAACCTACACCTAATCTTATTTAGGAGACTTCTTTGTGACCTCGATCAGCATAGAAGAATCTTTCAAATAACTAGTATACGGCATAAAGGCGCGCAAGTACGACAAATGCGTGTGATATTAGGGAGATTCTCGCGTCAATTTTAAAATAATTATACTTTTTATATTTAAGTTAATGTAGTATTTTATTTTTGTTTTAGCAGCCGATAGCACCAATTTTAACGTTGGTTGCCCGCCGTTAGCATTTTTTATTGCTTTACTTTATTATCGATAAATTCAACTCAAAAAATTTTAAATAAAATTTGATCTATAAAATAAGACTCGATTAACTTAAATTTTTTTGACTCGACTCGATCGAATGCTCATCTCTAATTAGGAGTTCGAATCTTGATGTTGTTAATAATACAAACTGGATTAGAAGGATCATTCACATACGGAATATTTATAACATCTGGTCTAAATTAGTAGACTAATGAATCAAAAAAAATTAAAATGATTCCAATTGTTTAAGATAGAACTCGAGATCTAAGGTCAACTAAGATTAATCACATGCATTTGTCATGCTTGTGCGCCAAATTGTTGATAAAGAATTGTACCTGCTGTGAACCCCATGAGACAGTTAACAGAATACAACTAAGGTTTGGCAATGGCTATTCCAATGGTGCTTGAAATTGTATTTCCACCAAGTTGGGGCGTCATTGGAGCATCTGTTTTCACTCTAATATCGTCTGCAATTTTAGGGGGTTTAGAAGCAAGAGGGACTCACTTGAAATATTCCAAGTTCTTCAATGCTTCTTCTTCAATTAGCCCCAAAGTCCCCAGTAGAGTTGGCATGCTCTTCTTCTATACACCACCCTTCCTTGTCGGTGTTGCTTCCTTTTGGCATTTTCCAAATGGAGACCTCAGATTTCTTTTGCTCAAATCTGCCATTACCATCCATTTCTTCAAGAGAATTTTTGAGGTATCTTTCTCTAATCTATTGGTATCTAGATGTTACCTTGAATCTCGATTATTTTAGAGTTGAACCGAATCGAATCTTATACGAGAATAAACCTTTCTTAGCGCCTATTTTTATTATTTACGAACTTACAGATAAAGATGTTCGAACTCGAGTCTCCTAAGGAGTATAACATTCTTTCCATATATGTTATGTTAAAGTTAAGCAATAATCAAAGTGAATCTGTTGAAACATAATATTGCAGGTGAATTTCATTCACAAATTCAGTGGAGAGATGGCTCTAGACACAATGATAACTGTACTTGTGGGTTATTTGTTTCTGAGTTCAAGCCTGGTTTATACACAAATCCTCAACCAGGGACTCCTAGAGCCATCCATTGATTTGAAGTTCTGTGGAGTTGTGCTGTTTCTGATAGGAATTGCTGGCAATTTCTACCACCATTACCTTCTCTCCAAGCTGAGAACAAAGGGTGGCAAAGATTACAAGATCCCCAAAGGTGGTCTATTTGAGTTGGTGATTTGCCCTCACTACCTGTTTGAGATTTTAGGGTTCTTGGGAATCAGTTTGATTTCTCAAACATTGTACTCATTTTCAGTCACTCTAGGCTGTGCTGTGTACTTGGGGTGTAGGAGTTATGTGACAAAGAGATGGTACATCTCTAAGTTTGATGATTTTCCCAAAGAGGTCAAAGCCCTAATTCCATTTGTCTTTTAATTAGACACATACATGTATGAAGACTTTAAGGTACACCCACCATTTCTATCTTTTTCATTTCATTTAATCTTGAATTTTACCTTTTTCATATTTTATTTTGGGTTATATTTTAATACACAAGTTGTATAATTTTTTTTTACACAACCCTTAATATTTAATTTTTAAAATTTAGCCAATACCTAAATTTGTAGCCCTAACACCCTAAAACTTAAACCTTGAACCCCAAATTCTAAATTTTGCACTATACATCTTAGACCCGTAAGCCTTAAACCACAACCTAAATCTCTAAAATTGAAAGGTTTGTGTAAACTAAAGTTTACACTGTGTACCAAAGTATTTTTCTTCTATTTTTAACTTTTCTTCACTTGATGAGAGGAGATGCCTTCTCGTGGAACCACTAGATCTAACAATTCATAGTACATATGCAACGAAATTTCCTCATATGTTATATCCACCCCATGACTCAGTTCAAACCGACGACGAATTCAAAAATTCAAGAATAATGTGTTTAAATTAATGTTTTTACAAATAAATTTGTAAATTTTCAGTTTTTTTACACACTAAACTAAAGTTTTTTCTCAAAATAAATATACAGTTATTCCCCTCTATATGAAAAATTATACCATGAGCCTGACTTAGCACATCAGTTATGGTTCCAACCAATGAAAATCACCTACTTCACCATTTTTCTCATCATTTTTTTAACCAGTGAATCTTTACTAATTTTTTCACTCGACACTTGAAAAACAATTTTTAAGAAGTTATTATATAATTGAATTGATGACATAAAAAACTATAAATTAATAACTTGTATTAGTTTAAATCATAACTGATGTAATAAATTATACTCATAAATCATAATATAATTTGTCTCTCTATATACATCGGCCACGGTCCGAATCAATAAGGTTACCCAAGCCTGTTGATTTGTTGAACTTTTGTTGGAGGCTTTGACCCTTATGTAACAACTAATTTTGGTGGTTTGTTGATTTTCTAATAATAAAATCAATATTTTTACTGAGAAAAAAATTATAATATTAAATTAATCAAGAATTTTTAATCAAGATAGTCATAAGATAAAAAAAAAAGAATATTTATTGTCAACGAAAAGAAATATTCTATAAAGAAAGTTAAAAGATAATATATTTTATGCATAAAATTAAAAAATGTGTTTAACGTCGGACTGAATAATTATTTTGGTCATTATTTTTTTAAAAAAATTTAACCAACGATATTTTATTTTGGGTCAAAATAGTCCCTCTATAGATGACAATTATTAGTCGCTGACATTGCAATACAAACAAAGATGTTGACTCGAAAGAATGTCACATGTAACACTCGGCTATTAATATATATAAAAAATGTGTGTTTTGAGGTTTAGGGGAATTGAAACCACGACCTCTTTGTTCATGGATAGGTTATAAAACCAATTGAGCTGGGAAACTCTTGGTATCTAAGCCCTCAAAAATCCCCCTTATGTTTATCTCTGTGTAAGTTAAATAAAATTTGTCTCCCCACCTACCCGCAATTAATTCATGCCCAATTTCGAGCTTTGAACCGTCTCCCCATCTCTCTCACGAACCCCCTCTCTCCCCAGTTCTGGTAACCTGTAACTGTCCACACCGCCGTCCGGTGTGCGCCACCGCCTACACCGGCGAACGCACCTCGCCACCCGAGCCCTCTGTCGTCGGTAACGCGCTCCCTCGTGCCGCCGTCTGCAACAAAAATCAAGCCGAAAGTTCGGCGAGTCTATCGTCTCTGTCTCCCCCTTTTTTCGATCGTGTCGCCATTGTTCGCCACACCGTTGGTATGGCCGAGTTCCCCGCATTGCGCCGTGCAAAACCCAGCCGACCGCTTGCTCGTCCGACACCGACAAGCCCTCATCGGAGCTACGCGATTCCGGCCGTCGTGAGTCATTTTAGGTAAAATCCGGCGATATTTCTGGCATATTTTCGTATTTTAATGAGTGAGTTGAGTCTTTGGGCTAACGATCTACCTCTTTTCGGAAGAATCATGGCTAAACGTGTCACCGGCGACCTTTCCGGCAACTTTCGGCGACACTTACTGTTTTGGGTAAGTGAACCGGCCTGAACCGGCTAGACCGGTCGGCCCATGACCCAGACCAAGACCCGAGTCCGACCCGACCCGCCTATAACCCGCATCCAACCCGGCTGAGTCAACTCGCCGAGTCAACTCAGTGAGTCAACTTAATGAGTTAACTCGCCGAGTCAACTCAGTGAGTCAACTTAATGAGTTAACTCGCCGAGTCAACTCAGTTGACCTTGCCTGATGACGTCATGCTGATGTCAGCGTTGACTTGACTGCTGACGTCGGCGTTGACTTTGACCAAAAAGTCAAAATTTTCGAAAAAGCCCTATTTTATGTTTTTTGACGTCCCGAGTCTGTTTTTGAAGCCCGTTTCGCGAAATTCTATCTCGAAGACCCCCGAATCTGTCCCTAAACCCAATCATGCATATGTGTTTAATTGTTTCACTAAGTTAAATGTAAATCGAATAAAGGGCTAATATAAGCTTTTATCTTTTTAAAGGTAATCGAGACTCCCCCGACCGTTCGTTTTAGTGATCTTTGATGTATTTTATCTCTTTCTCTCTGCGCAATCTCATTTTTTTAGAAAACAAACCAGATTAATTCAATGTTAATTTCTTCCTCTAAAAAATTAGTTCAATGTGTATAGGTAAAATGTTGCATACTTATTTAAAAAATATTTTGGACTGCATTTTTAAGTTTCTAAATCCACTACTAGATGACATATTAAAATATAATTCATATCAGATATATAATGATATGTTAAGATTACATATTAAGATATAATTCGTATCGAATATATAATTAAGGATGGTCATGGGTCAGGTCAGACATTCGATCCGATTCGAGTTTAGAGAAGTTCCATCGACCTGAATTTTAGAATAAAAACTTTCTCCGACCCAACCCAAATATAAAAAACATATTTTTATTCGAAAAATAGAGAATTAATTGAAAAAAATATAGAGAGACATTATAACAATTATCGCTAAATACATAGAAAATGATGACAACATGGAGCTAATCGAAAAAATGAAGGGTAGTATTATAGCATTATCACTAAATACATAGAGAAAAATTACATCATTATTTTGGTTCGTGTCTTTTACCATAAGCTCGAATTCGATCAAAATCTAAATTTAATAAAAACACTCTTTATAAAATCATATTAAAACTCGTTGGGTTCGAATCGAATGACAAACTTAAAAATTAATATAATGATGTATTCATGGCTAGAAATCAAGCCTTTCGGCAAATAAAGAGTATTGTTTTAAGTAACTGCAAACCAGAAAAGAAAGAAAAACATTAACCACAAACCTTATCATTTTCATTTAATATTGCTGAGGAGGTTTCTTTAATTCAGACTTTTCTCACCGTTTATAAACACAATAAAACTTATAAAGGTTATATACCTTTAGTGATCAAATCTCTTAATAACAAATTAGAGTGGCGCAGTGGAAGTGTGGTGGGCCCATAACCCACAATTCCCAGGATCGAAACTCGGCTCTGATATTTGTAGACACATTTTCAGTTTCTTTTTTGTGTTTGTGTTTTTACTATTTCTGTCATGATGTCTTTGCTTATCCAATTCTTGGTTGCAGCTTAAAATCTCAAGAAGAAGAACCCCAAAACAATACACTTTGCTACTTGCAGTTAGACGGCCTTCATTAAATCAAAATTTATGTTAAAACATGAATCGTATCGGATATATAACAATGTGTTCATGGCTAACAATCAAACCTTTTGGTATTTGAAGAAGGGATCGAGTTAAAAAGCTAACTGTGGCAATATACTCGAGAGCTGTGTAGCCATAGGTTATAATAACAACACAAACTTTACCATTGTTAATATGGCTATAACTTATAATACCGATTGTTGTATGTATTCTGCAAATGAAAGTTGTTAGGTAAAAGGGGTTGTTACGTATGCGATTATTGATGATCGGACATTTACCCCTAATGTCAACTATTTCAAACATAGCTATTCTAAAACAGTTCAACATTAAACAAAGTATGATTTGAAGAAGAAAGTGGTTGATGTAGGCGCTAATAAGGCGAGCTTCGATTTATAAAGTTGCTGTAAGAAACACAGGTTTCATTATAGGGTGTGGAGTTACTGAAGGCATTGCTGCAGTCCAAGACTTGTGATTAGTGATGTATTCCTTACCCAAAAGTCCAGGAAGTACCATTCTAAGTTTACGAAATGTGAAATGCTTCTGCTGCTGTTGATGCATTGCCAGTTTGTTTACGTTTTAAAAGTCCTTGCTGAAGCTGATCCAGAGATACTCGTTGCCATTTTCTACCGTTGTGCGATCATAGGTACTAGTGTCTCGGATTTCTAGCCAAGCCAGAGTCAGAGTTGGGCTTGGAGGAAACTGATGAAACTCCGAGGACTTATGTTTCAGATAGGTGTATTCCAAGACTGTTTTGATGCCAACAAAGTCTGGGAACTTTTGAGGCCAAAGCAACCAAAGGTACCTTGGTTACCTTTGTTGTGCCCCGAGGCCCGAGGCACTCAAGTATTGCTAGGTTACCTTTGCTGAATTGTTTGCCAACGAAGGATCATTTATTGGCCTGGGGTCAGCAAGTAAGATTGGAATGTCTCTTATGTGAAACTGAAGTTGAGACATCATGGATCATTATGTGAAATAGCCACGAAGTCTTATTGTTAAAACGTCTGGGACTACTTTGCTTCACTGTTCGTGGCAGGAAATGTTTCTTGGGTGGCTTGCTCATGGTCGTGGGAAAAGCCTGACATCTGCGATTATTCGGCAAAGCTTTTGTTGATTTTCTATTCCACATTCTGTCATTGCTTGTTAGCACTGTGATACGGCTACTAACTAAACAAGGAATGGTGGGGTGCCTTGGAAACCTTGATGATAGCATTGAAAATTTGGGTGATACCATGCCAGTCAGCACCAAACAAATAAACTCCTTTTCGAAGCCTACGGAGTATTTGTTTGCAGCAAAGTAAACTGCAGGAAATTTGCAGGCCAATGCCAGAAATATTGACAAAATAGTATGAACTCTATCTACTGTGCACTTTCATTCCCCGGCATAAGCCTTCAACGATGAAGCTGATGTAGAACTACTTTGGGAACCTGGTAAGCCAAGTCTACCAGGTTACCACCACTTTCGAGCATCTGAATTGTCAGCTTCACCACTTCTGGCGACATCTTCCTCGACCTTCGAATCATCTGAAGGCTGCTGAGACCTGCAAACAAGACAAGAGCCATGAAGTACAAAGTTCTACCAATGAATACATCCACTACGGAATTTATGTCCGCATGACATTTCCTTTGCATCACTTCCAATCCCCAAAACATACATAACTAATAACACTGATCAAAATCTCATCCTTATTCATCATCCAATGCTAAATCAATACCCCATTCTATCCCCCCATCTTATGCCGAAAATAGTCTTCAAAAAACAAGTTTAGAACATAAACCTTTAAATTTAGATTGGGTGGGGTGTACCAGGCCCGAGCTATAGTGTAACACACAGGCGACACATGAAAGCCCTAGTAGCAAGCTACTATGGTAAGCTTTCCCCCCTAAAAAAATAAATTTTATATCGTGCGGGCCAATGGCCCACATATCAGATATTAAACTGATAAGAACATATACTACACTTGATCTTAGTCAAAAGGCCGAGAAAGGTATGCTTAATCCATGCTAAGCATGTGCCTTTCATAGGCAGTCTTATGTCTCTTACAGTCTTCCTTGCCAGATGTGGGATGAGATTCTGCATGAAAGAATGGCAATCATAGATTGTATTAGGCTTAGCTGGTAGAGAAAGGGTGAAGTATTGTTTGTCATATTCACAAGAATAATAACTTTTATTATGCACATATGGATCAAGACAAAACTATTATATTCTAAAATAACAACTCAAACAATGAGAGAGAATATAGCTTAGAAACAACCAACAAAAGCAAACCATTTGTGTCTTACCAAGATCCATAACTAATCTTTTGTTTTAAGAAAAGACAATAAAGATAATCGAGGTTTTAAAGTTTCGGACAGAGAAGTAAAAATCATGCAAGTTGAACCCGAGTCTACTGCTTGGAAGGAAATTATCCTAACCGTTGGACTACAAACGCAACATATCATTTGTCAATATAAAACCAAGCTTCAGACCAATTAACACATCTAGGCACTGTGGTAAATGTGTTTAATCTGCAAGGACCATTGCCTGCTGCATATATCCTGAATCTTCACAAAGATAAGTTCGAAATCTAATGTTTTCCATCTGTTATGCCTCTAACAGGAACATCAAGGCAGGGCTTCCCACAACAATATAACTCAATTGTCTTGTAAAATATTTCATATTTTTAATATGCTTTTGTAAATATAATGTTAAAATCTGATAACTTTAGGTCATAATACTATATAAATATGAAAATATGTTGAAACTTGCTAAACCAAGTGTTTCTAGGTACATGTTCTGTAAAGACCGACGAATTCTGATCTTTAATTGTAATTCTTTTGTTATTGGTCGCAGAGCTTGCTTACACCATGGTTGTAACCGAAAAATGTGATGTCTATAGCTTTGGAGTATTGGCACTTGAAACACTCATGGGAAAGCATCCCGCTGAACTTGTGGCACGACTCTCAACATTATCTTCCAATAACATAATGTTAAGTGATATATTAGATCCACACTTATCACTTCCGAGCGACCGGAGAGTGGCAAAGAATATTGTTTTTGCTGCAACAATTGCCTTTGCTTGCTTAAGGCCAGACCCGAAGTTCCATAGTATTTGCTTTTATGTTAATCTTTTTGTATTAGCTTTTATGCTAATTTTGGAGTCTCAAAATTAAACAAATTCTTAATTTCATTTTTAATTTTGATTTGATTCTAAAATGACGATGTGACATTTTGTAATTGTTATATATCATCGCTTGAAATTGTTTCATATTACGTTGTATAATTTAGAGTATCATGTCAAAAATACTTTAGAAGAATTGAAATTCAGAGATGAAATTGAGAAAAAGTTGTTAAGCTTCGAGGCTAATGTGAATTTGGAAAAAGAACTTAGGGATTAAATTGAACAACTTTACAAAGTTCAGGATCAAACCTTGCTTAAAACCCCTTTCTTTTCAAAGCTAATAATAATGGCTCAAGTCAAGGATAAGTAGGGCTGTAAATGAACCAAACGTTCAGCGAACCGCTCGTGAACCGTTCGGCGGGAAGTTCGTTTATGTTCGTTTATTTATTAAACGAACGAACATGAACAAGATTTTTTGTTCGTCTAATTAAATGAACGAACACGAACAAAAGGCTTGTTCGTTCATTTATGTTCGTGAACGTTCGATAATGCGTTCGTTCATGTTCGTTCATTTATGTTCGTTCGTTTATGTTCGTTTATGTTAATTTATGTTCATTCGTTTATGTTCGTTCATTTATGTTCTTTTATGTTCATTCAAATTTATTCACATATGTCTAGGGGTGTTCATTATTCGGTTAAACCAAACTAACCGACCGAACCAAAACAAAATTGGTTAATCTATTAGATAATTTTAGGTTTCGGCTAATGATTAAGAGTTTTTTCAAATTTCAATTATCGATTAATTCGGTTTAAAATCGGTTAATTAATTGAATTAATCGAACTAACCAAAATATTAAATATTTAACAAATTATATATGTTCGCTTGTGTTCGTTTATGTTCGTTTGTGTTCGCTTATGTTCGTTTGTGTTTGTTTATGTTCATTTATGTTCGTTTACCATTTAAACGAACGAACATGAACGAACACGAACAAGCTACATTCCTTAATGAACGAACACGAACAAAAAATTTTGTGTTCGTTTATGTTCGTGTTCGTTCATTTTTTCGGTTAAAGTTAAACGAACGAACATGAACACACCCTCGTTCGTGTTCGTTCGGTTCGTTTACAGCCCTAAGGATAAGTGATCAACTGAGCTTGGCTGGGGCCAGCATCCGACAGGCTCAGTCACATAGTTCCCTGCTCAGTTAGAAACGAACCAAATATCCCACATCTCTAAAGAACTAAACAATACAAGCATTCATATAGAAGAGAGAGCCTAACTAAGTTTATCCCTTCGGGGACATCTGATAAAATTGGAACGATACAGAGAAGATTAGCATGGCCCCTGCGCAAGGATCAAGAGTTTTATTAAATGGTCAAAATTTTATTCATTTTTATTTCTGCAAATTTTACAGCTCCGTTTCCATCTCTTTTTCACCTCATAATCTAGAGTTTTTTTTGTTTGTTTATTTACAGTTTTTGTTGCTGGGTTTGGTCTCTATTACTATCTGAAATAATAAATACCTCAAAATCATTTTAATTAAGTTTTGTTGGAATTAACTTCTGCCTTTTTATTTTCTTAATTTCAAGTAACCAATGGATCCTTCAATTTCTAGGGTTTAATTTGATTGGTGGGGGATGTATTTTTTATGATTAAATTATAGAAGTTGTTGATTGGTTTTATGGTTGCTGTAAGTATGGATTTTGTGTAGGAATTACTTACCATTGATCTCATATCATTTTGTAGTTGAACCAAAGAGTTCTTTCTTAAGCTTCGCAATTTAGACAATGTGATCTTCACAACAATTTCTAATTCATAGTGTTTATATATTTACTACTCACCATTGCTAATTGTCCGATATACTTACCAGATTCGTTGAACTGGAGTATGAATTTCTACACTTCGCCGTGTTTCTCTTTGGAAAATTGTAAGTGCAATGTGTTTACGCAATCAATTGATATCCCCTTTCCCTTGAAAGTAATTCATTTTGTGATCAAATTCATGTTTCTAGTATGGGAATTTGTTGGAAATGATCGGGGATCAGGAGCTTTGATGTAACATATCCATGAGAGAACTGACGGACAAAAACACAGTGTTGCACAAAGGTACTTTAAATTATATGCATACATACTGAGAAGAATACTATACATTTATGGAATCATTTGTTACAGTAAATGACATGTTTTCGAACTGGAGTTTGCATCTAGATCCATGGTTGATCTAGGCCTTCTTTACACTAAATCATATGATGTTCCTTAATACTAGTTTCGGATTACATCTTATAAAGGAAAGGTCGTTTTTGCCGTACAAAAGAAGTCGTACCTTAGGATAGGGAGGGGATGTAAATGTTCAGATTCAAATTTTGTTGGGATGTTGCTAATGAATAATGGTTATACTGTGTGCACTACTACGCGAGGGACACCAGGAGGGAAGACATATTTATTAATTCTCAGGGGGTATCCCCCCTGTCCCCCCACCCAGGGGGGTTCCCCCCCTGTCCCCCACCGTAGCAGCGGGACTTCCACCCTACTGAGTACAATCTTCTAATTGGATTTGTTTCCACACTATGAGTAATCGTAGAGAAGTTACTTAGAAACACTTAACATGTGTCCATATATTTGTATATTTATATTGTATTCTTACCCACAATTATCAGATTTTAACTTTATATTTATCGAAGCATATTAAAAATATGTAAGATTTTATAAGACAATTGAGTTATATTGCAGGGGTACGCTCTAAATCGATCTTGATGTTGCTCTTGAATGTAAGGCAATTGGATGCAGAGGTTAGCTCACTTATTTGAAAGTTTATGTTCAGTTGAATTTCCAGAAAAAAATGGGAAACTTCAAGAAATGTTTATGTCTTGTTCATGTTGTCATCTTTAAACGGTGCAAATAATATGGAGGACTATACATTATAATATAAACCCGAATCGATCCCATGGATTTAACTCACAGTTTTTTAGGAGTAGCATGCAGTGAATGAAAGCCTGAGAATCCTCTTATCTACCCTACCTTTTATCATTTCCTCATCCTATTAGGTTTTAACCATAATTCAATGGAAGATACTATCTATTATCTACTGTTAATAAAAAGCTTATTCTGTCAGATAGGGTTTTATATTGCTAAATGATGTTTATCGTTTGTAGTCCAACAGTTAGGATAATTGCCTTCCCAGCAATAGAACTGGGTTCAACTCTCGGCAAATGCATGGTACTTTTGTACAACAAAACTTGCATTTTTACGCTAGTATTAAGGTACTTTTTTCGACTCCAACTTCGTTGGAAGGTAATATAGTATATATTCTTCCTTGCCATTGGAGGGTGTTTGTATTGGATTGATAATTCCTCATTTTATTGTAAAATATTTGATCACATTCTCTTTTGGATCCACCCTCATGCTAGCTATATATTATTACCTGGCAATAAATTATTTAGTGGTTGTAGAACATTTTTCCTCATGTTATATCTTATGTATTAGAATTGTTAAAACCCAATTGGCTTTCTATACTACATGTGCAGCACAAGCCTGTATTGCATGTTCTCCTTCATTTAGTTATGGTAATTCAACTTAGAGAAAATGCATAAAAAACTCTTAAGCAGAACCGTCAATTTGATTCTTGCTGCTTCCTTAACATACATTATTAACCGTCGATTTGTTACAGTTGTGATGCTATAAGTTCTTACAACTTAGAGGGAATGCATAAAAAACTCTTAAGCATAACCATCAATTTGATTCTTGCTGCTTCCTTAACATCCATTATTGTTCGTCGATTTTTTACAATTATATTGTCAAGCAATGAGTAGCATTTGTAGTCCAACAATTAGGATAATTGCCTTCCAAACAATAAACCCGGGTTTAACTCCCGGAAAAAGCATGATTTAGGTAGCAGTTTTTAGTTACTTGCTTACTTACCACTATTTAGCACAAATATATTTCACTTTTTTTTTATGTGGATGAGGCTTTGAGGATCAGATATAGCCTTGTAGTTTCATGTTATACAATTGGACTGACATGCAAGAATAAACTAAGAACACAACTCATCATTTATTTCAATTGCAAGAACACCCCATCACTAGATTTGATCTTCTTCTCCATGGAATGCAGCAGTAAGCATCATTTTGGATCGCAACAATGCCCTCAGCAACTTCATTCCCAATTTTACAAAGCAAAGTTTAAGCCAATTAAAGAAGCAGTGGGATGATGCATGCAAAATTTGATGATCAAGTGTTGTATATGTTCTTATCAGTTTACTATCTAATACGTGAGCCATCGGCTAACATGATGTTAGACTTTTTTTAGGGGGGGAAGCTTACCACAGTAGTTTGCTACTGGGGATTTTAGGTGTTGCCCATGCGTTGCACTATAGCTCGGGCCAGGCACATCCCATCCAATCGAAGTTTCAATGTTCTTTTCATCATTTTCCAGTAAGTTGCAACATTTATAGATCCAGAGACCAAACGCTCTGTTAGTCTGGATTGGTGTTCAGCTTAAGACATACTCTTATCACCGATGACATCGATTCAGCAGCAGTGGACAATCTTTCCCTTTCGAGTTTCATATTGTTAAGTAATGAGTAGTGTTTGTAGTCCAACGGTTAGGATAATTGCCTTCCAAGCAATAGACCCAGGTTTGACTCCCGGCAAATGCATGATCTACATGACAGTTTACTTACCACTATTTAGCACTAATATATTTCACTTTTTTATAATTTTTTATGTGGATGAGGCTTTGAGGATCAGATATAGCCTTGTAGTTTCATGTTATACAATTAGGTTGTATGTGAAAGTAGACCTTATATGTTTGAACTTGGATTTCAGATATTATTGAACTCAAGAACTACGTCTGCTTGAGGACCATTAGTCGAACATATATGTTCAAGTTCAAGGTATTATATTCATTAAAATATCATCTGTCATAGTAAACACAATGCATCAGACTCCTTTCGGTTTTATGTACTTGATGGAGAAGCAGATGGCTGGGGACATGAGATAATGTTTCCACATAAAAAAAATTTATAAAAAAGTGAAATATATTAGTGGTAAATAGTGGTAAGTATTGGGATATTTCTGCAGAGCATACCACAAATTCAGATGAGAACTGTGTCCCGATGCAATCTCGAGGCCCCCTTTTTTCGTTGTTGGGGTCTTGAAAGTTGCTATAGTGCTTTCATTACTGTATGCATATTTGGTCTAGGCCTCACTTCTATAAACAGGCATTGCAGAAGAACAACTAAATTATGTTCTCTAGATGGTATGTTCTTGTTGGGTGCTCACTTTCCGGCTAACAATTCCAGAAGAACAACCCCGAAACCATACACATCGCGAACGCCCTTCATAAAAACAAATCAAAGAGTCTCGCATTACCGTTTTGTAAACAAGAAGATTCTTCAAGCTGCCTTTCGGCATCGGCATTGGCAACGAAACCTTGTTGGCACCTAAATCTTTTAAGCTTCTGAACCAATGCTCCTCTCTTGTTTCCAAACATTCAGCCAATATAACTATTTGATTGGTAGTTGAGCAACCCTTTTCAACATCTCAAAATATAGATTGTATAGTGTAAAACCTAATTTGATTTTGATATAACAAAATGTCTAAAGACCTATTTGTAAAAGTAAATAAACTTTTAAGTATTTCAAAGTCTCACAAATTGACAAAAAAACTTGAACCAAAACTATTTCTAAGTCAAATAAATTTTTCAAACAAATTTTTCTAAGTGTTAAAGCCCAAACTCTACTTGTACGCTAAGGCGTATCGAAACGCTCAAGTCGTATCGATATATTTTGAGGTTCTAGTATTTTAATCGACAAAAGCGTACCGATATGGTTATACCTGTATCGATACGGTATTTTATCTGAGCTTAACTTTAAGGCATAATGTACCGATACGGTTGTCCCCGTATCGATACAGTTTGATCTTATTCGATAAATCTTTTCATTTAAAGTTTTTTGATCGTTGCTTGTCAGTTATGATTTCAGCAAAATTTCAAATGGTCGTTGGACTGTATCGATACGCCCATATAGCGTATCGATACACTTTTTGCTAAAATTTTTCTCGGGATTTCAGTGAGCAAAATTGTATCGTTACGGTTTTTGAGTAGCGATACACCCCTATTTTTACACTACCGATACATCTATACGCGTATTGATACGCCCCTCTTAAATGTGCACAACGACTCTTTCTGTTATGAGACATATATCGATACGGTTGTTCGAGTACCGATACGGTAGGTTGCAAAAGTGTATTTATTGCGAGAAAAATGAAGCCCAACGACTCTATTGATAATCTCAACTACCAAGATAGCTAAGAATCAATACAAGGGTATATAAACAAGCCTTTAAAGCTATAACAACAATTATTGAAATTATTTGCTACAATCCAAGCATACATCTAAACCCTAGAGCTTAAAGAGTCAAATATTTGTAACCCCACTTGTATAATCTTTCATTGTATCATCTTATTTCAAGTTTAGAGAGTGTTCAAGTGTAATTGGGAAATTCATCTACCGAATGAGAGGTGTTTTTCAGTTTGCCAAAACCTTCTTTGTATTGAGAGAGTTTTAGTTAATTTTTGAGTAAAAAAGATTAACCGATTTGTAAGGTTTTGTCCTAATTCGAAAAAAGAGGACGAATTTCTAGTGAAATTAGTTAAAAATCCTAGTGAGAGCTAAGATAGTGGATGTAGAGCTTGTTCTAAGCTTGAACCACAATAATTGCATTGTCTTCAATTTTCACATTTTCAATTTGCTCCTTTCAATTTTAAAAATCCAATTCATCCCCTCTTGGCCATTTTCGATTCGATTAGTCCACTCAACATATAGTTTGTTTTAGCTTAATTTTTTAAGGGTAATTATACCATGCACCTGTAGTGGAAACATTTTATTTCCACAAGCGCTCTAATTTAGGGGTTAGATATTTAGTTTATGGCTTATACTTTAGGGATTTAGGTTTATGTGCTTAGAAATTAAGGATTGGGGAATGAATTTAGAGTTTAAGGTTAGAATTTATGGGTTATAGATAAAAACTTAAATCCCTTACATATTACCGTAAAACCTAAATCCTAACCTCTAAACTCTTAAACTTAACCCTAAACCCTACATTCTAACCACGTACCCTAAATTCTAAACCCCTAAACTATAAACCCTAAATTGAATCCCAAACCCCTAAAACTAGGGCGCTTGTAGAGACAAAATGTTTCCACAGTCGGTACATCATATATTTTCTCTTTTCAAAAAAATAAATTTTATTTATTTTGAGAAAATAATTTCCAAAAATTAATTTAACTTTTAGTAAATTATGATATAAAAAATATTTTATTGTATTACATGTATAATTTTAGTTATTATAATACTTTCATTCTTTTTAACCACTAGTATCCGACTCATTAGTCGACAAATCCGGATCAGGTTTTGCAGAGACCCATTATAAGATAATCCTCTCAATATTTTTTTCATTCACAACGCCAAAATTCAGACCACTGACTATGCTTAAGGGACCTAGTGTTTCATCTCGCTAAATTAACTAGTTGTTGTTATAATACTTTCATTTTTAATATATCGTGTTTCGTATTATATTATGATATTACAAGATCTTGACTTAGAATTTGAAGTCAATATGCCCAATTTCATCAAGATCGAACGAGCGGAATTAAACATAGATATTTTGATTTTCTTCAATTTCATGGATAAGAGAGTTACAATCAAAGTGAAAAAAAACAAAGAATTTCAATGACAAAATAATTTAATTAAATAAAAATCAATATTACATTTAATTAAATTTATTTTTACAAGAAACTAATTTTCTTTTTCCTCAATTTCATTTACATGCCATATAAAAATATATTGCCACATGTCATTGTTTTATTTGTTAAAACGGTGTTAAATATTCAGACCAAAAACTATAACAGAAACAAATTTCAGGGAGCAAACTGTAAATTAAACCTTGTCTTAATACATTGAACTTTCAATGCTTCACACATTTCTTTAGGCTTTACAAACGGGCCAATTTGTTAGTTTTAAGTTTTTTAGAACCGTTTCAAGGGTGGAGAAGGTTTGATTGATGAGCAAATTGAGAACAAATACAGGGTTGCTAACGTTGAAAGCTTCAACATGCAAATGAAGTCGAGTTTTTTCGGGTTGAGTCGTCTCGGGTTGATGTCATTTCCGGTTTAAGTCATTTTGAATTTATATTATATGCGGTTGAATCGTTACGGATTCAGGTTGTTTACTTAGTGAAAAAAATGACTAACAAACAAAAATCGACAGGTCAGGTGACTATTTTATAACTTTCATGTACAAAAACAAGCTTGCAAGCTATTCACTTCGACTCGAGAAAGAAGATATCAATGGTAGAAGCTGTAATGGATAAGTAAAGCTTATACCATGACAAAATGGCTGAAGCAAAAATCATATGTTGGCACGCTTTCGTTTACCCTTGCCCTTATGAATCTTCAGTTGCTTGATTATGTATTCGATGATTTCTTTCATGGTGGCTTTCCTTTCCTCCTTTCTGTTCCAAACCTCGGGGACCGGGGACCTTCCGCTCGCATTATACTCGTTCATTTCCATCAGTGCAGTGCCAACAGCCTCGAATGCGGTCTCGCCGTATTCGTTCCTCAACTCTTTCAGCTTCTCGTCATCTTCGTCAATTACTGCCTGCAAATTGCAAAAGTTCCACCCTTGATTTTAAGTGTGAGGAATAAACGACTCGATGTTTGTTGGTTGATGTACAAATGAGTTCAATCCATAATCGAATGACGGTTAATGCAAGTCTTTTCGGTGATCGATTTGAACACTACCGTGTATCGTGTGTGCAAGCGCAAGTCATGTTGAAAGAAAGTACAGAAGCAAAAACATAAAGCAACCGTTGGTGTATGCACCATACTTGCAAGTTGCCTTCGATACCAATAATCTTAAACGGGTGCCATTTCGAATCCTGCACATTCTGTTGCCATTGTGAACATAATTTAGCACAAGTTTCTCGCCAATCTTCATTCGGGAGCTTTTTCGAGCAAGCGACTTCAAAAGCTTTTTGATTGATATCTCCCATTCTTTTGATTCCAAGAGTCGTTTTGTTATTCAATATATCATTCAAACCCTGCACATAAGAAGAATCGTAGGGATTTCATGCACAGAAAGAAACCGAACACGAGAGATCGAAAAAAACGCAATGGATATACGTTTATAGATTCTTTACGAGCATCTTGGGGTTCTTGATTAGCAAGTAGATGTTTCACTGTCATACAACTATAATCTCTCTTTATATCTTCCAATGCCTCTGATGTTTCCTGCAACTCTTTCTTTAAAGCAGCAATTTGCGAGCTTAAAGTTTCAACAAGACTTTGACAAGGCACATTCTCTTTCAGCTGTATCAGATATAATCGAAATTGTTAAGTGCACTGGCAAATCATAAAAAAATGTTGAGCCTTAATACGAAGACATGATTCGTTCATGCTAAGGTAGAAACGGTTAACCACAAATTTGTCCAGACATTGTCACATTATTCGTAAATCAAAAAAGTCAAATTAAGACAAGTATTCTAACCACTTCTGTTTCATTCAACAAGGTTTCTCGTTCCAGATCATTGTTGTTCTTAGATTTACACTCTTCGAATTCCTTGGCTTGCAGCGTAAGTTCACGCTTCAGCTTAATGTTTTCTTCATTTCCCTTTCGAATTTCTGGATAGAAAACAAGTATTAGACACTTCCAAACAGTGGCTATCTTTAGTTAGTAAACTGTAGGTCGATGCAAGGAACCGCAGAGGATGCTTCCTTTGGGTTCCAAGCCTTGTACGACCAAAGCGTGCTTATATATCACAAAATTATCTTGTTCCAAGCACATTAAATTTGTTTCATTCGGTGATAACAGATACGAAGGCGAGTTCAGGGTCTGAATTCAGCATTTACATCTCCTTCCCTATCTCTAATATTAAGGAAGCTCTATATGATTTAGTGCAAAATGGCCTTATAGATCAATCCAAGCTCTAGATGCAACTTCAAAAACAGGCCATTCATTGTAAGGAATGATTCGACTAGTCTACCTTTGCACAACACGACATTCTTGGCGATCAGCTGCCTCACGGTTCCGTTATAGCAAAGCTCCCAATCCCGCAAAATACAGTCCTTGTGCTTCACTTCCGCCACGAGGCCATCGATAAGTCCTCGACCTCGAAGAGTTGAAGTTGTCTCATTATGTTCATATTTCATTACAGACAACTGTCCTTTCCAGCAATCAATCTTGTATAAGAGGCTCCCAATGCGCAGACGCTGTTTCTTCAGCTCATCCTCCAAGTCCCTTTTCGCCATTCCGACGATTAAGTGCCTGCGGCTGCGATATCATTACTCAATCGAATAAACGGTTTATATTAGATTACCCTTTCAAGACAATAATTAAAAACACTGTCAAGATTTAGAAGCTAAACAATAACCATAAGAAAGCAAAGCCATTTCATTTTAAAGATTCCAAAGCTCAAAACTTGATGTTGCAAAGTTCATATATTGAGATTAAAGGTGTGATTTTTATAGGGTTTGAACATGGCTAATTCAAGTCAAAACCCCCCAAATCAAAATACTATCAGTTTCTAAAATCAAAGAGACAGAGCATAGTATAGAAACAAAACAAGTACTTCCCTTTGCATGAACAAAAGCATGCAACTTGAACAAGAAGATCGAGATGAGAAAGAAACCCGGAGTAAGAAATGGATGAGCTTGTTCTCCTTTGCAAAAGCCCTAAAATGCAGGCGAAACGAGGAATGCAACTCCTTTTGGTGTACTTGTACTGCTGCAATAAGGGCAGAAGAAAGGTGGCAATATTTCAAAGACCAAAGATCATGCAGAGGGAATAGAAATACTATGCCGTTTTTCGGTGGCTACGGTGCATTTTGTAGTGTTTATGGCGTAGGGTTTAGAATTTAAAGCTTAAAATTTTAATTTTTAATATTTTTTTAGTGTTGTGTCATAAAAAACAAATAATTTTGGTCCATATGAAAGACTATCAAGTATTACACGTGACTGCATATGGAGGCAGCTGCATAGTTCAATGGGCCCAACCAATCTGACACTCTTGAATCATATGTGAATAAAAATTTTGTGTCTCTTTTGATGTCTCTGTTTATGTTCTTACGCTAAAAACAAGATTTAATGTTTAAGCTTAGAGTTTAGGTTTAGAGTCTAGAGAATTTGGAATAGGATATATTTTTTAAGGTCTATGATTTAAAATTTATCGTTAAGGCTTATAATTGATTTTTTAATATTGGGACATAAAAATAGGCACTTAAAAGGAGTATATGATTTTTGTCCCTAAACTATATCTCGTTTTAGCCTTTGAACTATATATTATTTTTCGTTTTAATATTAAATTATTTTTAACCCTCTAAAAAATTTCAAATTTTTATATATTTTTAGAAAAAACTTTGTATTTTTTATTGATTAACTAATTTCGCACCATGCAATTTTCGAATCCCACATAGTTTTATTATATACAAAAACCACAACCCCTAACATAAAAGCTTTTGTTTGTCTCTGTTGGAAGAGGGTGTTCATTATCCGGTAAGCACCGAAATAACTGACCGAGTAGAAATTTATTTCAGTTAGTTAAGTGTTCGATCGATTAATGGTTAAAAAATTTTTTAAATTTAGTTATTCGTTAATTTATTTCAAAATCGGTTAATTAACTAAAAATATTAAATATTTAATAATATATATTACATATGTATATTTTAAGCTTCAACCCATTAAGATTTCAAGATATAACAAATTTTTAACCCGAATGAAAAAATATTCAAATTAATTTAATATAACTAAAGAAAAAACACAATCCCTAAATCTTTTTAACAAAGTTTGGTTAATTCAAATTAACCGAAATTTATCCGGCCCGGTTAATAATTTTCAAACAAATTTTGATTTGACTAATTGTTAATTATTTTTTCTAATTAATTTGGTTCGTTCACCGACCGAATTTATCGAATAAACACCTTACAGTTTGGTAGACGAAACCATGATGAAATGTTAGGGGACAATCATCTTATCCAAGTACTTAGGCTTTTAAGACATATTGTTAACCAGTAGAGTTTAATTTAACAGGATCTAAATACACATATGAAATTGAGAAAAGTTGTTAAGATTCAAGGCTAATGTGAATCAGGAACAAGAAATTAGGGATTAAATTGGACAACTATACAAAGTTCAGGATCAAACCTTGATTTACCCCTTTTATTTTCAAAGCTAATGATGGGACCCATTCATATCCAATTAGCCTCAGTTACATAGTTCACTGGTCAGTTAGAAAACGAACCAAATATCCCACATTGCTAAAGAATCGAGTAATACAAACATTCATATGGAAGAGAGAGCCAAGATGAGATCGTCCCTTCGGGGACATCCGATAAAATTGGAACGATACAGAGAAGATTAGCATGGCCCCTGCGCAAGGATGACACGCACAAATCGAGAAATGGTCCAAATTTTTTTCATTTTTAATTTTTGCAAATTTTACAGCTCTGTTTCCATCACTTTCTCAGAATCTAGAGTTTTTTTTTTTAATTATTATTTATATTTCTGGGTTTGGTTCGATGTTCATCTTCATGGGGGGTTTTCCACTTCAGATTGTAGTTTAGAGTTTTCCTGGGTTTGATGTTCATCTTAAGATTGCAATTTTTTCTGGGTTTGATGTTCATTTTCACGGGTTTTGTGCACTTCAGGTTGCAATTTTGAGTTTTTTTACTGGGTTTGATCTGTAATACTCTCTGAAACAGTAAAAACCTCAAAATCATTTAATCAGATTTTGCTGGAACTAATTTCTGCCTTTTCTTTTGTTAATATTAAGTAATTTTGAGTTTAATTTGATGGGGTTTTCTCTGGAACTAATTTTGTTAATATTAAATTATAGAAGTTGTTGATTGGTTTTTATGCTTGCTGCAAGTATGGAATTTGTGTAGGAATTTAACTGACCATTGATCTCATTCACTTTGTAGTTGAACCATAGGATTCTTTCTTTAAGCTTTGCAATTTAGACAATGTATTTTCACAAGAATTTCTAATTCATAGTGTTTATATATTTTTTAATCACCATTGCTAATTGTCTGATATATTTACCAGATTCGTTGAACTGTAGTATGAATATCTACACTTTGCCATGTTTCTCTTTGGAAAATTGTAAGTGCAACGTGTTTATGCAATCAATTGATATCCCTTTTCCCCTCGAAAGTAATTCATTTTTTGATCAAATTCATGTTTCTTAGTATGGGAATTTGTCGGAAACGATTGGGGATCGGGAGCTTTGATGTAACATATCCATGAGAGAGCTGACGGACGACAACACAGTGTTGCGCGAAGGTACTTTAAATTATATGCATACATACAGAGAAGAATACTATACATTTATGGAATCATTTGCTACAGCAAATGACATGTTTTCGAACTGGAGTTTGCATCTAGAGCCATGGTTGATCTAGGCCTTTTTTACACTAAATCATATGAAATTTCTTAATACTAGTTTCGGATTACATCTTTAAACGGTGCCAGAAATCTGGAGGAGTATACGTTATAATGTGAGCCTGGATCGATCCATTAACTTTACTTGCAGTCTTTTAGGAGTAGCATGTGGTGAATGAAAGTCCGAAAATCCTCTTATATGCCCTACCTTTTATTATCTCCTTATCCTATTAGGTTTTAACCATAATTCAATGGAAGATACTGTCTACTGTTAATAAAAAGCTTATTCTGTCAGATAAGTTTTATATTGCTAAATGTAGTCCAACGGTTAGGGTAATTGCCTTCCAAGCAATAGACCTGGGTTTGACTCCGGGTAAACGCAAGGTCTACTTTCATACAACAACAGTATTAAGGTACTTTTTGACTTCGGCTTCCTTGGAAGGTAATATAGTATATATAATATATTCTTCCAACCATCAATTTGATTCTTGCTGCTTCCTTAACATCCATTATTGTCAGTTGATTTGTTACAGTTATGATGCTATAAGTTCTTATGGTGTATGCAATTTAGTCTTCTATGTCACTTGAAAATGGGGACTGAGATTTGGCTCTTGCTTTTATGTACAAGTAGCCCGAAGTTAAAAATTCATTATTATTATTATTATCTTTTTTGAGAAGAAAGATTATCTGTTGCTTCATTTTGTTATTAGCTTGTTATATCAGAGCCAGGTTTCGATCCCGGGACCTGTGGGTTATGGGCCCACCACGCTTCCGCTGCACCACTCTGATTTGATGTCATGCATAAGATTACGACTATTTTTTGAAACAAAATGGGTAAACACATGCTTGCATGTGGTGGAAAGGCAGTAACTAATAAACCCATAACTTTATTTTCAGTAAGCCCTCTAATGTATAAGCCACATAATGTTTGATTTTTATTTTCCTGATTATGTGTGAATTTTTATGTGTTGTAAATTTGGCTAATAGGGTTTTGATTTACTAATTGGGTTTGTTTCCACACTATGAGTAACCGAAGAGAAGTTATTAGAAACACTTGGTTAGTTGTTTCCATATATTTGTATCTTTATATTGTATTCTTACACAAAATTATCAGATTTTAACTTTATATTTATGGAAGCGTATTAAAAACATGAAAGATTTTATAAGACAATTGAGTTATATTGCAGGGGTAAGCTCTCACCTGATCTTGATGTTGCTCTTGAATGTAAGACAATTGGATGCAGTGGTAAGCTCATTTATTTGAAAGTTTATACTCGGTTGAAATTCAAGAAATGTTTATATGCTGTTCATGTTGTCATCTTTAAGCAGTGCCGCCCGGTAATCTTGCGGACTATACGTTATAATGTGAACCTGGATCGATCCCATGGACTTCACTTGCAGTCTTTTAGCAGTACCATGTGGTGAATGAAAGCCTGACCTTATATCATTTCCTCGTCCTATTAGGTTTTAACCATAATTCAACGAAGATACTGTCTACTGTTAATAAAAACCGTATTCTGCCGGATAGGTTTTTAAATTGCCAAACAATGTGTTGCGTTTGTAGTCCAACGGTTAGGATAATTGCCTTCCAAGCAATAGATCCGGGTTCGACTCCCGGAAAACGCATGATCTATATATTAGTTTTTAGTCATCTTCTTACTTATCACTAATATATTTCACTTTTTTATTATTTTTTTTATGTGGACGAGGCTTTGAGGATCAGATATAGCCTTTTAGTTTCATGTTATACAATTGGACTGCCATGCAAGAATAAAATAAGAACATAACTCATCATTTATTTCAATTGCAAGAACACCCCATCAATAAATTTGATCTTCTTCTCCAAGGATTGCAGCAGTACGCATCGTTTTGGATCACAGTAATGCCGGTTTTATCTCTCATCATGCAGGGAAGATAATAAGAGGCAGTAGAGTTCTTATAAAAGGAGCAGGCATAGCTTGGATTAAGCATACCTTTCTCGGCCTGTTGGCTAAGATCAAGTGTTGTATATATTCTTGTTAGTTTACTATCTAATTCGTGAGCCATTGGCTATCATGATGTTAAATTTTTTAGGGGGAAGCATACCACAGTAGTTTGCTACCGGGGGTTTCAGGTGTCGCCCATGCGTTGCACTATAGCTCGGGCCATGCACATCCCACCCAATTGAAGTTTCAATGTTCTTTTCATCATTTTCCAGTAAGTAGCAAGAATTATAGATCCAGAGACCAAACGCTCTATGTTAACCTGGATTGGTGTCCAGCTTAAGGCATACTCTTATAAGTTATAACCGATGACATTGATTCAGCAGCAGTGAACAATCTTTCCCTTTCGAGTTTCGATTACCGTCTTGCTTGGTATCGATGACAACAATTTGACAAGATGTACTGGATGACAATTTGGAAGAGAATTTGAAGCCCTGGTTATGAGCAGCAGAAGAAGTGCTTCAGGACTGAACCAGAGAATCCTGAAAACGATAGTGGTAGAATGTTCTTATCCAATCCATTCAATGAGGATGTTTTTATTGTTCAAGATTCATTTGATGACACTACTTAATGGGACATGGTTGGGATCTTTTGTTGCAGTCTGTCGGAAAATGATACGAACTACTACAGAACCCCACCAGCACTGAAAGCAGTCGGAAGCAATGCTGAACGTTACTGTGGATGACAATTTACAGTGTTGGGTAAGTTTGGAGGATATTGAGATTGGAAGTAAAGCACAGGAAATGCCCTGTGAAGTCATAAATTCCATAGTGGATGTATTACTCCATGGCTGGAATCATATGTAATAGCTCTTGTCCAGTTTGCAGGTTTTGGCTGCCTTTGTACGATTCGAAGACGAGGCAAATGTCACCACGAATGACCAAAGGGTGTCTTCGTTTGCGGTTTGGCAGTTCTGGTATATAGTGGTTAATTTGCAGTAAACAAGGACCAAAGAGAAGTAAAACATAAAATTGAGCACCATTTCAACAGATTATGGCTTTTCCAACGGATGTCTATGTAACCATACTCGAATTTCAGATATTATTGATTCAAGAACTGCACGGTAATTAGTAGTCAGACATGTATGTTCGAGTTCAAGGCATGGTGTTCATTAAAATATCATCTGCAATAATAAAGCAATGCATCATATGCTTTTCGGTTTTAGTACTTGATTGAGAGGCAGATGGCTGGGGACATGAGATGATATTTCTTCGGAGCATACCACAAGTTCATATGAGAACTGTGCCTCGATGCATCTCGAGGCCCCCCTTTGTCGTTGCCGGAGTCTTGAAAGTTGCTCTAATGCTTTCATTACTACATGCGTTTTTGGTCTAGGCTTCGCTTCTATGAACAACTAAATTATGTTCTCTAGATGGTCTGATCTTGTTGGGTGCTCACTTTCCGGCTAATAATTCCGCAATAATAGTTTCGGACGGTGCCACTATCGCTATATAGCGCCCGCTATTGTTGGCACCTAAATCTTTCAAGCTTCTGAACTTCCAAATAAGGTTTCAACATCAGCTACTGCAAATGAGGAGAAAGGGGTCGTTTCAAGTTCAACATCAGCAGTTAACATATTGTTGATTTCAATATTTAGTTGTCTTGGAATTTAGAACTGTTATGTACTCATATGATTGTTTTGTTGACATTACAATCTAATGTTTTACACTAATTGCTGTCTTGGAATGATTAGGGATGATAATTCGATCGAGTTGAGTCAAGTAAAAAAAATTCGAATTAGTTGAATTGATGAGTCCTATTTTATAACTTGATTTTTTTTGAAATTTTTTCGAGTAAAGCTGTATAATATAGTACTATATAATTTACTGTTATATGATATAAAATATGAATTTATATCCAATACCATGGCACAAGCGCTTTAGTTTTAGTGTTTATGGACTTAATTTAGAGAGTAGGACTTAGAATTTAGGGATTATGGTTAGGATTTATGTTTTAGAGTTTAGATTTTAGGGTAATATGTTGAGGATTTAGGTTTTAACCTATACTAACCCTAAACCCAAAATTCTATTCACAACCACTAAATTTTAAACTACTAAACCTAAACCTTAAAAATATTTAACTATGACTGCTATCAAAAAGACATTTATCTAATCGATTAGATTGCATACGCAACTCATCGTTTACCGGCACCCCAATAAGCATGACCATGTCTTTAAGTGTGATCGTGCATTCCCCACACAGCATATGGAACGTATGGGTTTCCGGCCTCCAACGCTCAATCAAAGCAGCAATCAACCCGGGCACCAACTTGTACCCTCGAAGGAATGTCGCATAATAAAATCTAGATTGTCGCATAATAAAATTTTCCTTCTAATGTATAATTCCTACATTTATTACACTACTAAATAAGGAACTAAAATTTAAATGCTTAGAATTTAAATTTCGTTGAATTTTACCGAAATTAAAAATTAAGCAATATATTATAAATTAATTTTGTTTACATTTTAATTCAAATATTAAAAGACTAGTAACATCCATATTTTTTACTACATACAATTTTAAGAATTTTACAAACTACTTACTAATTTCTAAAAAACTCTTAAATAAAACAATTTCTACAAAATTAAACAAAATTAATATTTTTTACTAATTTTCAATACAACTCTTAAATAAAACAATTTCTACAAAATTACAAATAAAATTTTAAAAACATAAAATATTTTTACAAAATCCTAAATAAGGACACGTAAGTATGTGTTCCAAAAATAAAAAGTGACACGTAAGTTTGTGTTCATGCGTAATGTAATAAATACAATAGTAATTTAAAACATACACATAGTGAATGTGAAAAGCAAGAGAGAAAAAGTAGCTTAAAAAATTCTTTTAATAAATAGTTTGAAGTGAAGGTATTTTAATGAATTCTTAATATATACGAATAAAATTAACATAAATAATGATTTTAAATAACAAAGAAAAAGATTTAAGCACAAACCTTGTCAATTTCATTTGATATTGCTGAGGAGGTTTCTTTAACTCAGATAATTTATTAGATCCACATTTTTATCTATTGCACTTTGAAATGAAGAAGATGGTTTCCATTGCTACTTTCCTCTCCGTTTAGTTAATATATATATATATATATATATATACTTATATACACACAACAACACCAACGAATTAGAGTGGCGTAGTGGAAGTGTGGTGAGCCCATAACCCATAGGTCCTAGGATTGAAACTTGTCTCTGTTAAATTATAGAGAAGGCTTCTATTGTATTTTTTTTCTACAATTTCTGTCACGATGTCTATGCTTGTCCAAATTCCAATGCTCGCTGGCTTCTTAGCATCAGATATATAACGATGTGTTCATGGCTACCAATCAAGCCTTTTGGCAAATAAAGAGGGTGTCGAGTTAGAAAGCTACCTGTTGCGATATACTCGGGAGTTGTGTAGCCATATGATATAATAACAACACACATTTTACCATTGTTCACACGGTTATAATGTCGATTGTCGTATGTATTATACTAATGTGATCAAACATTTAGCTGCCCTTCTTGCTCGATAGTCATGAACTCCCCTGCAATATTTGTGATTTTGGTACCTATGTGTTGGGTTTTAAGGTGCTCGATTCCTTCAACCGTTGTTGCTCGCCAAGAGGTGGAGAGGTGGAATTTTTGGTGATAGAGGTGTGGAAGCTAAAAAGAATAAAGACACGATGATTTATAGTGGTTCAACCTTCTAACCAAGGTCTACATCCACTACCTTAGCTTCCCACTAAGGATTTCCAATCAATCCACTATTGATTCATCCCCTTTTCTAGGCTTAAGAGGAAACCCTTACAAACCGATCAAGCTTTCTACCCAAAGTCTTGATCAAACCCTCTTTACAAAGAGATAAAAATAAGCAAACTCAAATCACTCTAATAGGTATTTGTTTGCACAATTAAGCTCTCACCCAATCCTAAAACAGAGCAAATATAACAATTTTGGCTCACTAGTGTTTGTCTATACAATAAATTGACACTTAAAGCATTAAGACATATTCTTGATCATATGATGTTTGAAAAATGAAGCATTAGCATTCTCTTGATGCTTGGAGGTCCCTTTTATACTCCCCAATGAGTTTGTAGCCGTTACTAGCCGTTAGGGTTGAATTGGAGCCGTTGGAGACTTTATTTCCCATCATAAATGTAGTTCTACAGCCAACCGTATCGGTACACGTGAAGGCGTATCGGTACGCCCTTCTTTAGAAATAGCCGTTGGGATCTTTGTCAGCCTAAGCGTATCGATACGCTTGAGGGCGTATCGGTACGGTATGTCATTTAAAAGACCGTTGGGAAATAGCCGTTGGGGTTGTTAAAACAGGGATCGGTACGCTTAAGGGGCGTATCGAAAAGTTTTGGCAGATTCAAAACTTGGGCAATAGCGTATCGATACGGGGTATACCGTATCGGTACGAGCTTGTTGAAAAGTCAAGTTTGGCTATTTTAAAGCATTAAAAACTTTGCCAAAAGCCTTTTAAGATGCCTCAAACTTATTTTCAAGTTGTTTGGACTTAAAGACATGTTTTAAATTCTTTTCAAATAGGTCCAAAACATTTTTCAATTATTATATCAAAACATTAGTTCTACAATCTCCCCCTTTTTGATATAATAAAACCAACTTGAAAAATTGTTTAGGATTTCTCCCCCTTTGTGAAATAAATTTTGAATAAGGGAATTAAGATTTAAAATCAATTAAAGCTCTCCCTTATTCATTTGAAAATTCAAAATTTCAAACCATTTCTCTCCTTTTTGTTATATCAAAAAAATTTAAACATTTTTGAGCTCAAAATAACAACAGAGGTAAAAAAAACAAAATTAAGAATTTTGGTTTTAAAATGGCCCCCCCTTACTCAAAGCATCATCAAAAGATGTTAGTCACAACATATGATAATCTAGTTGAAATAAGTAAAGATAAATCAAATAAAAGCAAGAACAACTAGATTTTACCACACTTGAACCCAAGGGAGGATGTGAAGCATTCCTTCTTCAAGCATTCTTCCTTGTGTGTATGGAGCTCCCCTTCAATTTCGGACTTGTTGATCAATCTCCATCACACCTAAACAAGACAATCAAGTAATTTTTGGTATCCAAATTGCTTTGGATCCATAGACATTAGTAGCACAAAATTTAGTCCCCTTAGGAATCCATTTTTCAATTTCATTCTTTTTAGTTGAAGTACTTAGTCCTTTTGGGACCCAAATACTTCTAAAACATTTAATATTACAAATCTAGGGGCACTAGATTGTCTTACATAAAAATTTGATTTTCCAACATTGTTTTTCTTTTCAAGCTCTTTGGAAATCAAATCTTTTTCTTCTTGAACTTTGTGAAGCAAATTTTGTAAATCAAAACATTTTTGTTCAAACTCATTGAGTTTTGCTTCAAGTTCAAATTTGGTTTTAGAAATCAAGTCTTTTTGAATTTTCAAATTTGAAATCACTTTCTTGTTTTTCAAAATGTGATTTTTAAATTCTAAAACCAAGTTATCATAGACATCTTGTAATTCATCAAAAGAATATGAACATGAAGTAGATGAATTAGAAGTTATCCTTGAATCTTCTTCGATGGCCATAAGGCAAAGGTTGGCTTGTTCATCGTCGGTGGAGTCTTCATCACTCCAAGTAGCCACATATGCCTTCTTCTTATGGCTTGAAGTGCTTGCCCTCTTCTTCTTCATGGATTCTCGTTCAAGCTCTTTCAAGGCTTTCTTCATGTAAGGGACACACTTCTTGAAGAGATGAACTATCTCTTCTTCTTCATCCTCCTCTTCACTTGAATCTACATGATGACATGTGGAGGATTTGAGAGCAATGACATTTGTGTTGATGCCAAGCCCTTTGAGCTTCTTCTCCCCCAGAGCTCTAATTTCTTCCCTCTTCTTCTCATATTCTTTGTTTTTCTTCATAATTTGGTGAGTGAGAAGTGACCCCATGAGCTCATCAAGCTTCAAAGTCTTGATGGCGGTCCTTTTTGAGTCCCATGACTCGGGAAAGGAGTAGATGAGCTTTCGGACAAGCTTTTCTTCCGGGATGGCTTCTCCAAAATCTTTGAGTCCGTTGGTGATGGTGGAGAACCTATCGAACATCTTTTCAATGTCCTCTTTCGGATCCATCTCGAAGTTTTCATACTCTAAGTTGAGAAGCCCGATCTTGGTCTCCTTTACTTCGTTTGTCCCCTCGTATGTAACTTCGAGCTTGTCCCAAACTTCCTTGACACTCTCACAAGAAGACATCTTCTCATAGATGTTGGGGCCAAATGCACAAAAAAGGATGTGCAATGCTTTGCAATTTAGCTCCATCTTCTTGCGATCTTCGGCACTCCACTCCACCTTGCTTCTTTGTGGTACGAACATGCCATCTTCTATGATATCCCAAATCTTGTAGTCTTTGGATTTGACAAAGAACATCATCCTCGTCTTCCAATAAGCATAATTGGTCCCGTCGAAGAAGGGTGGTTTGTCAATGGGTTGCGCCATTGAGCCGGTTGTTTGAAAAGTTGATCGAGCTTGCCAGATCTTCTCAATAGGATGTTAATCCTCTTTAATTGAGCCAAGATCTGATACCAATTGTTGGGTTTTAAGGTGCTCGATTCCTTCAACCGTTCTTGCTCGCCAAGAGGTAGAGAGGTGGAATTTTGGGTGATAGAGGTGTGGAAGCTAAAAAGAATAAAGACAAGATGATTTATAGTGGTTCAACCTTCTAACCAAGGTCTACATCCACTACCTTAGCTTCTCACTAAGGATTTCCAATCAATCCACTATTGATTCGTCTCCTTTTCTAGGCTTAAGAGAAAACCCTTACAAACCGGTCGAGCTTTCTACCCAAAGCCTTGATCAAACCCTCTTTACAAAGAGATAAAAATAAGCAAACTCAAATCCCTCTAATAGGTATTTGTTTGCACAATTAAGCTCTCACCCAATCCTAAAACACTTGAGCAAATATAACAATTTTGGCTCACTAGTGTTTGTCTATACAATAAATTGACACTTAAAGCACTAAGACATATTCTTGATCATATGATGTTTGACAAATGAAGCATTAGCATTCTCTTGATGCTTGGAGGTCGCTTTTATACTTCTTAATGAGTTTGTAGCCGTTACTAGCCGTTAGTGTTGAATTGGAGCCGTTGGAAACTTTATTTCTCACCATAATTGCAGTTCTGCAGCCTATCGTATCGGTACATGCGGAGGCGTATCGGTACGTCCTTCTCCAGAAATAGCCGTTGGGCTCTTTGTCAGCCTAAGCGTATCAATACGCTTGAGGGCATATTGGTACGGTATGTCATTTAAAAGACCGTTGGGAAATAACTGTTGGGGTTGTTAAAACAAGGATCAGTACGCTTAAGGGGTGTATCGAAACGATCCCTATCCGTATCGATACGTACAGTCTCACCCGTATCGGTACGGGTTTTGGTAGATTCAAAACTTGGGCAATAGCGTATCGATACGGGGTATACCGTATCGGTAATAGCTTGTTGAAAAGTCAAGTTTGACTATTTTAAAGCATTAAAAACTTTGCCAAAAACCTTTTAAGATGCCTCAAACTTATTTTCAAGTTTTTTGGACTTAAAGACATGTTTTAAATTCTTTTCAAATAGGTCCAAAATATTTTTCAATTATTATATCAAAACATTAGTTCTACAATATGAATATGTTGCACCAAGTAATGTTTCACTTTGGATTTTTTATTTTAACTATCATGTCTACTAAAGGTTGAGTGCAAGCCTTCAAGTTCTGTAAAGGCCGACGATTTCTGATCTTTCTAATGATTTTAATAACTACTTTATTTAATTTTAGTCCTTTTGTTGTTGGTCACATAACATGCTTACACCATGATTGTAACTGAAAAATGTGATGTCTATAGTTTTGGAGGATTGACACTTGAAACACTCATGAGAAAGCATCCCGCTGAACTCATGGTATAACTCTCAACATTATCTTCCAATAGCATAATGTTAAGTGATATATTAGATCCACGCCTATCACTTCCGAGCGATAGAAGAGTGGCAAAAGGATTTTTTTTTTGGCTGCAACAATTGCCTTTGCTTGCTTAAGGTCAGATCCGAAGTTCCATAGTATTGATGTTATATTGCAGGGGTAAGCTCTCACTTGATCTTGATGTTGGTCTTGAATGAAAGGCAATTGGATGTAGTGGTAAGCTCACTTATTTGAAAGCTTATATTTAGTTGAATTTCTAAAAAAAATGGCAACTCTAATCTATGAAAGGTTTATATCCAGTTCATGTTGTCATCTTTAAACGATACCGGTAATCTAGCGGACCATACATTATTATGTGAACCTGGATCGATCCTATGGAACTTTACTTACAGTCTTTTAGCAGTAGCATGTGGTGATTGAATGCCTGAAAATCCTCTTATGTACCTTATGCTATATCATTTTCTCATCCAGTCATCCTATTAAGTTTTAACCATAATTCAATGGAAGATATTGCCTACTGTAATAATAAAAAGTTTCTTGTGCCAGATAGGGTTTTATATTGTTAAATAATGTGTCGCATTTGTAGTCCAATGGTTAGGATAATTGCCTTCTAAGCAATAGATCCGGGTTCAACTCCCGACAAACGCATTCCCTATCGCTATTGTCGTTCTCGGAGTCTTGGAAGTTGCTCTAGTGCTTTCATTACTAAAGGCGACAGGTGTGTTCGGTCTAGGCTTCCCTTGTACTTATATTATTTTACCATAGGAGATACAGATTTTACCATTGTTCATATGGTTATAATACCGATTGTCTACCCTTCTTTCTCTATGGTCATGAACTCCCTTGCAATATTTGTGAAATCCCCCGAATAAGGTTTCAACATCATCCATTGCAAATGGAGGTGGTTTCTTGAAAGGGGTCGTATACGATCATGGATGATCGAGCATTTACCCCTAATGCCAACTATTCCAAGCATGGCTATTCTAAAACAGTTCAACATTAAACAAAAATAATGATTTGAAGGACGAAGTGGTTGATGTAGGCATTAATGATGCGAGCTTCGTTCCTGGGTGTGGAGCTACTGATGGCATTGTTGTAGTCCAAGACTTGTGATTACTGATGTATTCCTTACCAAAAAGTCCAAGAAGAACCATTGCTTACCAAACAATTCATTTATTGCTTGGTTCGCTTTTCCAAATCATTTTGCAACCAAGGATCATTTTATTTGACCGGGGTTAGCAAGTAAGATTGGATTGTCTCTTATGTGAAACTGAAGTTGAGAAGATGGGTCATTTATTTGTCCGGATGTGAAACAACTACAGAATATTATTAAATTTCCTGGGACTACTTTGCTTCACGGTTCGTGGCAGGAAATGTTTCTTTGGGTGGCTTGCTCATGATTGAAGAAAGAGCCAGACATCTGCAATTATTTGACTGACATGGAATACATACATCTATGTGGATTTGGGGAGAGAGAAATTTAAGATTACATAGAGTGGAGGAGCTCAAGAAACTGTACATGTTAGATATGTTAATAATAAATATGCCATTACACTTCTCTTGGTATCAGGCTGCCAGTAACTTGTATTGAGCAACCGTGAAGCTCCCATTTCTTCATAGCATTTTGTCAATGTTTGTCACCACTGTTGGCTTGAAGATTCTGATAAGCACAATCTCCGAGCGTTGTTTTCAGAAGCTGGCAAAAGCTTTTGTCGATTTTCTATTCAACATTATGTCAATGCAATATTGACAAAATAGTATGAACTCTGTCAGTTGTGCACTTTTATTCCCGGCATAGCCTCCAACGATGAAGCTAATGTAGAACCACTTTGGGAACCAATTAAGCCCAAATCTACCGCCACTTCAGGCATCTGAATTGCATGCTTCACCATTTGTGGCAACATCTGTCTTGATCTTCAAATCATTCGAAGGAAGCTGTTTGCCATGATTAGCTCCCAGCCTGCAATTTGCAAGTAAAATATTAGCCAAAAGGCTCACTGATGCTGAATCAACTTCAGATAACAAGTTTAGAACACAAACCTTTAAACTTAGATTGGGTGGGGTGTACTAGGCCTGAGCTATAGTGCAACACACGAGCAACACATGAAATCTCGAGTAGCAAGCTACTAGTGTAAGCTTTCCCCTTAAAAAAATTTAATATCGTGTGGGTCAATGACCCACGTATCAGATATTAAACTAATAAGAACATATACTACACTTGATCTTAGCCAAAAAGCCGAGAAAGGCATGTTTAATTCATGCTAAGCTTGTGCCTTTCATAAGAAGTCTTCTGTCTCTTATAGTCTTCCATGCCTGATGTGGGACTGGTCTATTGCTTGGAAGGCAATTATCCTAACCGTTGGACTACAAACGCAGCATATCATTTGGCAATATAAAACTCTATTTGGCAGAATAAACTTCAGACCAATTAACACATCTCGACATTGTGGTGAAGGGCTCTAAAACACTTGTATCTTCGGATATGCACCAATTAAAACCTTTGTGATGAAGTTAGCAACTCAATTAGGCTCATGGTAAATGTGTTTAATCTGCATGGACCACTGCCTGCTGCATATATCCTGAATCTTCCCAAAGATAAGTTTGAAATCTAATGTTTCCATTTGTTATCCCTCTAACAGGATGCTTTATACAATCCCTGTGAGCAGTATAACTGCATCCATTTGTCTTACGTTCAAGAGCAACATCAAGTCAGGGCTTCCCACATCAATATAGCTTAATTATCTTTGTAAAATATTTCATATCTCTATTATGCTTTTGCAAATATAATGTTAAAATCAGATAATTTTGGGTTATAATACTATATAAATATAAAAATATGTTGAAACTTGCTAAACCAAGTGTTTCTAGGTAATATGGCTTACTATACGTTATAATGTGAACCTGGATCGATCCCATGGCCTTTACTTGCAGCCTTTTAGCAGTAGCATGTGGTGAATGAAAGCTTGGAAATCCTCTGATGTGCCCTACATTATATCATTTCCTCATCCTTATAGGTTTTAACCATAATTCAATGAAAGCTTATTCTATCAGATAGGTTTTTAAATTGCCAAATGATGTGTTGTGTCTGTAGTCCAACGGTTAGGATAATTGCCTTTCAAGCAATAGAAATGTGTCGTCCATGTGTTGCACTATAGCTCAGGCCAGGCATATCCTACCCAATTGAGTTTCAATGTTCTTTCCATCATTTTCCAGTAAGTTGCAATATTTATAGATCCAGAGACCAAACACCCTATATTAATCTTGATTGGTGTCCATCTTAAGACATACTCTTATCACCGATGACATTGATTCAACAGTAGTGAACAATCTTTCCCTTTCGGCTACCGTCTTGCTTGGTATCAATGATAACAATTTGGCAAGATGTATTGGATGACAATTTGGAAGAGGATTTGAAGCCCTGGCTATGAGCAACAGAAGTGCTTCAGGACTGAACCAGAGAATCCTGAAAACGGTTGTGGTAGAATGATCTTATCTGATCCATTCAATGGCAAGGCTTTTATTGTTCAGGCTTCATTTGGTGTCACTACTTAATGGGACATGGTTGGGATCTTTTGTTGCAGTCTGTCAGAAAATTATACAAACTGCTACGGAACCCCACCAGCACTGAAAGCAGTCGGAAGCAATGCCGAACGTTACTGTGGATGGCAAATTACAGTGTTGGGTGAGTTTGGAGGATATTAAGATTGGAAGTGAAGCAAAGGAAATGCCATGTGAAGTCATAAATTCCATAGTGGATGTATTACTCCATGGCTGGAACTTCATACGTCATAGCTCTTGTCCAGTTTGCAGGTTTTGTCTGCCTTTGGATGATTCAAAGACGAGGAAAATGTCACCAGAAATGACCAAAGGGTGTCTTCGATTGCGGTTTGGCAATTCTGGTATATAGTGGTTAATTTGCAGTAAACAAGGACCAAAGTGAAGTAAAACAACAAATTGAGCTCCATTTCAACACATCATGGCTTCTCTAACGAATATATATGTAACCATACTCAAATTTTAGATATTATGGAATTAAATAACTGCTCGGTGATCGGTATTCGAACATGTATGTTCGAGTTCAAGGTATGGTGTTTAATAATAAAGCAATGCATTATACTCTTTTCTTTTTCATGTACTTGATTGAGAGGCAGATGGCTGGGAACATAATATAATGTTGCCACTTTCCATTGCAGGGTTCATTGGGATATTTCTTCGGAGCATACCACAATTTTATATGAGAACTATGTCCTGATTCATCTCGAGGCCCCCCTTTTTCGTTGTCGGAGTCTTGAAAGTTGCTCTAGTGCTTTCATTACTACAGGCGTGTCCAGTCTAGGCTTCAGTTCTTTAGACAGGCATTGCAGAAGAACAACTAAATTATCTTCTCTAGATGGTCTGTTCTTGTCGGGTGCTCACTTTCCGGCCAACAATTCCAGAAGAACAACCCTGAAACCATACTCATCGTAGATGGCCTTCATAAAAACAAATCAGAGAGTCTTGCATTGTAGTTTTGCAAACAAGAAGATTCTTCAAGCTGCCTTTCGGTATCGAAACCTAAATCTTTCAAGCTTCTGAACCAATGCTCAAACATTCAGCCATCAACATCACAAGGATTTTACCCATGTTTGTGTCTTTATAATGCCAATTGTTGTTTTTATTAACTCGACAGTTAATGTATTGCTGGTTTCAATATTTAGTCGGATGTTTATTATGTTGACATCACAGTATATTGTTTTAAACTAATTGCTGTCTTGGAACGATTAGGGTGAGTATTGGATAGAATCATATCCAAGTAAAAAAAATTGAGTTAGCCAGGGTGACTGAGTCTTATTTTACAAATTGTGATAAGATCCGCCCCTCGTTTGAAGTTCAAATACTGCAATAAATTCTTAATATATACAAAAACAAGATCAACAAAAATAATGGTTTCAAATAACAACAAACTAGAAAACAAAGAAAAAGCATTAACCACAAACCTTATCATTTCCATTTGATATTGATGAGGAGGTTTCTTTAACTCAGACGATTTATTAGCTCCACAACTTTATTTATTGCACTTTTTCTTGAAGAAGATGGTTTACATTGCTACTTTCCTCAACATTTGTATTATATATATACACACAAAATAATAACAACAAATCAAAGCGGCGCAGCGGAAGCGTGGTGGGCCCATAACCCACAGGTCCCATATTGCAGAGAAGGCTTCCTTTGTATTTTTTTACAATTTTTGTCACGATGTCTGTGCTTGTCCAATGCTTGCTAGCAGCTTAACATCTCAAGAAGAACAATCCCAAAACAATACACGTTGCTTCTCGCAAATAGAAAGCTACCTGTTGCGATATATAATGATATATTCTTGGCTAGCAATCGAGCCTTCGGCAAATGAAGAGGGTGTCGAGTTAGAAAGCTACCTGTTGCGATATACTTAGGAGCTGTGTAGCCATAGGAGATAATAACAACACAGATAATATCGATTGGTACCTACGGATATGTTGCACCTAGTTTCACTTTGGATTTTTTATTTTAACTATCATGTCTACTAAAGGTTGAGTGCATGCCTTCAAGTTCTGTAAAGACTGATGATTTCCGATCTTTCAAATGATTTTAATAACTACTTTTTTAATTGTAATTTTTTGTTGTTGGTCACAGAACATGCTTACACCGTGACTGTAACTGAAAAATGTTTATATCTAGTTTATGTTGTCATCTTTAAACGTTACCAGTAATCTGGCAGACCATACGTTATTATGTGAACCTGGATTGATCCCATTGAACTTTACTTGCAGTCTTTTAGCAGTAGCATGTGGTGAATGAAAACCTGAAAATTCACTTATGTTATATCATTTTCTCATCCAGTTATCCTTTTAGGTTTTAACCATAATTCAATAGAAGATTCTGCCTACTGTAAATAAAAACCTTCTTGTGTTAGATTGAGTTTTATATTTGTTGGCAGGTGTGTGGTTCGTGGGATTATTCTCGTTGGCAGGTGTGCAGTTCGTGGGATTATTCCCACGTTTCTCACCTCCCTCAACCGGCCTTACCCACGTAAGGAATGCATGGAGGTTCATGGGAAGTTGCTAGGGGCAAAAGTGTCTAATTTGTGTGTGGGGGGGTGGGGTGGGGGGGTTGATGGAAAACCCCCTATAAATACCCCATTAGCCTAAGGCCCCTAAGCATCAAACATAAGAATCACATATTCCATCTAAGTGAATTTTTGAGTGCTTAGAAGACCTTTCACATTTTAATTTTTGTGTTACCGTGTTCGAAGTATTTGACTGTGGTTCGAGGCATTCGACAGTGGTTCGACGTGCTTGACGGTGGTGCAACACAACTTATTTTGGCATAATGTTTAGGCAATAGCTGGAGGTATTTATTTACGATCTTTCCGCTGCGTTTTTACTCGATTTATGCTTACATTTGGTATTCGAGCATGGATAAATCTCTACCTTGTCGTTATAGTTTGTATGTTTCTCAAAATTAAAATGCCACGTTGATCTTTAAAGTCTAAAATTTTGAGAAAAAATGTGTTGCAAATGTGTTTTTTAAAATTGTAATATTTTATGAAATTAATTTCTAAAATTTATTATTAATTTTATTAAATAAATTTTAGAAATAATTAGTGTATGTGCCTAAATTAAGAGATGGTATATAACTTATCTAGTAATTAGTTATATACATAAAGTTAGGTACATAAAACTTTAGACTTATTGCATAAAGTATGAAGCAATAAAACTATAGAATATATGTCTAGGGATCCGAATAATTTATTTAATTAGAGAATTAGCCACAACAACTTTAATTAAATAAAATTACAGTAAGGATCTCATATGGACTAGACATAAAATATTGCATAATGAATTAGCAATAATTTTGAATAAAGTTTAGGGTTAATATCTAGCTAAGTGATTTTCATAATTTTATTTAGTTAAAGACTAGCCACAACATCTTTAGTTAAATAAAATTAATAAGGTTAAAAATCACATATAGAAAAGCTTAGATATTAAATTACAAAATTTATTAAGGTAAAAATTATGAGATGAATTTTTATAATTACCCACAGGAGTTATGAAAATGAATTTAATAAATTTATATAAGGGATAAAAAATAATTCTATCATAAAATGAATCTAATCGAATTAAAAATTTAGCCCACATACAATTTTTATGTCACTAGATTCATTATTTACATAATTTGCATTGGTAAATTATGACTTATGTTTGCCTCAAATTTATAATAAGCATGTATGTCAATTTATTTTGCAGCATTACAATATGTGAATATGTCTGATAATAGAATAGATATCCATGAATTAACCAGTGAGAACTTTAAGTTCTAGAAGGAAGATATTCTTCTTCAATTAGGTTGTATGGATATTGACTATGCCATAAGGAAATCTGAGCCGCATATCACTGGCACCAGCAATCAGGCTGATCTTGCTCTATATGAAAAGTGGGAGCGATTCAATCGCTTAAGTATTATGTTCATTAAGACCAAGGTTTTTGTTGATGTTCGTGGCTCGATTGAGCAGCATGAGAATGTCAAAGAGCTATTAACGGCTATAGAGAAACAATTTCAGACTTGTCAAAAGCCATTAGCCAGCACCCTGATTATGAAGTTCACATCACTGAAGCTCACTACAGTGAAAAGTGTGCGTGATCACATCAATAAGATCGAGATTTAATAGCTCAACTTAAGGCACTTGAGGTTGAAATGTCTGAATATTTCCTGGTGCATTATATATTGAACACTCTTCCTCCTCAATATGGACCATTTAAGACCTCTTATAACACACATAAAGATAAATGGTCTATTGATGAACTTTTGACCATATGTGATCAAGAAGAGGGTATGCTCATATTGGAGATAGGAGAGAGTGCATTGATGGTTACTCAAGGAAAGAGGTCAGTCCAAGCCAAAAAAAATGAGAAGGCTAAAATGCAACCCCAAGTTGACATAAAGAAAGAGTTCTCGTGTTTCTTCTGTAAAAAGAAGGGACACGTGAAGAAGGACTGTGTCAAGTATAAGGGTTGGCTTGAAAAGAAAGGTAAATTAATCTCACTTGTTTGCTTTGAGTCAAATATGGTTAATGTTAATTATAACACATTGTGGATTGATTCTGGTTCTACAATTCATGTCTCAAATTCCTTACAGGAATTAAAAAAACCTGAGGGAACCAGTGGGAGCTGAGCGACACATCTATTCAGAAAACAAGACGCAGTCGCATGTGGAAGCTATTGGGACTTGTGAGTTAGTGCTTAGTAGTGGCTTTGTTTTAATTTTAGAAAAGACATTTTATATTCCAAGTTTTTTCTAGAAATTTAATTTCATTTTCAAGACTTGCACCCTTAGGGTATTGTTTTAATTTTTCAAATGTTGAATTCAGTTTATTTTATAAATCTGAAATTGTTGGAAATGGTGTTTTAAGTGATGATCTTTACTCTATTGATTTACAAAATAATGTCACTCATAATGTTATGCACATTCAAACTGGTACTAAACATTGTGTTATAAATGAAGATTTCTCTATTTTGTGGCACCAGAGATTAGGACATATCTCCAATGAAAGGATTAAAAGATTAGTAATTGACGGGGTACTCAATACCTTAGATTTTACTGACTTTGATACTTGTGTAGACTGCGTTAAGGGCAAGCAGACTAACAAGTCAAAGAAAGGTGCCAGGAGGAGTTCGACCATATTGGAAATCATCCATTATGATATCTTTTGCCCAGATATGAATGTGCAAGGTTAGAAATACTTCATCACTTTCATAGATGATTACTCATGGTTCATGTATCTCTATATGCTTCATCATAAAAGTGAAGGATTAGAAGCCTTTAAGGTTTTCAAGGCTGAAGTAGAGAAACAATATGGTAAGCAAATAAAGATTGTGAGAACCGGTAGAGGTGGTGAGTATTATGGTAGATACACTGAGGCTGGACAAGAACCTGGTCCATTTGCGAAGTTTCTTCAAGATAACAATATAGTTGCCCAATACCCCATGCCAAGCTCGCCTGATCAAAATGGTGTTGCGGAAAGGAGAAACCGAACTTTAATGGATACGGTGCGAAGTATGCTTAGTAGCTCTAAGCTACCTAAGTTTTTATGGGTTGAAGCTCTCAAGATGGCTGTGTATATATTAAACCGAGGTCGAACCAAGGCTGTCCCAAAGACACCTTTTGAGTTATTCAAAGGTTAGAAACCGAGTTTGCGACATATACGCGTACGGGGATGCCCATCTGAAGTGAGAATTTATAACCCACAAGAGAAGAAACTGGACCCAAGGACTATTAGTGGGTATTTCATTGGATATGCTGAAAAGTCCAAAGGTTACAAATTCAATTGTCCATCTAACAACACTAGAATTATGGAATCAAGAAATGTAAAATTTCTTGAGAATGACTCAATCAGTGGGAGTGATCTATCTCGGGATTCAATACCCGTAGATCAACCATCCACTTCAAGGGAGAGATTAGTTATCATATATAACACCCCTCAAGCTCAACCGGGTGTTGAACAACCAATCAATGAAGTTCCACAACCTGCTGAAAACACTCCAGTAGATCAAGTTGTTCAAGAAAGTCCAGAAATTATTGAAACCAATTGAACAACAAGATCCACAAGAAATTGTTGGTCCAACATTAAGGAGATCTGCTAGAGAAAGAAAATCAACAAGTTCTAGTGATTATTTTGTGTATTTACAAGATTCTGACTATAACGTTGGAGATGAAAATGATCCTGAGTCATTTTCACAAGCCATAAGCTGCAATGAATCAACATTATGGTATGATGCTATAAAGGATGAGATGAATTCCATGATAAGCAACAAAGTTTTGGATCTTGTACCGTTGTCTGATGGTGTAAAAGTTATTGGATGTAAATGGGTCTTTAAAATAAAAAGAGTCTCGAAAGACAACATAGAAATATATAAAGCAAGACTCGTTACTAAAGGATTCACTCAGCGAGAAGGAATCGATTACACTAAGACTTTTAGTCCAATATCTAAGAAAGATTCCTTACGCATTATGTTAGCATTAGTAGCTCAATTTGACCTTGAGTTACAATAAATGGATGTGAAAACTGCCTTTCTTAATGGCGACCTAGAGGAAGAGGTATACATGAAACAACCTGAAGGATTTTCCTCTAGTGATGGTGAAAATTTGGTTTGTAAGTTAAAGAAATCTATATATGGATTGAAACATGCCTCCCGTCAGTGGTATTTTAAATTCCATGAGGTTATCTCTTCATTTGGTTTTGTTGAGAATGTCATGGATCAATGTATATACCAGAAGGCCAGTGGGAGTAAAATTTGTTTCCTTATTCTATATGTGGATGACATTTTACTTGCAACAAATGACATTGGTATGCTATATGAGGTGAAACATTTCTTTCTAAAAATTTTCATATGAAAGATATGGGTGATGCATCTTATATCATTGGCATTAAGATTCATCGTGATAGACATAAAGGTGTCTTAGGTCTATCTCAAGAAACCTATATCAACAAAGTTTTAGAAAGATTTTAGATGAAAGATTGTTCACCTAGTGTTGCTCCTATCGTGAAGGGTGATAAGTTCAATTTGAATCAATGCTCGATAATAAGGGGCAGTCTGTCGAAACGGACTATCCTCGTTTGTTACGGATCTAGGAGTGTTGTAGGCACGTTCCTGCAATAAAAACAACAAGGAAACAACAAAAATTATACGGCATATTTATTTTTAAATAGGGACTTAAAGATGAACAAAATAAAAATAAAAATAATATAGAGTAATATGATAATTTTGGCGTTTTGGAAAGAACTTCAACGATGGTGAAGAAGGCTTCAAAAACGACCGATGTTGGAAACGCTAAACTCGAAAGAACTTGCACAATCTACTGAGCAAACCCGGATCGAATCTGTTTAACGTCAAAAGGACTTGGACCCGCTAAATAGCAATTTAGGAACCCGAAGTATCAAAGACAAACAAACAAGTTTGAGTGTCGAATAGTTCTAAAAAGAACCGAAAAGAGAAAATTCTCTCAAATGTGATTTTTATTTCAAAGTTGGCAACCATGTTACATTGTGTTAATACATATATATATAGTGAAATGGGGAGTTGGCCGAATATACATTTGTGGCTGAAAATTTACCAATTAAAATTTAAAATTAAAATAAACAAAACTACCATTGGGCGGTAGTGAATTTCAGCCCCTTGTTTGAGTTGGTGGGCGACAAGTGATAAGATCACATGCAAAAATTTACTGCTGGTGTTCATATTTCAAATGAGCACATGTTAATTGTGCTCTTTTTTTTTGAAATTTAATTCTCCACTTTGCCGCACATGGAGAGAAAGAAAATGTTGATTCGGTCTCCACTTTGCCGCACATGGAGAGAAAGAAAATGTTGTATCGGCCTTGGCTGCACACACAAGATTCTTGGCTGCCACGTGTGTGAGTCATATGCTCGGTTGCCATGCCCTTTGATGGCCGATCTTGCATGTGCCATGCGCACATCTGCTGCACACACAGATAATTATAAACACATTAAATCAAAGACATTATAAGTTATATTATACTAAATCAAAACACACTTAACACATTATATACACACTTAAACACACTAATAAGTAGTATAATCTAAATATGTCACATATCAGCATGCAACACATTATACGTCCTATTATTTAAGGCACAAGTATTATCAAATGATTCAGAAATATTAGCACAAGTAAGAAACAAAGCTTCCCTGAAACGTTGCGCCCTAGATCGTGTAATTGGTCCTAACGGTAAGACCTCTGGATCAGCAACATGTGCTGGTGAAGACGTGCTCACATCATCCCCCCCTTCTTGAAAAGGATTTGTCCTCAAATCTCTACAATCACCATAAGGGGTTAAGTCAGAAACATTAAATGTGGCACTTACATTGTATTCCCCGGGTAGATCTAACTTGTAGGCGTTGTCATTCACTTTCTCCAACACTTGAAAAGGACCATCTCCTCGCGGTAACAACTTGGACCGCCTTTGGGCCGGAAATCTTTCCTTTCGGAAATGAACCCAAACCCAATCACCAACATCGAAGGTGACTCGCTTCCTTCCTTTGTTTGCTTGCTTTTCATACTGCTGAGTCCTTCGTTCTAGGTTCTCCTTAACCTGTTGATGCAACTTTTTCACATAATCAGCTTTGCTTTGACCATCCCTGTTCGTCACCTGTTCCTGTGGCAAAGGTAAGAAATCTAGAGGCGTAATAGGATTAAAACCATAAACAACCTCAAATGGTGACATTTTAGTAGCAGAATGTACAACATGATTATAAGCAAACTCAACATGTGGCAAACAATCTTCCCAAGTCTTAATATTCTTTTTAATGATGGAACGAAGTAAAGTAGATAAAACCCTGTTAACAACTTCAGTTTGTCCATCAGTTTGGGGATGGAAAGTAGTAGAAAACATGAGTTTCGTACCTAATTTACTCCAAAGAGTCCTCCAGAAGTGACTCAAAAACTTCACATCCCTGTCAGAAACAATCGACCTAGGAATACCATGTAAACGTACAACATCCCTAAAGAATAAGTTAGCCACATTAACAGCATCATCAGTCTTATGGCAAGCAATAAAATGTGCCATTTTCGAGAACCTATCAACCACAACAAATACACTATCTCTACCATTTCTAGTTCGAGGCAATCCCAAAACAAAATCCATCGAAATATCAGTCCAAGGGGAATCAGGAATAGGTAGAGGTAAGTACATACCATGTGGTGAAACCTTTGATTTTGCCTTCCTACATGTCACACAACGTTCACAATACCTTTCAACGTCTCTGCGCATCTTTGGCCAAAACAGATGCTCCTTCAGTGTGTGTAACGTCTTAGTGACACCAAAATGACCCATTAATTCACCTTCATGTGCCTCACGAATCAGAATATCACGCATCGAACCCTGTGGAATGCAAATCCTGTTTTCCTTGAAAAGATAGCCATCATGCCTGTAAAACTTTCCATCTGCACCTTTTGAACAAGCATTAAACTTATCTCTAAAATCATGATCATCAGGGTATAAATCACGAATATATGCAAAACCAATCAGATGTGAATCAAGATAACTCAAAAGTGCATACCTACGTGACAATGCATCAGCAACGACATTTTCTTTCCCTTTCTTGTAACGAATGAAATAAGGAAACGATTCTAAGAATTCAACCCACTTAGCATGTCGTTTATTCAGTTTATGCTGACCTGTGATGTAACGTAAAGCCTCGTGGTCGGTGTGGATCACAAACTCCTTAGGCAACAAATAATGCTGCCATGTCTCCAATGCCCGAATTAGTGCATACATCTCTTTATCATAAACCGGATAGTTCAATGTAGCACCACTCAATTTCTTGCTAAAGTAAGCAACGGGCCTCTTTTCCTGCATCAAAACAGCACCTATACCAATTCCAGAAGCATCACATTCAATTTCAAACGTTTTATCAAAATCAGGTAATGCTAACACAGGTGCTCTAGTCAAACAATCTTTAATTTTCAAAAAGGCATCTTCTTGTTCTTTACCCCATGAGAAGACTGAATTCTTCTTTATAATCCCGGTTAAGGGGGCGGTAATAGAACTGAAGTTAGGAACAAACCGTCGATAAAAACTCGCTAAACCATGAAACGATCTAACCTGAGTAATCGATGTCGGTCGTGGCCATTCCTGAATTGCCTTTATCTTCTCAGGATCAACTTCAACTCCCTGAGAACTAACAATGTAACCAAGAAATGTGAGTTTGTCAGTACAAAATACACACTTCTCCATGTTACCAAACAATCTTTCTTCTCGCAAAACCTGCAGAACAGCTCGCAAATGTCCTACGTGATCCTGTAAAGACTTGCTATAGATCAAGATATCATCAAAGTATACAACACAGAATTTACCAATGAAAGATCGCAGAACATGATTCATCAAACGCATAAAAGTACTAGGTGCATTAGTTAAACCAAAAGGCATTACTAACCATTCGTACAAACCTAGCTTTGTCTTGAAGGCTGTTTTCCACTCATCGCCTTCTCGCATGCGAATCTGATGATAGCCGCTCCTTAAGTCAATTTTGGAGAAGATGACGGCTCCGCAAAGCTCGTCCAACATGTCATCAAGTCTTGGAATGGGATGACGATACTTAATTGTGATCTGGTTCACAGCTCGACAATCTACGCACATCCTCCAAGAACCATCTTTCTTCGGCACTAATAGCACCGGAACAGCACACGGACTCAAGCTCTCTCGAATGTAACCCTTGTCCATCAACTCGATAATTTGTCTTTGAAGCTCTTTCGTCTCTTCAGGGTTGGTTCGATAAGCTGGCCGGTTCGGAATAGTAGCACCTGTAATGAAATCAATCTGGTGCTCAATGCCACGAAGAGGTGGCAATCCCTTCGGTGTTTCAGCTGGAAACATGTCCTCGAACTCCTGCAAAAGTGTCAAAATCGGTGAAGGTAGATCAGTAGGAAAATCTGTCAATAAACAATAATCTTTAAACATCAAAATAAGAACAGATTGTTGAGAGGAAAGACATTTCCTGATTTCGCTACTGCTCGCATACACGGACATCTTCTTCTTCTCTTTTGCAGTCTCTTTACTCTTTTTCAAGATTGCCTGGTCTTCAAACACTTGACTCGGTGTCAAAGGAGCCAAAGTGATCTTCTTACCTGCATGCATAAAAGAGTAATGATTTGTATAACCATCATGCATTGCCCTTTTATCATACTACCAAGGGCGTCCCAATAGTATGTGAGTAGCATCCATGGAAACAACATCACAAAGGACTTTGTCCTTGTAGTTTCCGATCGAAAATGGTATAATAGCCTGTTTCGTCACTTTAAGCTCGCCACCATCATTCAACCATTGTAACTTATATGGATGAGGATGCTTTGTCGTTTTCAGACCTAACCTGTCAACCATCACTGAACTGGCAACATTAGTACAACTACCGCTATCAATAATCACAACACATACCTTGTCTTGCACCTTGCATCGTGTGTGAAAGATATTCTCACGTTGTAGATCATCCGGTACCTGTTGCACATTCAGACTTCTTTTAATAACCAAAAGTTCCATTACCTTACCAGATTCAAGAACCTCTAGGTTGGTCTCGTCTTCCTCTTCAGTAGGGACATCATGCACTTCCTCCTCGGAATCTGACTCAATCTCACCATCATCTCGCATCAACATAACCCTCCGGTTAGGACATTGACTAGCAACATGTCCTCTCCCAAGGCACTTGAAACACTAGATATCTCGTGCTCGCTCTTGCGCCACCACTTGATGCTTACCACGTCCATTATCAGCAACGGGGGCCTTTGGTTTGCTGGTTTCGCCTTGCTCACGAATCCGAAGTGGTTGTTGTGGTACTTGCTTCCTGGAATTGTTAGGAGTATATAATGGATTTGAAAAGGATTTAAAAGAAGGGTTACCTCGATTTGAAGACTTCCTGCGCTGCTGTCGTTCAATCTTTATTGCCATCTGCACCATGTCATCAACCTCGACATAATGTTGTAACTCAACAGCATTGGCAATCTCGGTGTTCAACCCTGCTAGAAAACGTGCCATGGTAGCTTCTCGATCTTCCTCGATATTCGCACGCATCATAGCCATTTCCATATCCTTGAAATAATCTTCAACACTCCTACTTCCCTGTTTCAAGTTTTGCAATTTTTGAAACAAATCACGATGATAATGAATAGGAACAAACCTTTTACGCATTAGTCGCTTCATCTCGATCCATGTTGCAACTGGGTCATCACCGGTACGTCTACGGCTAAGCAGTAACTGGTCCCACCATATCAAGGCATAATCAACAAACTATGTTGCTGCTAATCGAACCTTCTTCTGTTCCGAGTAATTATAACACTCGAAAATGTGCTCCACTTTGCTTTCCCAAGCCAAGTATGCATCAGGATCTGAGTGTCCCTGAAAAGAAGGAATAGCAATCTTAATGTTAGTCAAATTATCGTCTACATGTTGCATACGTCCTTGTCTAGGAATATGCTGCCTCGGTGACCGTTCGTCTTCATTTTCGTTCAACACATCATTAACAGAGTTGGATCCTCCATCAAACCTATCCATCCTCGACTGTAATGGCTCTAAGGCGGTAGCCACTACTCGTTGCATCATTCTCTCTAAGGCTTGCATTTGAGGAATCAGTGGATCCTGTTCAACCGTGTGATCATCGGAACCTGCCATAATCAACAACAAAAAAACAAACAAAAGAAAACAATATTATAGGTTAGTAAAAAAAATAAACAAAAAGGACCTCACAGCACACACAATCAAAGTCTCGCAGATGTCACTCCAAAGAACAGTGCACTCAAAAATTAACACTCAGCGCTCGTGTTTCACTCGGGAGAATACTTGAATGGCTCTTTTTGTCTCCCCTTCTGTTCTCACAACGCTCAATGCCTTTTTCTCTTACACTTTCTCATAATCAGCTCTTTAAAGAACTAATCCAACGTGTCGAAACTTGTTACAACGGTGTTGGCTACAAGGAAACAACGGTTAAGGAAACAAAGAAAAAAAAAGTGACACAAAAAGAAAGGAAATAAGACTAAAAATTAAAGAAAAGATGAAAAGGATAATGACACGAAAAAAAGGAACCAAAAGATGAAAAATGAAGAGTTTAGAGAACCTTACTGCGAAGACGTGCTTACAACCTTCCTATTACCGAACAAACAAGCATAGTTCACTTCGGTTGATTTCCGAGCACATCAAAGTTACATAACAAACTCGTACAAATTTCATCATTTACAATAGGAACACAACAATAATAATACATACATATATAAACACTTTCGAATCTGTTTTTTTTATTTGAATCTGTTTTTTTTGTTCGAATCTGTTTTTTTTTTCGAATCTATTTTTTTTGTTCGAATCTGTTTTTGTTCAAATCTGTTTTTTTTTAATCTGTTTTTTTTTGTTCGAAACTGTTTTTGTTTTTTTTTGCAATTCTGTTTTTTTTATATTCGAATGCTGAAATTTTTTTTGTTTAATTCGAATGCTTTTTTTTACTCGAATTTGCATAAACTTACAACGAATCCAACAACCTAGGCTCTGATACCACATAATAAGGGGCAGTCTGTCGAAACGGACTATCCTCGTTTGTTACGGATCTAGGAGTGTTGTAGGCACATTCCTGCAATAAAAACAACAAGGAAACAACAAAAATTATACGACATATTTATTTTTAAATAGGGACTTAAAGATGAACAAAATAAAAATAAAAATAATATAGAGTAATATGATAATTTTGGCGTTTTGGAAAGAACTTCAACGATGGTGAAGAAGGCTTCAAAAACGACCGATGTTGGAAACGCTAAACTCGAAAGAACCTGCACAATCTACTGAGCAAACCCGAATCGAATATGTTTAACGTCGAAAGGACTTGGACCCGCTAAATAGCAATTTAGGAACCCGAAGTATCAAAGACAAACAAACAAGTTTGAGTGTCGAATAGTTCTAAAAAGAACCGAAAAGAGAAAATTCTCTCAAATGTGATTTTTATTTCAAAGTTGGTAACCATGTTACATTGGGTTAATACATATATATAGTGAAATGGGGAGTTGGCCGAATATACATTTGTGGCTGAAAATTTACCAATTAAAATTTAAAATTAAAATAAACAAAACTACCATTGGGCGGTAGTGAATTTCAGCCCCTTGTTTGAGTTGGTGGGCGGCAAGTGATAAGATCACATGCAAAAATTTGCTGCTGGTGTTCATATTTCAAATGAGCACATGTTAATTGTGCTCTTTTTTTTGAAATTTAATTCTCCACTTTGCCGCACATGGAGAGAAAGAAAATGTTGATTCGGTCTCCACTTTGCCGCACATGGAGAGAAAGAAAATGTTGTATCGGCCTTGGCTGCACACACAAGATTCTTGGCTGCCACGTGTGTGAGTCATATGCTCGGTTGCCATGCCCTTTGATGGCCGATCTTGCATGTGCCATGCGCACATCTGCTGCACACACACATAATTATAAACACATTAAATCAAAGACATTATAAGTTATATTATACTAAATCAAAACACACTTAACACATTATATACACACTTAAACACACTAATAAGTAGTATAATCTAAATATGTCACATATCAGCATGCAACACATTATACGTCCTATTATTTAAGGTACAAGTATTATCAAATGATTCAGAAATATTAGCACAAGTAAGAAACAAAGCTTCCCTGAAACGTTGCGCCCTAGATCGTGTAATTGGTCCTAACGGTAAGACCTCTGGATCAGCAACATGTGCTGGTGAAGACGTGCTCACATCACTCGAAGAACGAATTTAAGAGGGAGCAAATGAAAAACATTCCATATGCTTCTGTTGTTGGAAGACTGATATATGCTCAAGTCTATACAAGACCTAACATTGCATTTGCCGTTGGGATTTTGGGAAGATATCAGAGTAATCCGAGTATGGACCACTGAAAAGCTACAAACAAGGTTTTGAGATATCTCAAAGGAACAAAGGAATACATGCTTATGTACAAACGATCTGACCATTTGGAGGTGATTGGCTACTCCGATTCAGACTTTGATGGTTGTGTTGATTTACGTAAATCAACATCAGGTTACATATTTATGTTTGCTAATGGAGCTTTATCTTGGAGGAGCATCAAGCATACATTGACTGTCACTTCCACCATGGAGGCTAAGTTCATTTCGTGTTTTGAGGCTACCTCACATAGAGTATGGTTAAAGAGTTTCGTTTCTGGGCCTAGGCTTGTGGATTCTATTTCTAGGCCATTAAGGATATATTGTGACAATTTAGTTGTTGTCTTTATGGCTAAGAACAACAAAAGTGGAAGTTGAAGTAAACACATCGACATTAAGTATCTAGCCATAAGGGAACGTGTTAAAGAAAAGAAAGTGGTCATTGAGCATATTAACATTGAGCAGATGTTAGTTGATCCTTTGACTAAGGGCATGCCACCACATAAATTTAAGGATCATGTTATCACTATGGGACTTGTTCCCACTTTGTAAATTTTCGTTGTTAGAACGATTATGCTGAAACTCTAATAAAGTTTGATATTTCTCATATTTGTTGTGTACACATAACGTTTATTATTTCGAGAAATGTCACTAAAGTTTGGACCTAGAATAAACATTGGGTTTTGTTAGGCTTGTAGCACGCTCGAATCGATAACCAAAACCGTCAAGGAGGGTTGTAAATGTTTGGTGGTTGAATTGGCTAAAATCGAAATAAAGGTAGACAAGTGACACAATGATTTTAGAGTGGTTCGGCCTTCTAACAAGCACCTACATCCACTACCTTAGCACACCAGTAAGGATTTCCTAATTCACTCAACAATGAATTCGTCCCATTTTCTCAGTTTAGGAGGAAACCGTTACAACCCTATCTTTTGGACTTGGCAAAAATATAACCAACTCTAGTTTTTCTCTCAAGGCTAAACTAGAACCTCTCCTTTTACAAGGGATTTGGTTGGTAAACTCAATACCTCACAAGGTGAGTGTTTACACAAATTTAAGCTCACAAGAGTACAAAGGATTTACAATTAAGTTCTCTCTCTAAGACTATGTACAAGAGAATAGTAAAATAAAGATTTAGACTCTAATTCTCTTGACCATATTGCTTGGATGTTGTCTCTAACATTCTTCAAGTGTTCCAGCCTTCAGTTTATAGCCCCAATTGAGTTTGTGGTCGTTACTAGCCATTAGGGATGTTTCGGAGCCGTTGGATACTTTATTTCCCACCATTAATGTTGTTTTGCAGTTGTCTGTTTTAGAACACTCGACCATGTTTCAAAACGCCCTTGTTCAGAACTAGCTGTTGGAGGCTGAAAAAGTCAGGCTAGTTTCGATACCAGCAAGGTGGTTTCGATACCACTAGCCCTGCATCTGGGTTTTGCTTACTGAAAATGGTGGTAACGATACGGATCAAGGTGTATTGATACGAGCCTTGTTAAAATGATATTTTGGTCATTTAAAAAATGTTTTAGACATGTTAAAAACCTATGAAACCATTTCAAACATATTTTCAAGTTGTTTGGACTTTAAATAAGTTTTCAAAATATTCAAACAAGTCCAAAAACATTTTTCAATTATTATATCAAAACATTAGTTCTTCAATCTCCCCCTTTTTGATATAATAAAACCAACTTGAAAAAAATGTTTGGGATTCTCCCCCTTCAAGTTTAAAAATGTGAATAAGAGATGAAAAATTGAAAAGTAAGTAAAGCTCCCCCTTATTCATTTGAAAATACATTTTTTTCAAACCAAACTCTCCCCCTTTTTTATATAAAAAAGAATTTAAATGATTTTAAGTTCAAAATAACTTAGGAGGTTAAAAAAATTGACACAAATAAGAATTTTGGTTTTAAAATGCCCCTTACTCATTGCATCATATTAGGCTTAACAAGTAATCCAAGACTTTAAACAAAAGTTAGATAACCAAATGTATAAAATAAAAGCATTAAGCTTAGTGGTTACTCAATATTCTTCTCATGTGTGATTTGAGCATTCTTTGATTTTTCTTTGCTAGCCATTGCTCCAACACACCTATAAAAGACATTCACTTGATTTTTGGTATCCAAATTGCTTTGGATATATTTACGTTAGTCACAATGTCTTTAGTTCCCTTAAGAACCCATACTTGTTTTATCATATAAGATTTTCTCTTCTTAATAGGACAAGTATGTAAGGAATGACCATGGTAATGGCAATGTGAGCATTTTGCCATTATGTGACAAGATGAATTAATAAAAATAATTTCATTTTCTTTTGTTAAGCTTTCAAGCTTAACTTTCAAATCAATATTTTCTTTTTCTAAAACATCTTTACTTGTTTTTGAAAACTCTAAATCATTTTTCAAAATTTCATTTTGGTTTTCAAAATCCAATTTTGTTTTCAAAAGAAAATCATTTTCAAACTCAAGTTTTGAAATCATTTTCTTAAATTTGGAATTCATGGTCTCAAATTCCAAAAATAATTCATCGACAGCATCTTGCAACTCATCGAAAAAGTAAGAATTAAGCTCACTTGACTTAGAAGATACCTTAGGCTCATCGAGAGCCAAAACACCATCCACCTTTGGATTAGAGAGAAGGTTTGCACATGATTGATCATCATCTTTCTTTTCGCCCTTCTTGTTGCCATAAAGCTTCTCAAGTTTCTCCCATAATTCTTTTGCACTTTTGCATGTGAAGATACTTTTGGAAACTTCTTCGTTAAGGCCACAATAGAGAATGTGCATCGCCTTGGTGTTTAGCTTTGCCTTCGTCTCGTTGACACTCCTTTGCTTTTTCTTCTTTTTTGGAGCTTCCAAGTACCCATCTTCAATGATGTCCCAAACCTCATAGTCTTGAGACTTGATGAAGAATTTCATGATAATTGCCCATTGTAAGTATGCTTCTCTTTCGAAGAGCGAAGAACGCGAGATAGAGTGGCCTTCTTCAAATCTTTCAATTTTCTTGAACGGTGGACTACGAGTGTTAGATCTTTACTCCCGGATGTTAGTCCTTCGGTGGAGACGAGACACTGATACCAATTGTTGGGCTTGTAGCATGCTCGAATCGATCACCGAAACCATCAAGGAGGGTTGTAAAAGTTTGGTGGTTGAATTGACTAAAATCGAAATAAAGGTAGACAAGTGACACAATGATTTTAGAGTGGTTCGACCTTCTAACAAGCACCTACATCCACTACCTTAGCACACCACCAATGATTTCCCAATTCACTCAACAATGAATTAGTCCTTTTTTCCCGGTTTAGGAGGAAACCGTTACAACCCTATCTTTTGGACTTGGCAAAAATATAACCAACTCTAGTTTTTCTCACAAGGCTAAACTAGAACCTCTACTTTTACAAGGGATTTGGTTGGTAAACTCAATACCTCACAAGGTGGGTGTTTACACAAATTTAAGCTCACAAGAGTACAAAGGATTTACAATTAAGTTCTCTCTCTAAGATTATGTACAAGAAAATAGTAAAATAAAGATTTAGACTCTAATTCTCTTGATCATATTGCTTGGATGTTGTCTCTAACATTCTTCAAGTGTTCCAGCCTTCAATTTATAGTCCCAATTGAGTTTGTGGTCGTTACTAGCCGTTAGGGATGTTTTGGAGCCGTTGGAGACTTTATTTCCCACCATTAAAGCTGTTATGCAATTGTCCGTTTCGGAACACTCGACCCCATTTCAAAACGCCCTTGTTCAGAACTAGCCGTTGGAGGCTGAAAAAGTCAGGCTGGTTTCGATACCAACAAGGTGGTTTCAAAACCTACTGGTTTCGATACCAGCAAGGTGGTTTCGATACCACTAGCCCTGCATTTGGGTTTTGCTTACTGGAAAATGGTGGTATCGATACGGATCAATGTGTATCGATACGAGCCTTGTAAAAATGATATTTTGGCCATTTAAAAAACGTTTTAGACATGTTAAAAACCTATGAAACCATTTCAAACATATTTTCAAGTTGTTTGGACTTTAAATAAGTTTTCAAAATATTCAAACAAGTCCAAAAACATTATTCATTTATTATATCAAAACATTAGTTCTTCAATCTCCCCTTTTTTGATATAATAAAACCAACTTGAAAAATTGTTTGGGATTCTCCCCCTTCAAGTTTAAAAATGTGAATAAGAGATGAAAAATTGAAAAGTAAGTAAAGCTCCCCCTTATTCATTGGAAAATACAATTTTTTCAAACCAAACTCTCCCCCTTTTTGTTATATCAAAAAGAATTTAAATGACTTTAAGGTCAAAATAACTTAGGGGGTTAAAAAATTGACACAAATAAGAATTTTGGTTTTAAAATGGCTCCCCTTACTCATTGCATCATATTGGGCTTAACAAGTAATCCAAGACTTTAAACATAAGTTAGATAACCAAATGTATAAAATAAAAGCATTAAGCTTAGAGGTTACCCAATCTTCTTCTCATGTGTGATTTGAGCATTCTTTGATTTTTCTTTGTTTTCCATTGCTCCAACACACCTATAAAAGACATTCACTTGATTTTTGGTATCCAAATTTCTTTGGATCTATTTACGTTAGTCACAATGTCTTTAGTTCCCTTAAGAACCCATACTTATTTAATCCTATAAGATTTTCTCTTCTTAATAGGACAAGTATGTAAGGAATGACCATGATACTGGCAATGTGAGCATTTTGCCATTATGTGACAAGAAGAATTATTTAAAATGATCTTTTTCTTTTGTTAAGCTTTCAAGCTTAACTTTCAAATCAAGATTTTCTTTTTCTAAAACATCTTTACTTGTTTTAGAAAACTCTAAATCATTTTTCAAAATTTCATTTTGGTTTTCAAAATCCAATTTTGTTTTCAAAAGAAAATCATTTTCAAACTCAAGTTTTGAAATCGTTTTCTTAAATTTGGAATTCATGGTCTCAAATTTCAAAAATATTTCATCGAAAGCATCTTGCAACTCATCGAAAGAGTAAGAATTAAACTCACTTGAGTTAGAAGATACCTTAGGCTCATCGAGAGCCAAAACACCATCCACCTTTGGATTGGAGAGAAGGTTTGCACATGGTTGATTATCATCTTTTTTTCTCCCTTCTTGTTGCTATAAAGCTTCTCAAGTTTCTCACATAATTGTTTTGCACTTTTGCAAATGAACATACTTTTGGAAACTTCTTCGTTAAGGCCACAATAGAGAATGTGCACCGCCTTGGTGTTAAGCTTTGCCTTCGTCTCGTTGACACTCCTTTTTTTTCTTCTTTTTTAGAGCTTCCAAGTACCCATCTTCAATGATGTCCCAAACCTCATAGTCTTGAGACTTGATGAAGAATTTCATGATAATTTCCCATTGGAAGTATGTTTCTCCTTCGAAGAGCGGAGGACACGAGATAGAGCGTCCTTCTTCAAATCTTGCCATTTTCTTGAATGGTGGACTACGAGCATTGTAACTTTACTCCCGAATGTTAGTCCTTCGATAGAGACGAGGCTCTGATACCAATTGTTGGGCTTGTAGCACGCTCAAATCGATTACCGAAATTGTCAAAGAGGGTTGTAAATGTTTGGCGGTTGAATTGGATAAAATCGAAATAAAGGTAGACAAGTGACACAATGATTTTAGAGTGGTTCAGCCTTCTAACAAGCACCTACATCCACTACCTTAGCACACCACTAAGGATTTCCCAATTCACCCAGCAATGAATTCGTCCCCTTTTCCCGGTTTAGGAGGAAACCGTTACAATCCTATCTTTTGGACTTGGCTAAGATAAAACCAACTCTAGTTTTTCTCCCAAGGATAAACTAGAACCTCTACTTTTACAAGGGATTTGGTTGGTAAACTCAATACCTCACAAGGTGGGTGTTTACACAAATTTAAGCTCACAAGAGTACAAAGGATTTTCAATTAAGTTCTCTCTCTAAGACTATGTACAAGAGAATAGTAAAATAAAGATTTAAACTCTAATTCTCTTGACCATATTGCTTGGATGTTGCCTCTAACATTCTTCAAGTGTTCCAGCCTTCAATTTGTAGTCCCAATTCAGTTTATGGTCGTTAGTAGCCGTTAGAGATGTTTTGGAGCCATTGGAGACTTTATTTCCCACCATTAATGTTGTTCTGTAGTTGTCCGTTTCAGAACACTCGACTTCGTTTCGAAACGCCCTTGTTCTGAAACTAGCCGTTGGAGGCTGAAAAAGTTAGGCTTGTTTCGATACCAACTGTAACACCCTAAAAATACCCTAGAAGAAATTATAAGAAAACGGAAAGAAAAGTGTAAACATTTTTTTTACACTTGAACCAGGATTACAATGAAACAAGATTTATAGCTAACCAAAATAAGCTATGTAACACTTAATTCACATTGAAAATAATTATAACATGAATTATATATATATATATAGTTAAATGAAATGAAAATAATTATGAAACATATACATATATATATTATATTACATTCGGTGGCCTGGTTAGGTAAACTACATATATGTATGTATATGCATAATATATAAAAGTAAATGAAGGCTATTATGTACATGTACGCATACATTTAATGGAAATTATTCTTAGGTATTATACTTTCGGTGGGATAATGATATTGTATGTATAAATAGAAAATACATATTTAAAATCAAATAAAATAAATCATAATGTCATAAAATTTTAGTGTAATAGAGAAGTAAGTGGTAATACATGGTAAATAGACACTCCATGTGTCCTTGTATTAACCATAACCGGTCATGCATTGTAGAAAGGATAACAATTGTCCCAATTAAACTTTTATCATCTTCTTTTTCCATCTAAACCCACCGAAACAAAGTAGAGAGAGAGGGTGCTGAGAATTGAAGAATTGTGCTGGAAAAGTTTATAGAATTCATGCATGTTCATCCTAGACCTATGTAAGTGTTATAGTTGATCACCCGATTTGTTTGTGATGTTCATATTGTTTTTGATTGAATTCTTATTAAATGGTTGCTGGAAAAATGTTGTTGAATGCTTCAATATGTTGTTATGTTGCTGGGTTCATGTTAGACTTGAATAATTTCTGGAAAAATTGCATGAACATTAGCTTAGGTTGAATCTGCCCAGATTAGGGTTCATGCACTGCCCTGTTTTGTATGTAAAATTAGAATGGGTTAGGGTTCAAATTAGGAAAACATTTGTAAATAAAAGTTGTAGAGCCGAATGAGTATTATAAGAAAATGGCCTCTTGAGTATGAAAACGACATAGGAAGTGGCTGGAAATTGAATTACAAAAAGACTGCTCAGAATTGAATGAATCTGGAAACTGCTTAGGTTAAATTGTAAGTTTGAAAATGTTTAGGCGTTTAATTGATGCCAATAAATTTTGGAAAATTTCTTAGAAACAGGGGAGGTATTTTAGGAATGAAAAATAAATGATTTAGCTTGAATTATATATCAATTGATAGTTTAAACATCATTAGAACACATAAAAGATCAAAATGGACTAGTTTGTAAGGATTGATAATTTGAGGACTTATATGCCCTGTTTTCATGGTTTCTGGAACAAAATTATTATGTTAATATGTGTAGGTAAATGTGGTTAAAAGCTCAAGATTAATTGTGTAGTGAAACATAGGTTATAAATGTACTAAAGTCACAAGTTAAGCATAGGCAGATTAGGTTTCTAAAAAATGCCCTATGTTCAAGTAATACACTGTATTGATAGGGAAATGATAAAATTATGTGCCATACATGGTTGTAAAGGTGTGTTTATAAGCTTTCTAGAATGGTAAATAACTCATTATATGGAGTTGTGAGTAAAAAGATATGGCCAGCTTAGTAGAGGTTACTCAAACTGCTAGTTTAGGGGGCAGATTCACTTGTCTAGGTGATTATGTTTAAATAAATGAATTTATATGTTTGAATTAATTACTAATGAATATTTTATATGATATTTTATGATTTAAGATCACATTGTTTAAGAATTTCAAGAAGATTCAAGGAGTGATCAAGCAAAGAGAAGGGGGAAAGGAATCATCATCAAGGATAACAACTAAGCTTGAAAGTATTTGTGAATGTAGCTAGTTTAGGGTTGAGATTAGTGTCTCAACCAATGTGTTTATGTTTCTTGGATGATTTAAAATGAAGCATGTAATGAACTTAATAATGGATTGGTAAATTTAAATACTAAGGAAGAAGGACTAAGGGAATGAACTATGAACTAGGTGTATGATGCTATCTAGATATGCTAGTTGATGTCTATATGTGTTGCTTTGTGACATGAATTGTTTGAGCCACTTGAATTGAATTAATGAATGATTTAGCTACTGTTTGAAGATGATTATATGATTGAAATGATGTTAAATGCTTGCTGGAAATTTGATTGAGCATGACTTGAATGCGCACAATGTAAACATGATTGAATGTGTACATGACTTTGTGATGTGAGTTTGATGAACAAGTGAAATGAACTTGTTAGACATAAAAGATAAGTTAAAGTCCTTAGTTGATTAGTGTCTATAGGTAGAAGGGCATGCCTTAGAGTCATTGAGCTCCTCTGATCTTTGTTACAGGATGGTGGTTAGTCACCTATAAACCTGATAAGGTGGTTAGTCACCTTGATAATTGAATGGTGGTAAGTCACCATTGATGCCTATGCATCCTCTGTTACGAGTTTAAATGAGAAATGGATACTTTGAGTATCTAATGTTACATGTTACATGAAGACTTGATTACCTAATTCATTAATCATCCAAGGCAAAACATGATTAGAACAATGATATATGTTTAAATGAACAAGTTGGGTATTAGCCTTTATGATATGGAATGAATATGTGTACTTGGTTGAGATTTAAATGAACTATGTTGTGTTGTGAAACTATGAAATGTTGCTGCCAAGATGACAATGAGATTATATGTTGTTTGCTGTTCAATTTAGCTTGAATTGTACATGTGCTTGCTGCCCAAATTTGGCTTGAATTGTATATGTTGCTTGCTGTCCAATTTGGTATGAAATGTACATGTAGCTTGCTGCCCATATTGGTGTGTTTTAAATGAAATGGTTGCTGCCCAATAAGTCATTGTACATGTAAATGCTTGCTGCCCTATTGGTTAGTACATGAAAATAGCTATGTTAACTTGGTTTTGATAGACTAGCTAGGTATTCCAATACATGCTAAGCCTAGCTAAGTAACCTTAAAGATTGAATAAGACTTTAAAAGATTGAAACTAGTAATGTTTAGGGCTACCTCACTAAGTAAATTAAGTGTACTTATCACTCTATTGTTTCCTTCTTCCAAATAACAGGTCCTCGGATATTCGAAAGCTAGCCGTTTTGTTTCGAGATCCGATGCAAGCCAAAACACAAGTATGATATAGTTTTGTTTAGTCTCCTAGATGGTGGCATAGTCTATGTTAATGTGTCACATGCATGTATGAATATGTAATTTGATAGTTGGCTTGTATAATTTAAGACAAGTTAGGTTATGTAATAGAATTGATAGTTGATATGTATATATATGGATTTGGTGATATGAGTAAGTTATGTTTAAGTTATCTAAGCTAGATATGGATTTGAATGATATGATATGTACAAGTTGATTTACATGCTTGGTTTAGGTATTTGCATTCAGGCTTTGTTATGGTTGTTACTTGTTTTGAATGATGCATAAAGTAATGGTTTCATATAGTTTAATAATTTGAACATGCTAATTGATATGTATATTGAAGTATTAGTATGTTAGGATACCCGATTGTATATAGGTTGTTTATATTTTAGCCAAATGTTTATCTTTATAAATTGGTTTGATTACTTTAGTTTGCTAAGCATGTTGTATGATCATTTCTTTTTCTGTTATAAGTTGTATATTTAATTGACTAATATGGTTTGCCAAGCATGTGTAATTTGTTATATGTTCTTGTTGTTCATTTGTGACATCTCTCGTTCTTAACTGGGCGAGGGGTGTTACATAAATTGGTATCAGAGCTTTAGGTTATAGATCCTAAAATTTGTCTAAATATGCCATGCATCATATAGGATTACATTATGCCACCTAGGAGTCTTATATTGAATTATTTATGATTTCGCTCTCTAATTCTGAACATTCCTCTGAATTCCTTATAGAATGTCTGCTACCAACTTAGCTCGGGACGATGAGAGTCCCCAAGGATCTTCTACTAAGAACGGGGATAGCGTTGCTATGCGACCCCCGGTTGAACCTGAACAACCTCGAGAACAACCTCGAGTACAAGTCCCTCCTCCTTTAGACAATGCGACCATCGAAATTGTTCGTCGGGAATGTTTTATCAGTGTCAAAGAAATATTCGATCACTTTGCAATGGGTGTACGAGCAGCCCCGGTTGTTGTTGCACCATCTCAAGCTCCGATCGACAAGCTCGCTTCACACCGAGCTACTCCTTATAGTGGCCTTGATATCGAGAAACCGGAAAAAGGTGAGCACTGGCTCGATAAAACTATCCAAATCTTGACTAAGCAACTCAAATGTTCCGATGAACATAAAATCGAGTGTGCAGTCTCCTTATTATCAGAAGACGCCTTAAGCTGGTGGGAAACCACGATCCTGACTACCCCTGCTGAGTTAGTGACATGGGACTTCTTCGTTGATGAGTTTAAGAAGAAGTTCATTAGTGAACAATATCTGGCCGACTGCAGAAATAAATTCTTGTACTTGAAGCAGGCCAATCGGCCGATTGAACAATATGTTGCTGATTTCTGCAAATACTGCAAATACGGAGCTGCTTACATTAAGACTGAAGAAGAGAAATGTCGTAAGTTCGTCGGTGGTCTGAACGACGAGCTAAAACCGATGTTCACTGCTCTTGGTCTTACAAACTTTCAAACTCTTGTGAATCGAGCTATTTCTACTAAAGCTACGATGAGGGTCGTAGAAAAGCGAAAGAGTAGTTACCGTCCGGACAAGGGTAAGAAAGGTGACAGTAAGTCCCGGTGGTCGAAGAGGCCGAAGCACCAGAATGAGTCCTTCTCTACTTATTCACCTGTCACTCAGAATGATTATCGACCTCCGTCCTCAAACAAGATGGCAATTCCAGTGGTTTCTATTAACAGCACCGGAAAATCTGAAAGGACACCTACTTGCAAATTCTGTCAAAAACAGCACTTCAGCCAATGCCGATTTCAGTCTAATCTCTGCTACGCCTGTGGAGGCAATGATCATTATATTCGTGACTGTCCGAAGAAGGATGACCAAACTTATACTCGTCACTCTAATCCGAACCCGACACCATCTGGTCGAAACAAGAACCCGAGACAAGCTCAATTGGGTAATCAGGGGAAAGGCAAGGCCGCTCATTCAAAAGCCACTACCTATCAGGAATTTCGAGCCCCAGGTCGTGTCTATCACATTCGTGGCAAAGAAGAAGAAGAGTCTCCGGATGTCATTGCGGGTACGGTTGAACTTAACCTTAAACTTGTTTACGCTTTGATAGATTCGGGATCAACCCATTCATTTATATGCTCATACTTGTTAGATGAACTTAAATTGAGACCAGAAACTGTACAAACTGGGCTAATTGTTTCGAACCCTATTGGAGGTAGTATGCCTATAAATTTGATTTGTAAAGACTGTCAGATAACAATCCGAAATGTACCCTTTCCTTGTAATCTTTATGTGTTGCCTAAATGTGAATTTGATCTAGTTTTAGGACTAGACTGGTTGGGAAAACATGAAGCCTGGGTAGACTGTCAAAACCGTAGGTTGTATTTACGGGATTTAGGAAAAGAATCCATTCTGTTAATAGATAAGAAACCAACCTCCATTTTCGCCGCTATGGCACTACAAGACGAGCTTGATTTCGGTTTACTTGAAATGCCTGTTGTATCTGAATTTTTCGATGTTTTTCCCGAGGAACTCTCTGGCCTTCCTCCAACTCGGGAAGTTGAATTCAAGATCGAAGTTCAACCCGGAACTAATCCTATGTCCATTACACCTTATCAGATGGCACCTGTTGAACTCAAAGAACTAAAGAAGCAAATTCAAGAACTCGAGGATAAAGGATTCATCCGACCTAGGATCTCTCCCTGGGGTGCTCCTGTCCTATTCGTGAAAAAGAAGGACGGTACGATGCGACTTTGTATCGATTACCGACAACTTAATAAAGTAACCATCAAGAACAAGTATCCACTACCGAGAATCGAAGATTTGTTCGATCAACTCAAATACGCAGCTGTGTTCTCTAATATTGATCTTCGGTCCGGTTACTATCAAATGAGGGTGAAAGAAGAAGATGTGCCCAAAACAGCTTTCCGAACTCGATATGGACATTATGAGTTCCTAGTAATGCCATTCGGTTTAACGAATGCCCCTGCTGCGTTCATGGACCTGATGAATCGAGTATTCAAGCCTTATCTTGACAAGTTCGTAGTTGTTTTCATTGACGACATCCTTGTATACTCTCGGAACAAGGAAGAACATGCTGATCATCTTCGAATTGTGCTTCAGACGCTCCGAGATCACGAATTGTTTGCCAAATTCACTAAGTGTGAGTTTTGGTTATCCGAAGTTTCATTCCTCGGACACATCATTTCCGCGGAAGGAATCAAAGTCGACTCCAAGAAAATTCAAGCTATTCTTGATTGGAGACCTCTGAGAAATGTGAGCGAAGTCCGAAGTTTCCTCGGATTAGCCGGCTATTACCGAAGATTTGTGAAAGGATTTTCCACTATTGTCGCACCATTAACTAAACTCCTCAGAAAGGATGTAAACTTTGAGTGGTCAGAAAAACAGCAACGAAGTTTTGATCAACTCAAGCAAACTTTGACACACGCTCCTATTCTTATTCAACCCGAATCGGGCAAAGAATTCGTAGTGTACAACGATGCATCACACTCGGGCCTAGGTTGTGTTCTGATGCAAGAAGGCAATGTGATTGCATACGCATCTCGGCAACTGAAGCAACACGAATTGAATTATCCTACTCACGATCTCGAGCTTGCAGCCATTGTGTTCGCGCTCAAAATTTGGCGACACTACTTGTACGGTGAAAGATGCAAGTTGTTCACTGATCACAAAAGCCTGAAGTATTTACTCACTCAAAAAGATTTGAACCTTAGACAAAGAAGATGGTTAGAGTTGCTCAAAGACTACGACCTGACCATCGATTATCATCCCGGAAAAGCCAATGTCGTTGCTGACGCTCTGAGTCGAAAACCGAACCTCTGTAAGTTACTCGAAATCCTCAAAAATTCAAAAACGTTCAATCTTCAAATTTAAAGTGATCATTTAAATTCCTTCTTGATAGTCAATGAAGAATTTGAACACTTTCTTGTTTAGCAAGAAATCCTTCAAATGAAAATTTGTAACCTAAGTAACGTCTTCAATTTGTTTATTCGTAGCTTCTTTGGCTATCAACGCTCATTTCTGGATATGCAAGGCTCAGAATTATCTGAATGAACTTCAAGTTCAATCTACACTGATCACTAGGATCAAAGAACTTCAACAAATTGATCCGGAACTTCAGAAAATCAATTTTAAGCTTGAGTCTAATTTTGACTTCTCCGTTAAGTCGAACGGTCTTCTATACTTCAAAGATCGTATATGTGTCCCTAATAACAAAGAATTACAAGATGAAATCCTACAAGAAGCACACCAAAGTTCTTTTTCGATCCACCCTGGATCAGTCAAGATGTATAAGGATCTCAAGCCCTTGTATTGGTGGCCAGGAATGAAAACGGCTATCAACGACTCTGTAGCGAAATGTTTGAACTGCCAACGGGTTAAAGCCGAGCACCAAGTCCCTACTGGTTTGCTCCAACCTCTTAAATTTCCGCAATAGAAATGGGAACGGATCACAATAGATTTCGTAACCGGTCTTCCTTGTTCGCCAAGAAAGTGCGACGCTATCTGGGTGATCGTTGATCGTTTCACCAAGTCAGCACACTTCATTCCGGTGAGAATGAATCTCAGTCTTGAAGCTTTGGCTGAATTATACATTCGAGAAGTAATTCGTTTACATGGAGTTCCAATCTCAATAGTCTCCGATCGAGATCACCGATTCACAGCTCGATTTTGGAAGACTCTACATAAAGCTCTCAGAACTAAACTGAATCTTAGCACAGCTTTCCATCCGCAAAGCGATGGTCAATCCGAGCGAGTAATTCAAATTCTCGAAGACATGCTCAGAGCTTGTATCATTGACTTCGGAAAGAACTGGGAGAAATCGCTACCTTTGATAGAATTCGCCTACAACAATAGCTTCCAATCTTCGATTCAAATGGCTCCTTTCGAAGCATTGTATGGCAGAAGATGTCGAACACCTCTGTGTTGGTCTGAACTCGGTGATAGTAAAGTTTTGGGACCACAATTGCTTCGGGAAACCGAAGAACAAGTTCAAATCATTCATTCTCGATTGAAGCAAGCCTTTGATCGCCAAAAGTCTTACACTGATCTGAAACGTAGAGACATTCAACATCAAGTCGGAGATAAAGTGTTTCTTAAAGTATCCCCGTGGAAGAAAGTGTTCCGTTTTGGCAAAAAGAGGAAAGCTAAGTCCTCGGTTTATCGGACCATTTGAAGTAGTCGAAAGAATTGGACCTGTAGCTTATCGACTCACACTTCCTCCCGAGTTTGATAAGATACACAATGTCTTCCACGTCTCAATGCTCAGAAGATATCGATCTGATCCGTCTCACGTTCTTGAGCCTGAAGAAGTTGAGCTCAATCCCGATCTCTCGTACGAAGAAGAACCTGTTCAAATTCTTGATCGAGAAGTCAAGATACTTCGCAACAAAAGTGTTCCTCTAATCAAGGTTCTTTGGAGAAATCACAAAGTCGAAAAAGCGACTTGGGAACCCGAGGATTCGATGCGAAAACAATATCCTCACCTATTCGATTCAGGTAAAATTCGAGGACGAATTTTCTTTAAGGGGGAGGAGTTGTAACACCCTAAAAATACCCTAGAAGAAATTATAAGAAAACAGAAAGAAAAGTGTAAACATTTTTTTTTACACTTGAACCAGGATTACAATGAAACAAGATTTATAGCTAACCAAAATAAGCTATGTCACACTTAATTCACATTGAAAATAATTATAACATGAATTATATATATATAGTTAAATGAAATGAAAATAATTATGAAACATATACATATATATTATATTACATTCGGTGGCCTGGTTAGGTAAACTACATATATGTATGTATATGCATAATATATGAAAGTAAATGAAGGCTATTATGTACATGTACGCATACATTTAATGGAAATTATTCTTAGGTATTATACTTTCGGTGGGATAATGATATTGTATGTATAAATAGAAAATACATATTTAAAATCAAATAAAATAAATCATAATGTCATAAAATTTTAGTGTAATAGAGAAGTAAGTGGTAATACATGGTAAATAAACACTCCATGTGTCCTTGTATTAACCATAACCGGCCATGCATTGTAGAAAGGATAACAATTGTCCCAATTAAACTTTTATCATCTTCTTTTTCCATCTAAACCCACCGAAACAAAGTAGAGAGAGAGGGTGCTGAGAATTGAAGAATTGTGCTGGAAAAGTTTATAGAATTCATGCATGTTCATCCTAGACCTATGTAAGTGTTATAGTTGATCACCCGATTTGTTTGTGATGTTCATATTGTTTTTGATTGAATTCTTATTAAATGGTTGCTGGAAAAATGTTGTTGAATGCTTCAATATGTTGTTATGTTGCTGGGTTCATGTTAGACTTGAATAATTTCTGGAAAAATTGCATGAACATTAGCTTAGGTTGAATCTGCCCAGATTAGGGTTCATGCACTGCCCTGTTTTGTATTGAAAATTCGAATGGGTTAGGGTTCGAATTAGAAAAACTTTTGTAAATAAAAGTTGTAGAGCTGAATGAGTAATATAAGAAAATGGCATCTTGAGTATGAAAATGACATAGGAAGTGGCTGGAAATTGAATTACAAAAAGACTGCTCAGAATTGAATGAATCTGGAAACTGCTTAGGTTAAATTGTAAGTTTGAAAATGTTTAGGGGTTTAATTGATGCCAATAAATTCTGGAAAATTTGTTATAAACAGGGGAGGTATTGTAGGAATGAAAAATAAATGATTTAGCTTGAATTATATATCAATTGATAGTTTAAACATCATTAGAACACATAAAAGATCAAAATAGACTAGTTTGTAAGGATTGATAATTTGAGGACTTATATGCCCTGTTTTCATGGTTACTGGAACAAAATTATTATTTTAATATGTGTAGGTAAATGTGGTTAAAAGCTCAAGATTAATTGTGTAGTGAAACATAGGTTATAAATGTACTAAAGTCACAAGTTAAGCATAGGCAGATTAGGTTTCTAAAAAATGCCCTATGTTCAAGTAATAAACTGTATTGATAGGGAAATGATAAAATTATATGCCATACATGGTTGTAAATGTGTGTTTATAAGATTTCTAGAATGGTAAAGAACTCCTTATTTGGAGTTGTGAGTAAAAAGATATGGCCAGTTTAGTAGAGGTTACTCAAACTGCCAGTTTAGGGGGCAGATTCACTTGTTTAGGTGATTATGTTTAAATAAATGAATTTATATGTTTGAATTAATTACTAATGGATATTTTATATGATATTTTATGATTTAAGATCACATTGGTGAAGAATTTCAAGAAGATTCAAGGAGTGATCAAGCAAAGAGAAGGGGGAAAGGAATCATCATCAAGGATAACAACTAAGCTTGGAAGTATTTGTGAGTGTAGCTAGTTTAGGGTTGAGATTAGTGTCTCAACCAATGTGTTTATGTTTCTTGGATGATTTAAAATGAAGCATGTATTGAACTTAATAATGGATTGGTAAATTTAAATACTAAGGAAGAAGGACTAAGGGAATGAACTATGAACTAGGTGTATGATGCTATCTAAATATGCTAGTTGATGTCTATATGTGTTGCTTTGTGACATGAGCTGTTTGAGCCACTTGAATTGAATTAATGAATGATTTAGCTACTGTCTATATGATTGAAATGATGTTAAATGCTTGCTGGAAATTTGATTTAGCATGATTTGAATGTGCACAATGTAAACATGATTGAATGTGTACATGACTTTGTGATATGAGTTTGATGAACAAGTAAAATGAACTTGTTAGACATAAAAGATAAGTTAAAGTCCTTGGTTAATTAGTGTCTATAGGTAGAAGGGCATGCCTTAGAGTCATTGAGTTCCTCTGATCTTTGTTACAGGATTGTGGTTAGTCACCTATAAACCTGATAAGGTGGTTAGTCACCTTGATAATTGAATGGTGGTAAGTCACCATTGATGCCTATGCATCCTCTGTTACGAGTTGAAATGAGAAATGGATACTTTGAGTATCTAATGTTACATGTTACATGAAGACTTGATTACCTAATTCATTAATCATCCAAGGCAAAACATGATTAGAACAATGATATATGTTTAAATGAACAAGTTGGGTATTAGCCTTTATGATATGGAATGAATATGTGTACTTGGTTGAGATTTAAATGAACTATGTTGTGTTGTGAAACTATGAAATGTTGCTGCCAAGATGACAATGAGATTATATGTTGTTTGCTGTTCAATTTAGCTTGAATTGTACATGTGCTTGCTGCCCAAATTTGGCTTGAATTGTATATGTTGCTTGTTGTCCAATTTGGTATGAAATGTACATGTAGCTTGCTGCCCATATTGGTGTGTTTTAAATGAAATGGTTGCTACCCAATAATTCATTGTACATGTAAATGCTTGCTGCCCTATTGGTTAGTACATGAAAATAGCTATGTTAACTTGGTTTTGATAGACTAGCTAGGTATTCCAATACATGCTAAGCCTAGCTAAGTAACCTTAAAGATTGAATAAGACTTTAAAAGATTGAAACTAGTAATGTTTAGGGCTGCCTCACTAAGTACATTAAGTGTACTTATCACTCTATTGTTTCCTTCTTCCAAATAACAGGTCCTCGGATATTCGGAAGCTAGCTGTTTTGTTTCGAGAGCCGGCGCAAGCCAAAACACAAGTATGATATAGTTTTGTTTAGTCTCTTAGATGGTGGCATAGTCTATGTTAATGTGTCACATGCATGGATGAATATGTAATTTGATAGTTGGCTTGTATAATTTAAGACAAGTTAGGTTATGTAATAGAATTGATAGTTGATATGTATATATATGGATTTGGTGATATGAGTAAGTTATGTTTAAGTTATCTAAGCTAGATATGGATTTGAATGATATGATATGTACAAGTTGATTTATATGCTTGGTTTAGGTATTTGCATTCAGGCTTTGTTATGGTTGTTACTTGTTTTGAATGATGCATAAAGTAATGGTTTCATATAGTTTAATAATTTGAACATGCTAATTGATATGTATATTGAAGTATTAGTATGTTAGGATACCCGATTGTATATAGGTTGTTTATATGTTAGCCAAATGTTTATCTTTATGAATTGGTTTGATTACTTTAGTTTGCTAAGCATGTTGTATGATCATTTCTTATTCTGTTATAAGTTGTATATTTAATTGACTAATATGGTTTGCCAAGCATGTGTATTTTGTTATATGTTCTTGTTGTTCGATTGTGACATCTCTCGTTCTTAACCGGGCGAGGGGTGTTACACCAACAAGGTGGTTTCAAAACCTACTGGTTTCGATACCAACAAGGTGGTTTCAATACCACTAGCCCTGCATCTGGGTTTTGCTTACTGGAAATGGTGGTATCGATACGGATCAAGGTGTATCGATATGAGCCTTGTAAAATTGATATTTTGGCCATTTAAAAAACGTTTTAGACATGTTAAAAACCTATGAAACCATTTCAAACATATTTTCAAGTTGTTTGGACTTTAAATAAGTTTTCAAAATATTCAAACAAGTTTAAAAACATTTTTCAATTATTATATTAAAACATTAGTCCTTCAGGTTTATTCATTAAGTATTTGGGCTAAAGCATTGAGACTTGATGTATTGTGATACATGGAAGATACTACTCAAATCATAAGAGGAAATATTGCAATGATTCATACATTATGTTTTGGCTTTAAGTTCTCATGGACAATACGAACCAAGTGGGAGAATGTTGGCAGGTGTGTGGTTCGTGGGATTATTCCCACGTTTCTCACCTCCCTCAACCGACCTTACCCACGTAAGGAGTGCATGAAGGTTTATGGGAAGTTGTCAGGGGCAAAAATGTCTAATTTGTGGGGGGGGGGGGGGGGTTGATGGGAAAACCCCCTATAAATACCCCATTAGCCTAAGGTCCCTAAGCATCAAACATAAGAATCACATATTCCATCTAAGTGAGTTTTTGAGTGCTTAGAAGATCTTTGGCATTTTAATTTTTGTGTTACCGTGTTCGAAGTATTTGACGGTGGTTCGAGGCATTCGATAGTGGTTCGGCGTGCTTGACGGTAGTGCAACACAACTTATTTTGGCATAAGGTTTAGGCAATGGCTGGAGGTATGTATTTATGATCTTTCCGCTGTGTTTTTACTCTATTTATGCTTACAATATTGTTATATAGTGTGTCACATTTGTAGTCTAACAGTTAGGATAATTGCTTTCGAAGCAATAAATCCGTGTTTTACTCCCAGAAAATGCATTCCCCATCACTACTGTCGTTGTTAGAGTCTTGGATGTTTCTCTAGTGCTTTCATTAGTACATGTGACATGCGTGTTCGGTCTAGGCTTCCATTGTATTTCTTCTATTTTTTTACAATTTCTTCATGATGTCTAGGCGTGTTCGTGGCTACCAATCAAGGGTTTTGGCAAATAAAGACAATGTCAAGTTAGAAAGGTACTTGTTGCTATTTACTCGGGAGTTGTGTAGCCGTAGAAGATAATAAAAAACACATACTTTACCATTGTTCATATGGTTTATAATACCAATTTTCGTATGTATTATGCAAATGATCTACCATCTAGCTACCATTCTTGCTCTATGGTCATGAACTCCCCTGCAATATTTGTGAAATCCCCCGAATAAGGTTTCAACATCATCCATTAAAAATGGGGGTGGTTACGTGAAAAGGGGTTGTTACACATACGATCATGGATGATCAGACATTTACCCCTAATGTCAACTATTTCAAGCATGGCTATTCTAAAACGGTTCAACATTAAACAAAATTAATGAATTGAAGGAGGAAGTGGTTGATGTTGGAATTAATGATGTGAGCTTCATTCCGAGGTGTGGAGTTAGTGAAGGCATTGCTATAGTCCAAGACTTGTTGTTACTTATGTATTCGTTACCCCAAAAGTCCAAGAAGAACCATTCTATGTGATCGAAATAAGAAATGCTTCCACTGTTGTTGATGCATTGTTGGTTTGTTTTACATTTTAAAAGATTGCAACTCTTGCAGTCAGTTATTTTGAACATTCACAATTTCCGGTGTCAAGTTTTTCTTCTTTCAGCAAAGGTCATTAGAAAGGTAAATAAGCTTCATAATCCATTTCTTTGGAATGAAAATGAGGGCTCGAGTAGGGTTGCGTGGAAGAGAAGGATGGAAGAATATATGTTACTGAAGGATGAGGGAGGGCTTGGACTTAGGGATTTGTTGCTTTTGGAATAAAGTATGCATGCTCTGATCTTGGTGCAATCTGGTTCTTTAGGTTGCTTGGGTGGAAAGCTATATTCTTAAAGGTACTATTGTCTGGGATTTCCAGCCAAGCCAGAGTCAGAGTTGGGTATGGAGGAAACTGATGAAACTCCGAGGAATTATGCTTCAGATATATGTATCCCAAGACTGTTTCAAGGACAACAAAGTGATTCACGGTTCGTGGCAGGAAATGTTTCTTTGGGTGGCTTGCTCATGATCGAGGGAAGAGTCGGAAAGCTGCAATTATTCGACTGGCATGGAATACATACATCTATGTGGCTTTGGGGAGAGAAATTTCTGATTACATGGAGGGGCTCAAGAAACTGTACATGTTAGTTTTGTTAATTGTAAATATGTCGTTACACTTCTCTTGGTACAAAGTGCCAGTAACTTGTATTGAGCAGCTGTGAAGCTCCCAATTTTTAATAGCATTTTGTCAATGGCTGCCACCACTGTTGGCTTGAAGCTTCTGAAAAGCAAAATCTCCGACCGTTGTTTGCCGAAGCTAGAAAAAGCTTTTGTTGAATTTCTATTCAACATTTTTTCATTGAAGTATTGAAAAAATAGTATGAACTCGGTCTATTGTGCACTTTCATTCTAGGCATAGCCTCCAACGATGAAGCTAATGCAGAACCATTTCGGGAACCTAGTAAGCCCAAGTCTACCGCTACTTCGGGCATCTATAATGCCAGCTTCACCATTTCTGGCAACATCTGTCTCAATCTTAAAATCATCTGAATGGATTTGTTTTCCATGATTTGCTCCCAGCCTACAATACGCAACTGCGAAGTGCCCCAGCGACGAATCAGACCAAGCAACATAATAGCCAAAAGGTTCACTGTTGTTGATTCGACCCCCATCTTATGCTGAAAATAAACTTCAGAAAACAAGTTTAGAACACAAACCTTTAAACTTAGATTAGGTGGGGTGTACCAAGCCCGAGCTATAGTGCAACACACGGGCGACACATGAAAGCCTCAGTAGCAAGCTACTCTAGTAAGCTTCCCCCTATAAATATAAATATAATATTATGTGGGCCTATGACCCATGTATCAGATATTAAACTGATAAGAAAAGATACTACACCTGATCTTAGCCAAAAGGCCGAGAAAGGTATGCTTAATTCATGCTAAGCATGTGCCTTTCATAAGCAGTATTCTGTCTCTTACAGTCGTCTGTGCCTAATGTGGGATAAAAATGAAAAGGATTTGGAGTCCTGAAGGGACTGGATTCTGCATGAAAGAATGGCAAACATAGTTTGTTTTAGGCTTAGCTAGTCGAGAAAGGGTGAACCCTTGTTTCTTATATTCACAAGAAGAAAAACATTAATTATGCACGTATGGAACAAGCCAAAACTGTAACACCCCGAAAATCGGTCTAGTCAGAAATAGGTTCCGATGATCGGAATTTCGTTATTAAAATATTGAAATTTTGAAATCTTGCTATAGAAAATGCCCAAGACATTAAGAAGCCAAGTTCTTAGCTAAGATTGTTTTGAATGCCCACGTTAATGTTTTGAACTAGGTGTTTTGACACGCTTAGGCTCGTATCGAAACGGCCTAGGTAAAGCGTACCGAAACGAGAATAGGCGTTCCGATACGGTTCAACGGTAATAACTAACTTTTTGGAATTATGCATGACCGTATCGAAACGGCCTCGGGCGTTTCGAAACGGGACTCTGCAAAAAATAGGGTAAGTGCCCCAAAGTCAAAGATTTCGGCCCTTAAGTGAGTCACCAGCTTATTTGGCATCATCTCACATGTTTCTAGCTGAATAAATAGCTGAGTGTCAGCTATTGTGTTGTGAATTGATATGAATTGATAAGAATAATTATTAAAGAAACCTTAAGGGAGAGGAAAGCTGTGTGATTGGTTCATAGGGAGGCAAACCCTTGGGTGTAGGAAATCTTTTATTGGCTGTTGAGGGAGGTGAAAGTAAATTATTAATTCTTTAAGTTCTCTATAAATAAGAGAGAGTTGAAGAAGATTAGGATTTTTGAGTTTCCTACAAAGCCTAAATTTTCTCTAGTAAAAGCAAGCAAACACCTCCATTCTCATATTCTACCTCAAGCTCTAAGCAAGCACCACCATTGAAGTTAAACCAAAGCTTTGTCTTCCATTGTTTGAGAGTCTCATTTAATCTGAACAATCACGAGAAAGAGGATTCAAGCATCGAACGAGGTATTATCGATCTTAGAGGCCTTAACCGAGCAAGGTGAGTGTAGTACAGTCTCGAGTTAGGCAAGGGCCTACTCGAATTTGTTGTTATATTTGTTAATGTTAACCTTTTGAGTTAGAAGCTTCACGTTATCGATCGTAAGTTGGTAAGTGCACGGTAAGCATTACATTGATTCCATGATTCATAGTATGTTTATTGTTGTCATGAAAATCATTGAAAGCATTGACATGTGACAAGTATGACATGAATCATTGATATTGTTATTACTATGAAATAATGTTATGAATCATGAATAATGAACCTTAGATTTGAAGTATTGGATACAATTGGCATGCCATAGAATTTATGAGCTAAGTGTACGGGTGGACTACGGTCCTAGGGCTACGACCTATATGATTTGGCGAGGCGGAGGGATGTATTGTGTTTGGTCTTTGGCGATGTCGATGGGATGACCATTTATAGAATTGGCGAGGAGGTGGAATTCGTGTATCCATATAGCATGAATCGATCCAAGGGAAATAAGAACTCAAGATATTGTTTTGTTGTGAAACCATGATATTGTCATATGCTTTGTTATGAATATAAAACATGTCATGTCATTGCATATTTAGTACTACGATTCTTGAAGCATATTACAAGACATGATATGTATGTTCATTGTTATGTGACTACCTCACTAGGCAAAGTATGCCTAATGCATTCCATGCATCCATTTCAGGTTAATCAAGTATCGGGTTCGAGATCAGAGAAGTTGGAGGGTTGCGCAAGTCACAAACAAGTTTTAAGTAATGTATTTTGTCCTTTCGAACTCCTAGTATGGTGGCAAGGTCTATGTACAAGTCTATTATGTTACTTTTGGTATGACTAAGTTATGTTAAAGTGTGTTTGGAATGGTTAGTTAGAATAAGTCTCTTATGAAGTAAGTATGGCCCTAAAAGTTCATGTTTTTGTACTAAATAAGAAAAACCTAGTATATGGATTCATGTGGCTCTAAACTTGGCATGACAGTAGCATATACCCTTAAAATGTTGTGGGTAAAGCCTCATTGCAATTGGACCATGTTTGCTAAGTCAAATTGATTAAAAACCAGTTAGAATCTGTCATTACAGACTTAACCGTACTGAAACGGGTGATGGCGTTTCGATACGGGTAAGCTTAATTGGAACCTAGGAAACAAGGTGTACCGAAACAGATCAGGGCAGTTTCGGAACATTTTGCTTCTTGAGGCCTATGTTCCGAAACGGGTCAAGTCAAAGTCAAAGGCATTCAACCTGTACCGATACGAGTCAAGCCGTATCGATACGGTTATAAAAGAAAAGTCAAAAAGTTGATCATAGTCCAGCCGTATCGAAACGACTCAGAGCGTTTCGATACGGGGTAACTTTCCTAAGATTTCTATGAAGATAAATGGATTAATATGTACACTCAGTAATTTTCTGTTCGTGTAATTTGGTGATGTTCTGATATTTAGTTTTAACAAGTTTATTTTGATGAAGTGTCAATAAGAAAGTTAAAAAGTTTTTATGTTTCCGATTTTCGTTTTGTTTACAGTAATGCTCTCCAACTCAGTTCTCTACCAGGCCGGGAAGGGGGTGTTACAAAAACTATTATATTCTAAAATGATAATTCAAACTGATACACATAATTACAGGGAATGATTGGAATATGATTTAGAAACAACCAACCAAAGCAACTTTTTTATTGTATATATCAACCCAAGAGGCAACTAAATTTAAATTGACTTGGAGTACCACATGTGTGTTGATTCCGAAACATGCAATGGTTGTCTGGACAGATTGCAAGCTTGAGGTAAGGATGTTAATGAGACATGCTTGTTGTGTACTAAAAAGAGGGATACAAGAAACCACATGTTTGTTGATCTGAAAATTATACCACTTGATAAACTTATAATAAGCACAATATGAGACTTGAAAGTAGTGGAAAAAATTCCTTATAATTCACTTCAACATGAGCAACCATATATTTACTTCGGCCATCCATTTCTCATTAGTCCTCAATTGCTTTCAATATAGAGTTTAGACTCTGTAAACCATATTATAATATTCTGAAGCTGGGGAAGATTTTATTAAGGGTAAACTACTGCAGGGGTCACTTTCGTTCCCCGTTTGTACAGATTTAGTCATCACTTTTGAAAAGTGTCAATAAGTGGTCATCTACGTTTTCGATGTGTAAAGACTTGGTCACTCCGACGTTATAGTCCGTTAATCCCCTAACGGATTGCTGATGTGGCGGAATTAATTAAATGGCAATATCCACGTGGGAATTGGAAGGTTGCTATTAAAGGACTAACATTATAGAATCCCCACTTTCTTCAACCCTAAAATTTTCTCTGTAAAATTAAAAGAAGAAGAAGATGGAAGTGGAATGTCAAATATCTAATTGTCGTTGTGGAATGGCAACCGATCGGTGTTGCCGGTCAGATCATTCCATGGAATTTTCCTCTTCTCATGTTTTCTTGGAAGATTGGGCCTGCTTTGGCTTGTGGCAATACTCTTGTCCTCAAGACAGCAGAGCAGACACCATTATCAGCTTTTTATGCAGCCAAGCTACTCCATGAGGTAATTTCTTCACTATATAATCTTATTTGCGTGTTTCACGTGATCCGAATTTAAATAAATTGAATTTGGATGAAATGTACTTAAATCTTCAGTGTTTATTGGTTTTGAATCCACAATTTTTCTCACTGAAACTGTTTTTACAGGCTGTAAGATCAAATGCAAAAGCTAGGTTAACTGCATCAATCTGCCTTCCACTATTCACCAGAACTTCAATTATACCTGAAATATAAATAAAAGGAAATTACAAATTATCCAGAAGCAGTATAAAGAAAAGAAACGGTTGATTTTCTACAACATTATTCCACATGAGTAATTCACAGCTCCCGCTCTAAGATATTGGTACTATTCATGGAGAGAAAACAGTATAGTTTAACACTGCTTGTCTTCATCCCAAACAAATTGGACACATATCTAAAAATGTCAGTCAACGGTCATCCAAAATGGAGGATGGTCCACTCAACTCCAAATAGCATTTTAACAACGATTGTGTTTCAAAAATATCAAAACTTAAGAGCATTTATGAACTTGACAAACAAACAAAACCCATTTAGGAACTTCAAGAAGATTCCCATCAGTTTAAAAGCAAAGATCAGTTTTGCTAGTTCCAACTTAAGACCTGACATGGTTTTCCTTTTAATAATTCTGAAAGCCTACTTGAAATTAGTCATATCAGTTTTACTAAAATGGAAGAAAAGAAACATAAAGGATGAATAAGAATGTAAACCCCTGGTAAATAGAGAAATATTCAAGCTCGTTTTTCAGAATCACTTCACGTCTCTCCAAACAAACAAGTATTCTATGCAAATGACTTGTAAATGATGCTACTAAGCTTACACTACACAAACCTAGCATTTTTTCGGACAAACCAAGGGAACGGCAGAGATCAACTGTTTGACGACGACGATAGACCATTGGTATCAGCCTTGACAGTTCTTCCTCATTGAAGTCAGAAGCAATGCCAAAAGTGGCAAGAAGTTGCAGGAAAGCATTAGCTTCCAATGAATTGTCATTTAATTAATTCCGTCACATAAGCAATCCGTTAGGGGATTAACGGACTATAACGTCAGAGTGACCAAGTCTTTACACATCGAAAATGTAGATGACCGCTTATTGGCACTTTTTCAAAAGTGGTGACTAAATCTGTACAAACGGGAAACGAAAGTGACCCCTGCAGTAGTTTACCCTTTTATTAAAGCTAGGGAAGATTTTGTTTAGACTCTCAGAAAACAAGAAATAGAAAATCAGACAGTATTTACAAAAAAAGGATTCATCCAATAATAAGGGATGTTATTACAAAGAGGATGTCTCGAAACTAGATAAGAAATCATGCGTTTGCCAGGATTTGAACCCAAGTCGATTGCTTGGAAGGAAATTATCCTGACCGTTGGACTACAAACGCGGCATATCATTTAGCAATATAAAACTCTGTCTGACATAATAAGCTTCAACCGATTAACAAATCTCAGTATTATGGTGGAGGGCTCTAAAACACTTTTGGCATCGGATATGCACCAATTAAAATCTCTGTGATGAAGTCAACAACACAATTAGCCTCATGGTAAATGTGTTAAATCTGCAAGGACAACTTCCTGCTGCATGTATCCTGAATCTTCCCAAAGATAAGTTTGAAATCTAATGTTTCCATCTTTTATGCCTCTAATAGGATCCTTTACAAAATCCTTGTGAGCAGTATAACTGCATCCATTTGTCTTACATTCAAGAGCAACATTAAGGAAATTCTTCCCACAACAATATAACTCAAGTGTGGAAACAAATCCAACATGTAAATCAGTTAATTAAAACACCCAGTCAAATTTACAACACATAAAAATTCACACTTGATCAAGAAAATAAAAATTGAAAAACAATATGCATCTAATACATATCAAGACTTACTGAATTATGATCAGTTGACCTTGGTTGTGTGCAACTACACATAAAATTGAACTCTCTGTTGTGCACTTTCATTCCCTGGCATAGCCTCCAACGATGAAGTTAAAGTAGAACCACTTTGGGAACTTGGTAAGCCAAGTTTACCACAACTTTGGGCTTCTGAAATGCCACCTTCACCATTTCTGGCAACATTTCCCCTACCTTCAAATCATCCGAAGGAAGTTGAGACCTGCAAATTGGACAAGAGCCATGAAGTACAAAGTTCCAACCATGATTACATCCACTACAGAATTTATGTCTTCATGGCAATTCCTTTGAAGCACTTCCAATCTCATATCCCTAAAACATACATAACACAGATAAAAATCTCTTCCTAATTCATCATCCAATGCATCATTTGAGTTGTTTACCATGACTTGCTCCCAGCCTTCATTACGCAGCTGCGAAGTGCCCCAACTACTAATCAGGCCAAGCAATATAGTAGCCAAAAGGCTCACTGATGCTGAGCCAATACCCCATTCTATCTTTCATCTTATGCTGAAAATAAACTTCAGAAAAAAAGTTTAGAACACAAACCTTTAAACTTAGATTTGGCGGGGTGTACCAGGCCCGAGCCATTGTAACACCCCTAAAATATTTGCATAAAAAATAATAATAATAAAAAAGGTGAGGGTGTGGAGGTTCGAACCTGAGACCTCAGCCATCACCACCCTACAAACTAACCATTTGAGCTAAATGCTCTCTTCTGTCAAGTATTACCAAGGGTAATATTTGTTTGATAATTAAGGAGTAATCTAGCAACAGATTATATTTGATTCGAACGTTTCAGCTACCAAGAAAAAAAACAATATACCATTCTCTTCCAAATTCAAAACACCACACCCAACGCTCCTACCTACCCCGACCAGCCACCGTCTCAGCTCCGTCACCGCCGCTCCGTGGCGTTCACCGCCACTACCGATGGCTTCCTCGTCGAACCCCGACCAAAAGCCCCTTAACCACGCGCCGGCTACCCTCCCCGATCACCGTGAATCGCCATTCAAAGTTTCGTCGGAACCTTAGGGTTCCAGCTTTGATTCCGGTCGTTCCTGGTGTCCGACCGTCGCGCCGACCTCGCCAGCGTGCTCGGCGTGATGTGGAGACCAAAACCCAACCGGTGGATCGTCCGTTCGACACCGGTAGCAGCTTCGTCGGAGAAGCCAAACGCCATCTGTTTTATGCGTTTTCCGGCCGCCTCCGGAGTCCCATGGTCGTACAACCACCAGATCTGGGCTCCTCACACCAAGGCAAGCAAAACCCTACCATCCGATCATCCGTCTGACGCCGGGGCGAGCCTCATCGGATTTTGGTCTTCCGACCGTTTCCCGTTCTGTTTTGGTTAAAATCGGTGAGTTTTCCAGCATATCTTGTATTGTGGATGTTTGGGTAAAGTTTTCGAGCTTATGAGCTCTATGTTTTTCGACAGAAACGACGACTTTGAGGGCTACCGGCGACTTTTCCGGCGATCGGCCGGCAAGCTTAATTTCTTGGTAAGTGAACCGGGTTCAACCCGGTCTGAACCGATCCGACCCGTCCGACCCAACTCGACCCGTCCGACCCGACCCGACCCGTCAACCCGAGTCAGCCGAGTCAACTCGTCTGAGTCAGCCCGAGTCAACTCAGTTGACCCCTGTTGATTGTTGACGTCATGATGATATCAGCATTGACTTTGACCAGTTGACTCTGACTTCGTTGACCGTTGACCTGCTGACGTCAGCATTGACATGTTGACGTCAGCGTTGACTTTGACTGTTGACCAAAAGTCAACTTTTTCCGAAAACTCATATTTTATGTTTTTCGACGTCCTGAGTCCGTTTTTGAAGCCGGTTTCGCAAAATTTCGATCCGAAAACCTTCGAATCTGACCTTGAACCCGAACTTGTTTATGTACTTAATTATTGGTTAAGAGCTTGTGAGTAAGGTCTGATATTGGAATTTGTGTAATTGAAGGTATTCTCGGTTCCTTGGATGCAATGTTGAGGAATGTCGAATTCGGGTTCGAGGGTATTCGAATGTCGTATCATGAATCGACTGATGTAGCTCGGAGTTAAGGTAATACATTACTACCCCTTGTATGCTTTATGTACATGTTGATATTCGGTTAACGCATGCATGCTCATGATGACGTATACTGTAGATTATGCTTAAATTGAATCAGATTCGAGCAATAAGTATGGATATTAATAAGACCAAATTATCTAAATAAGATTACTAATGGGCTAACGGTATCAAAAGCTCTAATAATTAAATTCAATTAACCCGCAACTCAATCATCAGTGTGCAAGAATCGAGGCCCAGGATATGGAGTGAGAGATATTGATTATGAAATTACGAAAATGCCCTTGGAGCATAAGTATGACTAAACTACCCCTCTGATAAAGGAAATGACCTAAAATCCGCATTCGACCTGATTATGTAATTTACACTACCCAAGATGTATGTTTTAATGAAAAGACTTCGACATTAAAATGCAATTCGTGTGATACAAACTCGGATAATCCCTCAAACTCTGTATAACACTTGAATGAGAATTCTCTGGAAACATTGTTGAAATTATAAGTCAATCCTTACGACAGTAATGCGTGAATTAAATGAGAATGATCGTAATGACCAAAAAGATGCTAACGCCCTCGAGCACCTAAATGTCTGATTAATTTGAACGACGTTATACCCTCAAGTTCTGTAATGAATGAATCGTCTATAAAGGGGCGGAAAGTTAAGACGACTTAATACCGTTTGAGTACGTGAATGATGGAGGTACTAAATGGTAATTCAGAAAGAAATGGTGGATTTATCCCAATTTTCAAAATGACTGAAAAGCCCTCTTGAGTCAAATATGCAGTTATGCATTTGACGAAATTCTGAGATTTCTGATAAGACTTTAAGGGCTAAAGCGCCCTAAGTGTTAGGAAGCACACTCATGTATGATAACCACTCCTGATATTATAATAAGGTTGAAAGTTTTTCCGCACAGAATATAAGTTCGTCTACTCCGCGGTAGATCTGGTGGTGAAATACGAAAGCAACCGTTCAGATATACTATACAGACAAATACATTAGAAGGGTTGGTTAGAAATGCAAGATTGAGGTAAGTTAGTTCGAATGGTTTTGGAGGCTCGATAAACTTCTGGAAACATTAAATATTGTGAATCGTCATATCATCATTAATGGGCTAAATTACGAAAATCACCCCTGATAGTTAAATGACCAAGATGCCCTCGTTGGCCCAAGTAATCAAAATAGCCCTGAATGTATCCGATACCGTGAAGGATCTTGACATAGAAATCTCTGAATGCCTGGTTGGAAATTTGATGAGCAAACAGAATTCCCGAGCCACTGTTTATGCCTTGTTGGTATAAATTATCAAAATGTCTGTGTATGATAAAATGACTATAATGCCCTTGTAAGCTTAAATGGTTGAATCACTCAGGATATGCCAAAACTCTCAAAGGTCTTGATACTTCCTAAATATCTGGGTTAAGCAGTTAGTATGAACCCCTTCTAATAGGGGCCACGTTTTAGAAATCCGTTCAAATCGTCACAAGTTCAATATGTCTCATTCTGTATATGCCAAGCATCTCTGAGAAGTAATCTATCTCATCTAGTGTGTTCCGTGTGTGTACTATATTCTGTTGAATGAACTGCATGACATTCTCTGCCTACTTGATAGTATGATATGTTAGCTTGATATATGATGGAACAATCTGTTTGCATAATGTATATTGAAATGTCTACTCTGCTCAATAGTATGCCCATTTATCTGTCAAAAGTATGAATTCTTCCGTTTCTGATGTTATAAATAAAATATCTGTTATATATATTCTGTTAACCATGTCTGGAATCTGAACACTAAATTCTGTCTGGGGTATACTGTTGGGTTATGATATGAAGTCTCTGTCGGTACAGCCCTGATCAAGCTGGTAAATCCTTATGGACTCAAGGTCTCCCCTTGAGTGGCACCTACGCCCATCGGGCCTAGGGTAAGTCCTTATGGACCTAAGGCACCCCCTTAGGTGGCACCTACGCCCATCGGGCCTAGGGTAAGTCCTTATGGACTCAAGGTCTCCCCTTGAGTGGCACCTATGCCCATCGGGCTTAGGGTAAGTCCTTATGGACCTAAGGCACCCCCTTAGGTGGCACCTACGCCCATCGGGCCTAGGGTAAGTCCTTATGGATGCAGTTCTGGGGGACTGCATATTGGTGTAAGGTTGGAGGGTATTTCTTGTAAACTTTAGTATGAACATTGGACATTTGCATTTAATCTGTTATGTGCTCATGTGATATAATGTTAGGTACTTATGTATGTTGATCTATACTTATGTATGTTGATCTGTACTTATGCATGTTGATCTGTACTTATGTATGTTGATCTGTACTTATTGGAACACACTAGACGCCAAACTCTCTGATTCCTACCTCGTATGTTACCAGCCTATATAATTTCCGTTTAATTCTTAAGGTCTGATTAAAGAACACACTAGGCGTTAAACTCCTTGTTTTCATCTTCTCAAACTATCAGATTGTAATATTCTCATCTGTTACTCGATGAGTGAATAAAGAACAAGTGTCGTTATTCTCAAGTATAATGTTACCCTGAAATAAAGGAAAGGGAAAAGAAAACTGTCACTTCTTGGATCATCATGAAAATGTTATGCTTACCCTATGTCTACATGAACGTATAGCATCTTTTAATAGTTCTGTATTACTGAGCTTTCCCAAGCTCATGTTGTTTTTACCATTTCAGGATAAAAGATCAGGCAAGTTGCACCTATCAACGTCGGTATGAGAGTTTCTTCGGCTCGTCAAGGAGTATGGTATCTGTGTAACTAGGGGGCATGTGTGTCGTGTTTGTATTATACAAATGAGTCTGAAACTATTTTCCGCAACTGGTATTATGATTGTTTTATCATTTTGAACGATTTCTGAAATTGTATTTTAAATCAGATATTTATTTTATGGTTTTAAAGGTTTAACCATATGTTTATTTGAAATTTTCAGTGGGTCGCTCTTGTGACCCTAATGTGACTTCCTAGGATCTGTGAAACGCATAGGCGGGTCTAGGGGGTTACATTTAGTGGTATCAGAGCTTAGAGTTGCGTCATTCTGGGTAGATCGGCCGATCGTCTGTCATAGAGTGTCTGGTATGTGCATGCCCCTAGATCATAACCGTACTCTTCCGAGCTGAAACTCTGATGTCGAATTCTTCCTCCTAAAATAACCTAATCTGAGTATTCTTCCTTTCATAGCTCAATATCTGCTTACAGAAAATGTCTATAACGTTCGTCTGTGTCTTGAATTAAAAGGTTGAATTTGAATCTGGATAAGGGACTTGAGATGGTTTATGCTTGTGAATCGGATTAAGAATAAATGTTTGATCATGCGGGATAACCGATGTAAGATTTCATGAAAGACAATTCGGTGATAACGATCGTGTTTGGAAATACCCTAACGGAAATGTGGAAAAAAAAACTCTATGAACTTTAGAGAGAAGTGTTTGCGATTGTGCCGAAAGTGTATATTCTGTGGTGCCTCTGTTAAACACGAAAGAAATAGTTATCTGAATATTACGTTGAAAGTAAGTGATACCCATTAAAGACCTTAGTTATGTTCGATCAGTATAAAAAAAAGGCATCTCCTCCAAGGTGTGGCTTGATATATCGTTAAATATCATCCTTGATTGAAATTTGATGTTTACATCCTGATTATGGGAGTAGCTGTTGGACTCCTAGAGTGCTTGTCTGAATTGTAGTTGTAGTCTTTCATCTGAAAATTGATGGCCAACCTAGAATAGTAATTCAGATTTTTGAAAGATATACCTTTGGGTGGTATGATTAACTTATGTGGTAGATCGAAATGTCTCTTACCCTTGTCTGAGACCGTTTTTAATAAAAGTTATGAGATAAGTGTTCGCTTAGCACCATATAAAGTTCGATAAGAATCTAATTATTTTATTCTGATTAATTGTCAGAGATGTGTAATGAGATGACTGTGGGTCCAAGGGACTACCCGAGTGGCTGAGAACATTGCTAGATTGATCTGTAACTGTCTGGGAGTCCCGAGAAATAAGGATACCCTCATGGAATAGTTTAAGTACATGAATGATGAAAAAACAATTTTTGCATCTCATCGAATCTGGTAAATTTCGAGGACGAAATTTCTTTTAAGAGGGGGAGAATTGTAACACCCCTAAAATATTTGCATAAAAAATAATAATAATAAAAAAGGTGAGGGTGTGGAGGTTCGAACCTGAGACCTCAGCCCTCACCACCCTACAAACTAACCATTTGAGCTAAATGCTCTCTTCTGTCAAGTATTACCAAGGGTAATATTTGTTTGATAATTAAGGAGTAATCTAGCAACAGATTATATTTGATTCGAACGTTTCAGCTACCAAGAAAAAAAACAATATACCATTCTCTTCCAAATTCAAAACACCACACCCAACGCTCCTACCTACCCCGACCAGCCACCGTCTCAGCTCCGTCACCGCCGCTCCGTGGCGTTCACCGCCACTACCGATGGCTTCCTCGTCGAACCCCGACCAAAAGCCCCTTAACCACGCGCCGGCTACCCTCCCCGATCACCGTGAATCGCCATTCAAAGTTTCGTCGGAACCTTAGGGTTCCAGCTTTGATTCCGGTCGTTCCTGGTGTCCGACCGTCGCGCCGATCTCGCCAGCGTGCTCGGCGTGATGTGGAGACCAAAACCCAACCGGTGGATCGTCCGTTCGACACCGGTAGCAGCTTCGTCGGAGAAGCCAAACGCCATCTGTTTTATGCGTTTTCCGGCCGCCTCCGGAGTCCCATGGTCGTACAACCACCAGATCTGGGCTCCTCACACCACGGCAAGCAAAACCCTACCATCCGATCATCCGTCTGACGCCGGGGCGAGCCTCATCGGATTTTGGTCTTCCGACCGTTTCCCGTTCTGTTTTGGTTAAAATCGGTGAGTTTTCCAGCATATCTTGTATTGTGGATGTTTGGGTAAAGTTTTCGAGCTTATGAGCTCTATTTTTTTCGACAGAAACGACGACTTTGAGGGCTACCGGCGACTTTTCCGGCGATCGGCCGGCAAGCTTAATTTCTTGGTAAGTGAACCGGGTTCAACCCGGTCTGAACCGATCCGACCCGTCCGACCCAACTCGACCCGTCCGACCCGACCCGACCCGTCAACCCGAGTCAGCCGAGTCAACTCGTCTGAGTCAGCCCGAGTCAACTCAGTTGACCCCTGTTGATTGTTGACGTCATGATGATATCAGCATTGACTTTGACCAGTTGACTCTGACTTCGTTGACCGTTGACCTGCTGACGTCAGCATTGACATGTTGACGTCAGCGTTGACTTTGACTGTTGACCAAAAGTCAACTTTTTCCGAAAACTCATATTTTATGTTTTTCGACGTCCTGAGTCCGTTTTTGAAGCCGGTTTCGCAAAATTTCGATCCGAAAACCTTCGAATCTGACCTTGAACCCGAACTTGTTTATGTACTTAATTATTGGTTAAGAGCTTGTGAGTAAGGTCTGATATTGGAATTTGTGTAATTGAAGGTATTCTCGGTTCCTTGGATGCAATGTTGAGGAATGTCGAATTCGGGTTCGAGGGTATTCGAATGTCGTATCATGAATCGACTGATGTAGCTCGGAGTTAAGGTAATACATTACTACCCCTTGTATGCTTTATGTACATGTTGATATTCGGTTAACGCATGCATGCTCATGATGACGTATACTGTAGATTATGCTTAAATTGAATCAGATTCGAGCAATAAGTATGGATATTAATAAGACCAAATTATCTAAATAAGATTACTAATGGGCTAACGGTATCAAAAGCTCTAATAATTAAATTCAATTAACCCGCAACTCAATCATCAGTGTGCAAGAATCGAGGCCCAGGATATGGAGTGAGAGATATTGATTATGAAATTACGAAAATGCCCTTGGAGCATAAGTATGACTAAACTACCCCTCTGATAAAGGAAATGACCTAAAATCCGCATTCGACCTGATTATGTAATTTACACTACCCAAGATGTATGTTTTAATGAAAAGACTTCGACATTAAAATGCAATTCGTGTGATACAAACTCGGATAATCCCTCAAACTCTGTATAACACTTGAATGAGAATTCTCTGGAAACATTGTTGAAATTATAAGTCAATCCTTACGACAGTAATGCGTGAATTAAATGAGAATGATCGTAATGACCAAAAAGATGCTAACGCCCTCGAGCACCTAAATGTCTGATTAATTTGAACGACGTTATACCCTCAAGTTCTGTAATGAATGAATCGTCTATAAAGGGGCGGAAAGTTAAGACGACTTAATACCGTTTGAGTACGTGAATGATGGAGGTACTAAATGGTAATTCAGAAAGAAATGGTGGATTTATCCCAATTTTCAAAATGACTGAAAAGCCCTCTTGAGTCAAATATGCAGTTATGCATTTGACGAAATTCTGAGATTTCTGATAAGACTTTAAGGGCTAAAGCGCCCTAAGTGTTAGGAAGCACACTCATGTATGATAACCACTCCTGATATTATAATAAGGTTGAAAGTTTTTCCGCACAGAATATAAGTTCGTCTACTCCGCGGTAGATCTGGTGGTGAAATACGAAAGCAACCGTTCAGATATACTATACAGACAAATACATTAGAAGGGTTGGTTAGAAATGCAAGATTGAGGTAAGTTAGTTCGAATGGTTTTGGAGGCTCGATAAACTTCTGGAAACATTAAATATTGTGAATCGTCATATCATCATTAATGGGCTAAATTACGAAAATCACCCCTGATAGTTAAATGACCAAGATGCCCTCGTTGGCCCAAGTAATCAAAATAGCCCTGAATGTATCCGATACCGTGAAGGATCTTGACATAGAAATCTCTGAATGCCTGGTTGGAAATTTGATGAGCAAACAGAATTCCCGAGCCACTGTTTATGCCTTGTTGGTATAAATTATCAAAATGTCTGTGTATGATAAAATGACTATAATGCCCTTGTAAGCTTAAATGGTTGAATCACTCAGGATATGCCAAAACTCTCAAAGGTCTTGATACTTCCTAAATATCTGGGTTAAGCAGTTAGTATGAACCCCTTCTAATAGGGGCCACGTTTTAGAAATCCGTTCAAATCGTCACAAGTTCAATATGTCTCATTCTGTATATGCCAAGCATCTCTGAGAAGTAATCTATCTCATCTAGTGTGTTCCGTGTGTGTACTATATTCTGTTGAATGAACTGCATGACATTCTCTGCCTACTTGATAGTATGATATGTTAGCTTGATATATGATGGAACAATCTGTTTGCATAATGTATATTGAAATGTCTACTCTGCTCAATAGTATGCCCATTTATCTGTCAAAAGTATGAATTCTTCCGTTTCTGATGTTATAAATAAAATATCTGTTATATATATTCTGTTAACCATGTCTGGAATCTGAACACTAAATTCTGTCTGGGGTATACTGTTGGGTTATGATATGAAGTCTCTGTCGGTACAGCCCTGATCAAGCTGGTAAATCCTTATGGACTCAAGGTCTCCCCTTGAGTGGCACCTACGCCCATCGGGCCTAGGGTAAGTCCTTATGGACCTAAGGCACCCCCTTAGGTGGCACCTACGCCCATCGGGCCTAGGGTAAGTCCTTATGGACTCAAGGTCTCCCCTTGAGTGGCACCTATGCCCATCGGGCTTAGGGTAAGTCCTTATGGACCTAAGGCACCCCCTTAGGTGGCACCTACGCCCATCGGGCCTAGGGTAAGTCCTTATGGATGCAGTTCTGGGGGACTGCATATTGGTGTAAGGTTGGAGGGTATTTCTTGTAAACTTTAGTATGAACATTGGACATTTGCATTTAATCTGTTATGTGCTCATGTGATATAATGTTAGGTACTTATGTATGTTGATCTATACTTATGTATGTTGATCTGTACTTATGCATGTTGATCTGTACTTATGTATGTTGATCTGTACTTATTGGAACACACTAGACGCCAAACTCTCTGATTCCTACCTCGTATGTTACCAGCCTATATAATTTCCGTTTAATTCTTAAGGTCTGATTAAAGAACACACTAGGCGTTAAACTCCTTGTTTTCATCTTCTCAAACTATCAGATTGTAATATTCTCATCTGTTACTCGATGAGTGAATAAAGAACAAGTGTCGTTATTCTCAAGTATAATGTTACCCTGAAATAAAGGAAAGGGAAAAGAAAACTGTCACTTCTTGGATCATCATGAAAATGTTATGCTTACCCTATGTCTACATGAACGTATAGCATCTTTTAATAGTTCTGTATTACTGAGCTTTCCCAAGCTCATGTTGTTTTTACCATTTCAGGATAAAAGATCAGGCAAGTTGCACCTATCAACGTCGGTATGAGAGTTTCTTCGGCTCGTCAAGGAGTATGGTATCTGTGTAACTAGGGGGCATGTGTGTCGTGTTTGTATTATACAAATGAGTCTGAAACTATTTTCCGCAACTGGTATTATGATTGTTTTATCATTTTGAACGATTTCTGAAATTGTATTTTAAATCAGATATTTATTTTATGGTTTTAAAGGTTTAACCATATGTTTATTTGAAATTTTCAGTGGGTCGCTCTTGTGACCCTAATGTGACTTCCTAGGATCTGTGAAACGCATAGGCGGGTCTAGGGGGTTACAGCCATAGTGCAACACACATGCAATACATGAAAGCCTTCGTAGCAAGCTATTGTTGTAAGCTTTCCCCCTAAAAAAATAAATTTAATATCGTGTGGGCCAATGACCCACGTATCAGATATTAAACTGATATGAACGGATACTACACTTGATCTTAGCTAAAAGGCCGAGAAAGGTATGCTTAATCCATGCTAAGCATGTGCCTTTCATAACCAATCTTCTATAGCTTATAGTTGTTCGTGCCTAATGTGGGACTGGATTCCACATGAAAGAATGGCAATCATAGTTTGTCTTACGCTTAGCTGGTAAACACGGGTGAACCCTTGTTTGTTATATTCACTAGAATAAAAGCTTTTATTGTGCACAAACAAATCAAGCCTAAACTATTATTTTCTAAAATGATGATTCAAACAATGACACAAACAATTACAAGGAATAATTGGAATATAGTTTAGAAACAACCAACAAAAGCAACTTTTTTGTTGTATATATCAACCCAAGAGGCAACCGGATCGGATTAGACACATTTCCAGTAAGGTACCTTGGAGTATCACATGTGTGTTGATTTCGAAACATGCAATGGCTGCTTGGATATATTGCAAGCTTGAGGTAAGGCTATTGATGAGACATGCCTATTGTGTATTACATAGAGGGAGACAAGAAACCACTTGTTTGTCGATTGCAGGTTGACAAATATCATAGGAGAGCAGATTCTGAATATAATTTGGATTCGACGCCAAATGGTGATTGAAATGTTGAATTATGTAATGTTAGTTTAACACAATTTTTTTCTTAATAGCATCGTCTTACACTTCTTGCAATATGGAGTGGGATTACCTAGTGAATCAATGAGAAGGTAGGCACATCTCTTAAAGGAAATAACTTGTAAAAATTACAATTGTTTGTGAATTTATCCCTCTCTTTTTAAGCAGGATTAGCATCTCTGCACTCTATAAAATTTTATTTTATAAAACATGGATATGCAATTTTTTATTAATATTCAAGTTTTACGGTTCATGTAAATATTTTTCTTCTGAACTACAATGATATATATAAATGAAGGTTTGTATAGATGAAATAGGGCTATGAGATTTGGATTTAAGAACTCACCAAGGCTATCACCAACTTTGAAGGTCTTGCCTTTAGTCCATGTACTATAATCAACACCAGTTGTCCACCCAACGGTGTCACCGACGGTTTAAAATATGGCCAAGCTTGGCGCAACCATGCCTAAAACCAGCAAAACACATGCCACTCCCATACTTAAGCCTGCCATTTTCTTATTTTTTTAAGCAAAATAAAATAGATAAAATAACAATATAAAAGCAGTGAAATAAAGAACAAGCTTGTTGTGATAAATATTTTTTATGGAATGGTGTTCCTTATATATTGCCATGAAAGGGGAAATGGAAGGAGTAAAATTTGGTCCACTTAATTCCATACAAACCAATATTTGTGAAAAGGAATTCATTACCAAAGGATGACTTTAGGGCATATCCTATACTTGTCAAAAAGTAATCAATTAATAATTCCACATAAAGAAACTTCAATGAATGTAAGAGAAAATCATTGATACCCTTTTGAAAACTGCAGTTTCCAACAATGCTGCAATTGTGCCTCATTTGTTACAAGGGTTCTAAATCCATTTGTCCTTCCTGCAAGGAATTATAAGCCAAATAAATTGCAATCGCTTCTAGTCCAAAAAAGAAGGGGAGGTTATTTCAAAGGGGATTTCTCAAACCAAGAATAAGAAATCATGCTTTTGCTAGGTGTCAAACTCGGGTCTATTGCTTGGAAGACAATTATCCTAACCATTGGACTACAAACGCAACATATTATTTCGCAATATAAAACTCTATCTGGAAGAATAAGCTTCAGACCAATTAACACATCCCGGCATTGTGGTGGAGGGCTCTAAAACACTTGTACATTCGGATATGCACCAATTAAAACATTTGTGATGAAGTCAGCAACACAAGTAGCCTCATGGTAAATGTGTTTAATCTGCAAGGACCACTGCTCGCTGTATATATCCTGAATCTTCCCAAAGATAAGTTTGATATCTAATGTTTCAAACTGTTATGCCTCAAACATGATGCTTTATACAATCCCTGTGAGCAATATAACTGCATCCGTTTGTTTTACATTCAAATGCAACATCAAGGCAGCGCTTCCCACAGCAATATAACTCAATTGTGGAAACAAATCCAACTTGTAAATCAGTAAATCAAAACACCGAGTCAAATTTACAACACATAAAAATTCACTCTTGATCAGGAAAATAAAAATGGAACGATATGGATCTAATACATATCAAGACTTACTAAATTACGATCAGCTGGCCTTCCTTAAGTGTAATTACACATATTCCAGATATTCCTAAATAAAAAAATTGACATTCAGGCATACATATTGAATACGGTTGAACTATAACTCCGGACCTTCTCAACACTTAAATATGTCCTAGACTTCTAGTATTCATTAGAAGAGTAGACAATTGCAAATCAATGGAAAGAAAGATAAAATAAACTAAAATCGAAAAGTGACATGCAAGAACATGTATGTTAGAGAGAGAGAGGGAGAGAGAGAGAGAGAGGTAGTTCAAAAAGGTTTTAATATGAATAGTTTGACCTAACAAAATCTTAGTGAATTTTCAATGTACAAATGAGGTCAACACAAACAATAGCTTCAAGTAACAAACAAGATAACAAAGAAAAAACATTTAACCATGAATCTCATCATTTCATTTGATGTTGTTGAGAGGGTTTCTTTGACTCAGATGCTTTGCCAACCCCACAATTTTGTCTATTTCACTTTGTCCTAAAAGGATAGTCGACAACATTGTTACTTTACCACAGTGTATTTTGAAAGAAAAAAATAGTGGTGATCTAATTATATGTTACCAAATCAGAGTGGTGCAACAGAAGTGTGGTTGTCCCTTAAACCACAGGTCCTATGATCAAAACCTGGCTTTAATATAAATTTTTATATAAAGGCATGACAACAATTCTATCGTAGGACCAATATTTAATTCCTGAATGATCTGGAGCTCAAAATCACAACAATAAATCCCTGTTTAGGCCATGTCATGAGCAAAAACATCAAAACAAAACTGGCCTCTATTCCTACTCATCCTTATCAAATATGGGACGCTGCAAACTTATGCTTCCAATAGAAACTTTATGTTCTCATAATGAGAACACGGCCTGCACTGTAACATGCTCAACAATAGCTAGTTGAGTTGGATAAGAATGAAATTAACAGATAAGAATGAATTTTGACCTATGTCTGCTCTTCGTAAACCATCCAAATTACGAAAATATGCAGCTAATGCATATCAATACTTACTGAATTATGATCAGCTGGCCATGGCTAAGTGCAACTACACATATTGCAGGTAGTCCTAAATAAAAAAAAAAATGGCATTCAGGCATACATATTGAACACTGTTGGATCCTAGACGACAACCTCGAACCTTCTCAACACTCAAATATGTCCTAGTCTCCTAGACCAACTGCAAATCGATGGAAAGAAAAAAAAACTAAACTAAAAAGTTAGATGCAAGCATATGTTACCATAACACAATAAATTCGGTATAGTTTAAAACATGCACACAATGAATGTGTGTGAGAGAGAAAGAGAAGAGGTGGCCCAAAAAGTTCTTTTAATATGAATGAACTATGAAGTACAAAATGTTTTGTGCATTCTTATTGAGTATAAATGGAACCAACACAAACAATAGCTTCAAGTAACAAACTAGATAACAAAGAATAAGCATTTAACCACGAACCTCATTGTTTCATTTAATGTTGTTGAGGGTTTTTTTTGACTCAGATGGTTTGCTAGTCCCCACAATTTTGTCTATTACACTGTGCTAAAAGGATAGATAACAACATTACTACTTTCCCGGTTTGTTTTGAAAAAATAATGGTAATCAATTACATGTCATCAAATCAAAGTGGGGCAGCAGAAGTGTGGTGGGCCAATAACCCATAGGTCCCAGTATTGAAACTTGGCTCTAATAATATGTAAAAGTATTTAATTTTTAAATATCAAAATATATGAATTTTGGACATATGTGTAAAGTTATAAATGAACTTATAATTGCATCAAATCCGATTTTTCTTATTATTATAAAGACGTGATTTTAAATAGGAAGGCAAACCCAATACAAACACCCTCAAATGACAAGAGAAGAAAATATATTATATTACCATTACAAAGTCGAAGTCAAAAAGTACTTTAATACTAATGTAAAATTGCAGATAATGAATGATCATATCTCCATTAGTTATCCTATTGGATCAATGTGTAATTTCTGAATGATCTGTACTTCAAAATCACAACAATAAATCCTTGTTTATGCATTGTCGACTCATGAGCAGAAACATTGAAACAAATTTGGCCTCTACTTCCTGCAGAAGAGTATGGAAAAAACTGACAATTTCCTACTCATCTTATCAAATATGGGACGATGCGAACTTATGCTTCCAATAGAAACTTTATGTTCGACATGATGAGAACTCAACACAGAACAAAAACCAGCAACTTGCAATAGTTTTCCCTAACAGCACATTTAAGTGCACTGCAACATGCTCAATAATAGCTGAGCTGGTTCCAAACTACTTTGTGATATTAATAGCATACTTAAGGTATCATATATGTAAAGGGATTTGAAGCAAAATTAACATATAAGAATGAATTTTGATCTATGTCTGCAAATTACAAAAATATGCAGCCAATACATATCAAGACTTACTAAATTATGATCAGCTGGCCTTGGCTTAGTGCAACCACAATCTTTTCTATTACACTTTGTCCTAAAAGGATAGTTGACAACATTGCTACTTTACCAGATTGTTTTGAAAAACAGTGGTAATCAATTACATGACATCAAATCAGAGTGGTGCAGTGGAAGTGTGGTAGGCCCATAACCCATAGGTCCCAGGATCCCATGTCATGAGCAAAACCATAGAAACAGAATTGACCTCTGCTTCATACGGTTAACTATAAAAACCAGACAATACAAAACTGAACCAGATACGTAGAACTTGCAATATCTTTCCCTACAAGCAACACATGTAAGCGCACCGTAACATGCTCAATAATAGCTAGCCGAGTTGGTTCCAACATGTTTAGGGATGTGAAAAACATATTTTCAAGTAAGAATGATTTTTTGTGTAACTTTTCACATTTGACCAAAGTTCATGTTTTGTTTTGATAGTTATTATCACTGAATTCTCCTACTATTTCTGTCAAAATGATTGACATTAATTCAAGGAATGATTTTATAGATACAAAAACGTGAGACAAAATAGAAACAACTTATATAATGAGTAGACAGATGATGAGTAATTTCGTGAGACTTGTGGTGGCTTGACAGCGGATCCCAGCAAGGGAAAAATTACCAACTTAATTTCAGAAATAATGAGAAGCCTATGAACAAGGATTAATATCTAGATATATAAATACAAGAAAAATAGAAATGTCTTGTAACGAAATATTTTTGAAAAAAATATGGAGGAACATTGAGAGATAAGAGCAAAACATGCAGTTGGGTACCGGGTAACACTCTCCAACCTTTTTTCTCTGGATAAGGTTTCTGCTCTTCGGTTACTCAGTGTGCGGAAACAAATTCAATCCGTAAATCAGTAAATCGCAACCCTATGAGCCAAATTAAAAAACACATAAAAATTCATCCATAATAATAAAAAAAAACATAAGCAACAATATATGGCTAATGCATATCAAGACTTACTAAATAAAGATCAGTTGGCCTTGGTTGACTTCAACAATGCATATTGCAAGTAGTCCTAAATGAAAAACTGATATTTCCACAACTTACAACAAATTTAAGCATAAAATTTCAACATTTCCAAATCAAAACAAGGAAAAGTTCTACAGAAATAAATAAAATCAATTAGCATACCTTCTATTCTAGCACGCTTAGCTGTTGAAGATGTTCTGTTAAAAGGTAAGCAGCGAAAAGCTAATCACCTTAAAAGAAACAAAATCAATGCATACCTTCTAATCTCATAATAATCAATATTTTACAAAATTTAATCCACCTTCTGAGTTAAAAAAAAAAAAACTAGGAATGGAGCCAACTTAGCAAGGCGAATTGAAATTTAAGCCGATTTTAACAGTAGATGTATTAGAGTTTGATGTAAATAACAATAATTGAGATAAATAAAAGAAAAAAAGATTACCTGAGACATTGAAGCGATGCCAACAGAGAGAGATGAATTTCGGATCAAAGATTCGCGCGAAGAGAGGGAGGAATGGCGCGAGTTCAAATTGGGAATTTTCTTGCCCTACCCAAAAAAAGGCGGTAAGGTGCTTTAAAATTGCACTTAAATTTTGGTCAAATATCTTCTATTAGTCCTTTCACTATCCTTAAGCTGTAAATTTGGTTTTTGTAGCTCTTGTACTTTTCAATTTTTTGGGATGACACGTCAACCAGAGAATTTTATTGATAACAAATGTAAAACAAGAACATAATATATTAGAGATTTTAAAACATCTAAAAAATAAAAATAAAAAAACATTAAATCAAAAAAAAAGATAAGTGTTGCGTTCATCATATCAGATACTTTCTTTTTGCACCAAAAAAAATTTCTATGGTTCATTGTAGGAAGGGTCCATGAGGAGTTGTCAAAATACGAACTAGATGAAATCTAAAAATTTACAACCACCTTTCATGCCTATTTCTAAAAACAACGATCCGATGCAGATTGTTTCGACAAACAACTCAAAATGGGATTAAACTATCTGTGACATCAACAAACATGATCAGAAGGTGATATGAAGAGAAAGAAAATGTATCACAAATGCAGAGAAAAGCGCATCAGTACGTGCAAAAAAAATAAATAAAAATAGAATCAAATATATAAAACGAAATAAAATATAAATCATTGGCAGCATTGTTTAAATGTACAAAAAATAAAATAAAAACTTGAAAAAACTTCAAGAACTTATGGTAATTTCTTATTTTCTTGTAAATTCCCAATCAAATGTGAGTAACTAAGCCAAATGATGCTAATATAAACTTATGGTAAATTATCTCCAAGGTCGCGTTTAGATAATGAATGACAAAACGCATTTGGTTGACCGGTGGTTAAAAAACGTAAAGAATTAAATTAAATCATGTTAAATTATCTTCAAGGTCACTAAACTATTGGATTGATTATATTTTAACCATTTAACTTACAAAAATTATAAATTAGATAATTATACTTTCAATATGGTTTCGACTGCTAACTATTAACAAAATTGCTTACGCGACGTATAAGCAATTTTGTATATTAACACAATTGATCTTCACCAATTATATATTCTATCAATTTAGTCAAAATTAAAATATTAACACATTTGATCCTCATTGTTTACGTATTTTTATCAAATTGGTTCTATATCATTGTTTTATTGATTAAAATATAAACAAATAAGTGGAAAGCAAAAGGGTTTTAACTTGGGTCCTTGGAAAAATATAAATGTTATCAATCATAAACTAAATATTAATTCAATAGAAAAATTTGCTCGTCCTTATCCTTTTGCTCCCACTTATTTCTGTAAAGTAAGACCACTTGGTAGAATGTGAAAATAATGAAAATTAAACGTGTTAATATATATATATATATATATATATATATATATTTGCTTGAAATATTACATCAGTAATTCTGTTAACAATTAACTATTTGTGGATTTATTGAAACTAAATCAAATAGTGACCTAATTGAATTTGGAAAATGTGATGGAGAAATGCTTTCTAAAACTGTACGTGTATTGTTTGATTTAAAATTAGAGTGATTGATATTGAATTCAATGAATGGTCCCGGTGAAAGAGATGATGTTGTTATCTTAGGAGGCTCAAGTTCAAATTGCTTTGTCTAGTGGGTTCATTGTCAAAGGGTTAAAAACGTATACTATCGTGTTTGATATTGCTATCAAAAATTCTTTTAAGTAGATAAAATGTCTATTTTAGACATTATTTAAAAAATATAAAAGTATGAGTAATCTAAACAAGGATAAATGAGTAATTATACTAAAAATACTTTAAAAAGTTAAAAATCTATAAATTTGAGCTTTTGAAAAACATTTTTCAAACCAAACTGAAAAGTATTTTTAACCTAAAAACTTGCTTGTTCTATATTATTTGTGACCTCAAAAACCTTTTTGACTCAAAAAACACTTTTGAAAAGCAATGAAAAACGACTCCTAATTTAAGATAAGTTCATGTAATCGTTTTTCTTCTAAACTATAATGATATATATATATATATATATAAATATATATATATATATATATATATATATATATAAAGGAAGGTTTATATAGATGAAAATAGGATTAAGAGATTTGGATATAGAGACTCACCAAGGTTAACACCAACTTTGAAGGTCTTGCCCTTAGTCCGTGTGCTATAATTAACACCAGTTGTCCACCTAACGGTGTAAACCGTGGCCAAGCTTGGCGCAACCATGACCAAAACCAGCAAAACACATGCGTAACCATAATCTTCTATTGATCTAGGATCTAGCACTGTGGCTGATCGTAGCGAGGCAGGAGCCTTATAGATTTTCTGACCAGCTTTTGAGGTGTGTTCCGTGTGTGCCATATTTATATTTTGCTTGTACACTTGAATGCACTTATTTGAACATAAATATGAAAATGTGTGAATTATGAGATAATTTCTGAACTAAGGACATGACTACCTTCATGTTAAAGCATGATTATATTCTTGATGAAAGCATGACTATTCCGTTGAAAGCATGATTGTTGTTTGAGAACTTAGTCGTGTTATATCTGATAGCATGCCTCATGTCTGATCTGAAATTGAAATATTTGATTTCTGGTTGATGTAATTATACATATGTCTACCATCTGAATTCCGATGCTTATGTAAATTGAACAAAATTGTACTGCTTGGGGGTATATTCTGTGGATACGTTTTGAAGTGTTTGCATGTACAACCCTGATCCAGCTGGTAAATCCTTCTGTTAAGATCTTACGCTCACGGGCCTAGGGTAAATCTTTCTGGACCTAAGACATTCCCTTAGGTAGGCTCTTACGCCTCAGGCTTAGGGTAAGACGTTCTGTATGCAGTTCAGAGGAAATGCATTTTAAAGTTCGGTTGGAGGGTAGTTAGATTTCAATGAAATTTTGATTGACTTGATATTTTGAACTGAATTGATGAATCGTATATCTGAATTGTGTATGAGTTTATGAACACATGTCTTATATGAACTTATTGGAACACACTGAGCTTCCTAGCTCACACCCCAAAATTTCCCCTTTCAGATACTTTTGGATAGGCTACCCGTGGACTTGGCACTTGGAGGATCGGCACATTCTTACTATACTTTTGTTGTAATGTTCTTATCGACCATACTGTCTATTTTGGGTGACATGTGCCTATATTTTGTTATGGTATACTTTATTAGTTAGCCATGATGGCATCATTTTGTAATTCAAACTCTAAAATGGTTTTAGACTATGTACTTGATAGTTGATTTGATGATATATGAGTATCATCGTTACGAGACTTTAGAATGGATATGTTTTTACCTAATATTATCTTGATCACTCTATAGCGAGTTATGCCATTATACACTTTCGACTGGATAATATATTTTCTCAATAGATTTTCTGCTCGAGTTACATCTTGAAACATGTCTGGTTTTCATGAAAACTAAATACATGTGTTATATATATATATATATATGTTATGGTAATCCTCTGTAACTTAGGTGTAACGCATAGGCAGGTACAGGGGGTTACATCACATCAGTCAAAAAATAATTTCATAAAATTATATAGAATAAAAAATTATTTTTTTTGTTGACGTGTTATTCTTTCAAGTTATTCTAAGTTGTTTATTGTTAGTTGACTAACAGTTTTTACTGGTAGATGGATCATTTTGACTTAAAATGAAACATTAGAGGTTAAATTGCTTCAAAAAATAATGACCAAAATGACTATTTAGTCGGACATTAGTGACATTATACCTATATTTTATTCCAAGATTTGGGCTTTTATGTTTGTTCTAAAGCTGCTTTCCATGGTGGGTGCCGTTGTCCTACGTATGTAGTTTGTTTTTGTTAATTGTCGTGACTCTGGCCACTGGAGTTCTGGTTTATTTTTAATAAAATATTAGGATAAAATACTTAAATCATCACTCAGCTTTGCACTCGGATCTATTTTGGTCATTGAACTTTTAAAACGCTCAATTTACTCATTAAATTTTATTTTTTGACCTATTTTAGTTACTTTAAATTATTTTATTAATATTTTGATATGACATTGCTTATTTTATTATTATTAAATATAAAAATAATTTAAAATAAAATTATATTTTATTATTATTAAATAAAAAAATAAAAAAACCCAACATTCAAACCTTTACTCGGCCGATGGGAGGAGGCAAAAGGAGAGTGGAGATTTTGGGCTTGTGGTTTTGAGTGTTGGGTAACGCGGGCGAAGGAAGGTGGTCAGTGAGTGTAACGCCGACTAAGAGTGAGTGGCCGGTAAAGGTAACGCCGGCGAAGGAAGGTGGCTAGTGAGTATAACGTTAACGAAGAGTGGGTGGCCGATAAAGATAACGCTGGTGAAGGGTGGGTGACCGATGAAGGTAACATCGGCTAATGAGTTTGAGTGTTGGGGGATTTGGGGTTATTTTATTTTTTTATATAATAATAATAAAATATAATTTTGTTTTTATTTTAAATTATTTTTATATTTAATAACAATAAAATAAGCCATATCATACCAAAATATTAATAAAATAATACAAAGTGACTAAAATAGGTCAAAAAGTAAAGTTTAGTGAATAAGTTGAGCGTTTTGAAAGTCCAATGACCAAAATAGGTCCAAGAGCAAAGTTGATTGATGATTTAGGTATTTTACCCAATATATTATTTTGGAAAATAAAAAAAATGAGATTTGGTTTCTTATTTTTATATTATATATATAAGTACACACAAGAATGAAACCAAAATTAAATATAAAGAGGGTTAAATATCAATGTTTGACTAATACTTAAAGTGGTAGAGATCTGAGCAAGCATATTTGGTCGGTTGGTCAAATTGTTCATCTTTGTTCCTTCATTTTCCTTAAGTCATTAGTTTTAGACCCATTAGAAACACCTCCTTCTTTTCCTTAAAGTCTCTCATTCTCATTCCTTCTAGGTAAGATCATGATTAAAATTAAAATTTGTCAAAAAAATGATATAAATCTAAAATATATTTATACAGAAAAGTTTGGGGCTAGGACCAGTGGCGGAGCCACCTTCTTAGTTGAGGTGACATCCTATTTTTTAAATTATTTTGCAAATTGTATATAAAAATATCAAAAATGGAAATCATTCTAAAAGAATATATATATATATATATTTTTGATAGTAGGAGGGGCCTCGTTAAAAAACCCTTTCGTAATCGGTATTTTATTAAAGATTAAACAAGCCGATTATTGTTTGGTATTACAAAGAACAAAGAACAACACATAACCCTTAAGCATAAGATACCCCTAATCTGCTTCCTAAACTCAACCTAATAGCAGTAAACAACAAAAGTACACCACTCCGTTCTAGACTTCAAATCCAAGTAAAGTCGGCCTATCCCTTGATTGGGAAGATGAACGGAACTTGCAATCCCTCTTTTGGCTAACAAACCCGCCTCACAATTACATGCTCTCCGAATTAAGTACCTCCACTCCCTACGGTTTTCATGGCCCCATCCACATTAAATTTAAGCCAACCCAGGGCGGTGGACGCCACACCATTGGGGCCACGATTGTGTCCTTCCTCATCGGTATATATTCGCAGTTAACATAATCAGCTAATAAATCCTCTACTGAAGCCTTTAAGTCTGGAAATTAAGCCTTTATCCACCATGCCAATGTCGTTTTGATGATAAGCAATAATTGTAGCAAATCAATGAACTTCTTTTTGAACACCATATCATTTCTAAACAACCATATCGACCAAATAATTGCAAAAGGGACAGATCTCCATACCTTCGCCTTATGTGCTTCAGGCCAAGCTTCATTCCATTACAAAAGAAAAGCAAATGGATCTTCATGTAGAGATAAAACTACCTTCCAAAGGGAGCAAAAGTGAAACCAAATTAGCCAGGCGATTCGACATGAAAAGAAGAGATGCTCGATCGATTCCGGCTGGTAATTACACATGGGGCATAAATTATCCGAGTTCAATTGGATCCCTCGTTTAATGAGTTCAACTTTTACAGGGGAACTGTGGTAGAGAATTAAACACTTGATCCAGTAAATTCCCTAAGAAGTCGGCTGAGCTCATTCCACTGTTGGACCTCCCAATTAAATTTTGATATAATAAAAAGGGAAAATATAAGTTTAAAAAATTAAATTTCAAAAAGAAAAGTGGGAGCTTTAAATATTTTTTAAAAATATTCTATTTTACTAAAATTATTTTTCTAAGGGGAGAACTTTCAAAAACAAATTTTCAAGTGGTTTCATTATATAAAAAAAGAGACAAATTGTTGAGATATTTAATTTTAATATAACTTAAATGAAAAATGTTTTTGGACTTAACCAAATTTGCAAAAATATTTCAAAAGTCCATAAACTTGAAAAATATGTTAGTTTGAGAGGTTTTCAAAGCGATTTTTGACGTGTTTAAAATAATTTTAAATACTCAAAGTATCAAAAACATGCCCTGAGTACCGGTACAGTTTGACCTATATTAATATCCAGAAGAGCCTGTACCGGTACAGTTTCTCGTCTACCAATACACCCCATTTCCCCGAAAGATTTCTAAATTCCAATATCCAAAAGGTGTATCGGTACAGTCTTGGCCGTATTGATACCTTAAGGTGTGTACCGTTACCCTGTATTGTAACACCCGGGTTTAGGGGTTAGGTGAAAATAATATTTTAATATTATTTGGGCTCGGGTTTATAATTAAAATGATCCTTTAAATTTCGGGTTTCAAAAATAAATACTTGAGATGAGACCAAATTGATTAAATTGCAAGTTGAAGAGCTTTTAAACAATAAAGGGGATAGCCATTCATTAATGGCCTTTTGGTAATTTACCCATCTTTTAATTTAAATCCCCCTTTCCACCAAATAAACACTATTCACTCTCTTTCTCATCCATTCTAACGTGAACAAAAGAGCTCTCTCCTCTTCATCACCATTCCATCAAAAAGCTCATCCATTTCAACTCATTTTCGAAAGGTAACATCATTTTTGACCTCTCCTCAACTCCCTCTCTTTAAAAGTACCATTTGTTTTCATTTTCATTGAAGTTTTGAAATTGGGGTTTTCAAAAGATTTGATTAAAAATGGTGTCTTTGTGTAGCTAAACTTAATATTTTGATCTAATATGGTTAGTTATGGAATATAGGAGCCAAATGGTACAACATATGTGAATTTTGAATGATTTTGAGCAATTCCCGAAATTGGGTAAAAATGGGGTTTTTGGAGGGTTTTGGGTGAGTTTTGGGGGTTGTTTTAGGTGGATTTTGATAGGCTTTTGATAGTGCTATGGTTAGGGGTTGAATTGGGATCATTTGTGGGTGCAATGGATGTTGGAAACATGGATTTTGGATGTGGTTTTGGGGTTGTCCAAGATTGCTAATTTTGGGGTTTGTTCATGGCTTGCAACATTGTAAATTGTGATTGAATTGTGTTCCGGGTTGGTCTTTTGATGTTGGGCTGATTTGAGATTGTTTGAATTGTGATTGAGGTTGTTTAGAAGCGGGAACTTGTGTTGGTGAAGCATCGAGAGGAAATCTGGGAACGTGAGGGTGGTTGCTTGCTTGGCTTGGAGCTTGGAAGCTTAGGTGAGTGGTTAAACGTTTTACGCGGTTTTTAAATGGTTGGTTCGAGTATGTGGACTAGGTTGGGCTTGGTAGACCCACCTAGAGTTAGGATTAGGGTGGTAGCCTAATCCTAAACTTGATTTAGAGCCATTGGATGAACTTAAATTTGAATGTTTATGCCTCGTATGATTTGCGATATGATTGCTTATGTATAATGTGTTATACATGTGAGATGAGGCATGATTTGTGATGCTTATGGCATGCATGGTAATGGTTCATGATTGTGTTCATGGTGAGTACGTGCTAAGCACGGAATTGATTGAAATGAATAATGTGGAATGAGTTAAATGTTGGCACTAGTATGCTTGAGTACAAATGATCGATCATTAGGATGTTAGTGTGCACACATGAGTCTAAATTCGCGCGTGGCCTTGGTGGCGTTGAGTCACCAAGGAGGAGTACAGGTTCGCCCGGAAATTGTATTTATATTAGTCGATGATGAGTGAAATCCCATCGACGGGGCGTGAGGATGAGTGGAATCCCCTCCGCGAGACCGGTGATGAGTGTAATCCCACCGTGAGGTAAAGTGGATGTTGGATGTGAGTTCCAACGTGTTTATCCGCGTATTCGGGTCATAGCTAGGTGCCAATATTGATTGATATGTATATCAATGTGTGTAGAATGTGACTTCTACTTGGATGTTTATATGTGTTTACATATATTGTGAAATGGAGCTTGTTGAGCATGGCATATAATTGAATATTGTTCATGCATCTTTAACTTTTTGGCTCTTGTGGACCCTTGGTAATTGTGTGTTTACCTTGGCTAAGATCGTGCTTGGACCCTGCATTGTCGAGGTTTGGTTTTAAAGAGCTTACCCTCACTAAGCTTTATTACTTACGCTCTCTCTTTGTTCGACAATGCAGATCCTTAGTTCGTGGGTTGCTAGGAGCAAGAAGGGGGCATCCAAGTGTGCTTGTGGTGCTTGTTTGGCTACCAAGTATGAACTTTTAAATTAAGATGTAATGGTCAAGCAATGGGGCATGTAATCGTATTATGATGTTTTTGGACTATGTTGTGGTTGATGTCGCTTAGGAGCATGTTAAACTTCTCTTTTGTGCTTGTTATTTGGCTTGAGATGTATGCCTTGCTTGAAACCTTGTTAGTATTTTGCTATCTAGAATTTGTCTAAGTGTTGGCTATGTGGATGCTTAACTTCTTTAATGATGTGTATGAATGCATGGATTTGTGATGTTGTGCCTTGGTGTTTAACCTCGTTTTAATGATGTTCAAGCATGCTTGTATTTTGGTTTACGTTAGGATTAATTGTTAGTGTGTTGTTGGAGGTTTTGGTGGTGTTTTGGGGCACCCTTGTGCCTTAAAACAGCCAAAACGAGTCTGCAGATAGGGGGCGTTTCGAAACGGGCTACCCTGTTTCGATACGGTCCCTTTGTGTTTGGTCAAGCATTTCGAAACGCGAAGAGGCCGTTTCGGTACATTTTTGCTACTGGAATTTTGAGAAATTGACGAGATAAAGGCGTTCCGAAACGGGTCTTTGATGTTTCAAAATGGTCAAATCTCGTTGACCACGAGAAGTTGACCGTTGGGGTCGTTTCGATACGGGTCACCCCTGTTTCGAAACGGTCTCCTCAGGTTGACCCTGGCCTGTTGACTAAGTCAAGGCGTATCGAAACACCCTAAGGGCGTTTCGATACGGCCTGCTGTAAAGGGTTAAAATGAGTTGTTTAAAGTGTTATCTTGGTTGGTCGATGTTGGTTGTTTGTGTTTCCGCTGTTGTGCTTCACATAGGATTTAATCATGCCTATAGACAAGATAAAGTTAAAAGAAATTTTCTGGGTCGTTAACCGAGGAGGAACCTTAACGGGTTTCGCTTCGGTTTTCCCCGTGTGGCCCACTCGGACCGGTCATCCGACCAAACCAGGACGAGGGGGTTACACTTGTTGGTATCAGAGCCTAAGGTTACCGAGACCTTGGGCAGGTAAGTGAGGTAAGTTTAAGTTTTGAGTTAATATGCACGGTGTTTGCTTGCTTTGTAAGTATGATTGCTTGTGTGACAATATGCTGATTGTTTGTTTAAAAGCATGTTGTTTGAGAGTCCCATTGCTACTATTACATCGGAAAAGAATTTTTAAGTGAGGGAAACGTACTTGAGCACTTGGAAGCCTTGCCTTGCTAACCCGATCTTGTATATTTTGTTTGTTGTGGTTGTAGTTATCGTTTGAGAGCGATGTCTAGACCGAGGGGTAGGCCGAGAGTGGTTCGTCAGGAACCACGTGTTGTGGCTTCTGTTGAGCCAGTGATTGGTGTGGAGGCTCATATAGAAGGGCCGATGGCCGCGGGAGTTAGCGCTCCTCCACCACCTCCACCACCACCACCTCCTCCGCCTGGAGTTGGGGGCGAGGATGGAGCCGGAGGAGAAGGACCTCAAGGCTGCCAAGGTCCAGCTGGAATTGATATGACTCCGCTAGTGCAAGCTATAGCGGGAGCATTTCAGGCCGCAGTTGCGGGAGCTCAGGCTGCAGCTCAGCCTAGGTGTGACGATGCTAGTCTACCTTTGGAGAGGCTCCGTAGCTTGGGGGCCGAAGAGTTCAGGGGATCTACTCCGGAGAGGTCGGAGTTATGGTTGGAGAAGACGGTTCGTCTCTTGGCTCAGATGGGTTGTGTGGGCGCACGTAGATTGGGCTGTGTGATTTCCTTGCTTCAGGGTGATGCCTACACTTGGTGGGTCACCATTACTACTGGGGTTCCAGAGGCAGAGATTGATTGGGATTTCTTTGAGTCTGTTTTTCGGAAGAGGTACTTGGGACCGAGGTACTTAGATGAGAAGAAGCGAGAGTTTATGGCCCTTACTCAGGGAGATGCTTCTGTGACAGACTATGAGATCCGTTTTGTTCGCTTGAGTCAGCACGCTCCAGAGTTGGTTCCTACGGAAGTGGAACGCTGTAACCGTTTCCGCTATGGGTTGAGTGAGGAGATCAAGAGGTACACGCTAGCTTCTGACTACTCAGACTTTGATGTATTGGTCGCGATGGCCAAGGATTTAGAGCACAGTTTGGGTTCGGCCAAATGATCTAGTGGTTCTAGTTCTGGTAAGAGGCATAACCACTTTGATGGTAGAGATGCCAAGAGGCATAGAGGTGGCGGACATCAGTTTGACCATAGACGTGGCAGTGGCCATCATGGTAGGGGCCATCAGGGCCATAGAGGAGGAGGGCGTTTGCCCGAGTGTACCCGTTGTGGGAGGCAGCACGCTGGTGAGTGTTGGGGTAACTTCTATGCTTGTTGGAACTGTGGTTTGAGGGACCACTTTAGGAGGGATTGTCCGCATCAGGCGGCACAGGCACCGAACATTGCTTAGGCTCCTGCGAGAGCAAATGATTTTCAGAGAGGCCGTGGGCGCGGTCGTGGCTACTTCCAGCCTAGGGCTGATGCACCTAGGGTAGATGCTCAGAGGAACCTTGCTCATGTTGTGGCAGTGCAGCCAGAGGCGGGAGGACCAACAAGAGTTCATGCTCAGAGAGAGGTCGGGAACGACACTGATGTGATAGCAGGTAATTTTGAGTTACAGCCTATGTCTTTGCTTTCTTTGGTTGATTCGGGTTCTACGCATTCCTACATTTTGAGTGAGCATGCACAGAAGTTAGATATCCCTGTTGAGATTTTAGATGTAGGTATGCATGTTACTAGTTCTTTTGGTGAGACAGTTGTGGTTAGACGTATGTATAGGAGATGTCCATTGAAGATTCAGGGTCATGTGTTCTCTGTTGATATTATGGAACTTCCTTTCTATGGCTTTGACATTATTTTGGGTATGGACTGGTTAGTTGAGCATCGGGCTAGTGTGGATTTTGAGACGAAGAGGATTTCTTTGAAGCTTTCTGATGACTACGAGGAAGTGGTAGTAGGCGAGAACATTAAGTTCTTGTCAAATGTGGTGTCAGCTTTAGAGGCTCATAGGTTGATGGACTCCGGATGTGGGGCTTACTTAGCTTATGTTATGAATCCGAATATGAGTGAAACTAGACCGAAAGATATTAGAACAGTTTGTGACTTTCCAGATGTGTTTCCTGAAGAGTTGCCGGGTTTACCTCCTGACAGAGATGTTGAGTTTGTGATTGAGACTGTTTCAGGGTCTAATCCAGTTTCGATAGCTCCGTATCGCATGGCTCCGAAAGAGTTGAAAGAATTGAAGAGTCAGTTGCAAGAATTATTAGACCGTGGTTTCATTAGGCCTAGTAGTTCTCCTTGGGGTGCTCCCGTATTGTTTGTGAAAAAGAAAGATAGTAGTATGCGCATGTGTATTGACTATAGACAGTTGAATTAGTTGACCGTGAAGAACAAGTATCCGTTGCCTCGCATAGATGATTTGTTTGATCAGTTGAGAGGTGCTTCAGTGTTCTCGAAGATAGATTTGAGATCCGGGTACTTCCAGTTGAAGGTGAAAGAGTGTGATGTTCTGAAGACAGCTTTTAGGACTAGATATGGTCACTATGAGTTTCTTGTGATGCCATTTGGGCTCACGAATGCACCTGCAGCATTCATGGACATGATGAACAGAATTTTTAGAGACTATCTAGACCGTTTTGTAGTTGTTTTCATTGATGGCATACTTGTGTACTCGAAGACAGAAGAAGAGCATGATGAGCACTTGAGATTTGTTTTATAGAGATTGTTGAGCAATCAGTTGTATGCGAAGCTTAGTAAATGTGAATTCTGGATTCGAGAGGTTGTATTTCTTGGCCATGTTGTTTCGGCCGAAGGTATCCGTGTTGATCCATCGAAGATTGAGGCTATTGTTGAGTGGAAACAACCTAAATCCGTGACCGAGATTAGGAGTTTCCTAGGATTAGTCGGTTATTATAGGAGATTTGTTGATGATTTCTCTAGAGTAGCCACTCCTTTGACTAAATTGTTGCAAAAAGGAGTTAAGTTTGAATGGTCAGATGCAAGACAGAAGGCCTTTAAGAAATTGAAAGAAGCTTTGATAAATGCTCCAGTGTTAGTGCAACCTGTTTCAGGTAAGGAGTTTGTGATTTACAGTGATGCTTCCTACGTAGGCTTAGGATGTGTTTTGATGCAAGAAAGAAGAGTTGTTGCTTATGCTTCTAGACAGTTGAAGATTCATGAGAAGAACTATCCTACTCATGATATAGAGTTAGCCGCGGTTGTCTTTGCATTGAAGATTTGGCGTCATTATTTGTATGGTGAGAAGTGTATAGTTTACATCGATCACAAGAGCTTGAAGTATTTGATGACACAGAAAGAGTTGAACTTAAGACAGAGAAGATGGCTAGAGTTGTTAAAAGATTAAGATTTGACCATTGAGTACCATCCGGGTAAGGCAAATGTAGTAGTCGATGCTTTGAGTAGGAAAGTGGCCGTTGAGTTGAGAGCTATGTTTGCTAGATTGAGTGTATCCGATGATGGTGGGTTGATCACCGAGTTGCAAGTGAAGCCTTCTTTGATTCAGTTGATTAGAGAGAAGCAGTTGCAAGATGTGACTTTAGTTCCTCATGTTCAGGACATAGCCGAAGGAAGACCGACCGAGTATAGTTTCAGTGGTGAGAGCTTGTTGTGCTTTAGAGATAGAATTGTTGTGCCGGAAGACATTGAGTTGAGACGTCAGATTCTGAGTGAAGCACATTCGAGTCCTTTTTCTATGCATCCGGGTAGTACCAAGATGTATCGTGATTTGAAAAATGATTACTTTTGGGTTGGTTTGAAGAAAGATGTAGCTGAGTATGTGAGCCGTTGTATGGTTTGTCAGAGAGTGAAGGCAGAACATCAGGTTCCTTCAGGTTTGTTACAGCCTTTGAAGATTCCGGAATGGAAATGGGAGAGAATCACCATGGATTTTGTTTCGGGGTTGCCTTTGTCTCCTTCGAAGAAGAATTCTGTCTGGGAGATTGTTGATAGGTTCACGAAGTGTGCTCACTTCTTAGCAGTGAACACTACGGATTCCTTAGACAAGTTGGCAAACTTGTATATCCGTGAGATTGTGAGACTTCATGGGGTTCCGAAGTCTATCGTGTCAGACAAGGATCCTAGATTTACTTTGAGATTCTGGGGTTGCTTGCATAGTGCTCTGGGTAACCGTTTGTATTTCAGCACGTCTTATCATCCGCATTCCGATAGGCAGTCAGAGCGAGTGATACAGATTCTTGAGGATATGCTTCGTTGTTGTGTGATTGACTTCCAGGGATCTTGGGAGAAGCACTTACCGTTAGTTGAGTTTGCTTACAACAATAGTTATCAGTCTAGTATTCAAATGGCTCCTTATGAGGCTTTGTATGGTAGACGATGTAGGACTCCGATTTGTTGGGCTGAAACAGGTCAGAGATTGTTACCTATGCCGGATTTGCTTAAGGAGGCTACCGACAAAGTGAAGTTGATCTGTGACCGTTTGAAAGCAGCTTCCGATCGTCAGAAGTCATATGCAGATTTGAAGAGGAAAGAGATTGAGTACTCCGTGGGCGAGAAAGTGTTTCTGAAGGTATCTCCGTGGAAGAAGGTAATGAGATTTGGCCGGAAGGGCAAGTTGAGTCCGAGGTTTATTGGTTCGTATGAGATAGTTGAGCGGATTGGGCCTGTAGCTTATCGTTTGAGGTTACCTTCTGAGTTAGAGAAGATCCATGATGTCTTTCATGTGTATATGCTTAGGAGATATAGATCAGACCCTTCTCATGTTATGCCCGTTGAGGAGATAGAGTTGAATCCGGATTTGTCTTATAATGAAGAGCCTGTTGAGATACTTGCTTATGATAGCAAGGTGTTGCGTGGTAAGACCATAGAGTTGGTCAAGGTGTTGTGGAGACATAGAGGTGTGGAAGAGGCCACGTGAGAGAGGAAAGCTGACATGGTTGAGCAGTTTCCGTATTTGTTTTCGTCAGGTAATTTCGGGGACGAAATTCCTTAAGTGGAGGAGAGTTGTAACACCCGGGTATATGGGTTATGTGAAAATAATATTTTAATATTATTTGGGCTCGGGTTTATAATTAAAATGATCCTTTAAATTTCGGGTTTCAAAAATAAATACTTGAGATGGGACCAAATTGATTAAATTGCAAGTTGGAGAGCTTTTAAACAATAAAGAGGATAGTCATTCATTAATGGCCTTTTGGTAATTTACCCATCTTTTAATTTAAATCCCCCATTTCCACCAAATAAACACTATTCACTCTCTTCCTCATCCATTCTAACGTGAACAAAAGAGCTCTCTTCTCTTCATCACTATTCCATCAAAAAGCTCATCCATTTCAACTTATTTTCGAAAGGTAACATCATTTTTGACCTCTCCTCAACTCCCTCTCTTTAAAAGTACCATTTGTTTTCATTTTCATTGAAGTTTTAAAATTGGGGTTTTCAAAAGATTTGATTAAAAATGGTGTCTTTGTGTAGCTAAACTTAATATTTTGATCTAATATGGTTAGTTATGGAATATAGGAGCCAAATGGTACAACATATGTGAATTTTGAATGATTTTGAGCAATTCCCGAAATTGGGTAAAAATGGGGTTTTTGGAGGGTTTTGGGTGAGTTTTGGGGGTTGTTTTAGGTGGATTTTGATAGGCTTTTGATAGTGCTATGGTTAGGGGTTGAATTGGGATCATTTGTGGGTGCAATGGATGTTGGAAACATGGATTTTGGATGTGGTTTTGGGGCTGTCCGAGATTGCTAATTTTGGGGTTTGTTCATGGCTTGCAACATTGTAAATTGTGATTGAATTGTGTTCCGGGTTGGTCTTTTGATGTTGGGCTGATTTGAGATTGTTTGAATTGTGATTGAGGTTGTTTAGAAGCGGGAACTTGTGTTGGTGAAGCATCGAGAGGAAATTCGGGAACGTGAGGGTGGTTGCTTGCTTGGCTTGGAGCTTGGAAGCTTAGGTGAGTGGTTAAACATTTTACGCAGTTTTTAAATGGTTGGTTCGAGTATGTGGACTAGGTTGGGCTTGGTAGACCCACCTAGAGTTAGGATTAGGGTGGTAGCCTAATCCTAAACTTGATTTAGAGCCATTGGATGAACTTAAATTTGGATGTTTATGCCTCGTATGATTTGCGATATGATTGCTTATGTATAATGTGTTATACATGTGAGATGAGGCATGATTTGTGATGCTTATGGCATGCATGGTAATGGTTCATGATTGTGTTCATGGTGAGTACGTGCTAAGCACGGAATTGATTGAAATGAATAATGTGGAATGAGTTAAATGTTGGCACTAGTATGCTTGAGTACAAATGATCGATCATTAGGATGTTAGTGTGCACACATGAGTCTAAATTCGCGCGTGGCCTTGGTGGCGTTGAGTCACCAAGGAGGAGTACGGGTTCACCCGGATTTGTATTTATATTAGTCGATGATGAGTGGAATCCCATCAACGGGGCGTGAGGATGAGTGGAATCCCCTCCGCGAGACCTAGGGGTGATAATGAGCCTGACCGGCTCGCGAGCTACTCGGGCTCGGTTCGGTCAAAGCTCGGTCAAAGCTCGGCTCGAGTGAGCTCGACTCGGGCTCGGGCTCGGCTCGAAACCTTAACAAGCCGAGCCGAGCTTACTCAGGCTCGGCTAGAAAAGCTCGTGAACAGGCTCCGAATCTACACATGCACTAAAATAAATTATGTGTTTGTATTCTCTTTCATTAGTTGATTATTGTTTGATTTTGTATTTTCTTTAATATGTGTTTGTATTATAAGAATATTTATCGATTATTTGGATTAATCTAATTTTTGGCACTTTTTCTCATTTCCGGTCATTGAATTTTGTTTTAGTGTTGGTTATGAAAACGATTTTTAACGAATATTTTATATAAGAAAACTATAGCAAAATTTTCCATTTCGAGCCGAGCCTGACGAGCTTCGAGCCCGAGCCGAGCCCAATAGAATTGTTTTCGAGCCGAGCTCGAGCCTAAAATTCCGAGCTCGACGAGCCTCGAGCCCGAGCCGAGCCCAATTACACTGTTTCCGAGTCGAGCCGAGCCTGACCAGGATCGGGCTCAGCTCGGCTCGTTATCACCCCTAGCGAGACCGGTGATGAGTGTAATCCCACCGTGAGGTAAAGTGGATGTTGGATGTGAGTTCCAATGTGTTTATCCGCGTATTCGGGTAATAGCTAGTTGTCAATATTGATTGATATGTATATCAATGTGTGTAGAATGTGACTTCCACTTGGATGTTTATACGTGTTTACATATATTGTGAAATGGAGCTTGTTGAGCATGGCATATAATTGAATATTGTTCATGCATCTTTAACTTTTTGGCTCTTGTGGACCCTTGGTAATTGTGTGTTTACCTTGGCTAAGATCGTGCTTGGACCCTGCATTGTCGAGGTTTGTTTTTAAAGAGCTTACCCTCACTAAGCTGTATTGCTTATGCTCTCTCTTTGTTCGACAATGCAGATCCTTAGTTCGTGGGTTGCTAGGAGCAAGAAGGGGGCCTCCAAGTGTGCTTGTGGTGCTTGTTTGGCTACCAAGTATGAACTTTTAAATTAAGATGTAATGGTCAAGCAATGAGGCATGTAATCGTATTATGATGTTTTTGGACTATGTTGTGGTTGATGTCGCTTAGGAGCATGTTAAACTTCTCTTTTGTGCTTGTTATTTGGCTTGAGATGTATGCCTTGCTTGAAACCTTGTTAGTATTTTGCTATCTAGAATTTGTCTAAGTGTTGGCTATGTGGATGCTTAACTTCTTTAATGATGTGTATGAATGCATGGATTTGTGATGTTGTGCCTTGGTGTTTAACCTCGTTTTAATGATGTTCAAGTATGCTTGTATTTTGGTTTACCTTATGATTAATTGTTAGTGTGTTGTTGGAGGTTTTGGTGGTGTTTTGGGGCACCCTTGTGCCTTAAAACAACCAAAACGAGTCTGCAGACAGGGGGAGTTTCGAAACGAGCTACCCTGTTTCGATACGGTCCCTTTGTGTTTGGCCAAGCGTTTCGAAACGCGAAGAGGCCGTTTCGGTACATTTTTGCTACTGGAATTTTGAGAAATTGACGAGATAAAGGCGTTCCGAAACGGGTCTTTGATGTTTCGAAACAGTCAAATCTCGTTGACCACGAGAAGTTGACCGTTGGGGTCGTTTCGATACGGGTCACCCCTGTTTCGAAACGGTCTCCTCAGGTTGACCCTGGCCTGTTGACTAAGTCAAGGCGTATCGAAACACCCTAAGGGCGTTTCGATACGGCCTGCTGTAAAGGGTTAAAATGAGTTGTTTAGAGTGTTGTCTTGGTTGGTCGATGTTGGTTGTTTGTGTTTCCGCTGTTGTGCTTCACATAGGATTTAATCATGCCTATAGACAAGATAAAGTTAAAAGAAATTTTTTGGGTCGTTAACCGAGGAGGAACCTTAACGGGTTTCGCTTCGGTTTTCCCCGTGTGGCCCACTCGGACCGGTCATCCGACCAGACCGGGACGAGGGGGTTACATGTGTATTAAATACTCTAACGGCTCTTTTTACTTAAAGTATGTGTACCGATACCCATGTTCGTGTAAGCTCAGAACTGCATTTATGGCTGGAAATAAAGCCCCCAACGGCTCTAAGCTAACCCCAACTGCTAGTAACAGCCACAAACACATTGGATGGTTTAAAAGACTCAATCAAGCTGCCATGAAACAAGAAGAAACCAACTACCAACATTCAATGATAGAGAAAGTGTTCTAGAGCTTAATTTTGTCATAAGAAAACACTAGTGAGCCAAATTGTCACATTTGCTCAAGTGTTTAGGATTTTGGGTGAGAGCTTAATTGTGCAAACTTATTTGCCTTGTGAGGTTTTCTTTAGTTTGCTAAATTTGTTTCCTCTTGTAAGAGTGTTTCAAGACTTTGAGGTATAAGTCTTGGTTGTAAGGGTTATCTCCTTGAACCCGAAAGAAGAAGAAGAAGCAAATTTAGTGAATTTGAGAAAATTCTTAGTGTGGATAGCTAAGGTTAGTGGAGATAGACTCGGTTGTGTAGTCGAACCACTATAAATTTTCGTATCCCAATTTTTATTACTTAATCATTCATCCACCAAAGTAAAAATCCAATCACCCCCTCTTAACTATATCGGTTGATCGTTGAAGCCTCTCAACACTATCAATTGCACAAGTTTACTGCAACCAGAAAAATCTACAAGCGTTGGGATGCAACATCGGTGTGCTTTACTTTCCCTTTGTGAAAAACTTAATCTTTGGACAACGTCTGATGATTACTTCTTCCAATGAAGGAAATACTAAGGTAAACTTCCCTGAGCTGAACCTTGATAGGTTTGGAAGACTAAATTTTTTTTTGGAAAAAAAATATTAAAGTAAACGACGTCGTTTTGGTGCAGTTGTTTTAAAGTTTAATTTAGCCTAAAACAACATCGTTTTACTGGAAGAAAAAAATATTAAAATCATATGTTTAGAGGGATTTGAACCCAAAACCTCCAAATAGAAAGGCTAAACCTAACCACTAAACCAACTTAAAGTTATATAATATTTAACCACAAATATTATATATCTCCAACTATTTGAGATTAATTCAAATTATTTTATGAAACAAATAACATTATAAATAATATTAATATATAAATAATATAAAATATATTATTTTTATATATAAATAAAAGTGTATTATTTTTATTCTTTAGATAATATATTATAATATAAATATATTATTTAAAAATTCAAAATATTCATAAAAATAATATATTTATATTATAAATAATATATAAACACTCTAAACCCTAAATCCTAAACCTTAAACTACAAAGCTCAAACCTCAAACCATATGTCTTATGGTTTGAGGTTTAGAGTTTGTGGTTTTTATATATTATTTATAATATAATATATTATTTTAATGAATATTTTTTAAAAATAATATATTTATATTATAAATAATATATAAAAGCTATAAAAATAATATATTTTTATTGATATATATGTAAATAATATATTATTTATAATAATTATTTTTTCATAAAATAATTTACTTGAATCAAATGGATAAGTTTATATAATTTAAATAAAATATATTATTTTTATATATTATTTATAATATAAATATATTATTTTTAAAAACCCAACACATTCATAATAATAATATATAAAAAAAACCCTTAAACCTTAAATCCTAAACTCAGGGTTTAAGTTTGAGGGTTGTAGGTTTGTGGGTTAATAGTTCAAGGGTTGTGGGTTTAGGGGTTTTATATATTAGTAATAATAGGGTAAACTATGTCAGGTACCACCAAACTATTGGGTGTGACCCATTTTTATCACCAATCTTTCAATTGGTCTAATTTTACCACCAAACTTTATTTTTCGACTATTTTATACCACCGCACCGTTAACTCCTTAACACTGTGATGACTTGGATGCTATACCAAAACAAGTTTTGGTGCCGCTATTTTGATACTAAATTTCCCAAAACGACGTTGTTTTGGTGGAGGAAAATATGAAAAACCATACACTCAATGGGATTTGAAATTAGAACCTTTAAAATTAAAGGCAACCTCCTAACCACTAAGCTAACTTAACATATTTATTTTGTTTCCAGTACAAATAATATATATTCTAAACTACAGTTTATCATATAAATAATATAAATGTATTAATTCTAATATAAATATATTAGAAATGTATTAGTATACATATATTACTATATAAATAATAAATAAAATAAAAATATATAAATATTTTTATATTATAAATAATATTAAATAGTTAAATATATTATTATAAAAACTAAAAGACTAATTTTTAAAAAGCCCGAAATTTTCAAAACTTTAAACTCTAACCCTAAACTATAAACCTTGAACCTTGATATTTTATTCATAAACAAATAATATTAATATATATATATATATAAACAAATGATATATTATTATAAAAACTAAAAAAATGATTTAAACAAATCAATTTTTTTTAAAAATTTATAAAAAAAAACACTCAAAAATTGACCAAAACACTAAAGCTTAAACCCCAAATCCATCCATTTTGGCTGCTAATGGGTTTATGGTTTTAGGGTTTATAGGTTAGAATTTATTGTTTTGGGGGGGTTTTGGAAATTTTGGAAATTTTGGGGTTTTCTTGAAAAATAGTTTTTTTAGTTTTTAATAGTAATCTATTATTTATTTATATATTTAATATTATTGATAATATAATTTTTTATTTAATATAAATATTTTATTTATTAGTTATATATATTAATATATCATTATATGTATATTAATATTATTTTATAATATATTTATATAGAGTAATGTTATTTATATAATAAAATATATTTAATTAATATCAACTGTAGTTTGAAATATATATTATTTGTGCTGGAAACAAAACAAATATGTTAAGTTGGCTTAGTGTATGGTTCTAAAGGTTTTTCATATTTTTTCTCTAGCAAAACGACGTAATTTTGGACAATTTAGTATTAAAATAGCGGCACTAAAACGACGTTAAGGAGTTAACGGCGTGATGGTATAAACGAGTCGAAAAATAAAGTTTGGTAGCAAAATTCGATTAGTTAAAAGGTTTGTGGTAAAAACGGGTCACACCCAATAGTTTGGTGGTACCTGGCATAGTTTACCTTTAATAATATAAATATACTATTTTTATGAATATTTTGGGGTTTTAAAAGTAATATATTTATATTATTAATAATATATAAAAATATAAAAGTAATATATTTTATATTTTTATATATTAATATCATTTATAGTATTATTATTTCATAAAATGATTTGAATTAATCTCAAGTAGTTTGAGATATATAATATTTATGGTAAAATATTATATAATATCATATTAGTTTAGTGGTTAAGGCTTACCTTTTATATTTAAAGGTTTTGGGTTCAAACCCCTCTAAGCGCATGGTTTTAATATTTTTCTCCCAGCAAAACGTCGTCGTTTTGGGCTAAATTAGACCTCAAAATTGTAACGCCTAGAGTTTAGGGCCAGAAGTTATCGGATCGGGTTGAGGGTCGAATTGAATCCGTTGGCTGGGTTAGACTAGTTTCGGGTCTATTTATTTTAACAAAAAGAGGTATGTCTTGAGATGAAAATATTTTAAAATGGGTAAAGAGGTAAACTATTTTAAAAGGGGTTTTTAATTATAACAAAGGGTTTTTTTATTAAAAGTTGTCATCCATTGAAAGAAAATCACATTATTTTCACTTAAAACTAGTTTTCTCACTTTCTCTTCAACCAAACATCATCTCCATTGAAGATTTTTGAAGGTAATCTCTCATTTGCTTTGTTTTTCCTTCATTGAACTCTTTTTGGTTGGATTCTCTTCAAAACCCAATGATTTTTCCATTTTCCCTCAAAAGTTCATTGTTTGAAAATAATGTGTTTTGGGGGGATTTTCGTGTGGATTGATGTTGTTGTGTTTTGGGTTGGTTAAAAGCAATATTTTGTGTGTTAAATGATGTGAAAATACTGGTTCAATCATAAAATCCCGAAACTAGGTAAGTGGGTAATTTTAAAGGTTGAAAAACTAGAGTTTTGGCTTGGTTTTGGGTTGAAACGACCCCTGATGGTTTTATAGCTTTAGAATGATGTTTTCGGAGTAAACATATGTGTTTTGGATGATTATTTTGCTGGACTTTGGTTAGAGCTGATGTGGTGATATTTTCAGATAACTTCGGTTACAAATCGATGAGCGAATGTTGTTGAATATCGTGTTTGCGAATTTCAGTGGGCATGTATGTTGAAAAGGGTATTAATTCTCTGTTTTGGATTGTTAGAAGCAGCGAAAACGGATTTGGGTTCTTCGGACGCGATACCCGGTGTTGCAGAGGCTTGAAATCGGTGTTTTGGCTATCGTTCGGGTTGTGTTGGTGAGTGGTAATGTTTTAAAACTTTGAAATGTTTCAAATAGGTTTTCTTGGGGTTTGGGTTGAGCTTTAGGGGCCGACCTAAACTCAAGTGTAAGTTTAACTAACATCGCATTGTTTTGTTAAGTGTTAATGCATGTGGTTATACATGTTGTTGGGCGAAGTACTATTTACTTTTACGTCCTTTTGAATGATATTATGTTGTTGTTGTTGTTGTCAAAGCCTCACGTGATGGTTATGGGAAGAGTGTTGTTGAAAACGGTGATGTGTAGTCCCACCGGAAGTTGACTAGTATATGAGTACAATGATGTGTAGTCCCACCAGAAATATGCTAGTTGTTTATGAACGGTGATGTGTAGTCCGACCAGAAATGGTTGTGCATGTGCACACCATGAACTCGTTCTTATATTTACGGTTTAGTATTTTTCCACTCCAAATGGTTTTGTCTTTAAAATAGATATATGTTTTGAAACTGCATTGTTGTTGTTGTGATTTGGAGCTCCGCTCACTAAGCTCTTAAGCTTACGCTCTCCTTTCCATCAATGCAGATCGTTAGTGGCTTCGGGAGGCAAGTGGAGCAAAGGAAGAATCCTGGAGTTCTCTTGCTAGCTCAAGTATGGTTTTTATGGTTGTAATACTACTTAGGAAATGAGAATGCTAGACTTTTGTGTTGAGGAGTTGGCGTCTAAACTCCCATGTGGTCGTTATTGTTGCTAACATGTTTAAAATGTTGAGATCGAGTTATGTGGATGGTTGTTATGTTTTATGGATGCATGCTTTATGTTTTGGCTAGTTTATGTCTTATGATGAAGTGTTTCCTTTAGCCTTTTTGGCCATGTACTCAATTTGTGTATGTATGTATGTTTGATGCTGGTATTAGGGTTCTTTGCCTCTAGTTTTCTTGTTTATTGTGTTGCCATTTTGTTTAATTCATGTTGGGGCGAGTTTGAGAACGTTTGGGGATGCCAAAATGACATTTTGGGACCCATCTGTGCCCAGGTGTTTCGAAACACCTGGTATGGTTTCGGAACGACCAGGCCTTTGGGGCACCTGTATCGGAATAGGGGTGGTGCCGTTTCGATATGTTTTGCCTTTGGAGACTCTCGTTTCGAAACTAAGAGGAGCCGTTTTGGAACGACCTAGTTTTGCTTTTTGCTGAGAGCCCGTGTTTCGAAACGGGCAACCGCTGTTTCGAAACACAAGTAGTTTAGGCGGGAAAAAGACATCTTTGAAAGTTTCCAAATGTGATGTTTTGGTCCCTAATGCTTGTAGGCTTCTTAAATGCGCTTTTATGTCTCGTTTGAGTTGGTTATGCATCGTGTGCTTGAAATTTGACTAATGACTATTTGGTAAGGTTAAGTTTACCCTTTTGTCCATGTTTAGTGTGATTTTACAAAATGGTCCTTCGTGAGTGTTTTGGTTCCAATTGGACATCCGATTAATGTCCGATTGAGACGTTGTTTCTTCTCTTGTGACCCTTAACACCATAGGATCTCTAAAATGCATCTAGACAAGATAAATCGTAATCTAGGGTTGTTAATCGGAGGGAAGTTCTCAGATTTTTCTTCGGTTATCCACGTGTAACTCTCCCGATTCGGTCTTGCGACTAGACCGGGTCGAGGGGGGTTACAAAAACAACCGCACCAAAACGACGTCATTTTGACTTAACGGTGGTGTTAAGAGTTAATGACAGAGTGGTATTTTTTAGTCACAAACTAAAGTTTAGTGTTAGTTTTGAACTTTTTTAAAGTTCGGTGGTATCGAGTCAACGACCATAGTTGAGTGGTATGTGATGTAGTTTACCCTTTTTATTTTAACGATTTCATCCATTATTAGAATAAATGCACGAGGAAGAAGATGATGATTTGTTGATTTTAATTTATAAGAAAATGTTATGTGGAAACTAAAGATGACGTGGGTTTATTTAATTGGGTAGGACCATAGATGAGATTGTGAGAATGATTCATGAAATGATTTCTTCTAATTTCACATTATGATTATTTGCATATCGAGCCTTTTAGATTTTAATAATTATTTAAAAATTATTAAAAAAATTAATAGTGTTTGTGCACCTCTTATTTTAAAATTTTCCTATATAATATCAACATCAAATACTCATCATAACTCGATATAATTTAATAACACCAAAAATACCCAATACAAAAAAGTCGTTCACATTTATCTAAAGTGTTAACTATATAACATTGCATAGCTGACAATGGCAAATAAGCTATTAAAAGTTAAATTTTGCATCTTTCAAATTTATGCAAAATATGAAGTAAAGATGAAATTAAGATTTATATGATATTTTCTGTGGTGGAACCACTTTTATCAAATTGAAAATTTTCACGCGGTTTCTATAGAGAGGTTTGAACAAAAGATGATCCCACTTGTTTACTTTTTCATAGGAAAATTTTATAACTGGCAACGCACATTGCTGAAGACAATTAATATAATACACCACTAAACATTATTCATTTTTAATAATTTTTAAATAATTATTAAAAATTTTAAAGGCTAAAAATGAAATTAGTCATATTTCAAAATAAAATTATTATTAATGAAGTCATTGCTTTCCAATCTCAACCCAATCTTCGATAAAACCAATACATTCATTCCCATCATTTTAAGGCTTAATAGTAAAAAATGTGCCTAACTTATATTTTTTTCAGGCTGGTGCCTACAGTTTTTTCGGGTCACTTTGATGCCTAACGTTTCATTTCGTAATTCAAATAAGGTTTTTTCGTTGACGGCCGTTAAAATTTTTTCGTTATGCAATAGAAACACGAGATGTGACCTGCTTTTTTATTTATTTAATTTCTGAATTTCTTTAAAAATATGAACTTCTTAAAAAACCTCAAAATTTTAATTTATTTCAACAAAACCCTCAAATCACATCTTTCTTACAGTCCGACATCCCCACACGTCGGTGGTTCACCGTTCACCACCCAAATGTTGTGTACCTCACCGTTCAACATCCCCCACCATCTAGCCGACGATTAGAAGCTCAATCAGTATCTTTTTCTTCATTGATGGATGTTCGTCGACGGAGCAATCGACAGTTTTCGACGACAGGATGATGGGGGTTTTGGTCGTGGGGGGCTGACGAAGGCAAGGGTCGCCATAAATATGCCACATGTTGTGTTTTTATTCGATAACGAAAAATTTTTAACGTTCGTCATGAAAAATTTTAATTTGAATTACGAAATGAAACTTAGGCAACAAAGTAGCCTGAAGAAAAAACATGACACCAAACTGAAAAAAAAAAGAGTATAGGTTAGGCACTTTTTTACTGTTAAGCCTCTCCTTAAAGCTTCATAATGCAAAACTAACAATAATTAATGCATGATTTAATTTGTTGAACTGGCCGATCTAGTTTGTTGAGGATGTTTGGCGATGATTTTGTGATTTGGGAGGATATGTTGAAGCAATGAGGTTGGATATTTTTCCTTGAGAATATCAGAATTTTGTGATTTTTCTGAGAAATTTTCAGGGATTGGTATTTGTTTGAAGCAAGGTATTTTTTGTGTGAGAATAGGAAGAACTGGCAGAAAGAGCTGGTTGCTGGAAATTGCATTAGAATTCGAGATGAATTTTGGTGAAGAATTTTCAATTCCACAAGGAAAAGAATTTTGATGATTTGTAATTTGTAATTTATAATAAAATATAATATGGAAAATAAAGATAATGTGGGTTTATTTAATTGGGTAGGATCATATATGAGATTGTGAGAATAGTTCATGAAATAATTTCTCTTAATTTTATTTTAAAATATGATTAATTGCATTTCGAGCCTTTGAGATTTTTAATAATTATTAAAAAGTTATTAAAAAATATAGTGGTGTTCAACAGTGTATTGCGTTAATGATGTTCAGCGGCGTGCGTCGCCCGTTGTAGAGTCGTCTTTTTTCATATTATACAAGAAAGGGAAGAATAATATTAGTTTCATGAGGAAAATATTTAATTCGAACTTATCCTTCTCTATCAAGTAATATTTGAATTTGACATATTAAAATAGGAACAAAAATTATCTTTTTCGTTTTGGTGGCATTATTTATGAATAAAAATCATTTGTTCTTTTTCGGTGCCCCTATTATGTCTCCACTAAAAAAAGTTTAAGGTTTAGGGTTAAGGCTTAGAGAATTAGGGGTATAGTGTAATTTTTAGGGTTTAGAGTTTATGTGTTAGGATTTAAAATCTAGGGTTAGGGCTTAAAATTTATATTTTTAGTGTTGGAGCATAGAAAGAAGGGGCGGACCTACCGTAGTGCAAGGTAGGTTCGGTGACCTACCATTATTTTTTTGAATAAATTACATTTGTGGTCATCAACCTATTGTTATTTTTTGCTTTGGTCATCGAACTATTATTTTTGGTAAAATCTTACTAAAATTATATTATTTTTTTCTATTTTAGTCACTAATGTTATATTTTTTTCTTGTTTTGATCACCAAGCTATTATTCATTTTCTATATTTTGTCACAGAAATATTATTTTTTTCGTTAATTTTTAACAACGGATGACCAAAACTGAAAAACGTAATGTTAGTGACGATTTTGTCAAAATAGGTTCGATGACCAAAATATGAAAAGAGATATATGTTAGTGATCACAAGTGTAGTTTATCCTATTTTTTGTTTAAATTAAAATTCAGTCAATAAATTTTAATTTTTTATTTTAAGCATTAAATTATTTTTTTTATCAAATAATACATTTGATAATCATGTCAATAATACATTAAATTTCAATTTAAATTAAATGTTAACTTTTTAATATGTTATTGTTAATCGCCAGTTTAGTTTGAAACCAAACTATATTAACAATTTGGCCAAACGAATCCTTCTCACCATTGAGATTGATCGAAAACGTCTTCATTTATCAGAATTCTGGCCTTGGTGGAGATTTTGAAATATTGGGGTTCTTTTTAGAAAAAAAATACTTTAACGTGTCATATCAGTATTTTTAACGGCAGTGGTTGTAGTAAAATTCAATTAAAAGTTTACTAACTGTAATGAGAGCTTTTCGATTTTAGTGACCAGAGTGAAGACACCCTAAAAGTTCAGTGACTACTATTGTAGTTTATCCTAAAATATTAAGTATTTTTTGTTTAAAAGAAAAATCAACCGTTAAATTATTTTAATTTTTACTTTGAGCTCATAAATTATTTTTGGTCAAAACAAGTATCCAAATTATTATTTTATAATTATTTTAAGTATATTTGTTAATCTCATTAAAAAATTTTGGTTAAATACATTGACATTCATGTAAAATGAGTTAACTAAAATTTTGGTTTGAAATATTTTAAATAATTACAATTTAATTTAAATAAAATTAAAAACGAGTAAAATATTTTTTTAGTTTTCAAATAAACATATTTACCTCCAAGAACATTTTTTTCTAATCTTGTAATCATCTTCATTTGGAAAAGCACTTATGGTTCAAACCATTTTTGAAACCTAAATTCCTTTTTTGCCTTTTTTGTTCGATAAATTATAATCGATTCGGGAATTTGACACTTAAAACGATTTTGATGTTTGTAATTGTTTTGAAAAATCCTAGAACTAAAAATCAATTTTGAAATATAAAATTTATGCTTGCTTGCACAATAATTGTCACTATCAATACTTAATTTTACTAGAGCAAGTTTTTCTACTCTCTAAAATACAATTACACCGATGCACGATTGCTTTTATTTCTCAAACATATTTACACAACATAGATTTATTTTTTAATGTTAATATGTCTCTGACTATAAAGCATATTTGTTTGCACAACAATTATTTATTATTAATACATTATTATAGCGATGTAAAACGATTTTAGATTATTACACTGGTTGGTGAACTACCAAGATTAAAAAATTCTAGATACGCCCCTGATAGAAAGGGGCATGAGATTTTCGTCCCTTATCTATGTCCCATCACTAAAAACTAAATCATATCTAACTTTAATCTTTAAATTTTGAATTTTAAAAATAAAACCATACACCCTAAACTCGATTTTTTAGTGTTTGGAGAGTAGATACGGACACAAAAAATAGCGGAGGATTTATATTCCTAAAACAACTATGGGTAAGTTTGATTGTAGAAATGCTATAGATATATATTCTCAATCTTCCATTCTATTAATGAACAAAAAAATCTTTCCTTTCATTCGCTTATCCTGTGATGCTGCCGAATTGTTGTATAAATAATTGTGCATGTGGAACCACCATATTGATAACAAAATACAACTAATTAAGCTTCTGGCAATGGCTATTCCTATGGTGCTTGGAATTGTATCTCCACCGAGTTTAGACCTCACTGCAGCATCTCTTCTTGTTCTGATCTCGTTAGCGATTCTTGGGTTTTTAGAATTAAGAGGGATTCATTTGAAATATTCCAAGTTCTTCAATGCTTCTTCTTCTTCAATTAGCTCTAAAGTTCCCAGTAGAGTTGGCATGTTCTTGCTCTACACACCGGCCTTCCTCGTCGGCGTTGCTTCCTTTTGGCTTTTCCCAGACGGAGATTTGAGGTTTCTTTTGCTCAAATCCGCCATTACCATCCATTTCTTCAAGAGAATCTTTGAGGTATCCTTTCCCGTTTCCAGGTTTCTCTCTTTTTCGCTTTTGTTATGCTTTAGTCAGCATTGAGATTTACAAAAACAAATATTGCAGGTGGTTTTCATTCACAAATACAGTGGAGAGATGGCTCTGGACACATTTATCATTATATCTCCCAGCTACATTTTTCTCAGTTCAAGCCTCATTTACACGCATATCCTCAACCAGGAACTGCCGGAGCCATCCATTGATTTGATGTACCCTGGAGTTGTGCTGTTTCTTATAGGAATTAGTGGCAATTTCTACCACCATTACCTTCTTTCCAAGTTGAGAACAAAGGGTGGCAAAGATTACAAGATCCCCAAAGGTGGTCTATTTGAGTTGGTGATTTGCCCTCACTATCTGTTTGAGATTTTAGGGTTCTTGGGATTCAGTTTGATTTCTCAAACATTGTACTCATTTTCAGTCACCCTAGGCTGTGCTGTATACTTGGGGTGTAGGAGTTATGTGACAAGGAGATGGTACATCTCTAAGTTTGATGATTTTCCCAAAGAGATCAGAGCCATAATTCCATTTGTCTTTTAATTAGACACATACATGTATGAAGACTTTATTGTACACCCATACTTTTTTTTAGATGAAAAAAATGGTATTATCACTACGTGCCTCAATGTACATTCATACTTTTTTTAGATAAAAAAATGGTATTATTACTACGTGCCTCAATGTACACCCATAATTTTTTTAGATGAAAAGATGGTATTATTACTACGTGCCTCAATGTACAACCCATATTTTTTTTAGATGAAAAGATGGTATTACTACTACGTGCCTCAATGTACACTCATATTTTTTTAGATGAAAAGATGGTACTATTACTATGTGCCTCAATGTATACCCATACTTTTTTTTAGATGAAAAGATGGTATTATTACTACGTGCCTCAATGTACATCCATACTTTTTTTAGATGAAAACATGGTATTATTACTACGTGCCTCAATGTACGCCCATACTTTTTTTTAGATGAAAACATGGTATTATTACTACGTGCCTCAATGTATACCCATATTTTTTTAGATGAAAAGATGGTATTATTACTACGTGCCTCAATGTACACCCAAACTTTTTTTAGATGAAAAGATAATGTAACACTCCAAAAAAGGGGACGTTAAACAAAATGAAAAAGGAAGGAAAGTGAAGGTTGTGAGGATTGAACCCACAACCTAGCCTTGTTAAGCTAGTCACCCAACCGCTTAAGCTATAGAAGCTCTTAGTCATCTCTTATACCAAGTTTGATTTGAACCAATGATTAAAAAGGTATCGAAATATAATAATAATAAGTTCAAAATATCTCAACCACTCCCCTTCCCATAGAATAAGATGTTATCTGGAAGTGTTCAGATTCAAGAATGGACGACCCTTCATCTTCCCATCGCTAACTTTCTACCTCCCCCACCGGTTACCACCCGATTATCGTCACCGGCGCGCCGTAGCTAGCACCGCCACCATCGTCGGAAGCGTCTTGACGTCCCAAAACTAACCCCGACGGTCACTCGCGCCAAGGAGCCGCCGTTCGTCGTCTAAGTTACATGAAAGGCTCGGCGACAACCCAACCTCGTTCTCCACCGCTCACCGGTGATCGTCACCACCTCCTCTACCATGATTGCTGTAACCCCCTAGACCCGCCTATGCGTTACCACGGATCCTAGAAAGTTACATTAGGGTCACCGGAGCGACCCACATTAAAATTTCAAATAAACAAATTGTTAACCATTTAAAATCATAAATCAAATTTTGAATTAAAATACAATTCCAGAAAACATTCAGACTACAAAATAAAAAAAAACTATGATACAAATTGCTAAAACAAGTTTTAGACTCGAATGTAAATCAAGATGTGACATACATGCCCCCTAATTACATAGATACCATACTCCGCAGGAAAGCCGAAAAAACTCCCATACCGATGTTGACAGCTGCGACATGGTCAATTTTCTAACCTGTGATGGTAAAAACAATATGAGCTTTGAAAAGCTCAGTAATACAAACTACCAAGGGATGCTAAAAACACAAGCAGGTATGACAAGCTTAACACTGTCATGAAGAACTAGGTAACGATAAGCTCAAATTACGATTCAAGATTTCAGAGGAGCATTATACCAGAAGGTAACAGAGTTGTTCTTTATTAGATCACCTAAACCTTAAGATGTGAGTCTAAAGCAGAGATTCAGATTTCAGTTCATTTAACGCGAATTGTAAGTTTATTAAGAGTTCAACTTTAATACATTAATTTAGTAGGGTATGCTTAAGAAGACGTCAGAAAGTTTTATTAACTTACTTAACTACCCTCCAACCGAATCTCCAAAATGCAATTCCACCTGAACTGCATACAGAAGGTCTTACCCTAAGCCTGAGGCGTAGGAGCCTACCTAAGGGGACACCTTAGGTCCAGAAAGACTTACCCTAGGCCCGTGGGCGTAGGAGCTTAACAGAAAGGCTTACCCTAGGCCCAATGGGCGTAGGAGCTTAGGTACAAAAGGACTTACTAGCGCTGAGCCTACAGATCGTCATTCATATCCAGATAATATACCACAAATGATTTCAATTTATATTCAGAAGACAATATTGCAGAAAATAAATATCAAATCTAATTTTTATACCAGAAGACATGTATCAAATTTATTTTATTAACATTATTATTATTTCGATTTCAATGTCATATATCAGATATATTTTTCATAACAGAGGTCGGAAATCAGAGAATTGCTTTCCTTTCGTATTACATTATCATACTTTTAAATTTTAAGCATATTGTCTTGGTTTAGAACAGAAAGTATTTACAGATACATGGTACGCGCTTTATGGCCTAATTCATTTCTTAGAGGTACTTGATATATATCAGAAAGGTGACATTTGACGAATTTAGACTGATTTCAGAACGAGGTCCCTACGAATAAGGGAATTCGGTAAGACGGATCGAATTAATATCGAAAGTTGGTGCATCAGAATCATTGGGATTTCAGATATATCGAGAGTGATTCGATCGCTAAAGCTTACGAGGGTATTGTTGGTCATTCCGGCCTTCAGAGGGTAATTTGGTAAAGTGAACCAACAAGGTATAAACAGTGTTGTACAGAATTTAGGAATTCTAATTGCTCATTAAGCTTCTGAGCCCCTTTGACTAATTGAAACCCATTAACACAGTATTTAATATCTCACCGAATAGTACTCCTCAACCATTCATTTCTCAGAACTGACTACCGAGCAAAACAAAAATAGTTCGCCTTCACCAATCGTCCACTAAACTTATTACCAAAAATCAAGCATATATTCTAGCGGTATTTTCCAAGTGTTCAAACATGTGCATTGTACCTGAACTCATCCCAAAACATCAAATATGCCTTAGGAGAACAGATCCCTTTCATTATTAACTATGTACCTTCCCCCCAAAAAATTACACATGCATTCACACGGTATTCTCCTTCTATCATCATAGTGTCTGAATCGACCAACTGACATGAGTCGTATTTTACAACTTTTGGAGTCATTACATCTGTTTGTCTTTATTGAGATTTCTAATTCCATGTCTTAGAAGTATTCTCCGACGTCCTAGTATTCGATGGTATTTCAAACATTACGATGCTCGAAAACATTTTAATTATTCAGAGTTTCTCGGTTGTTCCATCTATTCATTCGTTTCAGACCTCGAGGATATATCACATATGTCGGTCGAATGATAATTGATGCCCGAAGAAAAATATTAGTCTCTAGGGTCATTGTGACCCATCTCGGCCTTCTCAGTATATCCAATCATTTTTAGTCATTTCAATCAATTCAATCTTTTTCACCCCATTGCTCAATTCATACATACGAATATTTTTCCGTACATTTATCTTCATCGAATTATTCAGAATTCTTGCAACTCAAGCAATTTACAATCTCGAGGGTTTAAGTCTTGTCACCGTGACATTTCAATAGTTTGAGGTTTTCAAGTGTACCATATGTCTTATCGAATCAAGTATAACTTCTCGGGTTGTGATTATAGTTAGGGGGTATTTTTGTCATTTGTTAATCAGATATATCCGACATTTATACTTTGAATAAAAGAGATCATCAGACTTAAAGATTTATCGTCTCAATAATCGTGTACTAAACTCGAAAGTCTCTTCGATTTATCAAACCACTTATTCGAGTATTTTTGCCTTGGCCATTATTATTCTTATTTCATAATTGATCGATATAGGCAGAGATAATCATAAGCTTAAACATGGTCGTGCAAACATAGTCGAATACTAACATGTTTCGAAAGCACGTAGAGGGTAGTAATGTATTACCTTAACTCCGAGCTACATCGGTCGATTCATGATACCCCATTTAATCGCACTCGAACCAGAATTCGACGTCCCTCAACATCTCGTATTCAAGAAACCAAGAATACCTTCAATCACACACTATCTCATTTCAGTCCTTATTCATAGAGTTGTTAACTGAATAAATAAATACATAAACAAGTTTGGGTTCAATGTCAGATTCGGAGGCTTTCAGGTTAGAATTTTACGAAACGGGCTTCAAAATCAGACTCAGAACGTCGAAAAACATAAAATAGGAGTTTTCGGAAAAACTGACTTTTTGGTCAACGATCAAAGTCAACGCTGACGTCAGCAGTCAATGCTGACGTCACGCTGACGTCACTGGTCAACTAGTTTGACTAGATGGAGTCAACTCGGTCGAGTTGACTCACTTAGTTGACCCGGATGAGTTGGCTCACTTAGTTGACCCGGATGAGTTGGCTCAGTCAATGGGCCGGGCAGACGGGTCGGGCCACGGGTCGGGTCGGACTCATGCGGGCCAGATCAGACACCAAACTGGGCTTGGTTTGGTTGGGCTCAGACCGGGTTTGGTTAATGGGTTCGGACCTTGTTTAATATAGACCGGTTCAGACCGGTTCACTTACCAAAATTATGCTTGACGGCCGGTCGCCGGAAAAGTCACCGGCAGCCCCCAATATCACGATTTCTATAAAAAAAAAACATAACAACTCAGATCCAGAATCATATGAGGCCCAAAAATAACCGATTAGTTGGAGAATGGCCAAAATCTCACCGAAATTTACCTAGGGTGTTAAATCTCGACCGCAAAGACGAAGCTCCGATGAAGCTTCAATCGACGTCAGATGAACGGTCAGTTACCAGGGTTTTACTTGCCGCGATGTGGGAAACTCGGATCCGGTGGCCGTGTCGCGAACGGACGGCGACCGATGCCAGAAATCGCGAGGAACAAAGGCAGGCGATGGGGGTCATTAGGTCAAAACTTCGAACAAGCTTTTGCCGGCGATGGTGGCTCGGTTGCGCGCGTGACAGGTGGCTGGGTGATCGGAGCGGGACGACACACACACCGATGGTGGCGGTGTCACGCACGGAACGGCAGAAAGGGCGGCCACGGGTTGCCGGAAAATTGGGGAAATGGAGAGCCTGGGAAAAAGAAAAACATCAGGGTATCCCCTATTTTCATTCGAATGGGTAAATGTTGGTAGGTGAAAAGTCTGATCGGACTTTAATTACCTTAGGTACACAACTAGAAGGGTTCAAAAGAAAAAAAATGGGGAACCTTAAACACTATAAGTTATCTAGCTCGGTTGGTTGGGTCAAAAGCTTGGCTACCAAGAGGTTGCAGGTTCAAACCCCAAAACCACAAACCTTTTTTTTTCAAGCTAAATAAAACCATAGTGTTACAATTGCCGTCGCGCACCGATCTCGAACATCACCGTCACTCGCTGTGATGTGTTGGCAAACGGCGTGGAGAACGACTCAAAGCCTCGACGAAGATCAAGGGTTCCGCCACTGTTATTTAACAATTCCGGCCGCCTTGATCACCGTCTGTCGCACCACCACCCATCGTCGAGTTCCTTGTGTTGAGCCAAGCAAAACCCATGTCGTCGGACAACGAACGACCACCGTTTAGACCGTCGTCGGAGCAACGACAGTGTTGAGCGTTTTTTTCGGATTTGGGTAAGTTCGATTAGTTCTGGTTTAATTTTTGGGTTTCTGGTTGAGATATGTTAGATTTAGGGTTGTTTTCGGTGTTTTTAGGCTGTCCGGCGTGTTTTCTGACCAGGAAAGGCCACGCGTGGGCTTCACGTGCCGTCCAAGGCGATTCCCGGCCGCCTTGGACGGTGGATGCCGAGCCAGCCGGCTCAAACCTGGTCTAGCCATGAACCGAGCCACCAGAACCGGCCCAAGCCCAGTGGTAAACTAAGCCCGTTGACCCGACCTGACCCGTTGACCGACCCGACCTGTTGACCCGACCCGTTGACCGACCCGACCCAACCCGTTGACCGAGTCAATCTAGTTAGTCAACTCGCCCGAGTCAACCCAGTGAGTTAACTCGTCGAGTCAGCCTTTGAACCAGTTACGTCAGCGTTGACTTTGACCGCTGACGTCAGCGTTGACTTTGACCCAAAAGTCAAAAAATTTCGAAAAGCCCTATATTATGTTTTTCGACGTCCCGAGTCCGTTTTTGAAGCCCGTTTCGTTAAATTCTAACCTGAAAGTCTCCGAATTGGACCTTGAACTCGAGTCTACTTATTTATTTTATTAATCAATTGTGAGCAATGTGAATAAAGACTGAAATTGGAATTTGTGCGATTGAAGGTATTCATCGTTCCTTATATTCGAGATGTTGAGGACGTCGTATTCGGGTTCGAGTTTGATCGAATGGAGTACCACGGTCGACCTATATAGCAAGGATTCAAGGTAATACATTGCTACCTCTTGTATGCCTTGTGATAATGTTAGTATTCGGTTAATGCATGCACACATATAATGATGAGTACCGTTAATTCTGCTTAAGTCTAACCGGATATGAAAATGTACGACGTTATAGATAAGTTTGGAATAATCGAATGAGAAAGATGATAAATCAAAGAATCTGGAATCCAACAAATAATTAATGAGGCGATCAATCTCCAAACCCGATTAATAATGTTAATTTGTCAAACGACAGAAATATTGGAGTATATAATTATGAAAATGCCCTCAATGTGAAAATGACAGAAATACCCCTAATAATGAAAGTGGTGCTGAAATCTACACTAAATTCGGTAAAACAATTGATTCATCTAAAAGTCTCGAATTACTCAGAGAGACGCGGTAATAAGACTTAATCATTCAAGAAAGATAAGCACTCAGATTTAGCGTAAATCCTGAATAAACCTCTGAAGATAAAGTTGTGGGGGAAACCCTTTATATGTTCGGATCAATTAAACTATCAGAAGATACGTAATTGCTATTAATGGCTGAATCGAGTAAAAGAATTGAAAATGCCGATACAATCGAGTCATCAAATGACCAAAATGTGCTTGGGCATTGAAATTTCTAAATTAACAGAGATGATGGGTCTATCCTCGTGTTTTGGATATAATGGATGGTTGGAAAATGATCGACATGACCGAAATAACTGAAAGAATTAAAAATACCGACATGTACGAATTAGCCAAAAGAGACTAAGATACCACCGGGCACCCAAAACTAACGAATTAACCATATGACGAGATATAAACTCGTGATTAAGATTATTAAGTGATTCAAAAGACCCGAAAGAACGTGAACGACTACACTTTAAATAATTGGGATGCCCTCTTGACTAAGATAAGTTAAAGCTTCGAAATCTTGAACTTTTGATCGCACGCAAGTGATTGCAATTTTCAAATGGGTTGAATTTTGGGTTTAGTATGTCAATCATTTCTTAATACCCAAATTGGCATAAATGCATGTTCAACCTCTTGAGGCATGTTTCGAGATAATGTGACAGCAATTCTTACAGATGTATAGCACAACCAGAATTAAATAGTGAACACAGGAAAAGTGCACCGATTAGAATGCATGGAAAGTAATGTATTGGTGAGATGAGTATAGTGGAATGGTCTTTGAAGTCTAGTAAACCGTCGGAAATCTTCAGCGCGACAAATCATTGACCTATCCCTTCGGGTTTAGATTATGGAACTACCTCGGAGTGTTAAATGACCAAAATGCCCTTATTAGCCAAATGATCAGAACAATCTCGACATATTGAGATCCTAACCGATCGTATCGTATCAATTTTCGAATACTTGGTCGGAGGCATTGTTTACGAGGCCCCCTTGAGATAGGGATATCGTTTCTAAAATCGGTTCAGAATTGTCAAAAGTTTAGTGTTTCATCTCTCCTCGTAAATACCAAGTATCTCTGAGAAATAAATGGTTCTTTTTAGTGTGTTCCAAGTGCACATAAATATTCTACCGTCCTGAACCCAAGGCTGTCTTTCAATACGAAATATGGATTTTATCAAACTGAAATATACCTATGTATCTGAACAAAGAAGAAGAAGAAGAAGAAAATAAAATAAAATTTTATATGCTAGCTAGTTATCGTTTCATCGAAAATTAAAGTTTACTTTATATTCACTGTTATTACTGATTAGCAATGATTACTACTGAATATTGTTATTATCGGTCATTACCGACTACTACCGATTACTATTATCACCACTTAGACCGTTACCGAGGGACTTGGGATAGAGTACGAAATCACCGTAGGTTCAGCCCTGATCAGGCTGGTAATTCTTTACCGTTTCAGGTTCCTATGCTTCGGCTAGGGTAATTCCTTACCGTACCTAAGGTATTCCCTTAGGCTGGCACCTACGCCCAACGGGCCTAGGTTAATGCCCGTTATAGTTGCAGTTCTGGGGAACTGCATACCGGAGTTTGGTTGGAGGGTAGATAGAAAATCTAAAATGAACCTTATCGTTAAAATCATATAACCATGAAATAGCGTTCGCCACACCGTTACTTTGTATGTGTTAACTTTGCATTGTTGGAACACACACTAAGCCTCTGATTCAACTATCGTAATCCATATCTTGTCTAACTCTTCGGTCTATATGTTCATAGCAGAATACTCAATGATTGAATAAAGATCAACTCTAATATCTTCAATGTATACTGCTTCTTTGAAATATCTGACCGTATTTTGGAGCCTTTTGTTCCCCGAAACATTATGACAGTGTTATGCCTACCATATATACATGTTACTTATAGCATCCATTGGTAGTTCTGTATTACTGAGCTTTTCGAAGCTCACGCTGTTTTTACCACCACAGATTAAAAGAAATCTAACATGGCTCGATGACCGACATCAGTGTTGGAGTTCTCTCGGTGTTGCTTTGGAGTACGGTACCGACATAGTTAGTGGGTATACATGTCATGTATTATTTTATGATAGTGTCTGTAAAACGTTTTTTTGAAATCCTGTTATATGTTTAAATGATTTTAGGAAAGGGTATGTTATACAGAGGTTACTGTTACCATTTAATAAGTGTTTTTTTTAGAGAAAATGTTTTTTTATGTGGATTGTTATGGTGGGTCGCTCTTGTGACCCTAATGTGACCTCCTGAGATTCGTGGTAATGCATAGGCGGGTCTAGGGGGTTACAGATAGTATTATTACTACGTGCCTCAATGTACACCTATACTTTTTTTAGATGAAAAGATGGTATTATTACTACGTGCCTCAATGTACACCCATACTTGGATATACAAAGAATTTTATTTTATTTTAAATATTATAATATAATTATATTGTAGTATCTGTTATTTTATTCTTAGTCCTTTAAAAATGTATATTTTAAAGGTAAACCGCTCAAATTTAAGTCAACTAGAAAGAACAATGCTCTTTAACTGACTTTTTTTTCTCAAGAAAAAAGGGTTTTCTATATTGGTTGTTATCACGTGGGGTAATTGAGAATTACACAAACGATTCACTTTGTGGGTGAGGACTTGCAGATAAGGGTGGAGCTAAAAAAAATTAAATTGCAGTGTCAAAATTTTAGTTGTGAACTCATATATTTTATATACAATTCAAATGGATGGAGTTAAATGGTGGATGTTAATTTCTTTTTAAAGATCTCAATTATTTTTCAAAGAGGTCAATTTTTTTGATAGAAAGCCGTTAGTTTTTATTAAAAAAAATAAACTACACCGCATATCACTCAACTATGGCCCATAAGTCGAAAATGCCATTGAACTTTAAAATCGTTTAAAACTATCACTGAGCTTTAATATGTGAGTCGAAAATGCCACTCCGCCATTAATTCTTCCGTTAAGTCAAAACGATGTTGTTTTGATGCGGCTGTTTTGAAGCCTAATTTAGCCCAAAACGACGTCATTTTGCTGTAGGAAAAAATATTAGAACCATGCTCTCAAAGGGTTTTAAATCTAGGACCTTTAGGAGAAAGAACTAAGCCTTAACCACTGAACCAACATAACATTATAGAATATTTTACCACAAATATTATATATCTCAAACTACTTCAGATTAATTCAAATTATTTTATGAAATAAAATAATATATATATATATATATATATATATATATATATATATATATATGTACATTGGCCCTGTTTGACAATTAGCGGATAACTGATAGCGGATTACATTAGCTGATAGCTGATTTGACTAGCGGATTGTATTAGCTGATTGTATAAAAGTGTGGTAAAATTAACGGATAGCTGATAGCTGATTTGACTAGCGGATTGTATTAGTTGATTGTATAAAAGTGTTTGGTAAAATTAACGGATAGCTGATAGCTGTTAGATTATTTAAACAAGCAAAATGACATATAAGGACATGATTATATTCAATACTTGTTTGAATAGTTTATTAGTTATCAATATGTTGTATCTAATTAATATTAATTAGATCTGTAAAATTATTTTTAATATAAATTTTCTAAACATATTCGAATGATTTATACATTAATTTATTATTTATATAATTATTTTAATATAATTTAATTAATTAATAAATTTAAATACACATATAAATATGTGATAATAAAAAGAAAAAAAAGGTAAATAGAATTAGCTTATAAATATGGTAAGAAAATATTTAATTTAGGTTATTTTGAGATTTTTGGTAACTGGTAAGGGTAAAAGAGTCTTTACAACTCTAATATCAAACCTTTAATCTTAAAAAGCTCATATTATGAGCTTTTTTAAAATTAGCGGTTTCACCCCAATCTGCTCTTTCAATCCACTGTTCATCAAACAACAATATTAGCGAATTTGACTTGTAACACCTGGGTTTAGGGGTCGGGTGAAAATAATATTTTAATATTATTTCGGGTTCGATTTTATAATTTAAATAATAAAATATTTTCATGAGCCTCGGGATTTCAAAATATTTAAGACTATGTTGGGCCTATCTCTTAAGTCCAAAATCCATGAACTTTAAGAGATGTGGATTTTGGCCATTCATTAATGGCATTTTAGTAAATAGTTGGTCTTCCAACTAAAACCCATTTTAGTTTTTATTTCATTACTATTCAAATAAACAAATATCCCATCTTCTTCTCCAAACTCAAACCAACGACAAAGGGGGAGAGTTTCTCCATTTCACTATTCCATTTCATATTCTCTTCATTTTAGCTCGGTTTTGAAAGGTAACTACATTTCCGACTTGCTCTCATCTTCCTCTCTTTAAAAGTACAATTAGTTTTTATTTTGGTCCAAGTTTTAGAAATTGTGTTTTTGGGGGATTTGAATACAAATGGTAACTTTATTGTTTTTAACTTGAGGTTTTGATTTAATGATGTTAGATATGATGTTTGGGAATCAAATGGTCCAACATATATGATTTTTTCATGGTTTTATACACATTCCCGGATTTGGGTTTAATGGGGGGTTTTGGAAGGGTTTTTGGGGTTGTTTTATGTTGGATTTTGAGGGTTGATGTTACTATGTTAGTTAAGGGTTGATTTGGAATCATTTGGAAGGGCTAAATGTGTTGAAATCATGAGTTTTGGTTGGGGTTTGAGGGCTGCTCAGGTTTGGTGTTTTTGGGGGTTGTTCTTGGCTTGGAATCTTGTGTTTATAGCTTGAATGGTGTTCCGGGTTGCTACATTGTTGTATGAGCTGATTCGAGATTGTTTTGTTTATGTTGAGATGATTAGAAACAAGAGAAGACAATGGTAAAGCTTCGGGAGTGAATCCGGAAACTTGAAGACCTTGGTTGCTTGGTAGTGGAGCTTGGAGGTGAAGGTGAGTGGTTAAAATGTTTTAAATGGTTTTGAGCAATTGGTTCAAGCATGTGGACTAGGTTGGGATTGGTAGACCCACCTAGAGTTGGGATTAGGGTGGTAGCCTAATCCTAAACTTTAATTAGAGACTTTGGTTGCACTCTTTAATGGTTGTTTATGCCTCTTGATTAATTGTGATTGTGGTGTTATGTATAATGTGTTATACATGTATATTGAGGCTTGGATTGATGCATTGTTATATGCATGTGGATTGTGCATGATAGTGATCATGGTGAGTACGTGCTAAGCACGGAAGTTGATATGAAATGATGTTGTGAAAGGCTATGAATTGTGTTTAATATTGGCTCTAGTATGCTTGGGTACAATGATCGATCATTAGGATGTTAGTGTGCACACGAGAGTCAAATTCGCGCGTGGCCTGGTGGCGTTAAGGCACCAAGGAGGAGTACGAGTTCACCCGAAAATCTTTATATATTAGTCGGTGATGAGTGGAATCCCATCGACGAGGCGTGATGATGAGTGGAATCCCCTCCGCGAGAACCGGTGATGAGTGTAATCCCACCGAAGGTAATGGTTATGTTGGAAATGCGTTCCAACTTGTTATCCGCGTATTAGAGTCATAGCTAGGTGCCAATATGATATGAAATGTGATTCCAATATAGATTGAGATACGTTGTTGATAATACATTGATATATGTATCTTCGTGTTTTGGGCTTATGAATTGTTGATCATGGCAAGGGGATGACTATATGTTCATGCATCATGACTATTTTGGCTCTTGTGGATCGGAGGTAAGATCATGCATTTCATCTCGGTTGATGCTCGTGCTTGGACCCTGCTGTAACCCCCTTGACCCGCCTATGCGTTACAACGGATCCTAGGAAGTCACATTAGGGTCACAAGAGCGACCCACAGTAAAAACACACATAAAACATTTTTTTAAAACATTTATTAAATTGTAAAACCAACTTTTGTTTAAAATATTATTTCGAGATGTCATTTAAACACATAATAAAAACTTCAAAAAATATTTTACAGACACTACCATAAAACAATACATAACACACATGCCCACTAACTATACAGTACCGCACTCCAAGGCAACGCCGAGACAACTCCGAACACTGTTGTCAACCATTGTACCATGATATATTCTTTTAACTTGCGATAGTAAAAATAGCATGAGCTTGGAAAAGCTCAGTAATACAGAACTACCAAAAGATGCTATAAGCTCATGCAGATATATGGTAGGCATAACATTTTCATGATGTTCCGCACAGTAACGATCTTCATTTCTGTTCTACTATTTCGAGGTTGCATCATCCTCGAGAATAACGATATTTGCTCTTTAATCAAACCTCGGGAATTAGACATGAATTATATAGGCTGGTAACATACGAGGTAGGAATCAGAGAGTTTGTTGTCTAGTGTGTTCCAACAGTGCAACGTTAATGCATGAAATGTAACAATGCAGTAAACCTTTTTATTTAAAATATATTTGTTTCAAGTAGCCGTAAAGTTCATTTTAATTCTATTTTTACCCTCCAACCATACTCCAATATAGTTTCCCCAGTGCGGTATCATGTACATGCATTAACCCGAGCCCATTGGGCGTGGGTACCATCCTAAGGATATACCTTAGAATACGGGCGGCCCTTGCTGAAGCATAGGAACCGAAAACGGGCAGACCTGGCCGAAGCCTAGGATCTGAAAACGGGCGGACCTAGCCGAAGCTTAGGATCCGAATACGGGCGGACCTAGCCGAAGCTTAGGATCTGAATACGGGCGAACTTACCAGTTGGATCAAGGCTGAGCCGACGGTAACTTCATATCATGTCCCAAGTACCCCAGTGAATCAGATCATCAATAGTTCATTAATCAATAATTGTATTTTTAGTAACACATTATCCATATAGCATGTTTGTCATATCGGATGCATATGCATACATCAGAAATACAATACGGTCATATTTAATTTATAAAACATGTCATGTTCCTGTAAATTCAAGTATGTCAGTCATGTGCACGTGCTCGGTATTATAACATGTAAATCAGTATGCAAAAACAGTCGTATAGCACATAGGGAACACACTAGGTGGAATAGTTTATTTCATAGAGATACTTGGTATTTACGGAAGAGAACACATTAAACTTTTGACAATTGAACGGATCTTTGAAACAAGGCCCCTATTAAAAGAGGGGTTTGTACTAACGGTTCAAACAAGATATTCATGAGATGATACATCAGGATCTTTGAGAGTTTGGGCATATCATGAGTGATTTAGCCATTCAAGCCTACTAGGGGCATTATGGTCATTTTATCATACACGGGCATTTTGGTAATTTATACCAACAGGGCGTAACACTGGCTCAGAAATTCTATTTGCTCATCAAATCTCCAACCAGGCATTCAGAGATTTCTATGTCAAGATCTTTCACGATATCAGATACATTCAATGCTATTTTGATTGCTTTGGCCAACGAGGTCATCTTGGTTATTTAACTATCAGGGGTGATTTTGTAATTTAGCCCAATAATGATGAAATGATGATTTACAATATTTAAGATTTCCAGAAGTTTATCAGGCCTCTAAAACCAATCGAACAACATGTCTGAGCCTTACAGTACTAACCAAACCTTCTGATATATGCACTTCACAGGTATCATTTCCAAATAGTGATTGTATCGTATATTTGAAAGGTTGCCTTCATATTTCACCACAGGACTTGCCACGGAGTAGTCGAACTAATACTCTGTCGGAAAAACTTCAATCCTTATATTAGTATCATGAGTGATTGACGTACATGGGTCATGCTTCAACCCATAAGGGCATTTAAGTCATTTTAAACTTTATTGGCATTTCTAGAATTTATCAAGGGCAATTTACTTATTCCAGTCAAAGGGGGCATTTCAGTCATTTTGAAACTCGGGATATCCATCATTCCTGTCAATTGAACCCCATATAGCATTTCAATCATTTAAGTACCCGTGGGTGTTTCAGCCATCCAAGTAATTGCGGTAACTCCAACCATTTCATTCATTCCAAAACACGAGGATAAACCCATCATCTCTGTTAATTTGGAAATTCCAATGCCCAAGCACATTTTGGTCATTTGATGACTCAATTGCATCTGCATTTTCAATTCTTTTACTCGATTCAGCCATTAATAGTGTAACCCCCTTAGCCCGGCCTATAGGGTTAACCTGAACTACGAAGATTACACGAGGAAAACCAAAGTCAACTCGAAAGTCAACCTTGATTAACGACCCTTTTTTTCTTTTTAATCTTATCTAGATGCTCATTAACCTTAAGCGTACTCAGATGAAAAGCATACTTGAAAACCACAGCGATCGGAAAACAACAAGGGACTCAATTGCACAACATACAAAGTTGAGGACCAAAATGTAAATTCTGGAAAGATGAGGGACTTTGCTTTTTTAAATTACCAATATCAAATTAATCATAATACATGCTTCCCTGTCCAATTTCACCTCAAACGGACATCTCAAACTCAAGCAATTGCATATACAAAATTTAGGACTAAAACGTAAAGCTTGCAAACTTCAAAACCATTCAAATTAGTGCCCAATGGTCTAGTGTTTCGGAACGGGGGTTGACCGTTCTGAAATGCGGGTTCGTTTCGAGACCAGTATCGAAACAGGGCTTGGCAGTGGCAAAAACGTTTCGGAACGGCCTCCACCCGTTTCGAAACACGTAGGCCATTACAGGCCCCCGTTTCGAAACGTTAGCACCCGTTCGGATACAGACTGCCCAGAAAGTGAAGATTTTGTTGGTTTAACATACATTTAATCACTCAAACACATCCTATTGACTTCCTAATCACGCCAACAAGTCATCATACATATTAGGCACATGTTTGCATCATCAAAACACGATCATGGCAACAATTAGGCAAAACCACAAGTCTATAGGCATGCATCCTATTAACCATAGCCAATCAACCATCAAGCATCAAAGCAATCACCAAAATGGCCATTTACATATCCAAAACATTTAAGGCATCATGCCACAATTAGGGAGTCCAAAACATCTCCCAAAAATCACATCCTAGGTTCCCATTGCCAAATATAAAAATCTAATAATGTTGTGAAAATAGTCACCATACATGATCTTAGCTTTCCCTTGGATTCTTAGCCTCCTTGCTGCCCTCAAACACCTCAATTATCTGCATTATTGGTTCAAGAGAGAGAGCGTAAGCACAAATGCTTAGTGAGGCATGCTCTAGAGAAACAACACAATAATGCACTTTATAAAAACACTTTCCATAATGCCTTTAACATTTAAACATCATTATCCATGCAACATTGCATTCACAATAAGCATCTCATGCTTCAATATCATTAATATGTCATATTGGCTTCCAAGTGATAACCATAACCATTTTCAACATAAAACACAATCGGATACGCGGATTACAAGCGTTGTCCCATACGCTTCATACACACTACCAAACACACAAGGTGGAGTTTACCGGTACAATCACAACCCCTCAACACCCGTGATGGAGTTTAACGGTACAATCACAACCCCTGCACATCACTTATTGGTAGTTGTATAACATCACTAACGAGAACACGGGACACTCAACACAAGATCCACACATGGACTTTTAACCACCATTGTGATCTTAAACATCTCGTTAGTGTACTTGGATGGAGTTTACGGTACAATTACAGCCCCTCAACATCCAAGGCGACTTTATTCACAGTGCACCCAATCCTATAGCCGGCTAACTATATCCGATTCAAGTACTTTAAAACCACACATCACTTGCCAATATACATCATTTATCATCAATAATCCACTGTTTTAAATCATTAATCAAAGCCATTAACCATCATGCATCACTATGCATCAAACCACAATTATCAATATCAAACCAAGGATCTCTTACCTTGAGCATCATTCAACACATGGCTTTCAAAAACCAGCATTAGTCATGCCAAAACATGCTTTTAAAACAGAATTTAAACATGCAAATTAAACACATTGCATCCAACCATTTCATGGTTCATTTAAGAGAGAGGGTTTTCCCGAAAACTTACTCTTGAGCTTAGTTAAGTTGATTAGACTTAAACTAAGCTCCCAAACCTTCAAACATTCAATACAAAGCTGGAAATCCAACTCCACTCACCAATTCCGTTTCGCAAGCTTGCCGAAACGTCGATCAAGCCTCCGGATCAACACCACAAGGATCCGAAATAGTCTCCCATGTTTTAAACACATCAAAGCAGAGGATTAATGCATCATCATGCATTAAAATCTTCAGCCATTACACCTAAACTCGCTGCTCTCACCAAATCTAACATTTCGGCTACCGAACACAACCGAAATCACCTCCAAACCCTTCCTCAACATAACCCAGCCAAGATCCATCACTTCTAATCATTCTTAGACATCAATTAACATCCAAAAAGAGCCTAAACTCGTCCTTATACCTTCAGCTATAACAGAACACCAAGATCACCCCAAAAACAACCATTTTCACAAGTAAAAACTTAGGAAAATCAACCTATTCGGGATTGCATTGATTAAACCTCAATTACACATCATTAAACATCCAAAATACATTAAAAAGCCATCACAAAACAGAGCCCAAACAATCACCACGAATTTCTTAAAGATTAAATCCAAATCTTGTGTTTTAAGCCAAAATCAAGATCACAACATTAAAACCTTTAATAAAACTTAATTTAAGGATTGAGAACTTGGAAATTTCAGTAAAGAACTGAGTATTTAGAGGAGAAGAACATTCTTACCTCTAAATGTAGATTTCTCCTTGATTAGAGCCAAAATCCTTGAATATTCAATAAGCAAATGAAGAGGATTTGATGTAGAAAGGATTAGGAATCATTTGGGGATTGAAATCTCATCATTTGGTGTGAAAATCAAAAGAAAAGCTGCTGTAGAAATGTGTTTGGCTGAGAGAATTTTGAGAGAAAATGAGATGAGAAAGTTTTTAAGAAAGTTAGTTATGAAATCTCAAAATTAGTTTTTCCCATCTTCTTTTAATTAATTAAACATTAAATGAGTCATTAAAAACTAAGAAAAATCTGGAGAAATCAATCTTGGGTAAATTAGCTCCTTAAAGATTCAAAGTTTCAATCCTTACAAAACAGTCACCACTAAACTTTTCAAAAATTACATTTTAGTCACTAATTCGAAATGTCACACTTCCAAACCTTATTTTGTAAAATTGATTTCACCACTCTCTCATATATATTAAAAGAGGATTTTTAGATATTTTTCCATATTTTTAATGCAACCCGGACTAGGCTTTCCCTAAAACCACCTTTTATATTTGAACCGAAAATCAGACCAGTCCGATTCAGACCCTAAACTTCCAAGCCCAAAATTGGGGTGTTACAACTCTCCCCCCTTAAGAAATTTCGTCCTTGAAATTTACCTGGAGGAAAGAGGTACGAAAACTGCTTCTTCATGTCATCCTTTCGTTCCCACGTGGCTTCCTCAACACCACGATGCTTCCACAACACCTTTACCATATCAATGGTCTTGCCTCGAAGAACTTTACAATCTGAATCCAGAATTTCCACAGGTTCCTCATCATAGGTCAAGTCTGGATTCAATTCCACTTCCTCCACAGGCATAACATGCGAAGGATCCGATCTATACCTCCGAAGCATAGAAACATGAAACACATCATGAATCTTTTCCAACTCTTGTGGCAACCTCAACTTGTATGCAACAGGACCCACACGCTCAATCACCTCGTATGGTCCAATGCACCTAGGGCTCAACTTACCTTTTCGGCCAAACCTCATCACCTTTTTCCAAGGCGAAACTTTCAAAAACACACGGTCACCTACTGCATACTCAATCTCCTTACGCTTCAAATCTGCGTAAGACTTATGTCGATCAGAAGCTGCCTTCAATCGCTCACAAATGAGTTTCACCTTCTCAGTGGTCCCTTTCAAGAAAGCTGGCATCGAAACCAACTTCTGACCTGTTTCAGCCCAACAAAGAGGAGTTCTGCACTTCCTCCCGTACAAGGCTTCATAAGGTGCCATTTGAATACTCGCCTGGTAGCTATTGTTATAAGCAAACTCCACCAAAGGCAAATGCTTCTCCCAAGAGCCTTGAAACTCAATCACACAGCACCTCAACATATCCTCCAGCACCCGGATAACACGCTCAGACTGTCCATCCGACTGTGGATGATAAGAAGTACTGAAATTCAACCGTGTACCCAAAGCCTGATGTAAACACTCCCAGAAACGCGATGTAAACCTCGGATCTCGATCCGACACTATAGACTTTGGTACACCATGCAGCCGCACAATCTCAGCAATGTACAGCTCTGCAAGCTTGTCCAAAGTGTACGTAGTATGCACATGTATGAAATGTGCACACTTTGTAAGGCGATCCACAATCACCCACACCGAATTCTTCTTCGATGGCGACAAAAGCAAACCAGACACAAAGTCCATGGTAATCCTTTCCCACTTCCACTCAGGAATCCTCAACGGTTGCAACAACCCAGAAGGAAACTGATGCTCAGCTTTTACTCGCTGGCAAACCATGCACTTGCTCACATACTCAGCCACATCTTTCTTTAAACCCACCCAATAGTACTCATCTCTAAGATCACGATACATCTTAGTACTACCAGGGTGCATAGCAAAAGGACTATTATGAGCTTCAGTCAGAATAGCACGCCTCAATTCAGCTTCATTGGGCACTACTATCCGACTCCCAAAACATAAAACTCCATCATCATTAAAGCAAAATTCCGATGGCCTATCCTCAGCAATATCTTGAACATGTGGCACCAAGGAATCATCCAACAACTGCTTATCCTTTATCAACTGAACCAAGGATGGTTTCACTTGCAATTCAGCCACAAGACCGCCATCTCACGAAATTCTCAAGCTGGCAAACATCGCCCTCAACTCCACTGCCACCTTCCTACTCAAGGCATCCTCTACAACATTAGCTTTTCCCGGATGGTACTCGATCGTCATATCGTAATCTTTAAGCAACTCCACCCAACGTCGTTGCCTAAGATTCAACTCTTTCTGAGACAACAGGTACTTCAAACTCTTATGATCCGTGTACACAGTACACTTCTCATCATACAGGTAATGTCTCCAAATTTTCAAAGCAAAAACCACTGCAGCTAACTCAATGTCATGCGTAGGATAATTGCGCTCATGCACCTTCAACTGTCGCGATGCATAAGCCACCACCTTACCCTCTTGCATCAACACACACCCTAAACCAATGTAGGATGTGTCACTATACACCACAAACTCTTTCCCTGAGGTTGAACCAAGATAAGAGTTTACGTCAAAGCTGCCTTAAGCTTCTCAAAAGCCTGTTGTCTCGCTTCCGTCCACTCATACTTAACATCCTTCTGCAACAACTTCGTTAAAGGTGCAGCAATCTTCGAAAATCCATCCACGAACCTCCGATAGTATCCCACCAAACCAAGGAAACTACGGACTTCATGAACAGACTTAGGAGGCTTCCAATTCATCACTGCCTCAATCTTCTGAGGATCAACACGAATCCCTTCAGCAGAAACCACATGACCAAGGAACACCACTTCCCTGAGCCAGAATTCACACTTGCTTAGCTTAGCATAAAGCTGATTCTCCAACAAAGCTTGCAGCACAATCCTCAAATGCCCCTCATGCTCCTCCTCAGTACGAGAGTACACGAGGATATCATCAATGAACACTACAACAAATTTATCCAAGTATTCATGGAACACTCTATTCATCATGTCCATAAAAGCTGCAGGAGCATTCGTCAAACCAAACGGCATCACAAGGAACTCATAATGCCCATATCTCATTCTGAAGGCTGTCTTTGGCACATCCACATCCTTCACCTTCAACTGGTAATACCCTAACCTTAAGTCAATTTTAGAGAACACAGCCGCTCCCCGAAATTGATCAAAAAGAACATCAATCCTCGGCAATGGATACCGATTCTTGATAGTCAACTTGTTCAGCTGACGGTAATCGATGCACATTCTCATAGTGCCATCCTTTTTCTTCACAAACAAAACAGGTGCACCCCAAGGTGACACACTCGGCCGAATGAAACCACGATCAAGCAACTCCTGAAGTTGCGTCTTCAGCTCCTTCAACTCCTTAGGTGTCATTCGATAAGGAGTAATGGACACCGGAGTTGTGTTTTCATACAACTCAATTCCAAACTCCACCTCGCGATTAGGAGGCAACCCAGACAACTCCTCCAGAAACACACCAGGAAACTCTCGCACCGTCATGATATCCTGCACTCGCAACTCCTTAGAGCTAGGGTTCATTACAAAGGCTAGGTAGGCTTCACAACCTTGCCTCAGCATTCGGCTTGCTTCCAATGTAGACACCACATTGGCAAGAAACTTCACATTCTCACCAACCACCACTACCTCATAATCATCCGCAAGCTTCAACGAAACTCGTTTGTTCTCAAAATCCACAACAGCTCGATGTTCATCAAGCCAATCCATACCAAGGATTACATCAAAACCATAGAAAGGCAATTCCATGAGATCAACATGAAAAACATGGTTTTGCACAACCAAGGGACATCTTCTATATAACTTTCGTGTCACAACGGTTTCACCAAAGGAACTAGTTACACGCATACCAACATCTAAAGACTCAACAAGTAAACCAAGCAATTGTGCATGTTCACGCAATATATATGAGTGTGTAGATCCAGAATCAATCAAGGAAAGTAATGACAAGGATTGCAAAGTGAAAGTACCTGCGATCACATCCGTGTCATTCCTCCCCTCTCGCCGAGCATACACTCGAGGCTGGCCTCCACCCTCAGGTTGGACAGCCACCACATGTGCCACATTCCTTCCACCATCATCTCTGCGCTGGAAGTTACCACGGCCGCGCCCACGACCTCTCTGTGGTGCAACAACACTAGGAGTATGTCCCTGACCAGCACCGGCCAACAAAGGACACTCCCTCCTTATGTGGTCTACCGAACCACAATTCCAGCACGAGTTACCGATCACTTCCACTGGGGCTTGCACCTCTCTCGCTGCCCGAGGACAATCACGCCTCAAGTGACCACGTGATCCACACACCCAGCATGTGTTCTGATCAGTTCTCGCCCTGTCTCCTTGAACAGGCGCACCATGCCCTCCACCACCACGCCTAACAGAAGACTGATACCTCCTATCTCGTCCTCTCTTGTTCCGTCCACCACCGGAACTATACTCAGCAACTCTCTTGCCCGTGCTAGAACCAGCACTCCTAGAGGACAAACCCAGATTCAGCTCAATATCTTTCGCCCTACTAACCAGTACATCAAAATCGGTGTACTCAGCGGCAAGCATAAAGGTCTTTACATCCGTCATCAAACCATATCGGAAACGTTCACACCTCTCCCACTCATCAGGAATAAGCTCAGGTGCGTATTGACTGAGACGGACAAACTGGATCTCGTACTCAGCCACCGTCATGCTCCCTTGAGTAAGAGACATGAACTCTCTCTTCTTTTCATCCAGGTATCGCACACCCAGATACTTCCTCTTGAACACGTTCAGAAAGAACGTCCAAGTTACATCAGCTTCCTCCATTCTGGAGACAGTGGTCGCCCACCAGGTATACGCATCATCATGCAATAGCGATACCACACATCTTAGCTTCTGCACATCATTGCAGTTCATTTGTCCCAATATCCTCTTGGTACTTTCCAACCAAGATTCAGAACCCTCAACAGACAAACCTCTGAACTCAGTCCCTCCCAGACTGCGCAAACGTTTCAAAGGTAATCTCGCATTAGCATCACCCTGATGCCCAGCTCCATAAGCCCCAGCTACTGCTGCCTAAAAGGCTCCAGCAATAGCCTGTATCAAAACTGTCATGTCAGGAGCAGCTTGCCCCTGCCCAGCTTCAGGTCCAGCGACCCCAGCACCAGCACCAACACCAGCTCCATCACCTCCAGCACCACCACCACCGGGCGGTCCACCACCAGGAGGAGGAGGTAAATCCACAACATTTTCAGCATTATTCTCGTTCTGAGCCATAGCTCGCGTATTAATTTTCGTCTCTCAACGAGGTCCCATTCACTTAAACAATGCACTAACACAAATGCAATAAACATAATCAGTCTCAGCAAGGTAAGAAATCCAAGTACTCAAGCTCATTTCCAATAAAACAAATCATTTCATTAGTTTTGATATGGCAATGGGTCCCTCTAATATGCTTCACCACATCATACATCACAATTGTAACATACTTTACAATTCACACATCACACTTAAATTCAAAAAGACCCATCATGCAATCATACATACATCACCCACATAATCATTCCCGTTTACTCGAGAACTCAGCTCTGATACCACCAAATATAACCTTCTTAGCCCGGCCTAGACGATTAACCGGAACTACAAAGATTACACGGGGAAAACCAAAATCAACCCTAAAGTCAACCTTGATTAACGACCCTTTTTTTCTTTTTAATCTTATCTAGATGCTCATTAACCCTAAACGTACTCAGATGAAAAGCATACTTGAAAACTACAGCGATCGGAAAACAACAAGGGACTCAATTGCACAACATACAAAGTTGACGACCAAAATGTAAATTCTGGAAAGATGAGGGACTTTGCTTTTTTAAATTACCAATATCAAATTAATCATATTAAATGTTTCCCTGTCAAATTTCACCTCAAACGAACATCTCAAACTCAAGCAATTGCATATACAAAATTCAGGACTAAAACGTAAAACTTGCAAACTTCAAAACCATTCAAATCAGTGCCCAACGGTCTAGTGTTTCGGAACGGGGTTGACCGTTCCGAAACGCGGGTTCGTTTCGAGACCAGTATCGAAACAGGGTTGACAGTGGCAAAAACGTTTCGGAACGGCCTCCACCCGTTTCGAAATACGAAGGCCATTACAGGCCCCCGTTTCGAAACGTTAGCACCCGTTCCGATACAGACTGCCCAGAAAGTGCAGATTTTGCTGGTTTAACATACATTTAATCACTCAAACACATCCTATTGACTTCCTAATCATGCCAACAAGTCATCATACATATTAGGCACATGTTTGCATCATCAAAACACGATCATGGCAACAATTAGGCAAAACCACAAGTCTATAGGCATGCATCCTATTAACCATAGCCAAACAACCATCAAGCATCAAAGCAATCACCAAAATGGCCATTTACATATCCAAAACATTTAAGGCATCATGCCACAACTAGGGAGTCCAAAACATCTCCCAAAAATCACATCCTGGGTTCCCATTGCCAAATATCAAAATCTAATAATGTTGTGAAAATAGTCACCATACATGAGCTTAGCTTTCCCTTGGATTCTTAGCCTCCTTGCTGCCCTCAAACACCTCAATTATCTGCATTATTGGTTCAAGAGAGAGAGCGTAAGCACAAATGCTTCGTGAGGCATACTCTAGAGAAACAACACAATAATGCACCTTATAAAACACTTTCCATAATGCCTTTAACATTTAAACATCATTATCCATGCAACATTGCATTCACAATAAGCATCTCATGCTTCAATATCATTAATATGTCATATTGGCTTCCAAGTGATAACCATAACCATTTTCAACATAAAACACAATTGGATACGTGGATTACAAGCGTTGTCCCATACGCTTCATACACACTACCAAACACACAAGGTGGAGTTTATCGGTACAATCACAACCCCTCAACACCTGTGATGGAGTTTAACGGTACAATCACAACCCCTCCACATCACTCATTGGTGGTTGTATAACATCACTAACGAGAACACGGGACACTCAACACAAGATCCACACATGGACTTTTAACCACCACTGTGATCTTAAACATCTCGTTAGTGTACTTGGATGGGGTTTACGGTACAATTACAATCCCTCAACATCCAAGGCGACTTATTCACGGTGCACCCAATCCTATAGCCGGCTAACTATATCTGATTCAAGTACTTTAAAACCACACATCACTTGCCAATATACATCATTTATCATCAATAATCCACTATTTTAAAGCATTAATCAAAGCCATTAACCATCATGCATCACTATGCATCAAACCACAATTATCAATATCAAACCAAGGATCTCTTACCTTGAGCATTCTTCAACACATGGCTTTCAAAAACCAGCATTAGTCATGCCAAAACATGCTTTCAAAACAGAATTTAAACATGCAAATTAAACACATTGCATCCAACCATTTCATGGTTGATTTAAGAGAGAGAGTTTTCTCGAAAACTTACTCTTGAGCTTAGTTAATTTGATTAGACTTAAACTAAGCTCCCAAACCTTCAAACATTCAATACAAAGCTGAAAATCCAACTCCACTCACCAATTCCGTTTCGCAAGCTTGCCGAAACGCCGATCAAGCCTCCGGATCAACACCACAAGGATCCGAAATAGTCTCCCATGTTTTAAACACATCAAAGTATAGGATTAATGCATCATCATGCATTAAAATCTTCAGCCATTACACCTAAACTCGCTGCTCTCACCAAATCTAACATTTCGGCTACCGAACACAACCGAAATCACCTCCAAACCCTTCCTCAACATAACCCAGCCAAGATCCATCACTTCTAATCATTCTTAGACATCAATTAACACCCAAAAAGAGCCTAAACTCGTCCTTATACCTCCAGCTATAACAGAACACCAAGATCACCCCAAAAACCACCATTTTCACAAGCAAAAACTTAGGAAAATCAACCTATTCGGTATTGCATTGATTAAAACTCAATTACACATCATTAAACATCCAAAATACATTAAAAAGCCATCACAAAACAGAGCTCAAACAATCACCACGAATTTCTTAAAGATTAAATCCAAATCTTGTGTTTTAAGCCAAAATCAAGATCACAACATTAAAACCTTTAATAAAACTTAATTTAAGGATTGAGAACTTGGGAATTTCAGTAAAGAACTGAGTATTTAGAGGAGAAGAACATTCTTACCTCTAAATGTAGATTTCTCCTTGATTAGAGCCAAAATCTTTGAAAATTCAATAAGCAAATGAAGAGGATTTGATGTAGAAAGGATTAGGAATCATTTGGGGATTGAAATCTCATCATTTGGTATGAAAATCAAAAGAAAAGCTGTTGTAGAAATGTTTTTGGCTGAGAGAATTTTGAGAGAAAATGAGATGATAAAGTTTTCAAGAAAGTTAGTTATGAAATCTCAAAATTAGTTTTTCTCATCTTCTTTTAATTAATTAAACATTAAATGAGTCATTAAAAACTAAGAAAAATCTGGAGAAATCAATATTGGGTAAATTAGCTCCTTAAAGATTCAAAGTTTCAATCCTTACAAAACAGTCACCACTAAACTTTTGAAAAATTACATTTTAGTCACTAATTCAAAATGTCACACTTCCAAACCTTATTTTGTAAAATTGATTTCACCACTCTCTCATATATATTAAAAGAGGATTTTTAGATATTTTTCCATATTTTTAATGCAACCCGAACTAGGCTTTCCCTAAAACCATCTTTTATATTCGAACCGAAAATCAGATCAGTCCAGTTCAGACCCTAAACTTCCAAGCCCAAAATTGGGGTGTTACAAATAGCAATTATGCATCTTCTGATAGTTTAATTGATCCGAACATATAAAGAATTTCCCCCACAAATTTATCTTCAGAGGTTTATTCAGGATTTACGCTAAATCCGAGTGCTTATCTTTCTTGAATAATTAAGCCTTACTATCGCATCTCTCTGAGTTATTCGAGACTTTTAGATGAATCAGTTGTTTTACCAGATTTAGTGTAGGTTTCCGCACCACTTTCATTATCAGGGGTATTTCTGTCATTTTCACTTCGAGGGCATTTCTGTAATTATATACTCCAATATTTCTATCGTTTGACAAATTAACATTATTAATCGGGTTTGGAGATTGATCGACTCATAAATTTTCTATAGGATTCCAGATTCTTTGATTTATCATCTTTCTCATTCGATTATTCCAACCTTATCTATAACATCGTACATTTTCATATCCGATTAGACTTAAGCAGAATTAACGGTACTCATCATCATATGTGTGCATGCATTAACCGAATACCAACATGTTCATAAAGCATACTAGAGGTAGTAGTGTATTACCTTTAATACTTGCTATATCGGTCGACCATGATACTCCGTTCGATCACTCTCGAACCCGAATACGACGTCCTCAACATCCCGAATACAAGGAACTTTGAACACCTTCAAATACACAAACTCCAAGATCAAATCTTATTCACAAAGCTTTTAACCAAATAACTAAATACATAAGCACTCTCGGGTTCAAGGTTCGATTCAGAGGCCTTCGGGTCAAAATTTTGCGAAACGGGCTTCAAAATTGGGCTCAGGACGTCGAAAAAAATAAAATATGACTTTTTGGTCAAAGTCAACGCTAACGTCAACAGTCAAAGTCAACACTAACGTCATGCCGACGTCACTGGTTGACAGGGTTGACTCGGGTGAGTTGACTCACTGGGTTGACTCGGACGAGTTGACTCACTGGTTGACTCGGTCAACAGGTCGGGTCGGGTCAGGTCAACGAGTCAGGTCGGGTACGGGTCTTGGTTTACTGTTGGGCTGGGCCGGTTTGGACGGACCGGTTTGGGCGGCTCGGTCCGAGGTCAGACCGGGTCTGAGCCGGCTGGTTCAACAGCCACCGTCCAAGGCTGCCGGGAATCGCCTTGGACGGCGCGTGAAGCCCACGCACGGCCTTTCCCGGTCGGAAATGGGTCGGAAAACACCCCCGATCACACCATTGCCATCATTGTTTTCCATCCACAACTCAAAAATTTAAGATTTAGGCCGAAACACTTACCAAACTTACCCTAATTTGGACGGGCGAGGGGAGTCTCCGACGAGGCTTCAGACGCGTCGATCTGGCGGTTGGTGACCGGCGTTGTGCTCGCCTCGACACCAGGAAGACGTTGGCAGCGAGCAAAGCACGAGGCGACGTTAGAGGCGGTCGAAAAAAGCTAGAACCCTAAGGTTCCGACGAAGCTTCGAATTGCGATACACGGTGATCGGGGAGGGCAGACGACGCGTGGTTATGGGGGTTTTGGTCGGGGCTCGGCGGGGAAGCCAGCGGTGGTGGCGGTGAACGCCACAGAGCGGCGGTGACTGAGATCGGACGGGGTCCGACGGGGAAGGTGAAAGATTTGGGGGAAAGCTTCTAGAATCCTCTTTGGTTCAAGTCTCGAAATATGTAACCATCAAGGGGTAATTGAGGAGTCAGATCTAATTTAAATTATTTTGGTATAATCGTCACATATAATATAAAATTTAAATCGGGTAAAACAAAACCAGAAATACATGTGGCTTTGATGGTTAGGCCTTTATCTAGCAAGGCCAAGGGGCACGGGTTCGAAACCCCTTGGTAGCACCTCATTTCAATTATTTCCTTTTCTTCTCTTTTTTTATCAAAAACTGTGGGTGTTACACCTGCATTGTCGAAGGTTTGTTTTATGAGCTTACCCTCACTAAGATTTTATGCTTACGCTCCTTTTTGTTCGACAATGCAGATCGGTAGCTTGTGGGTGGCAAGGGCAAGGAAAGGTCTCCAAGTGTTGCTTTGGTTAGCTCAAGTATGATCTTTAAATTGTAGATTGTAATAGTCAAGCAATGGGATAGGTGTTGTTGATTTGAGTTTGAATGCTTGTTGATGTTGGTTTGGCTTTTGGATGCTTTGTTTAATTTGTAAACCCTGTTTATGTTGCATGTCTTGAATGCTTATATATTTTGTTTCTAAGGCATGAGCCTTTATGTGTTACGTATGTCCTCTTTATGGTAAATGTATGAATCCGTTCGATGCATGATCCTTGCTTGTTTTGAATGCCATGAATGTTGATATCTTAGTTGTTGAAGGTTGTATGTATGTTGTTTGTGGCTAGGGGAGTCGTAAATCGCATCTAGAGTCGAGTTCTAAGTCGTTTGGCTGAAATTTGGAGACTTGCAGTGCAGGGCGTATCGATACGCCCAAGGGCCGTATCGATACGGTTTGCCCTTCCAGGACTCAGTTTTGGCTTGGTGTATCGATACACGGGGGTGTATCGATACGCTCAAAGCTCACTGGAAATCTGATATTTTGGTGAGACTTTGGCGTATCGATACGGGCTCCAAGTGTATCGGTACGGGTTTATCTCGTTGACCACGAGATGTTGACCGAGAATGGCGTATCGATATACTCAAGGGCTGTATCGATACGGTCTTCTTGTGTTGACCATAGAGAGTTGATCTTGGTCAAGGCGTATCGATACCCTTGATTGGTGTATCGATACGACCTGCTTAAAAAGGAAAAATGGGCTGTTTTAAAGTGTTGTATTGGATGGTCGTTGATATGTTTCTTGTGTTTCCGCTGTCGTGTTTCACATAGGATTTAATAATGCATTTAGACAAGGATTAAATAAAAGAAATTTTCTAGGGTTGCTAACTGAGGTGGGACCTTAACGGGTTTCACATCGGTTTTCCCCGTGTAGCCTACTCGGACCGGTCATCTGGCCAGACCGGGACGAGGGGGTTACATGACTGGTCAAACCTCTAATTATGCCTCAAACCTCTAATTTTTGCCCAAACCTCTCTTTACTAAACATGACCATTATTTTTATATATTATTAATAATATATAAAAATATTATTTAAAAAAACTAAATCATACACTCTAACTTTAATCTCTAAATTTTAAATCTTAAAAATAAAACCATATACCCTAAACTCGATTTTTTTAGTGTTGGAGAGTAGATATAGAAAAAAAATAGCGGAGGATTTATATTCCTAAAACAACTGTGTAAGTTTGATTGTAGAAATGCTATAGATATATATTCTCAATCTTCCATTCTATTAATGAACAAAAAATCTTTCCTTTCATTCGCTTATCTGTCTTTTTTTTTTAATTTTTTTATTTGATTTTGATACAAAACCCAATATTTAGAGAGATACTCAAGATTTTTGATATCATTATGATCTTTTCGAGGATTAACTTATTTTCCCACATATCCTGTGATGCTGCCGAATTGTTCTATAAATAATTGTGCATGTGGAACCAGCATATTGATAACAAAATACAACTAATTAAGCTTCTGGCAATGGCTATTCCTATGGTGCTTGGAATTGTATCTCCCCCGAGTTTGGACCTCACTGCAGCATCTCTTCTTGTTCTAATCTCGTTGGCGATTCTTGGGTTCTTAGAATTAAGAGGGATTCATTTGAAATATTCCAAGTTCTTCAATGCTTCTTCTTCTTCAATCAGCTCTAAAGTTCCCAGCAGAGTTGGCATGTTCTTGCTCTACACACCAGCCTTCCTCGTCGGCGTTGCTTCATTCTGGCTTTTCCCTGACGGAGACTTGAGATTTCTTTTCCTCAAATCCGCCATTACCATCCATTTCTTCAAGAGAATCTTTGAGGTATCCTTTCCCATTTCCAGGTCTCTTTCTTTGTTGTGTTTGTTATGCTTTACAGTGTATTGAGATTTACAAAAAAAACAAATATTGCAGGTTGGTTTCATTCACAAATACAGTGGGGAGATGGCTCTAGACACACTTATCATTATATCTGTCAGCTACTTTTTCCTCAGTTTAAGCCTGATTTACACGCATATCCTCAACCAGGAACTCCCGGAGCCATCCATTGATTTGATGTACCCTGGAGTTGTGCTGTTTCTTATAGGAATTAGTGGCAATTTCTACCACCATTACCTTCTTTCCAAGCTGAGAACAAAGGGTGGCAAAGATTACAAGATCCCAAAAGGTGGTCTATTTGAGTTGGTGATTTGCCCTCACTATCTGTTTGAGATTTTAGGGTTCTTGGGAATCAGTTTGATTTCTCAAACATTGTACTCATTTTCGGTCACCCTAGGCATTGTTTTGTACTTGGGGTGTAGGAGTTATGTGACAAGGAGATGGTACATCTCTAAGTTTGATGATTTTCCCAAAGAGATCAGAGCCATAATTCCATTTGTCTTTTAATTAGACACATACATGAATGAAGACTTTAATGTACACCCGTACTTCTTTTTAGATGAAAAGATGATATTATTACAACATGCCTCAATGTACGAGTAAAAATCTCCTGCCCCCTAACCATGCCTCCTTCTATGCCCCTTGCCTAAAAATACTTAAAATTAGATCTTGCCCCATAACCCTAATTTTCATATCCTAAACCTCAAACCCCAAACCCTAAAAAAATACACCCTACCCCTAATTCCCTACACCCTAACCCTAAGCCCCAACCTTAAACCCTAAAACCTAAACTCTAAACCTACTATTTTAAAGTGGAGGCACAAATGGGGGTATACTTGGGGGGCAGATGATTTCCATCCTCAATGTACACCCATACTTTGATATGCAAAGAATTTTATTTTATTTTTAATATTATAATATAATTATGTGGTAATATCTATTATTTTATTTTTAGTCCTTTAAAAATATACATATTTTAAAGATAAATTACTCAAATTTATGTCAACTAGAAAAAACAATGCTATTAATTGACTTTTTTTTTCTCAAGAAAAAAGTATTTTCTACATTGGTTGTTATCACGTGGGGGTAATTGAGAATTACACAAACGATTCACTTTGTGGGTGATGCCTTGCAGATAAGGCTGGAGCTAAAAAAAATTAAATTTAGGTTTCAAAATTTTAATTGTGAACTCATATATTTTATATAATTCAAATGAATGGTGTCAAATGATGGATGTTAATTTTTTCTTTAAAGATCTTAATTATTTTTTAAAGAGGTCATTTTTTTATAGAAAGCCGTTAGTTTTTATTAAAAGACAGAGGAATACGTGCCACAAGTAGAAGTGTGTATTTCGGATATCCGATTTGATCTGAAATTTTGGATATCTGAAATTTTTAGATAGGCAATTTAGCGATCTGTATTCGATTCAAAAAATTGGATATAACAAATCTATGACTTGATTTAATTATTTTTTTAATTTTACGGTCCTATCCATGAAAATTTTAGATTTTTGAATATAACAATAAAAAAATTATTGAATAAAACAAGATTTGTATATATGCAAATTTCAAATTTTCATATATAACAAATAAAAATATCGAATATAACAAGATTCATATCTATTATTATTTTTGAATTTTTGAATATCGAATAATCGAATATCTGATCCGAATATAAACTAACTATCCTTATCCGATCTAAAATTTGCGATATTCAGTCCGAATTATCTAAAAAATATAAAACAAAACATATATCTAATTATAATAATTGATTCTATTACAAGAACATGGAGGATTCATAAACGTTTCTCAAAAATTGCTTTAATCACTTGCCGCAAGTCGATCATGAAGGATTTTTACGTTGAAGTTCATCCATCAACAGATGTGAAATAGACATGTATCCCAACTCTCAAGCTATCTTTCGGTTCTTCAAGCACAATAAATTTGTGATAAGTACAAAAGTAAACTGCATACACAAACTTGTACAAACATATAAATCACGATTCAAGACATAAATAAACAAGATAGAAACATTTAGTATACTAATATATTTTTTTTGATAGAATTGGCCTCATTAAAAACCCCCTTCATACGAAGCATTCCCAAGGGGAGACGCTTGTAGCGGAAGGAATACGTGCCACAAGTAGAAGTGTGTATTTCGGATATCCGATTTGATCTGAAATTTTGGATATCTGAAGTTTTTAAATAGGCAATTTAGCGATCTGTATTCGATTCAAAAAATTGGATATAACAAATCTATGACTTGATTTAATTATTTTTTTAATTTTGCGGTCCTATCCATGAAAATTTTAGATTTTTGAATATAACAATAAAAAAATTATTGAATAAAACAAGATTTGTATATATGCAAATTTCAAATTTTCATATATAACAAATAAAAATATCGAATATAACAAGATTCATATCTATTATTATTTTTGAATTTTTGAATATCGAATAATCGAATATCTGATCCGAATATAAACTAACTATCCTTATCCGATCTAAAATTTGCGATATTCAGTCCGAATTATCTAAAAAATATAAAACAAAACATATATCTAAGTATAATAATTGATTCTATTACAAGAACATGGAGGATTCATAAACGTTTCTCAAAAATTGCTTTAATCACTTGCCGCAAGTCGATCATGAAGGATTTTTACGTTGAAGTTCATCCATCAACAGATGTGAAACAGACATGTATCCCAACTCTCAAGCTATCTTTCGGTTCTTCAAGCATAATAAATTTGTGATAAGTACAAAAGTAAACTGCATACACAAACTTGTACAAACATATAAATCACGATTCAAGACATAAATAAACAAGATAGAAACATTTAGTATACTAATATATTTTTTTTGATAGAATTGGCCTCATTAAAAAACCCCTTCATACGAAGCATTCCCAAGGGGAGACGCTTGTAGCGGAAGGAATACGTGCCACAAGTAGAAGTGTGTATTTCGGATATCCGATTTGATCTGAAATTTTGGATATCTGAAATTTTTAGATAGGCAATTTAGCGATCTGTATTCGATTCAAAAAATTGGATATAACAAATCTATGACTTGATTTAATTATTTTTTTAATTTTGCGGTCCTATCCATGAAAATTTTAGATTTTTGAATATAACAATAAAAAAATTATTGAATAAAACAAGATTTGTATATATGCAAATTTCAAATTTTCATATATAACAAATAAAAATATCGAATATAACAAGATTCATATCTATTATTATTTTTGAATTTTTGAATATCGAATAATCGAATATCTGATCCGAATATAAACTAACTATCCTTATCCGATCTAAAATTTGCGATATTCAGTCCGAATTATCTAAAAAATATAAAACAAAACATATATCTAATTATAATAATTGATTCTATTACAAGAACATGGAGGATTCATAAACGTTTCTCAAAAATTGCTTTAATCACTTGCCGCAAGTCGATCATGAAGGATTTTTACGTTGAAGTTCATCCATCAACAGATGTGAAACAGACATGTATCCCAACTCTCAAGCTATCTTTCGGTTCTTCAAGCACAATAAATTTGTGATAAGTACAAAAGTAAACTGCATACACAAACTTGTACAAACATATAAATCACGATTCAAGACATAAATAAACAAGATAGAAACATTTAGTATACTAATATATTTTTTTTGATAGAATTGGCCTCATTAAAAAACCCCTTCATACGAAGCATTCCCAAGGGGAGACGCTTGTAGCGGAAGGAGGAAAAGAGTGCCAAAGTGCCTTTTATTAATGTGACACAACCCAATCAATCCTGAAATTATACAACCAGAAACCTTATACGCCTACCCTATGCCCTGTTTGGCAAGGCAATCATACTAATATATGAATATGAAGTATTACCTAAAACTTCAAAGAAAATATAAAATTTAATCTTCTTTTATACAAGATGCACTTCTGCTCATACTAATGCATACAAGTTTTGTTCATTATGCAACAATAGGGTCAGATATGAGATGCGATCATATGCACAGATGGTTGGTCACCACAGTTCACAACGAGAGGTTGGTTCAAGTGACATGGGTGGCGGAGGGCATGCAAGTCGTTTCCCTGGGCAGGGATGAGGATTGAGGAGGAGTCAATCTTTTACTTTCATTTTTTTTATTCCAATATGTATTTGAAGAACTTTGGAATTCATTTTATTTGTTTCCTAAATATACTTCATCTTTAATTTTCATATGATCCTTCTATCTTAATCCAAATGTTAATTTTCAACTTATAAGGGGTTTCTTCAAGTCCTTCAAATATTTTCGTATCTACCAATCAAGCACCGAAACCACAAAAATGGCGGTTTCGATGTCGCCTTCAAGGTCATCAATTTTTCCCATTTTTTATTTGTGTATATACATAAATCCTTCTGTATGTAAGTAAATTGTGTATGTACACAATATCCATTCTCACCCTAACAAAATTAAACATATGCTCCATTCTGCTCAACCAGCACCGAAACTCAATATAGGCGGTTTCAATGCCACTTAAAGGACTTTAACTTTTGCCATTCTGCAAAATCAGCACCGAAACCACGTATAGGTGGTTTCGATGCATTTTTAAAAACTTGTACGAAAGTATGTTTTTTTAAGAATTTGTGTATGTACACATTTCCTTACAAACACATGAGCCATTTCGAGGAACCATGGAAAAATTGTGTAATAAAAAAGGTATACACCATTTTCTCTTACAAAATTGTACCATTTTGTGTATATTGGCTACTAATAATCGTTTATACACAAATCTTAATAAAATTTGTACCAAAGTATGATTTCCGGTAAGATATTGTTATTGTACACATTTCCTTAGAAGTACAAGAGCCATTTTCAACCTTCGTGAAACGTGTAATAAAATGGTATATACCGTTTTCTCATTCAAATTTTCACCAAATTGTGTACATTTGCTATTAATACGTGTATATACCTAAATCTTTACAAAACTTGTACCAAAGTATGCTTTACGGGTAAGAATTTGTGTATGCACACATTTCCTTACAAGTACATGAGCCATTTTGAACCTTCGTGAAACTGTGTAATAAATAAGGTATATAACTTTTTCTCTTACAAATTTGTACCAATTTGTGTACATTTGGTACTAATACGCGTATTGTAACACCCAAAGTTTCAAAAAAAAAAGAAAAAAAAGGAAGGAGCTAAAATGAGTTAAGTGTGAAAATAGCTTGGAGTTGAGAGTGTGGAGTGTTGAACCCACACTCAATTGAGCTAAATAGCTCTTGGTTGTAAACCACCCAACATTTCCTTTTATTTTTATTTTGCGTTTTGCGTTAAATTATGATATGAGAACATTAATTATAGGAGATGGTTCAGCTACCCCCAAATATCCTCCCCCATTTTTGAAAATTCTTGAAACTCTTTCCCTCACCCGTCTCATCGCTCCGGCCACCGCCAAAAACCTCATCGCCGCTCCGTGCACTCCACCGCCACCGTCGGTGTGAGCCCCGTCAGCCCCTGAACCGTTTTCCGTCAACCACGCGCGACGTCGGCCGGCCGTTTGCGGTAGAAAACGGATCTGGAAACTTAAAGGTTTCGGCCGCCACCGTTTTCCCCATTTCCGGTCGTTCCCGACGTCGGCTCGCCTCACCGTGGGCACAGTCGAGCTCCTCGCGTCCCGATCTACTAAACCCATGTGAGTCACCTCCGTTTTGCCGCCGTTTTGCCCCTCGTCGGAGTAGCGCAACTTTCCGGTGAGATTTGGATTTTGGGGTAAGATCCGGCTAAATTCCGACGAGTTTTTGGCATGTTGGTTCGTGTAATGTTGTATATGGCTGAAACCTTTCGTTTTTGCAGGTGAATCGGGCGATTCCGACATTCTCCGGCGAGATTCCGGTTGCTGCCGGCGATGTTCTCCGTTTAGGGTAATAACCCGTTAACCCGGCCTATAACCCGTTAACCCGGCCCATAACCCGTTAATCCGGCCCATAACCCGTTAACCCAACCCGATCCGCTCTGCCCATATCCGACCCGTGACCCGACCCGACCCGTTGACTGAGTCAACTTGTCCGAGTCAACTCAGTGAGTCAACTCGCTGAGTCAGCCTTGGACCAGTGACGTCAGCATGACGTCATCGTTGACTTTGACTGTTGACGTCAGCGTTGACTTTGACCGTTGACCAAAAAGTCAAATTTTCTGAAAACTCCTATTTTATGTTTTTCGGCGTCCTGAGTCCGATTTTGAAGCCTGTTTTGCAAAATTATGACCCGAAGGCCTCCGAATCTGACCTTGAACCCGATAGTGCTTATGTATTTAATTAATTGGTTAAGTGCTTTGTGGATGAAGTCTGATCTTGGGATTTGTGTAATTGAAGGTACTCATAGCTCCTGGAATACGAATTGTTGAGGGATGTCAAATCCGGGTTCAAGGATGCTCGAATGCCGTTCACAGATCGATCGTTATAACTCGAAACTAAGGTAATACATTACTACCTTCTGCATGCTTTCAAAACTTGTTGGTATTCGGTTAATGCTTGCACGACCATGATTGAGCATATGATTAATTTCACTAATGTCGATCAATTAAGAAATAAGAATATTAATGGCCAAGGTATATATATTCGATTAAGAGGTTTGATAAATCAAAAAGATTTTCGAGTTCAATAAACGATCAACAAAAACGGTTGATCACTAAATCTGATTGTGTTGGCTAATGAATTACGAAAATGCCCGATGTATAAAAATGACTAAAATACCCCAATCAATGAAAGTGGTTTGAGAATTTACACTAGATCCGGTTTATCAAATAATTCTTCTGAAAATCTTGAACTGGCTTGGGAAGTTATCGTAGCGAGGCTTCACGTTTAAGTTTGTAAATTGCTCAGATTCCTTTTTGAGATTGAATATTCTCTAAAGACAATTGCGAGAAAACAATTGTATGTTTGGATTAGACAAAGTCGCGTAAATTTTTGAATTGATTGAGATGACTGAAATGTTTGGTAATACTGATAAAGTTGAATTGGTCGGAATATCCATAATGATTAAAAAGAATAATGTATCCTCGGCACCAATTGTCAAATTAATTGAAATGACGAATATACCCTCAATATCGAAAAGGATTGAATAGTTAGAACGACCGAAAGGCTCAGAATTTGTTTTGGAACACCTTCAGATATGAAGCATCTGAAATACCTGCTAATGTTGAAATGACTGAAGCTAACTCCAAACTGGATTAAGGAATACCAATAAAGCTAGACAATATAACAACTCTAAAGTGGTAATTCACGGTCCGTGTTTGTTGGCCGTTTCTGATACTGTCCTAATTTTGGAAAGATACCATGTGACGACATGTTCGGGTTATTTGGAGAAAGTGCTCAGCGATTGGTAAGAGCAACATATTTCCCCAAAAGAGATAAATTTGATGCTATGAAACGAGTTCGGGGGTTATATGCATGTTCGGAAATTTGGAAAATTACCGCTTGGATACATGTTTGATCTCTCGTAATAAGTTCAGTGGATGTAAGGTGAAGACGATCTGATTTGTTGTTACGTTGTAATCAGTTCTGAAAATGAATGCTTAAGATATACTTATCCGATTATATTTCAAACTCTGTGTTATTGGTTTCAATTAGTTCAAAGAGACTCGAAAGCCTGATGAGCAATTAGAATTCCTCAATTTTGTACATCACCGTTTATACCTTGTTGGTTCAGCTTACCAAATTACCCTCCGAAGGCCGAAATGACCAACAATACCCTCGTAAGCTTTAGCGATCGAATCACTCTCGATATATCTGAAATCCCAATGATTCTGATGCATCAACTTTCGATGTTAAATTGATCTGTCATACCGATCTCCCCTATTCGTAAGGACCTTGTTTCGAAATCAGTCTAAATTCGTCAAGTGTCATCCTTCTGATATCTATCGAGTACCTCTAAGAAATGAATTAAGCCATAAAGCGTGTACCCTGTATCTGTAATTACTTTCTGTTCTAATCCAAGGCAATATGCTTAAAATTTGGAAGTATAATATTGTAATACGAAAGGAAAACAATTCTCTGATTTCTGACCTCTGTTATGAAAAATATATATGATATATGACATTGAATACGAAATAATGATAATGATAAGAAAATAAATTTGATACATGTCTTCTGGTATATAAGTAGATTTAATATTTATTTTCTGCTATATTGTCTTCTGAATATAAATTGAAATCATCTTTGGTATATTATCTGGATATGAATGATGATCTGTAGGCTCAGCGCTGATAAGTCCTTCTGTACCTAAGCTCCTACGCCCACGGGCCTAGGGTAAGTCTTTTTGGACCTAAGGCATCCCCTTAGGTAGGATCCTACGCCTCAGGCCTAGGGTAAGACCTTCTGTATGCAGTTCAGGGCGAATTGCATTTTGGAGTTTGGTTGGAGGGTAGTTAAGTAAATTAATAAAACTTTCTGACCTCTTTGAAACTTACCCTACTAAATTAATGTAACAATGTTGAACTCTCAGTAAGCTTACATTTCGCGCTTAATGTACTACTCTGAACTCCTTGATTCAAATTCTAAAAATTTGAATCTCGTTTGGATCTCAGGCTTTAGGCCCGCCTCTTACGGTTCGGGTGATCAATTAAAGAATAACTCTGTTGTCTTCTAGTATAATATTCTCTTGAAATCTCGAATCGTAAATTGAGATTACCATTGCCCAGTTCTTCATGACAGTGTTAAGCTTGCCATATATCTGCTTGTGCTTTTAACATCTTTTGGTAGTTCTGTATTACTGAGCTTTTCCAAGCTCACATTGTTTTTACCATCGCAGGTTAAAAGAATATATCATGGTATAATGGTTGACAGCAGTGTTCGGAGTTCTCTCGGCGTTGCTTTTGGAGTACGGTACTGTGTAGTTAGTGGGCATGTATGTCATGTATTGTTATATGGCAGTATCTGTATAATATTTTCTGAAGTTTTTATTATGTGTTTAAATGACACCCCAAAATGATATTTTAAACAGAAGTTTGTTTTACAATTTAATAAGTGTTTTGAGAAAGAAGAAAATGTTTTATGTGTATTTTTACTGTGGGTCGCTCTTGTGGCCCTAATGTGACTTCCTAGGATCCGTTGTAACGCATAGGCGGGTCTAGGGTGTTACATTTAGTGGTATCAGAGCTTAGAGTTGCGTCTTTCTGGGTAGATCGGCCGATCGTTTGTCATAGGGTGTTTGGTCTGTACATGCCCCTAAATCCTGACCGTACTCCACCAAGCCGAGACTCTGATGTCGAATCTTTTTCTTAAATAACTGAATCTAAGCTTTATGTACGCTGTAACTCGAATCATAATGACAGGGAATGTCTGTAACATTGAATTAACTTAGTGGATTTGAACCTAGAGTGAGAACCTGAGATGGTTCGTACATGTAAAATTGAATATCTGAGTTAGTGAAGAATAAATGTCTGGTTTTGTGAGGTAACTGATATAAGATTTCATGAAGGGTATTCAGTGATAATGATCATTTTTTTTATATCCTAATGGAAATGTGATAAAGACTCTATGAACTTACAAGAAAAGTGTTTGTGATTTGTTGAAAGTGTATATTCTATGGTGCCTCTGTTGTACACGAGGGAAACAGTTGCCTGAATACTATGCTGAAGGTATGAGTTATCCATTCAATACCCCGGTTATGTTTGGTTAATATAAAGAAAGACATATATTTAAAATTTGAGGTATGGTAGACCGTTATGTACCATTTCTGACTGAAATTTAATATATACATCTTGATTCCGGAAAGTCTTACGGGAGGCTTTGAGTACTTGTTTGAATTACAGTTAAAATTCTTCATCCGTAAACTGATGGTCAACTTGAAAGAGTAATTCGGATTCTAGGAGATATACCTTTGGGTTGTATGAATGACTTCTGTGATAGTTCCAAATGTCTCTTATTCTTGACTAAGACTAGTTATAGTAAAAGATATGAGACAAGTTTTCGCTTGGCACCATATGAAGTTTAGTGTGGTTTAGAATATTGTGTTCGGATAAGTTGGTCTGAGGTGTAAGACGAGATAGTTCTGGGCCAGGTTGGTCTAAGTTTTTGAGAGCGTTATTAGGTTGGCATGTGATCGTCTGAGAGTCTCGAGAAATAAGGATACTCTGATGGAAAAGTTTCAGTATAAAAATAGAGGAAAGTGCAGTCTCTCTTTTCCTCTGACTCTGGTAAATTTCGAGGACGAAATTTCTTTTAAGGGGGAGAGAGTTGTAACACCCAAAGTTTCAAAAAAAAAGAAAAAAAAAGGAAGGAGCTAAAATGAGTTAAGTGTGAAAATAGCTTGGAGTTGAGAGTGTGGAGTGTTGAACCCACAACCTCTTGGTTGTGTGGTTGGTTACCCAACCAATTGAGCTAAATAGCTCTTGGTTGTAAACCACCCAACATTTCCTTTTATTTTTATTTTGTGTTTTGCGTTAAATTCTGATATGAGAACATTAATTATAGGAGATGGTTCAGCTACCCCCAAATATCCTCCCCCATTTTTGAAAATTCTTGAAACTCTTTCCCTCACCCGTCTCATCGCTCCGGCCACCGCCAAAAACCTCATCGCCGCTCCGTGCACTCCACCGCCACCGTCGGTGTGAGCCCCGTCAGCCCCTAAACCGTTTTCCGTCAACCACGTGCGACGTCGGCCGGCCGTTTGCGGTAGAAAACGGATCTGGAAACTTAAAGGTTTCGGCCGCCACCGTTTTCCCCATTTCCGGCCGTTCCCGACGTCGGCTCGCCTCACCGTGGGCACAGTCGAGCTCCTCGCGTCCCGATCTACTAAACCCATGTGAGTCACCTCCGTTTTGCCGCCGTTTTACCCCTCGTCGGAGTAGCGCAACTTTCCGGTGAGATTTGGATTTTGGGGTAAGATCCGGCTAAATTCCGACGAGTTTTTGGCATGTTGGTTCGTGTAATGTTGTATATGGCTGAAACCTTTCGTTTTTGCAGGTGAATCGGGCGATTCCGACATTCTCCGGCGAGATTCCGGTCGCTACCGGCGATGTTCTCCGTTTAGGGTAATAACCCGTTAACCCGGCCTATAACCCGTTAACCCGGCCCATAACCCGTTAATCTGGCCCATAACCCGTTAACCCAACCCGATCCGCTCTGCCCATATCCGACCCGTGACCCGACCCGACCCGTTGACTGAGTCAACTTGTCCGAGTCAACTCAGTGAGTCAACTCGCTGAGTCAGCCTTGGACCAGTGACGTCAGCATGACGTCATCGTTGACTTTGACTGTTGACGTCAGCGTTGACTTTGACCGTTGACCAAAAAGTCAAATTTTCTGAAAACTCCTATTTTATGTTTTTCGGCGTCCTGAGTCCGATTTTGAAGCCTGTTTTGCAAAATTATGACCCGAAGGCCTCCGAATCTGACCTTGAACCCGATAGTGCTTATGTATTTAATTAATTGGTTAAGTGCTTTGTGGATGAAGTCTGATCTTGGGATTTGTGTAATTGAAGGTACTCATAGCTCCTGGAATACGAATTGTTGAGGGATGTCAAATCCGGGTTCAAGGATGCTCGAATGTCGTTCACAGATCGATCGTTATAACTCGAAACTAAGGTAATACATTACTACCTTCTGCATGCTTTCAAAACTTGTTGGTATTCGGTTAATGCTTGCACGACCATGATTGAGCATATGATTAATTTCACTAATGTCGATCAATTAAGAAATAAGAATATTAATGGCCAAGGTATATATATTCGATTAAGAGGTTTGATAAATCAAAAAGATTTCCGAGTTCAATAAACGATCAACAAAAACGGTTGATCACTAAATCTGATTGTGTTGGCTAATGAATTACGAAAATGCCCGATGTATAAAAATGACTAAAATACCCCTATCAATGAAAGTGGTTTGAGAATTTACACTAGATCCGGTTTATCAAATAATTCTTCTGAAAATCTTGAACTGGCTTGGGAAGTTATCGTAGCGAGGCTTCACGTTTAAGTTTGTAAATTGCTCAGATTCCTTTTTGAGATTGAATATTCTCTGAAGACAATTGCGAGAAAACAATTGTACGTTTGGATTAGACAAAGTCGCGTAAATTTCTGAATTGATTGAGATGACTGAAATGTTTGGTAATACTGATAAAGTTGAATTGGTCGGAATATCCATTATGATTAAAAAGAATAATGTATCCTCGGCACCAATTGTCAAATTAATTGAAATGACGAATATACCCTCAATATCGAAAAGGATTGAATAGTTAGAACGACCGAAAGGCTCAGAATTTGTTTTGGAACACCTTCAGATATGAAGCATCCGAAATACCTGCTAATGTTGAAATGACTGAAGCTAACTCCAAACTGGATTAAGGAATACCAATAAAGCTAGACAATATAACAACTCTAAAGTGGTAATTCACGGTCCGTGTTTGTTGGCCGTTTCTGATACTGTCCTAATTTTGGAAAGATACCATGTGACGACATGTTCGGGTTATTTGGAGAAAGTGCTCAGCGATTGGTAAGAGCAACATGTTTCCCCAAAAGAGATAAATTTGATGCTATGAAACGAGTTCGGGGGTTATATGCATGTTCGGAAATTTGGAAAATTACCGCTTGGATACATGTTTGATCTCTCGTAATAAGTTCAGTGGATGTAAGGTGAAGACGATCTGATTTGTTGTTACGTTGTAATCAGTTCTGAAAATGAATGCTTAAGATATACTTATCCGATTATATTTCAAACTCTGTGTTATTGGTTTCAATTAGTTCAAAGAGACTCGAAAGCCTGATGAGCAATTAGAATTCCTCAATTTTGTACATCACCGTTTATACCTTGTTGGTTCAGCTTACCAAATTACCCTCCGAAGGCCGAAATGACCAACAATACCCTCGTAAGCTTTAGCGATCGAATCACTCTCGATATATCTGAAATCCCAATGATTCTGATGCATCAACTTTCGATGTTAAATTGATCTGTCATACCGATCTCCCCTATTCGTAAGGACCTTGTTCCGAAATCAGTCTAAATTCGTCAAGTATCATCCTTCTGATATCTATCGAGTACCTCTAAGAAATGAATTAAGCCATAAAGCGTGTACCCTGTATCTGTAATTACTTTCTGTTCTAATCCAAGGCAATATGCTTAAAATTTGGAAGTATAATATTGTAATACGAAAGGAAAACAATTCTCTGATTTCTGACCTCTGTTATGAAAAATATATATGATATATGACATTGAATACGAAATAATGATAATGATAAGAAAATAAATTTGATACATGTCTTCTGGTATATAAGTAGATTTAATATTTATTTTCTGCTATATTGTCTTCTGAATATAAATTGAAATCATCTTTGGTATATTATCTGGATATGAATGATGATCTGTAGGCTCAGCGCTGATAAGTCCTTCTGTACCTAAGCTCCTACGCCCACGGGCCTAGGGTAAGTCTTTCTGGACCTAAGGCATCCCCTTAGGTAGGCTCCTACGCCTCAGGCCTAGGGTAAGACCTTCTGTATGCAGTTCAGGGCGAATTGCATTTTGGAGTTTGGTTGGAGGGTAGTTAAGTAAATTAATAAAACTTTCTGACCTCTTTGAAACTTACCCTACTAAATTAATGTAACAATGTTGAACTCTCAGTAAGCTTACATTTCGCGCTTAATGTACTACTCTGAACTCCTTGATTCAAATTCTAAAAATTTGAATCTCGTTTGGATCTCAGGCTTTAGGCCCGCCTCTTACGGTTCGGGTGATCAATTAAAGAATAACTCTGTTGTCTTCTAGTATAATATTCTCTTTAAATCTCGAATCGTAAATTGAGATTACCATTGCCCAGTTCTTCATGACAGTGTTAAGCTTGCCATATATCTGCTTGTGCTTTTAACATCTTTTGGTAGTTCTGTATTACTGAGCTTTTCCAAGCTCACGTTGTTTTTACCATCGCAGGTTAAAAGAATATATCATGGTATAATGGTTGACAGCAGTGTTCGGAGTTCTCTCGGCGTTGCTTTTGGAGTACGGTACTGTGTAGTTAGTGGGCATGTATGTCATGTATTGTTATATGGCAGTATCTGTATAATATTTTCTGAAGTTTTTATTATGTGTTTAAATGACACCCCAAAATGATATTTTAAACAGAAGTTTGTTTTACAATTTAATAAGTGTTTTGAGAAAGAAGAAAATGTTTTATGTGTATTTTTACTGTGGGTCGCTCTTGTGGCCCTAATGTGACTTCCTAGGATCCGTTGTAACGCATAGGCGGGTCTAGGGTGTTACACGTATATACCCAAATCCTTACAAAACTTGTACCAAAGTATGCTTTACGGGTAAGAATTTGTGTATGTACACATTTCCTTACAAGTACATGAGCCATTTTGAACATTTGTGAAACTGTGTAATAAATACGGTATATAACTTTTTCTCTTACAAATTAGTACCAATTTGTGTACATTTCGTACTACTACGTGTATATACACAAATCCTTATAAAACTTGTACCAAAGTATGCTTTTCGGGTAAGAATTTATGTATGTACACATTTTGTACAAGTACATGAGTCATTTTGAACCTTCGTGAAACAATGTAATAAAAAAAATATATACAGTTTTCTCTGACAAATTTGTACCAATTTGTGTACATTCGGTACTAATAGGTGCATATACACAAATCCTTACAAAACTTGTACCAAAGTATGCTTTTCGGGTACGAATTTGTGTATGTACACATTTCCTTACAAATACAAGGCCATTTTGAACCTTCGTGAAACTGTGTAATAATAATGGTATATACCTTTTTCTCTTACAAATTTGTACCAATTTGTGTACATTTGGTACTAATACGTGTATATACACAAATCCTTACAAAACTTGTACCAATGTATACTTTTCGGGTACGAATTTATGTGTGTACACATTTCCTTACAAGTACAAGGCCATTTTGAACCTTCGTGAAATTGTGTAATAAAAAAGGTATATACCTTTTTCTCTTATAAATTTGTACCAATTTGTGTACATTTGGTACTAATACGTGTATATACACAAATCCTTACAAAACTTGTATCAAAGTATGCTTTTCGGGTACGAATTTGTGTATGTACACATTTCCTTACAAGTACAAGGTCATTTTGAACCTTCGTGAAACTGTGTAATAAAAAAGGTATATACACTTTTCTCTTACAAATCTGTACGAATTTATATACCGATTCATGTAACAATTTGTGTACCGCTTTTTACCCGGTAAACAAATTTATTGTTCTTTAGCTTGTATTTAAAGGTTGTTCTCTAGAAGTCCCCTTTACCTCACATTCCTCTGTTTTTTTCTTTGTTTGCAGCTCTCTACTCTTCTAATTTTCTCTTTTTCTTTTATATTCTTCACTTTGTTCTTCAAATATATTATTCTTTTCTTTTGTTTTAATTTCATTTAGATTTTTAACTATTTTTTCTCATTAATCTATCACATATCTGTCATTTTTTTTTCAATTTTTTAAATCTACTGTATATTTGCGAAAATCCATCTTTTTTATGTTTGATTTTGTTTGTATGTCATTTATTTGATTTATTTGTTTAAAGGATAATGGGATGCTTTACTTTTAGTTTTTTCCCCTTATATTAGAGATTTCTTTTGCTATTTGTTGCTTAAAATTGAGTAGTTATGTTGTTTGGCTTGAGAGAAAATATGAGACTGAAAGATAATCTGAAAATTTTGGTTTTAACTCGGTAGGGTCGGATCGGAATAGATAAAAATCGGGGTTGGTTCGAGACAGGTGAAACATAAAAAAAAATAGAGGTGAGTCGAAGCGGGTTGAAGCTTTTAAGTTTTAGATTGGGGTTGGATTGGCAAACCCGCCCTATCCTGTTACCATCCCTACCGGCGGTATTTTAGACGTCTGAGATTTTCTACTTCCCGGAGAAGAAAACAGTGCAATCAATCTCATTTCTCACTAATTACGTATGCTTTTGAAAATGGTAGGTACAACAGGGTTCGATACGTATCTGCTAAACTATTGTAAAACATAAAATTTAAAATATTGCTCGTCAACTTAAAATATTATATATTTTTATAAAATTTTAAATTGGTGAAAGATATTAAAATTTGACTCAGAATATTAATACTTCTCTCTTGTGATAATATTTTAAGTTAATACTAAATATCGAAATTTGTTGTGCTTTGGATGAGATTTCAGACGTTACTGTGGCGGTGCGCTGGTGTCAATCAAATTGTATACAATGAATTAATGTTAACGGCATCTGTGCTCGATATGTTGGATCTATATGTTCACTCTGAATTTTTTAAAGTTCACACATTTACTTTTAATTTTTTTTTAAAATTTTATAAATTAGTCCTTAATTTTTTGTAATATTTATGACTTGTGCCTACCCTAAAATTTTAAAATATTATGTGTGTCCTCCTCAAATATATTTTTAGATTCGCGACTATTGATATTACGTATATTTGTCAAAATTGTCAACCTTTAACGACGACTTCGATAATTACTTTAAAATTCATCATATTTTCGTAAATAATTTTTTCTACCACTATTTTTAAACTTTCTTCATAATATTTCCGTGAATTAGCCCAAACTAGTTTCTTGTTTGTTTAGGAAATATAAATTATTTTTAAAATATCTTTTTTTTAGAAGTCAAACTTGATACAAAATGAAAGTGGCTGGATATGGCTTCACATGGATGCATTAATAGAATTAGGTTCATGTCACAGTCATGTTAATACCTCCAACGCCTCCCAATTCACACTCATGTTTCACGAACACATAATTTTATGTTAAGTAAATACTTTTATATAATTTCAGGGAACAAACTTAGGAAAACTTTAAGGACTGAAAAATGTATTTTTAACAAAAAAAAATACATTCAAAATTCTAAATTTTTTAAATTATATATAATTTTAAATTTTTAGGGCGTGATCATCCTTCAACCCCTCCCTTGATACAATCCGTCCAAATTATAATGAAATATAAACGGTGGTTTTAATGGTAAAATATGATTTATTTTTTTTGATGATGTGGATCGAGTAATATTTACATAGAATAGAGATAAGAAAAGTTATAGATAATATAAGAGGTTAAAAAGGTGCAATACACTACAAACCTACGTTTAAACTTTAGTTTACGCTTTATACTATTAAATTATTAAAATCGATAACGTGAAAAGATTTTAACGGTTCAGTGGTAAAATTAAAGTTTAAATTAATGTTCAGTTCTGAAATAGTCAATTTTTAGTTTAATAGTATACTCATACTAAACTTAAAATTCCGTGATATCTGGTATAGTTTATCTTTAAATTAACTAAATGTAAATAAATAAATAATAAGGTATTTATAAAATTAGTTTATGTGAGCCTAACGAGTGACTCTAGTAAAAAAAAAAAATGATACATTCATCTTAATCGACAGTGGTTCATGCAACTATACGCGGAAGTTGTCTGTGACGCGTGATATTCATGTTGCGGATATTTTGATTGAAGATTCACAGTGGGATCGTGTTCGTGGTTCAAAGAACATTTTTCACACGTTAAGTTTGTCGTCGACCTCTCACCTATATACCCGGCGCAGCCACTTTAGACATTCGGACAGATGCATCCACGTTCAACTTCCTATATCTTACTCCCCAACCCCTTGTAGCTTCAGCTTCTTCCACTCTCAATCTTGGCAATGGCTATTCCTATGGTGCTTGGAATTGTATCTCCACCGAGTTTGGACCTCACTGCTGCATCTCTTCTTGTTCTAATCTCGTTGGCGATTCTTGGGTTTTTAGAATTAAGAGGGGTTCATTTGAAATATTCCAAGTTCTTCAATGCTTCTTCTTCTTCTTCAATCAGCTCTAAAGTTCCCAGCAGAGTTGGCATGTTCTTGTTCTACACACCGGCCTTCCTCGTCGGCGTTGCTTCCTTCTGGCTTTTCCCAGACGGAGACTTGAGATTTCTTTTCCTCAAATCCGCCATTACCATCCATTTCTTCAAGAGAATCTTTGAGGTATCCTTTCCCATTTCCAGGTCTCTTTCTTTGTTGTGCTTGTTATGCTTTACAGTGTATTGAGATTTACAAAAAAACAAATATTGCAGGTTGGTTTCATTCACAAATACAGTGGGGAGATGGCTCTAGACACACTTATCATTATATCTTTCAGCTACTTTTTCCTCAGTTTAAGCCTGATTTACACACAAACTCTCAACCAGGGATTCCCAGAGCCACCCATTGATTTAATGTACCCTGGACTTGTGCTGTTTCTGGTAGGAATTAGTGGCAATTTCTACCACCATTACCTTCTCTCCAAGCTGAGAACAAAGGGTGGCAAAGATTACAAGATCCCCAAAGGTGGTCTATTTGAGTTGGTGATTTGCCCTCACTATCTGTTTGAGATTTTAGGGTTCATGGGAATCAGTTTGATTTCTCAAACATTGTACTCATTTGCCGTCACCCTAGGCTTTGCTGTGTACTTGGGGTGTAGGAGTTATGTAACAAGGAGATGGTACATCTCCAAGTTTGAAGATTTTCCCAAAGAGACCAGAGCCATAATTCCATATGTTTTTTAGATACATGGACCGAGGCATTTGCTTCAATCCTTTTAGTTCATTTTTGTCATTGTTTACACTTGTTATACTGTAATATTATTGAAACTACCTGACAAGTATTGTCAACTTAACTTTGATATGTACAATGTGATCAAAGCACTATGTAGACCAATGACCAATAAAGAATAAGTTTGGGATTATGTATAAGATCATAAGTAGTATCCTCTTGCTCTCTTTCTCCATTACAAAGGTTGTGTTTATCCTTACTTTCGAAAAATACTTTTGTAGCCTTAAATAATACTAATCAGATAGTTTTTCAGTTGAAAAATTAAAATCATTAATGTTTATATTATCAAATCTTTTGTAGCCATAAATACTTTTGGACAAAATTTTTGTTCATTTGTTCTTATTTATATTATCAAACCTTTGATATTTTTAAAGTAATATCTAAAATAATCTTTCTACAATTTTATGCATTCGTCCCTGCTAAAATCCTTAAATATTATTGAACTAACCCTAAACCCTAAAGATTTAATCTAAGATAGACCTTTTTAACTTTTTACAATCATTTTTTTTTCTAAAAAGTATTAATGTTCCAACAATATTAAATTAGAGTAATTATTATATGCACCGATAATAGAATTTTTTCCTACAAGTATGGCTATTTTCTAGGGATGTGCATTTTACCGGACTTGGTCGGGTTCCATCCCGGCCCGGCCCGATCGGGTCAAATTTTTTTTCATTATTAAAAATTGGATTTTGGTCGGGTTTTTCTTAAGGGCGGGGTTGGGTTTAGGGAGGAAAAAATATGACCCGACCCGGACTAATAGTGTAAATTTCCCTTATATTTTTAAGAATATTTGTAACAATACCCTTTCTTTATATACATTTTTATAACTAGGTCCTTAAATTGAATTTTTTATTTACAATTTGGTCTTTAAATTAATTTTTTTATAATTAGGTCTCTAAAATTATTTTTTTTATAATCAGGTCTCCAAAATTGAATTTTTTTAAATAGGTTGGGTTTAGGTATATAAATTTCGGGTTAGGTCAGGTACGAGTTTAAGATAGTTATTTTCGGGTCGGGTGGGCAAAAACTAACCCGACTCATGTCTATCCCTACTAATTTCACTATAAAAATTAAAATCCTAAAAACCGTAGTCCTAAAGCCTAAATCATAACCCCTAACTATTAAAACTTAAATTATAACCATAAACCATAAATTCTAAAGCCGACCCGATCCGTGCATGTCCCTACTAATTTCACTATAAAATTAAAATTTTAAACCCTAAATTCTAACCACTAACTTCTAAAATTTGATATGTATCAGTCGGCCAATAAATCATATATCAGTGGCTAAAAAACTAATATTGTTAGAAAAATTGTAAGGTGAAGGGAAAAGAAATAAGAAAACTGAAAAAGACTTATGCGTCAATCTCTTTTCTTAAGGTTTTATTTTGCATTTAGGATATAACAAGTTTTAAGGTTTAATACATGTTTCCCCTAAATTTTATCTGTTTTTTCAATTTGCCCCCTAACCTACATTTTACCCACTTTCGTCCCCTAAATTTTGTCGTCGTTACTCATTTTCTCCCATTTCTGTTCGCCGTTAAAAAAATTTCAGCCAATAAGAACGTGTCACGTCATCTCTTAATTGACTAAGTCAACCCGCCTGGTCTTATTTAAAGGGTAAATGACATGTCAAGTCTGTCAGGTTTGTTTTTTGTTCAATTTAGTCACTAAAAAGTTTATTTTTACCTAAAATTGACCCCTATTTGTTTCTAATTTTTATAATTCAGTCCAATCTTTATTATTATTAATAATATCATTTTATTCAAATGTTAATATTTAATAAAAATAAATAAAATCAAATATTTTAATTCTAAATTAGTAATTTTTTAAATAAAATAAATTACCTAAAATTTGCCCCAACAATTACTTATTCGAATTATATTTTTTTTGAGAAAAATTCGAATCATATTCCAATTATATTTGAATTTTGCTAAACTTAAATTGTATTTTTGAGCAAAATTCAAATTATATTCGAATCATATTTCAATTATGTTCTAATTATTATTTCGAATTTCGCTATATTCAAAATATATATTTTTTAGTAAAATTTAAATTATATTTGAATCATATTTATATTCTATTCGAATCATGTTTGTATTATATTTGAATCGCGCTCTAATTATGTTCCTATTATTAATTCGAATTTTGCTATATTCGAAATATATTTTTTGAATAAAATTCAAATTATATTAGAATTATATTCATGTTATATTTGAATCATATTCGAATTATATTCGAATCATATTGAAATTATATTCAAAATATAATTTGAATATAATACGAACATGTGTAACCCCCTCGTCCCGATCTAGACGACTGACCGGTACGAGTAGGCTACACGGGGAAAACCGAAATGAAACCCGCTGGGGCCCTACTTCAGTTAGCAGCCCTAGAGAAATTCCTTTTTATTTTTATCTTGTCTAAAGGCATTCATACATCCTATACGTGGTACGACAGCGGAAGAACTCCAAGCGCTGCAAACAACCAAGTAAACAAAAGAAAGAGTCCATTTTAAGTTATTCATCTGGCCGTATCGATACTCTTGAAGAGGGTATCGATACACCTTGACCAGGTCAACACCCCATAGTCAACGTAGGGAGACCGTACCGGTACACATGCTGACCGTACCGATACGCCCTTGCTAGTCAACTTCTCACGGTCAACGATACAAGACCGTACCGATACACCCTATACCCGTACCGATACGCCAAAATCTCGTCAAAAACTCAGATTTCCAATGAGGCTTTGGCGTATCGATACACCCACACATATCGGTACGCCAGGCTTAAACTGAGCCCCTAAGTGCAAGACCGTATCGATACAGCCCTTGGGCGTACCGATACGCCCTGCACTGCAACACTCAAAACTTCACCTAAGGACTCCAAACCACAACTCTAGATACAAATTAAGACTCGCCTAAGCACAAGCAAGCATACATACAACATTTATCAACCAAGATTCAGCATATAAGGCATTCGAAACTAATAAGAACCATATATTCAAAGGAGGCATGCTTAACATCTATAAGGCTTCATGCTTAAAACAACCATACAAAGGGCATCCATAGACAAAGTTCATAAACTCTTAACCACAAGCAATTAAGCAACAAAATAGACATGGTCCACAATCCATAACATAAAACATAACACATCCAAACTTAACATCCACAATTTAACATGCTCATCTAAACACAAAACAACTAAGGAGTTTGACACCAACTCTTACAAGTCTACAACCCCATCGTCTAGGCATTATTACAAATACGTAAACCATACTTGAGCTAATTTGAGAACTCCAAAAGCTCCTCCCTTGCCCACTTGCCTCCCAAACTCTAACCATCTGCATGTTGGAAACAAAAGAGAGCGTAAGCTAACTAACTTAGTGAGAGAAGCTCTACAAATCAACAAGCATGCAGTTTTCAAAACACTTTTCATAAATGGGAATAAATCAATGGATGCACGAATGACTTTCTCAACAAATACACATGGCTTGCACATGCACAACCAACATACACACACAGTGGGACGGAACATCACCGTTTCGACTAGTAGTTTTCCAATGGGACTACACATCAAAGTACTTTCCTACTAGTCACTACCGGTGGGACTGCACATCACCGTAGTTAAGATAACCATCACGTGAGGCTCGACTTCCACACGACTACACAATAACAACTGTGTAAAACAACTCAAGATGCACATGATAATCACAACACATAGCCATTCATCCACACATACCACAGTATAGGAGTAGTAACCTACACTCGGGTTTAGGTGAACCCTCTAGGTCCCACCCAAACCCCCAAGAGTTCCATTTCGAACACAAATCAAAGGTTAACAATTCTACTCACCGTTGCTATACAAAGAAGGCCGAAAACCACGCTCAAGACTCCAAATTCTCCGGATTTGTCCCTGAAGCTTTACCAACTAAATTCCTTGCCTCTAATCATCCCAACACAATCAAAACAACCTCAAATCAGTCCACAATTCAATGTAGTCAACCCGAAACACAAACCAAGCACAAAACACATGATTTCAACCAAAAACAAAACCCAAATTCTACATTCCCGAGCAGCCCCTAAGCACCACCTAAATCCAATGAATCCAACACTTAAATTACTCCCAAAGGCCTCCAAATCAACCCTTACATATAGCCATACCATCAACTATCAATTTTCCACTTTTAACACCCCCAAAACTCAACCTAAAACCCCCTCAATAACCCAAATCCGGGTAACTCCATAAAACCATGTAAAAATCTACTATATTGGACCTCACAGATAGTAAACGACTCATATATCATTAACAATTCAAAATCTTTAGCTAAAGACAATAAAGATAGCATTTTTAATCCAAAACCCCCAAAACTTCAAATTTCAAAAACATGGACAAAAATGAAAACTAAAGATATTAACTTGAAGAGAATGACGAGGACAGGTCAAAAACGAGTTTACCTTTGAAAAATCTTCAAAAATGAGCAAGCTATGAGATGGAATAGTAATTTTGAGGGAGAGAGGTTTTTGACGTTGGAAAGGATGGAAGGGGAGAGAAGAAGAAGATGAATAGTAGAGAGTTTGACAAAAGAGGGTGTTTAATTTTAAAAGTTCCAATTAATTACTACTTTGCCATTAATGAATGGCTATCATAAAAAATCCTAAAATCCATGAGATTTGGGTTCTAATTTAATTTCAAGATTGATCCAACATATAAAATAAATTTTTAAGACAAAAAGGGAAACCCGAAACATTATTTAAGTATTATTTTCACCCGACCCCCGAACCTGGGTGTTACAACTCTCCCCTACTTAAGGAATTTCGTCCCCGAAATTACCTAACGGAAACAAGTATGGAAACGGCTCAAGCATATCAGCTTTCCTTTCCCACGTGGCCTCTTCCACTCCCCTATGTCTCCATAACACCTTGACCAACTCTATGGTCTTGCCACGCAACACCTTGCTATCAGAAGCAAGTATCTCAACTTGTTGAGTGGATCGAAAGATCGATATGAACCAAGAGGGGGGTGAATTGGAAATTTAAAGTTTGTGTGGTGGAAAATTGCAAATTAAAAGATAGACAAAAGATTTTAGAGGGGTTCAAGTTCCAAATGAACTCTACATCCACTACCTTAGCTTCACTAAGGATTTGCAACAATTCCACTAATTGCTCTTCGCCTTTTCTAGGCTAAGGAGGCAACCCTTACAATTTCGGTTAAATTTTCTACCCAAAATTTAACCCAATCCTCACAACAAGGAAACAAAGAAATTGATGGCTAATAGAGTATCTCTCAATACAAATGATAGCCCAATTACAAGCACTCAACCCAATTTGAACAAGATAAGAATGAAAATTACAATTGGGGTTTCTAGACAATATGGGATTTTTGCACAATTGCTTGGATTTGATGAATAGATGTTTTCTTGAAGATCAATAGTTGTTGCTGAAGCTTTTGGAGGTCTCTTTTATACCTTCTCATTGATTTCTATCCGTTTGGGTGGTTGGGAACATAAATGGAGCCGTTGGAACCCTCTATTACCACCATAAATGCACTTCTGCAGCTATGCGTATCGGTACGCGGGGAGGTGTATCGATACCTGTCTCAGAAAAGAAAGAGCCGTTGTGTGCAATTAATAAGGGGTATCGATACACGCGTAAGTGTATCGGTATGGGGTATCAAAACGGGGGTTTGCCGTATCGATACCTTTTTCTCAACTAAACTCACTGTCGATTTTCGTATCGGTACGAGGGTTTTGCGTATCGATACGGGTCAACGAACATTTAAAATTTGGTTACCAACCAACTGACACCAACGGTCATAATTTTTAAATCGACTTATATTTTAAAATTTATTAAGGCCGTATCGATACGATGGTTTGCCGTATCGGTACGACATTCAAACTCTTTGGACTTTAACACAGGGGTGTATCGATACAGGTGAAGAGCGTATCAATACAAGTTTCGACAGTAGCCAACTTTGGTAAAAAGGTATCGATACGCTTGGGAGTGTATCGATACACCTAAACGTTTTTCAATAGTTTGGCCTTGGAACACTTAGAAAATATTTTGAGTTTGAGTTTTTCAAATCAGTTTTAAAGAGTTGGTGATTTAAAACTTATTAAGGGACTTACAAAAACAATTTTAAGTTTTTCAAATTGATCCTTAAAGATCTAATTATATCAAAATCAAACATAGGTCTTACAATCTCCCCTTTTTGATATAACAAAACTAAAACTTAAAATTTTTGACATTTTGAAAAATCTTTACAAAGTTAACTCCCCCTTAATATAAGCTTGGTAACCTTTGAGTTAAAATCAAAATATTTAAAGTGTTGAGCTAGTTTCTCTCCCCCTTTTTGTTAGATCAAAAATATTGAGACAATTAAGTGCATAAACATAGGCAAAGGTATAAATAAGCAACACTTATATTATTCATCATAGCATCAATCCTTAAAATCCAAACAAAAGCAGAAAATCAAAGCATAGGTTTAATAATAAACTTAGTCCTAAGAACATAAAGCAAAGGTGCATAAAATAGAAAATCCTAAATGATATGCATGAGATGCAAGAAGAAACGTCTAGGCATCGTCTTCGTCGTCTTCATCATCTTCATCATCAACTCCCATTGGCTCATTATCCCGCATGCTATTACGCCACTCATCATGGAAAGCGGCGATGGAAATATTCAAAGAATTGTGACCGCTTTCAAGGGATGTGAGGCGATTCTCCATACACGTCATCCTTGTATCAAAAGTTGTTTCAAGGGAAGTAAGACGAGTGTTCATGTCCGTGCGCAACCCGGTAAATTGCTTATTGAGGTAAGTCATGAGAGCATCCATGGAGGGTTGTGGGACTTGAGGAGCTTGAGGCTCTTCAAATACGGCGGCGGCCTCGGGTGGTAGCTCGGCAAGACGTACCCATTCACCATTAAAATATTGGAACTTTGCCCGTGCAAGAGATCGCTCATCAATGGGATCGGTGAGTAGAGTTGGGTAGTCAAAAGAGCAATCAATATCCTTTTTAATAAAGAAATAACTCAAAGCCGTACCATATGTAAAGGAGGTGACGAGAGTTGTGTGACGATTTTGCACAAGGTAGACGATCTCCGCGAACATGAGTCGAGCAAGATTTGGGCGCTTTCGCTCACGGAAGCAACGAATCCAAAAATCATCCACTTGACGGATGGTGGAATATTTTCCTCCGGAGGGACGAAACCACCAAGACACCATCAAATGTAAGATTCGGTCTTGAGCATTTAGGGCGGTGACAGATCCACTAAGAACATGCCCAAAGCATGCTCATCGTCAAGGCCTTCATCCACTAATTTAAAGACTTCACAAATGGATTTGACATCAAGGATGATTTTCTTCCCCATGAGATAAGAGCTAATGGCAACAACTTCCCCATTACGAGTAATACATTTGGCATTAGTGTAGAAAATCAAAACCAAAAGGCGATAATAAAAACCGGGAATAGATATGAAATCCATGAAGTTTCAACGACGAAACAAAGGAAGATATTCAAACTTAAAACGCTCGGAGTCGAGAAAAGGAACAAGCAATCGCTCCAAGGGTTGCTCATAGATGGTTGAGTAGTTCGGACGAGCAATCGCTCCAAGGGTGGATGATTCACCGGTTTGAGAAACCCTTGTACGCTTCCTCGATGGTTCCTTTGGTGCCATGATCTAAAAGAGAAATTATGCAAAATGATTTCTTCAATTTTGAGTAAAAACCAAGGTAAAAGAAAATTTTTAAGTAAAATTTAAAGAAAAATTTTGAAGAACAAAAGTTTTGATAAAAAGAATGAAACAAAACAACAAAACAAAACAAAAAAAAATGAAAAAGAAAAGAAAGAAAAGATTACCTTGATAGAAACTTGAGAGATTGAAGAAAATTCTAGCACAATTGTGATGAGAGAGAGATCAAAGCTTTTGCTTGATTGAAAAACTCTTTTAGATTTGAGTTGAGGTGTGAAAAATATGAAGGAGGAAGAGCCTTTTTATAGGCAAAAACGGCTAGGGTTTTTAGGTTTTGAAGAGTTTTAATTTTGGTAAAAGTTGAACACATTAAAAGCCAAATTTAAAGTTGTCTACGCAATCGAGTATCGATACGCCTGAAAGGTGTATCGATACGGGGGTAGAATCGTCATTTCCACAAAAATGCCCGTTGGAGAGTCGTATCGAAACAGATGAGGTCCGTATCGAAACGAACCATATCGATACGGGTTTAATCGTATCGATACCCGTTAAGCGAAGAAAATTTTGGGAAACTGAATGAAGAACACGTATCGATACGCGTAGATCCGTATCGATACCTTATGCCCAGAAATGCATATTTAGTTCTAAGAACAACTATAGGCTCGAATTTAACATCTCCTAAAAGTATGCAAATGATGAATGAACAGTTCTAAGCATATTTTAATAGAAGCATACTCCCCCCTAACTATAGGCATGGATGAAATTAGGAGTCTCAACACATAAACATGGCATTTCACAAGATCAAGCAAATTTAAGCACAAAAGAGGTCCTAAAAGGTCAAGATAGGCTAGCTAGACCTAACTCTCTCCTAAGGGACCAAAAACGCTCTTTGTCTAAAGGTTTTGTAAATATGTCCGCTAATTGATTTAAGGTGTCTACATACTCTATAACCACATCTTCTTTAAGGACATGATCTCTAATGAAATGATGCCTTATTTCTATATGTTTGGTTCTAGAGTGTTGGATGGGATTTTTTGTTAAATATATTGCACTAGTGTTGTCACATTTTAGGGGTATGGTTTCAACTTTAATTCCATAATCTAAGAGTTGTTGCTTCATCCAAAGGACTTGAGCACAACAACTCCTTAAGGATATGTACTCGGCTTCGGTGGTAGATAAGGCTACACTATTTTGTTTCTTAGAGAACCAAGATATGAGCATACTACCTAGGAATTGACAAGTTCCCGAAGTACTTTTCCTATCGATTTTGCAACCCCCATAATCCTTATCCGAATAAGCATGAAGGTTGAAGGTAGAGTCTCTAGGGTACCAAAGACCTAAACAAGGAGTATCTCTAAGGTACCTAAAGATTCTCTTAACGGCTATAAGGTGAGACTCTCTAGGACTAGCTTGAAACCTAGCACACAAGCAAACACTAAACAAGATATCCGGTCTACTTGCGGTAAGGTAAAGCAATGATCCAATCATAGAACGATAAAGCTTAGAGTCAACAAACTTACCTCCTTCATCTTTGTCAAGCTTTGTAGATGAGCTCATAGAAGTGGCTTGAGGCTTTGCATTCTCCAAGCCAAACTTCTTGAGCATATCCTTTATGTATTTTGCTTGGTTGATGAAGGTGCCATCCTTCTTTTGCTTGATTTGGAGTCCCAAAAAGAATGAGAGCTCCCCCATCATGCTTATCTCAAATTCACCTTGCATTAACTTAGCAAACTCTTGACAATGACATTCATTAGTAGAACCAAAAATAATGTCATCAACATAAATTTGAACTACTAAGATGTCATTTTTATACATTTTTATAAAAAGTGTAGTGTCCACCTTACCTTTTTCAAATCCTTTTTCAGTTAAAAAGTTTGAAAGTCTTTCATACCAAGCTCTAGGAGCTTGTTTTAAACCATAAAGAGCTTTGGTAAGTTTGAAAACATGATTTGGAAATTTTGAGTCTTCAAAACCCGGTGGTTGTTCCACATACACTTCTTCATTTATAAAACCATTTAAAAATGTGCTTTTAACATCCATTTGAAAAAGCTTGAAATTATGATAACATGCATATGCAAGCAACATCCTAATGGCTTCCATTCTAGCTACGGGTGCATATGTTTCATCAAAATCTATTCCCTCTTCTTGAGTGTAACCTTGAGCTACTAGTCTAGCTTTATTTCTAACAATGTTACCACTCTCATCTAGCTTGTTCCTAAAGACCCATTTAGTTCATATGGTAGATTGATTACTAGGCCTATCAACTAATGTCCAAACGTTACTTCTCTCAAATTGATTTAACTCTTCTTGCATAGCCATAATCCAAAAGTCATCTTTCAATGCTTCTTTAATATTCTTAGGCTCTATGCATGAGATAAACGCAACATGATTCATTAATCTAAGAGAAGATCGAGTGGTTACCCCATTGGATGGATCACCCAAGATTTCACCATCTTTGACATAGTTCAACTCCCTTGGGTAGCTCACTTCCTTTTCCTCAAGAGCCAAGTCCTTCAAGGCTTCAAGAGGTGGATCTTGTGTGTCTTCTTCTTTTGTTGGAATCTCATCCTCCTTTGAAGTTTGTCCTCCATCAAAGGCATTTATGATTCCTACATCATCATCATCACAAGAATCCTTCCTAGGAAGGAGGTTATCATCGAATACAACATGAATAGATTCTTCTACTACTAAGTTCTTTTGTTAAATACTCGATAGGCTTTAGAGGTTAAAGAGTAACCTATGAAAATAGCTTCATCACTTTTTACATCAAATTTACCTAAGTTGTCTTTTCCATTATTTAAAACAAAACACTTGCAACCAAAAGGGTGAAAATAGCTAATGTTAGGCTTTTTAGATTTTAAAATCTCATAAGGTGTTTTCTTTAAAATTGGCCTAATCATTACTCGATTTACAATATAGCAAGCGGTGTTTGTGGCTTCCGCCCAAAAATATTTAGGTAAATTGTTTTCACAAAGCATAGTTCTAGCCATTTCTTGCAAAGTTCTATTTTTCCTCTCAACTACCCCATTTTGTTGAGGAGTTCGAGGAGCCGAAAAATTATGGCTAATACCATTTTCATTTAAAAAAATCTTCAAACCCTAAATTTTGAAACTCGGTTCCATGATCACTTCTAATATGTGAAATTTTAAGTTCAAGATCATTTTGGGTTAGTTTTGAAAATGTGATGAATTTTTCCAAAGCCTCATCTTTAGTACTTAAAAATAGAACCCAAGTAAATCTAGAAAAATCATCAACAAGTACAAAAGCATAAGACTTACCACCCAAGCTCATAGTCCTAATTGGCCCAAATAAATCCATGTGGATAAGTTGTAAACATCTACTAGTAGAAACATCATTAATGGGTTTAAAGGAAGACCTATGTTGTTTACCCATTGAGCATGCATCACAAATTTTATCATTTGAAAATTTTATCTTAGGTGAACCTCTAACTAGATTAAGGGAGACTAGTTTTTCTAAAACACTTATGCTAGCATGTCCTAGTTTCCTATGCCACAACCATGCATCATTTTCATTTTGTGCAACTAAGCATGCATGAGATGTATGAATGTCATCTAGATGCACCATGTATATGTTCCCTATGCGATGACCTATGAGCATAATATTATTAGATTTAATGTCTACAATTTTGCATCTATTTTTATCAAATAAAACATTAAATCCTTTATCACACAATTGACTTATGCTCAATAAATTGTGTTTAAGACCATCGACATACAAGACATTTTCAATGAGAATAGTAGAGTGATTACCTATGGAGCCAATACATTTAATGTGGCCTTTGGAGTTGTCACCAAATGTCACTACTCCTCCACTTTTTGGCTTTAGATCCATGAATCTACTCTTGTCTCCGGTCATATGCCTTGAGCATCCACTATCAAGGTACCATGAGTTTTGACTTTGTGCTTTGGCCTTGTAGCAATGCTCCCCCTACAAACAAAGATATTAAACTTTTGTTTTTGGTACCCAAATCATTTTGGGTCCATGAGTGTTAGCTCCCAAAACCTTGGTTCCCTTAGGAATCCAAGATGACATAGCAATAATATTATTAGATTTTACAAGTTCCTTAGGAACCCATACACTTCTAATTCTTTTAGCTCTACTATGTCTAGGATAGCTACCTTGTTTGTAGTAGTTAGTCATTTTCTTAGGTTGGTTTGTTCTAGAGGATTCACCTATTTCATGCTTGATACTACCAACATTTTTAAAGGACTTTTTGAGCTCATTTAGCTCATTTAACACCTTTTGGTGTTCACTATTACATTGAACAAAAGATTATTAAGATCAACGTTTTCATCTTGAAAGAATTTTAGTTCATCTTTTAATCCTAATTTCTTTTTCTCAAATTTTGAATTAGCTTTAGTGAGTGAGTCATTTTTCTCATTTAGTTCCAAAATAATTTTCTTGTTTCTAATGACCGTCTCTTTATACTTCTCAACTAATTCATCATATACCTCTTGTAACTCATCATATGCATCATTCAATTCATCATATGAAAAATCTAAAGTAGATGAGTTAGAGATTACCATGGAGGAATCTTCCTCAAGTGCCATGAGGCAAAGGTTAGCCACTTCTTGTTCGTCATCCTCCGATGACTCCTCATCACTCCAAGTAGCAAGCTTGGCTTTGAGCCTCTTCTTCTTCTCAAAGCCCTTCTTCTTGAGTTGAGGGCACTCCGAACGTATGTGGCCGGGTTGTTTGCACTCAAAGCAAATGATTGGATCCCTTGCTTCTTCTTTGTTCTTGCTTTTGAAGTCCATCTTTCTTTGGATTTTTCTTCCCCGGTTGGACCTCATAAAACGTGAGAATCGTTTGGCTATCATAGTCAATTCTTTTAGTTCATCCTCCTCACAAGAATAACTCTCTTCATGTTGTGAAGCTTTGAGAGCTATTCCCATCTTCTTCTTCTTCTCAACCTCAAGCTTCTCTACTCTTTTCTCTTCTTTCTTCTTCTCTTCTTCCCTTCCTTGATTCATGATCTCATGAGTAAGAAGAGAACCCACAAGCTCATCAAGCTTTAAAGTCTTTAAGTTCTTAGCTTCAATGATGGCGGTTCTCTTCCCTTCCCAAGATTCGGGAAGTGAATAGAGTAGCTTCCAGACAAGCTTGTCTTCCGGTATGATTTCTCCAAAACCCTTGAGCCCATTGACAATAGTAGAGAACCTATCAAACATCTTGGACACCGTCTCATCGGGCTCCATTTTAAAATTCTCATAACTAAGATTGAGAATTCCAATCTTAGTTTCTTTGACATCGTTGGTGCCCTCGTAGGTAGTCTCAAGAGTGTCCCACACTTCTTTGGCACTCTCGATGGATGAGACCTTTGAATAGATGTCCGGACCAAAAGAACAAAAAAGCATGTGAAGAGTTTTATCATTGACTTGAATCTTTTTCCTTTCTTCTTCACTTATCTCCATCTTTTTCTTCAAGACCATCTTGCCTTCACCATCTTGCTTCAATGGAATATAAGGGCCATCTTCAATGACATCCCACACTAGGTAGTCATTTGACTTGATAAAGAGACGCATTCTATTTTTCCAAAAAGAATAGTTATCACCATTAAAGAAGGGAGGCTTTGTAGTGGATTGAGACTCGTACATGCCCGAACCGGAGGTTGAAGCCATCTCTTGATATATGATGATCACACTCTTCCAAGGAACTCCTCTTGTGGTTGTTAATCCTCAAAGAGGTAGGCTCTGATACCAATTTTTGAGTGGATCGAAAGATCGATATGAACCAAGAGGGGGTGAATTGGAAATTTAAAGTTTGTGTGGTGGAAAATTGCAAATTAAAAGATAGACAAGAGATTTTAGAGTGGTTCAAGTTCCACATGAACTCTACATCCACTACCTTAGCTTCACTAAGGATTTGCAACAATTCCACTAATTGCTCTTCCCCTTTTCTAGGCTAAGGAGGCAACCCTTACAATTTCGGTTAAATTTTCTACCCAAAATTTAACCCAATCCTCACAACAAGGAAACAAAGAAATTGATGGCTAATAGAGTATCTCTCAATACAAATGATGGCCCAATTACAAGCACTCAACCCAATTTGAACAAGATAAGAATGAAAATTACAATTGGGGTTTCTAGACAATATGGGATTTTTGCACAATTGCTTGGATTTGATGAATAGATGTTTTCTTGAAGATCAATAGTTGTTGCTAAAGCTTTTGGAGGTCTCTTTTATACCTTCTCATTGATTTCTAGCCGTTTGGGTGGTTGGGAACATAAATGGAGCCGTTGGAACCCTCTCTTACCACAATAAATGCACTTCTGCAGCTATGTGTATCGGTACGCGGGGAGGTGTATCGATACCTGTCTCAGAAAAGAAAGAGCCGTTGTGTGCAATTAATAAGGGGTATCGATACGCGCGTAAGCGTATCGGTACGGGGTATCGAAACGGGGGTTTGCCGTATCGATACCTTTTTCTCAACTAAACTCACTGTCGATTTCCGTATCGGTACGAGGGTGTTGCGTATCGATACGGGTCAACGAACATTTAAAATTTGGTTACCAACCAACTGACACCAACGGTCATAATTTTTAAACCGACTTATATTTTAAAATTTATTAAGGCCGTATCGATACAATGGTTTACCGTATCGGTACGACATTCAAACTCTTTGGACTTTAACACGGGGGCGTATCGATACAGGTGAAGAGCGTATCGATACGAGTTCCGACAGTAGCCAACTTTGGTAAAAAGGTATCGATACGCTTGGGAGTGTATCGATACACCTGAACGTTTTTCAATAGTTTGGCCTTGGAACAATTAGAAAATATTTTGAGTTTGAGTTTTTCAAATCAGTTTTAAAGAGTTGGTGATTTAAAACTTATTAAGGGACTTACAAAAACAATTTTAAGTTTTTCAAATTGATCCTTAAAGATCTAATTATATGAAAATCAAACATAGGTTTTACACAACTGGTTCCTCGTTGTAAGACAAGTCCGGATTCAACTCTATTTCCTCAACTGGCATAACATGGGACGGATCCGATCTATACCTCCTAAGCATCGACACATGAAAGACATCATGAATCTTCTCTAGTTTAGTCGGTAGCCTCAATCTATACGCAACGGGACCAATTCTCTCAACTATCTCATAAGGTCCAATGAATCTTGGGCTTAACTTGCCCTTTCTCCCAAACCTCATCACCTTCTTCTAAGGTGAGACTTTCAAAAACACTTTATCTCCCACAGAATACTCTACCTCTTTCCTCTTTAAGTCGGCATAAGACTTCTGTCGATCTGAAGCTGCCTTCAAGCGATCACATATCAACTTTACCTTCTCGGTGGTGCCCTTAAGCAATTCAGGCATCGGTACAAGCTTCTGTCCGGCTTTGGCCCAACAAATTGGGCTTCTACACTTCCTACCATACAAGGCCTCATAAGGAGCCATCTGAATACTCGACTGAAAACTGTTGTTATACGCAAACTCTACTAACGGTAAATGTTTCTCCCACGACCCTTGAAAATCAATGATACAACATCTCAACATATCTTCCAACACCTGAATCACTCTCTCAGACTGACCATCTAACTGGAGATGATACGAAGTGCTGAAGTTCAACCAAGTACCCAAGGCTCGATGTAAACACTCCCAAAATCTTGCTGTAAACCTCAGATCTCGGTCTGACACAATCGACTTTGGTACCCCATGTAGTCTCACTATCTCACAGATATACAGATCGGCCAACTTGTCTAAAGTATAGGTAGTATGAACTGGTATGAAGTGGGCACACTTAGTAAATCTATCCACAATCACCCACACTGAATTCTTCTTCGAAGGAGTCAACGGTAGCTCTGACACAAAGTCCATGGTAATGCGCTCCCACTTCCATTTCAGAATCTTCAACGGCTGTAACAATCCTGAGGGGAACTGATGCTCGGCCTTGACCCTCTGACAAACCATACATCTACTGACAAACTCAGCCACGTCCTTCTTCAAACCAACCCAAAAGTACTCTTCTTTTAACCATCGATACATCTTCGTGGTACTCGGGTGCATAGCAAAAGAACTATTATGAGCTTCATTCAAGATCATACGCTTCAACTCGCCATCCTCCGGAACCATTATCCTATCCTTGTAACATAGGATCCCATTCTCACCAAAACAATACTCGGTTGGCCTATCTTCGGCTATGTCTTGCACGTGAGGTGCCAAAGACTCATCTCGCAACTGCTTCTCTCGGATTAACTGAACTGATGAAGGCTTAGCCTGAAGCTCGGCTATCAAACCACCATCCTTAGACACACTCAACCTCGCAAACATAGCTCGCAACTCAACGACCACTTTTCTACTCAAGGCATCGGCCACTACGTTTGCCTTACCCGGATGATACTCTATAGCGAGGTCATAATCCTTGTGTAGCTCTAACCACCTATGTTGCCTGATGTTCAACTCTCTCTGAAACATCAAATACTTCAAACTCTTGTGGTCGGTGTACACGGTGCACTTCTTACTGTAACACCCGGGTTTAGGGGTTAGGTGAAAATAATATTTTAATATTAATTGGGCTCGGGTTGGTTTTGAAATGATTCTTTTAAAATTTTGGGTTTCAAAATAAACATTTTTAAAATGGGACCAAATTGATTTAGACTCAAAGTTGAAGAGCTAATTCAAAAACAAGGAAAACTATTCATTAATGGCCTTATGGTAATTTACCCATCTTTCCAAATTAAATCCCCTTATTTCAAATAAAACACCCCATTTACTATCCATTGTCTTCCTCTCCAAAGTTTCCAACGTGAAATAGAGTTCTCTACCCAAATCCACTATTCCATCTTATTCCTCATCCATTTCAACTCCAAATCGAAAGGTAAGAATGTTTTTGACTTTCCCTCATCTTCCCCTCTTTAAAAGTACCAATTATTTTCATTTTCATTGAATATTTGAAAATGGGGTTTTCAAAGAATTTGATTAAAAATGGTGCCTTTGTGTAGCTAAACCTAAAATTTTGATTTATTATGGTTAGTTATGGAATATAGGAGCCAAATGATGCTACATATGTGAATTTCAAATGATTTTAATCAATTTTCGGAATTGGGTTTTGAGAGGGTTTTGGAGGGTTTTAAAGTGGGATTTGGTGCTGTTTAAGGTTGGATTTTGGGGGCTGTAGGTAGTATGATATATGAGGATCATCTTGGGTGTAATTGATGCTTGTTTGGGTGCTTGAAATGGGAGAATTCAGTGGGTGTTAAGGGCTGCTCGAAATTCTGTTTTTGGGGTTGATTTTGAGTGTTGGATGCTTGGTAATGTTAATCCGGATTAGTTTCAATGATAAAATATTGATTGTGGATGTTTTGTTTGTATTTGGGATTGATTAGAATCAAGTTTGGGCATCGGTGAAGCATCGGAAGTGAATCCGGAAAGTTGAAGGTTGTTGCTTGCTTGGTCTTGGAGCTTGGAAGCTTAGGTGAGTGGTTGTTTGCTTTTAAAGGTTTTAAAATAGTTGGTTCGAGTATATGGACTAGGTTGGGCTTGGTAGACCCACCTAGAGTTAGGCTTAGGGTGGTAGCCTAATCCTAAGCTTGATCTAGAGCCATTGGATGAACTCATTATATGGTTGTGTATGTCTCGTATGAAATGTGGTATGAATGCTTGTGTATATTGTATTATACATGTGGGTTGAAATATGGCTTGTGATGCTTGAGACATGCATGATGATGGTTGTTGGTGAGTACGTGCTAAGCACGAGATTGATTGAAATGAGTAATGTGAAGTGAGTAAATATTGGCACTAGTTTACTTGAATACAAATGATCGATCATTAGGATGTTAGTGTGTACACATGAGTCTAAAGTCGCGCGTGGCCTTGGTGGCGTTGAGTCACCAAGGAGGAGTACGGGTTCGCCCGGAATTGTATTTAAATGTAGTCGGTGATGAGTGGAATCCCATCGACGGGGCGTGAGGATGAGTGGAATCCCCTCCGCGAGACCGGTGATGAGTGAAATCCCACCGTGAGGTAATGTGGTTGTTGGATGCGAGTTCCAACATGTCTATCCGCGTATTTGGGTCTTAGCTAGGTGCCAATGTCGGTTGATGTGTATATCAAAATGTTGAGGTTTATGATCATTGATGAGATGCTTGGATGTGTTTACTTGTAATGTGGAGTTAAGCTTATGATCATGACATTATAATGTACATTGCTCATGCATTTTATTCTCATGACTCTTGTGGAACCTTGGCATGTTTGTGAAATGCCTTGGCTAGATCGTGCTCGGACCCTGCAATGTTGAGGTTTGTTTTTAGAGCTTACCCTCACTAAGCATCATTGCTTACGCTCTCTTTGTTCAACATTGCAGATCCTTAGTTCGTGGGTTGCTCGGGCAAGTGGAGGGCCTCCAAGTGTGGTTTTTGGCTTGAGTTTATCAAGTATGAATTTTTAATGTTAGACATGTAATAGCTTGAGCAATGGGACATGTATGATTTTGTTGGATAGTTGTTGGTTGCTAGGAGCATGTTTAGACTCCTTAGTATCTTGCTTTTTATGGTTTGTGTTGCCATGATGAATGTTAACTCATGCCTAAATTGCTCTTTTGAATGTTAGTTAAATGCCTTAGAGGCCATCTTTATGTTTGAATGGTGTTTGAATGAATGTATGTTTGTGGGGTGTTGCCTTAGTGTTAGACTTGTCTAAATCATGTTGAAGCATGCTAGTATGGTTGGTATGCCTTGGGTTTAATTTGCATGGTGTTGTGAGGTGTTTTGGAGGTGTTTTAGGGCACCCTTGTGCCTTAAAACATCCAAATCGTGTCTGCAGACAGGGGGCGTTTCGGAACGGGTCCCCCTGTTCCGGAACGGTCCCTTTGCAAATGGCCTGCCGTTTCGAAACGGATGAGGGTCGTTCTGGAACGTTTTTGCTACTAGAATTTTGAGAAATTGACGAGATGAAGGCGTTCCGAAACGGGCCTTTGATGTTTCGAAACGGTCAAATCTCGTTGACCACGAGATATTGACCATCAAGGTCGTTCCGATACGGGTCTCCCCTGTTTCGGAACGGTCACATTATGGTTGACCCTGGCCTGTTAACTAAGTCAAGGCGTTTCGGAACACCCTAAGGGCGTTCCGAAATGGCCTACTGAAAAGGGGCTAAAATGAATTGTTTAATGTTTGGTTGGTCGGTGTATGGTGCAATGTTTGTATTTTCCGCTGATGTGCTTTACATAGGATTAATTTATGCATATAGACAAGATAAAATAAAAAGGAAATTTTTTAGGGTCGTTAACCGAGGGGAAACCTTAACGGGGTTCGCTTCGATTTTCTCCGTGTGGCCCACTCGGATCCGTCATCCGACCCGACCGGGACGAGGGGGTGACATTTGTTGGTATCAGAGCCTAAGGTTTCCGAGACCTTGGGCAGGTAAGTGAGGTAAGTTTAAGTTTTTAAATTGAATTGCACGGTGTTTGCTTGTTTTGCAAGAATGATTGCTTGGGTGACAAGTATGTTGATTGTTTTATTTTAAAGCATGTGTGTGAGTCCCATTGCTACTATTACATTGGAAAAATGATTTTTAAGTGAGGGAACGTACTTGAACACTTGGAAGCCTTGCCTTGCTAACCCAGCTTGTATCTTTTGTTGTTGTGGTTGTAGTTAATATCTGTGAGAGCGATGTCTAGACCGAGAGGTAGACCGAGGTTGGTTCGTCAAGAACCACGAGTTACGGCTCCTGTTGAGCCGGCAGTTGGTGTGGAGGCTCACTTTGAAGGGCCGGTGGCCGCGGGAGTTGGCGCTCCTCCACCACCTCCACCACCACCACCACCTCCACCTGGAGTTGGGGGCGAGGCTGGAGCCGGAGGAAATGGACCACAAGGTGGCAAAGGTGGCCAAGGTCCAGCTGGAATTGACATGGCTCCGCTAGTGCAAGCAATAGCGGGAGCATTTCAGGCCGCAGTTGCGGGAGCTCAGGCTGCAGCTCAGCCTAGGTGTGATGATGCTAGCCTACCTTTGGAGAGGCTTCGTAGCTTAGGGGCCGAGGAGTTTAGGGGATCCACCCCGGAGAGGTCGGAGTTATGGTTGGAGAAGACAGTTCGTATCTTGGCTCAGATGGGTTGTGCGGGCGCACGTAGGTTGGGTTGTGTGATCTCATTGCTTCAGGGTGATGCCTACACCTGGTGGGTCACCATTACTACCGAGGTTCCAGAGGCAGAGATTGATTGGGAGTTCTTTGAGTCTGCTTTCCGGAAGTGGTACTTGGGACCGAGGTACCTAGATGAGAAGAAGAGAGAGTTCATGGCTCTCACTCAGGGAGATGCTTCTGTGACTGATTATGAGATTTGTTTCGTTCGTCTGAGTCAGTATGCTCCGGAGTTAGTGCCTACTGAGAGGGCTCGATGTGATCGTTTCAGATACGGACTTCATGAGGAGGTTAAGAGGTATACCTTAGCTTCTGATTATTCTGACTTTGATGTCTTGGTTGCTAGAGCCAAGGACATTGAGCACAGCTTGGGGCTGGTCAAGCGTTCTGGGGGATCTAGTTCTGGTAAGAGGCACAACAACTTTGATGGTAGAGATGCTAAGAGGCACAGAGGTGGCGGACATCAGTTTGACCATAGACGTGGCGGTGGCCACCATGGTAGGGGCCATCAGGGCCATAGAGGAGGAGGGCGTTTGCCCGAGTGTACCCGTTGTTGGAGGCAGCATGCTGGTGAGTGTTGGGGTAACTTCCATGCTTGTTGGAACTGTGATTCGAGGGACCACTTTAGGAGGGATTGTCCGCATCAGGCGGCTCAGGCACCAAACGTTGCTCAGGCTCCTGCGAGAGCGAATGATTATCAGAGAGGCCGTGGGCGCGGTCGTGGCTACTTCCAGCCTAGGGCTGATGCACCTAGGGTAGATGCTCAGAGGAACCTTGCTCATGTTGTGGATGTGCAGCCAGAGGCGGGAGGACCAGCGAGAGTCTATGCTCAGAGAGAGGCCGGGAACGACACCGATGTGATAGCAGGAAATTTCGAGTTACAGTCTATGTCTTTGCTTTCTTTGGTTGATTCGGGTTCTACGCATTCCTACATTTTGAGTGAGCATGCACAGAAGTTAGATATTCCTGTTGAGATCTAAGATGTAGGTATGCATGTTACTAGTTCTTTTGGTGAGACAGTTGTGGTTAGACGTATGTATAGGAGGTGTCCACTGAAGATTCAGGGTCATGTGTTCTCAGTTGATATGATAGAACTTCCCTTCTACGGTTTTGATATTATATTGGGTATGGACTGGTTGGTTGAGCATCGAGCTAGTGTAGATTTTGAGACAAAGAAAATTTCCTTGAAGCTTTCTGATGACTACGAGGTAGTGGTAGTGGGCGAGAACATTAAGTTCTTGTCTAATGTGGTGTCAGCTTTAGAGGCTCATAGGTTAATGGACTCTGGATGTGGGGCCTATTTAGCTTATGTTATGAATCCGGATATGAGTGAAGCCAGGCCGAAAGATATCAGAACAGTGTGTGACTTTCCAGATGTGTTCCCTGAAGAGTTTCTGGGTTTGCCTCCTGACAGAGATGTTGAGTTTGTGATTGAGACAGTTTCAGGGTCTAGTCCAGTTTCGATAGCTCTGTATCGAATGGCTCCGAAAGAGTTGAAAGAATTGAAGAGCCAGTTGCAAGAATTATTAGACCGTGGTTTCATTAGGCCTAGTAGTTCTCCGTGGGGTGCTCCAGTGTTGTTTGTGAAAAAGAAAGATGGTAGCATGCGCATGTGTATTGACTATAGACAGTTGAATCAGTTGACTGTGAAGAACAAGTATCTGTTGCCTCGTATAGATGATTTGTTTGATCAGTTGAGAGGAGCTTCAGTGTTCTCGAAGATAGATTTGAGATCCGGGTACTATCAGTTGAAGGTGAAAGAGTGTGATCTCCCAAAGACAGCTTTTAGGACTAGATATGGTCACTATGAATTTCTTGTGATGCCATTTGGGCTCACAAATGCACCAGCAGCATTCATGGACATGATGAACAGAATTTTCAGAGACTGTCTAGACCGTTTTGTAGTTGTCTTCATTGATGATATACTTGTGTACTCGAAGACAGAAAAAGAGCATGATGAGCACTTGAGGTTTGTTTTACAGATATTGTTGAGCAATCAGTTGTATGCGAAGCTTAGTAAATGTGAGTTCTGGATTAGAGAGGTTGTATTTCTTGGCCATGTTGTTTCGGCCGAAGGTATCCGAGTTGATCCATCGAAGATTGAGGCTATTGTTGAGTGGAAACAACCTAAGTCCGTGACTGAGATTAGGAGTTTCCTAGGATTAGCCGGTTACTATAGGAGATTTGTTGATGGCTTCTCTAGAGTAGCTGCTCCTTTGACCATGTTGTTGCAAAAGGAAGTTAAGTATGAATGGTCAGATGCAAGACAGAAGGCCTTTGAAAAATTGAAAGAAGCTTTGACGAATGCTCCAGTGTTAGTGCAGCCTGTTTCAGGTAAGGAGTTTGTGATTTACAGTGATGCTTCCTACGTAGGCTTAGGATGTGTTTTGATGCAAGATAGGAGATTTGTTGCTTATGCTTCTAGACAGTTGAAGATTCATGAGAAGAACTATCCTACTCATGATATAGAGTTGGCCGCAGTTGTTTTTGCATTGAAGATTTGGCGTCATTACTTGTATGGTGAGAAGTGTATTGTCTACACCGATCACAAGAGCTTGAAGTACTTGATGACATAGAAAGAGTTGAACTTGAGACAGAGGAGATGGCTAGAGTTGTTAAAAGATTATGATTTGACCATTGAGTACCATCCGGGTAAAGCAAACGTAGTAGCCGATGCTTTGAGTAGAAAAGTGGTCGTTGAGTTGAGAGCTATGTTTGCTAGATTGAGTGTGTCCGATGATGGTGGTTTGATCACCAAGTTGCAAGTGAAGCCTTCTTTGATTCAGTTGATTAGAGAGAAACAGTTGCAAGATGCAAGCCTAGTTCCTCATGTTCAAGACATAGCCGAAGGAAGACCGACTGAGTATAGTTTCAGTGGTGAGAGCTTGTTGTGCTTTAGAAATAGAATTGTTGTACCGGAAGATGTTGAGTTGAGACGTCAGATTTTGAGTGAAGCACATTCGAGTCCCTTTTCTATGCATCCGGGTAGTACCAAGATGTACCGAGATTTGAAGGATGATTACTTTTAGGTTGGTTTGAAGAGAGATGTAGCCGAGTATGTGAGTCGTTGCATGGTTTGTCAGAGAGTGAAGGCAGAACATCAGGTTCCTTCAGGTTTGCTACAGCCTTTGAAGATTCCGGAATGGAAATGGGAGAGGATCACCATGGATTTTGTGTCGGGGTTGCCTTTGTCTCCTTCGAAGAAGAATTCAGTTTGGGTGATTGTTGATAGGTTCACTAAGTGTGCTCACTTCTTAGCAGTGAACACTACGGATTCCTTAGACAAGTTGGCAAACTTGTACATCCGTGAGATTGTGAGACTTCATGGAGTTCCGAAGTCTATTGTTTCAGATAGGGATCCTAGATTTACTTCGAGGTTCTGGGTTGCCTGCATAGTGCTTTGGGTAGCCGCTTGCATTTCAGCACATCTTATCATCCACAGTCTGATAGGCAGTCAGAGCGAGTGATACAGATTCTTGAGGATATGCTTCGTTGTTGTGTGATTGATTTTCAGGGTTCTTGGGAGAAGCACTTACCGTTGGTTGAGTTTGCTTACAACAACAGTTATCAGTCTAGTATCCAGATGGCACCTTATGAGGCCTTGTATGGTAGACGGTGTAGGACTCCGATTTGTTGGGCTGAGACAGGTCAGAGATTGTTACCTATGCCAGACTTGCTTAAAGAAACTACAAAAAAAGTGAAGTTGATTTGTGACCGTTTGAAAGCAGCTTCCGATCGTCAGAAATCTTATGCATATTTGAAGAGGAAAGAGATCGAGTACTCAGTGGGCGAGAAAGTGTTTCTGAAAGTATCTCCGTGGAAGAAGGTGATGAGATTTGGCCGAAAGGGCAAGTTGAGTCCGAGATTCATTGGTCCGTATGAGATAGTTGAGCGGATTGGGCCGGTAGCTTATCGTCTGAGGTTACCTTCTGAGTTAGAGAAGATCCATGATGTCTTTCATGTGTCTATGCTTAGGAGATATAGATCAGATCCTTCTCATGTGATGCCCGTTGAGGAGATAGAGTTAAATCCGGATTTGTCTTATAATGAAGAGCCCGTTGAGATACTTGCTTCTGATAGCAAGATGTTGTGTGGAAAGACCATAGAGTTGGTCAAGGTGTTGTGGGGACATAGAGGTGTGGAAGAGGCCACGTGGGACAGGAAGGCGGACATGGTTGAGCAGTTTCCGTATCTGTTTCCACCAGGTAATTTCGGGGACGAAATTCCTTAAGTGGGGGAGAGTTGTAACACCCGGGTTTAGGGGTCAGGTGAAAATAATATTTTAATATTAATTGGGCTCGGGTTGGTTTTGAAATGATTCTTTTAAAATTTTGGGTTTCAAAATAAACATTTTTAAAATGGGACCAAATTGATTTAGACTCAAAGTTGAAGAGCTAATTCAAAAATAAGGAAAACTATTCATTAATGGCCTTATAGCAATTTACCCATCTTTCCAAATTAAATTCCCTTATTTCAAATAAAACACCCCATTTACTATTCATTGTCTTCCTCTCCAAAGTTTCCAACGTGAAATAGAGCTCTCTACCCAAATCCATTATTCCATCTTATTCCTCATCCATTTCAACTCCAAATCGAAAGGTAAGAATGTTTTTGACTTTCCCTCATCTTCCCCTCTTTAAAAGTACCAATTATTTTCATTTTCATTGAATATTTGAAAATGGGGTTTTCAAAGAATTTGATTAAAAATAGTGCCTTTGTGTAGCTAAACCTAAAATTTTGATTTATTATGGTTAGTTATGGAATATAGGAGCCAAATGATGCTACATATGTGAATTTCAAATGATTTTAATCAATTTTCGGAATTGGGTTTTGAGAGGGTTTTAAAGTGGGATTTGGGGCTGTTTAAGGTTGGATTTTGGGGGCTGTAGGTAGTATGATATATGAGGATCATCTTGGGTGTAATTGATGCTTGTTTGGGTGCTTGAAATGGGAGAATTCAGTGGGTGTTAAGGGCTGCTCGAAATTCTATTTTTGGGGTTGATTTTGAGTGTTGGATGCTTGGTAATGTTAATCCGGATTAGTTTCAATGATAAAATATTGATTGTGGATGTTTTGTTTGTATTTGGGATTGATTAGAATCAAGTTTGGGAATCGGTGAAGCATCAGAAGTGAATTCGGAAAGTTGAAGGTTGTTGCTTGCTTGGTCTTGGAGCTTGGAAGCTTAGGTGAGTGGTTGTTTGCTTTTAAAGGTTTTAAAATAGTTGGTTCGAGTATATGGACTAGGTTGGGCTTGGTAGACCCACCTAGAGTTAGGATTAGGGTGGTAGCCTAATCCTAAGCTTGATCTAGAGCCATTGGATGAACTCATTATATGGTTGTGTATGTCTCGTATGAAATGTGGTATGAATGCTTGTGTATATTGTATTATACATGTGGGTTGAAATATGGCTTGTGATGCTTGAGACATGCATGATGATGGTTGTTGGTGAGTACGTGCTAAGCACGAGATTGATTGAAATGAGTAATGTGAAGTGAGTAAATATTGGCACTAGTTTACTTGAATACAAATGATCGATCATTAGGATGTTAGTGTGTACACATGAGTCTAAAGTCGCGCGTGGCCTTGGTGGCGTTGAGTCACCAAGGAGGAGTACGGGTTCGCTCGGAATTGTATTTAAATGTAGTCGGTGATGAGTGAAATCCCATCGACGGGGCGTGAGGATGAGTGGAATCCCCTCCGTGAGACCGGTGGTGAGTGAAATCCCACCGTGAGGTAATGTGGTTGTTGGATGTGAGTTCCAACATGTCTATCCGCGTATTCGGGTCTTAGCTAGGTGCCAATGTTGTTTGATGTGTATATCAAAATGTTGAGGTTTATGATCATTGATGAGATGCTTGGATGTGTTTACTTGTAATGTGGAGTTAAGCTTATGATCATGACATTATAATGTACATTGCTCATGCATTTTATTCTCATGACTCTTGTGGAACCTTGGCATGTTTGTGAAATGCCTTGGCTAGATCGTGCTCGGACCCTGCAATGTTGAGGTTTGTTTTTAGAGCTTACCCTCACTAAGCATCATTGCTTACGCTCTCTTTGTTCAACATTGCAGATCCTTAGTTCGTGGGTTGCTCGGGCAAGTGGAGGGCCTCCAAGTGTGGTTTTTGGCTTAAGTTTATCAAGTATGGATTTTTAATGTTAGAGATGTAATAGCTTGAGCAATGGGACATGTATGATTTTGTTGGATAGTTGTTGGTTGCTAGGAGCATGTTTAGACTCCTTAGTATCTTGCTTTTGTATGGTTTGTGTTGCCATGATGAATGTTAACTCATGCCTAAATTGCTCTTTTGAATGTTAGTTAAATGCCTTAGAGGCTATCTTTATGTTTGAATGGTGTTTGAATGAATGTATGTTTGTGGGGTGTTGCCTTAGTGTTAGACTTGTCTAAATCATGTTGAAGCATGCTAGTATGGTTGGTATGCCTTGGGTTTAATTTGCATGGTGTTGTGAGGTGTTTTGGAGGTGTTTTAGGGCACCCTTGTGCCTTAAAACAGCCAAATCGTGTCTGCAGACAGGGGGCGTTTCGGAACGGGTCCCCCTGTTCCGGAACGGTCCCTTTGCAAATGGCCTGCCGTTTCGAAACGGATGAGGGTCGTTTCGGAACGTTTTTGCTACTGGAATTTTGAGAAATTGACGAGATGAAGGCGTTCCGAAACGGGCCTTTGATGTTTCGAAACGGTCAAATCTCGTTGACCACGAGATATTGACCGTCAAGGTCGTTCCGATACGGGTCTCCCCTGTTTCGGAACGGTCACCTTATGGTTGACCCTGGCCTGTTGACTAAGTCAAGGCGTTTCGGAACACCCTAAGGGCGTTTCGAAACGGCCTGCTGAAAAGGGGCTAAAATGAATTGTTTAATGTTTGGTTGGTCGATGTATGGTGCAATGTTTGTATTTTCCGCTGCTGTGCTTTACATAGGATTAATTTATGCATATAGACAAGATAAAATAAAAAGGAAATTTTTTAGGGTCGTTAACCGAGGGGAAACCTTAACGGGTTTCGCTTCGGTTTTCCGTTCCTTCTCACTAGGAACTAACTTAGGTGCATACTGGCTCATTCTCACAAACTGAACCTCGTATTCAGACACGGTCCTATTGCCTTGAACCAAAGCCATAAACTCTCTCTTCTTTTCATCTAAGTACCGGACTCCAAGATACCTCCTCTTGAAGGCATTTCTGAAGAACTCCCATGTGATATTCGCCTCGGCCATACCAGAGGTAACAGTGGTCCACCAAGTATAAGCGTCCCCCTGAAGAAAGGAGACGATGCAACCCAACTTACGGGCATTTGAACACTCCATCTAGCCCAAGATACAAGTAGTACTCTCAAGCCACCCCTCCGAACCCTCGGGAGTCAATCCACGAAACTCAATCGCTCCCAAGTTACGTAGCCTCTCTAGGGGTAATCCTGTCCCCGCACCCTGAGGTGGTGCTGCAGCTTGCATACCGACCAAAGTTGTCTGAAAAGCTCCGGCTATGGTCTGAATCAAATGGGCCACATCTGCACCTGCCTGACCCTGGCCTGCTTGAGCCCCATTACCTCCCACATTAGCCTCAACCTGAGGCCCATTACCATCGCCTCCAGCGTTTACTCCATTACCATCGGGAGCATGAGGAGCAGGAGGCACACCCTCGGGTGCCTGGTCACCCGCTCTAGGCCGTCCCCTCGGTCTCATCATAGAGAAATAAAATCTAGAACAACAAACACACAACAACAATGGAAACGTTAGGTTAGCAAAAGGGCAAGGACTCCGGTTCTCAAGCTCGTTAAACCAAAACAATTTTCATTTTTATTTTTACAACAACGCCTAACAATGGGGACATTGGACCTACTCTCAAACATTAACAAGGTCACCACATCATGCATTCATACAGCGTGTTAGCAACAGATTCCAAGCATACATGGCAAAACACTCACCGAGATACAACAACACATAACACATTAACTTACCTCACTTACCTACCCGAGGTCTCGGAAACCCCATGCTCTGATACCACTAAATATAACCCCCTCGTCCCAGTCTGGACGATTGACCGGTACGAGTAGGCTACACGGGGAAATCCGAAATGAAACCCGCTGGGGCCCCACTTCGGTTAGCAACCCTAGAGAAATTCCTTTTTATTTATATCTTGTCTAAAGGAATTCATACATCCTATACGTGGTACGACAGCGAAAGAACTCCAAGCGATGCGAACAACCAAGTAAACAAAAGAAAGAGTCCATTTTAAGTTATTCAACAGGCCGTATCGATACTCTTGAAGAGGGTATCGATACACCTTGACCAGGTCAACACCCCATAGTCAACGTAGGGAGACCGTATCGGTACACATGCTGACCGTACTGATACACCCTTGCTAATCAACTTCTCATGGTCAACGATACAAGACCGTATCGATACACCCTATACTCGTACCGATACGCCAAAATCTCGTCAAAAACTCAGATTTCTAGTGAGGCTTTGGCGTTTCGATACACCCACGCGTATCGGTACGCTAGGCTTAAACTGAGCCCCTAAGTGCAAGACCGTATCGATACGGCCATTGGGCGTATCGATACGCCCTGCACTGCAACACTCAAAACTTCAGCTAAGGACTCCAAACCACAACTCTAGATGCAAATTAAGACTCGCCTAAGCACAAGCAAGCATACATACAACATTTATCAACCAAGATTCGGCATATGAGACATTCGAAAGTAATAAGAACCATACATTCAAAGGAGCATGCTTAACATCTATAAGGCTTCATGCTTAAACAACCATACAAAGGGCATCCATAGACAAAGTTCATAAACTCTTATCCACAAGCAATTAAGCAACAAAATAGACATGGTCCACAATCCATGACATAAAGCATAACGCATCCAAACTTGACATCCACGATTTAACATGCTCATCTAAACACAAAACAACTAAGGAGTTTGACACCACCTCCTACAAGTCTACACCCCCATTGTCTAGGCATTATTACAAATACGTAAACCATACTTGAGCTAATTTGAGAACTCCAAAAGCTCCTCCCTTGCCCACTTGCCTCCCGAACTCTAACGATCTGCATGTTGGAAACAAAATAGAGCGTAAGCTAACTAGCTTAGTGAGAGAAGCTCTACAAATCAACAAGCATGCAGTTTTCAAAACACTTTTCATAATTGGCAATAAATCAATGGATGCACGAATGACTTTCTCAACAACTACACATGGCTTGCACATGCACAACCAACATACACACGCGGTGGGACTACACATCACCGTTTCGACTAGTAGTTTTCCAATGGGACTACACATCAAAGTACTTTCCTACTAGTCACTACCGGTGGGACTACACATCACCGTAGTTAAGACAACCATCACGTGAGGCTCGACTTCCACACGACTACACAATAACAACTGTGTAAAACAACTCAAGATGCACATGATAATCACAACACATAGCCATTCATCCACACATAACAAAGTATAGGAGTAGTAACTTACACTCGGGTTTAGGTGAACCCTCTAGGTCCTACCCAAACCCCCAAGAGTTCCATTTCGAACACAAATCAAAGGTTAACAATTCTACTCACCGTTGTTATACAAAGAAAGCCGAAAACCACGCTCAAGACTCCAAATTCTCCGGATTCGTCCCCGAAGCTTCACCAACTAAATTCCTTGCCTCTAATCATCCCAACACAATCAAAACAACCTCAAATCAGTCCACAATTCAATGTAGTCAACCCGGAACACAAACCAAGCACAAAACACATGATTTCAACCAAAAACAAAACCCAAATTCCACATTCCCGAGCAGCCCCTAAGCACCACCTAAATCCAATGATTCCAACACTTAAATTACTCACAAAGGCCTTCAAATCAGCCCTTACATATAGCCCTACCATCAACCATCAATTTTCCACTTTTAACACCCCCAAAACTCAACCTAAAACCCTCCAAAAACCCCTCAAAAACCCAAATCCGGGTAACTCCATAAAACCATGTAAAAATATACTATATTAGACCTCATAGATAGTAAACGACTCATATATCATTAACAATTCAAAATCTTTAGCTAAAGACAATAAAGATAGCGTTTTTAATCCAAAAACCCCAAAACTTCAAATTTCAAAAACATGGACAAAAATGAAAACTAATGGTATTAACTTGAAGAGAATGACGAGGACCGGTCAAAAACGAGTTTATCTTTGAAAAATCTTCAAAACTGAACAAGCTATGAGATGGAATAGTAATTTTGAGGGAGAGGGGTTTTTGACGTTGGAAAGGATGGAAGGGGAGAGAAGAAGAAGATGAATAGTAGAGAGTTTGACAAAAGAGGGTGTTTAATTTTAAAAGTTCCAATTAATTACTACTTTGCCATTAATGAATGGTTATCATCAAAAATCCTAAAATTCATGAGATTTGGGTTCTAATTTAATTTTAAGATTGATCCAACATATAAAATAAATTTTTAAGACAAAAAGGAAAACCCGAAACATTATTTAAGTATTATTTTCACCCGACCCCGAACCCAGGTGTTACAACATGATTCGAATATAATATGAACATGATTAAAATTATAATTTGAACATGATTCGAATATAATACAAAAATGATTTGAATATGATACGAATATAATTACATGTTAAAAATAATTCGAATATAATATGAACATAATTCGAATATAATAGTTGGAAAAACATGTATTATATTAGAATTATATTCGAGTCATGTTCGCAATATATTCAAATTATATTTCGAATATAGTTTCAATCTGATTCGAATATAATATAAATATAATTCTAATATAATTTGAATTTTGCTCAAAAAATATATTTCGAATATAGAAAATTTCGAATTAATAATTGGAATGTAATTAGAGTATGATTCGAGTATAATTTTAATATGATTGGAATGTAATATGAACATGATTCGAATATAATATAAATATGATTCGAATATAATTTAAATTTTACTCAAAAATATATTTCGAATATAGCAAAATCTGAAATAATAATTAGAATATAATTGAAATATGATTTGAATATAATTTGAATTTTGCTCAAAAATACAATTCAAGTTTAGCAAAGTTCGAATATAATTGGAATATGATTCCAAATTTTCTCAAAAAAGAATATTATTCGAATAAGTAATTGTTGGGGTAAATTTTAGGTTATTTAATTTATTTAAAAAATTACTAATTTAGAATTAAAATATTTGATTTTATTTATTTTTATTAAATATTAACATTTAAATAAAATAATATTATTATTAATAATATAGATTGGACTAAATTATAAAAATTAGAAACAAATAGGGGTCAATTTTAGGAAAAATAAACTTTTCAATGACTAAATTGAACAAAAAATAAACCTGACAGACTTGACATGTCATTTACCCTTTAAATAAGACTAGGCGGATTGACTTGGTCAATTAAGAGATGATGTGGCACGTTCTTATTGGCTGGAATTTTTTAACGGTGAAGATAACATAAATGGAGGAAAACGAGTAACGGCGACAAAGTTTAGGGGACAAAAGTAGGCAAAACGTAGTTTAGAGGGCAAGTTGGAAAAACATGTAAAGTTTAGGGGGAAAACATGTATTAAGCCCAAGTTTTAAACAAAAGAGCGTAGAAATGAAATGACAAGTGCAACATTTCTTATATGTGCAATGAAAAGTTACAATTTAAGTTTGTTGGAATAATAAATGTTTAAAACTGAGTTTTGGATGTTTTATGTTCGAATCCCACACTTAAACAAGTTTTATCCTTAATCTATCATACATGATAATAGATTTGGTATCGAACGATCACTATTTATTGTGTGCGCCCGACAATGGTGACAAAAAAATATTCAATGCTTAAACTTACGTGACAAAAAACGTTCAATATCTAGATTTCAATGAGTAAATTGAACCTTTTGAAACTTCAGTGACCAGAATAGGTTTGAGAGTAAAGTTCAGTGATGATTTACTTAATTTACCCTTTTTTTGACAAATCCTAATTCTAATCCTAATCCTACTTGGAGGGGAGGGGAAGAGAGACTAGGGGAAGGAATGAGTTGCTCTTAGTCAGTGGCGGAACTTGAAGTAAAAGTTTGGTGGGGCAACTTAAAATTTTAAAAAATTTAGAAGCTTAAACGAAAATTTTCAAAAAAAATTGTGGGTTTAACTAAAACTTTTAATAATTTTAAGAGATTTAACAAAAATAAAATAAAAATTTGAGAGGGAATTTAATTAAAATAATTCAAAATTTTGAAGCTTAATATGAATTTTTAAAAATCTTGAGAGGGTTAAATTAAAATTTTCAAAAATTTTAAGGGCAAAATTTAATTCTACAAAATTTTGGGGTGCCCGTGACTCCACTAGTCTCAAAAGATTCGCTCATGCGCTTAGCCCGTCTAGAACTTATGACTTAAGGGAATATGAGGGAACAAAGATGAACAGCTTGACCAACCGACCAAATGTGTTTGCTCTTTACCCTATTAAGTATGGATAATTCTACAGTAAATGACATGTACCGCAGTGTATAGAGATGGGCATTTTACCCGATCCGGTTGGGTTCCGACCTGACCCGACCCGATCGGGTTAGATTTTTTAATGAAAAAATCGGGTTCGGGTCGAGTCTGTCGGGTTTTTGTTAAGGGTGAGCTCGGGTCAGGTTTGGGTTTAGGGCAGAAAATATTTGACCCGACCCGGGACTAATTGTGCAATTTCCCTCTAAATTTTTAGGGATATTTATAATAATACCCCCTCTTTATATATTTTCTATAATTAGATCCTTAAAATTAAATTTTTATTTACAATTTAGTCCTTCAAATTATAATTTTTTTACAAATAAGTCCCCCTAAAATTATTTTTTACAATTAGGTCCCTAAATTTAATTTTTTTCTATAGGTCGGGTTTAGTATATTTATTTTCGGGTTGGGTCATGTCAGATTTTTTAAAGAAGATGTTCGGGTCGGGTGAGGGTTTAGGGTATTTATTTTCGGGTCGAGTTCGGGTGGGCCAAAAACTCGACCCGGCATGTGGGTCATGCCCATCCCTAGCAGTGTACCATTGTTCATATGTACTGCAATGTACCACTAACTATTTTAAGTGGTTTTAAAATTCTAGGGACCGAAAGTGTTATTATTCTCTTTTAGAATAAAATCTTAAAAAATAATTTTATATTACCTTATCAGATTTTCTTTTATTTTTTAATTTAAAAAAATAATTAAACTTTTATTACTATAATAATCCCTACATTCACTTTAATTTAAGGGTAAAGTTCACAAATGGTCGCTAAACTTTGATCAATTATTCAATTTTACCATTAAACTTTTAATTTTATTTCAATTTGGCCACTGACCCGTTAACAACCGCTAAATGAGTGATGTGACTGTTAAAATATTTTGTATAATAACACATTTAGTCCTCCATGTTTACACATTCAAACAATTTAATCCTACTTCGAAAGAAATAATAAATTTAACTCTCATTATTTCAATTTGACCCTATTTTTAATTAGAGATAATTTAATATTTTATTTTGATCCCTCAATTATAACTAATGTTATCTTGTCCATCTCAATCCCAGCCATACCCAATCCATCCTTTAAATTACCACAAGCAGCCATGGTAATGTATATACTTTCTTTCAAGAATCTGGAAGAACTCGTGGAAGGCATTAGAGGCAGATCTTGTAATGTATATATTCGTATTAATCACTAAATTTAGATGGGGCTCTCCAACTTAATTTAGCTTTAGTTCCTCCCCCCCCCCCCAAAATGTATTGCTGACTTTTGGAAGAGTGCAATATTGTAATATGTGGGTGTAATTTGAAGTTTCTAAGTGTGATTTTTGTTTGTTCAAGTCAACTTTAGAAAGGGGAAGTGTTGAGATTTATGTTTTGATATAATAATTGAAAATTTGATTTGGACTAAATTGAAAAGATTTCAAAATGAGTTTAAGTCCAAACAACTTGAAAAATAAGTTTGAGGAGTTTTCAGAAGGTTTTGAAATGCTTTAAAGAAGCCAAAACCAAAATTCTAACTTGTCCGTACCAAAACGATAAACCCCGTTTTGATACACTTTAAGGGTTTCAGCTATTGGAATTGAAACTGCCAAAATCCGTACCGAAACAGGGCTTGCCCGTTTTGATACGACAAAGGTCCTTTCGATACGCTTGTTGCGTGTAATAAGTGCTACACAATTGTGCAAGTATACACGTCGCAAGTAATAAAGTGATATGAGTATCGAGTATCGTCTCCACAGGGATTGGTTTGGGCCATTTTGCTTAAGTTAGTACACTATAAAGTACAAAAAAACACAAGTAATAGTTTTGGGTTGAATAATCGACTAAACTAAGATAAACGAGTAAACTAAAGAAATAAATTGATAGAATGAGAGAATAGGCCAGATTATATTGCGTTGTAGTGTGGAATCCGAATGGAACAGTCTCGATTTTGCATTCAAGAGGAAACTTGATTGCCTCGGCAATGGGCAATACGATTGCCTGGGCAATGCACAAAGTGACTGCTTGGGCAATTGGTAAGGCAGTTGCTAGGGCAAAGAATTAAGCTAATGCTCGAGCAATTGAGCGACAACCTTCAAGGTTCGGCAAAACGTTCTTCAATGGTTCTTCTTATCCCTAAGTCAAAACTCTATCAATGTGCAAGCCTTGATAATACTTCCTAGCGTGAACCAAGGATGAACATCAACCGGTCTTACGCCTCTCTTAGCCGTTGAAATTCGTACTTATTCCTAAGCCGAATTAATCTTCACCGATTTGGGCAAAAACCATGCTTATTCATTTCTTGAATCTAACTCTCTCGATATTAGATAAATGGATGCAATCACAATATCCTCTCCCGATTCAATTGCAAGTAAAGATAAATACCAAGAATAAGCAAACATTGAACTTAAATTGCATAACAAAAACCTAAACACGATCCAAACGTTTTCTCACAACTACTAAACAAATAACCCTAGCCTAAGATAGTTTAGTTCATAGTTGGGACTAGGAACAACACAAGATAATTTCCCAACAAGAACATCAACCGAAAAACAAAGATGAAAAGAAGACTAGGGTTGCCTTGATCTTTAACTTGCCGATTTTCTCCCCAATTTGACTCCCCTGTAGTTGGCGGCTTGGCTTCTTATTTATAGGAGAAGGCTAGATCAAAGTCTTTCTTGAGAAGAAAGTTAAGTTGGAATTAAATTGAATAAAAGAAATATTAAATCTCTTTTAATTTTATTCCAACTAAAAATCCTCTTATTTTCTTGGAATTTGAAATTCTTTTGACCTCTTCATAGACTTCCAACTCCTTTTCTCCACGCCACCTATCTAGTTGAAGTCAGATTTGTCAGCTCATCAATTCGGCTACCACTTTGCCTCGTCATCTCTTGTCGACGGTTGCCGCGACAACTTGTTCGACATGTACTTCTTGGGTTACCACGACAACTTGTTTGGCAGGTCCTTCCTAGGTTTCCACGGCAACTTCCAGCTTTTCCCGGGCACTAATCCTGCACACACAAAATAGCCTCCAACAACATCTTTTCCACCAAAACTAATCAAAACATGAACTCAAGCATAACGGTAAAGGAAATTATGAAAATATGCATGAATGCCTAATAATGCAACTAAAATGAGCTTAAGTCTAACAATAATATGAGTAAAAAGGGTAATAAAAATAGTATTTTTGAACACTTAACACACCCCCAAACTCAAACTAACAATTTCCTGCCGAGATTTTAATCATTAGAGAATTTGCTTCGCCCTTGACTTCATTCCTCAAAACCGTGACACAAAGTATGATTGAAATTCAATTGTTAGAATGGCATAGAAGTTACTCGGAATCAAACTATAATGCTTGTGAGTGTGTGCAGAGTTGTGTACAAGATGATTCTTCGGATTCTATATGAGCATTAGGTATTCAAATTAAGTCCTTGGGTTTTATTTCATTTAACTAGAGACAATTTCGGGCACCTCTAGTTTATTAATTAATTTTCCAATTTTTATAATTAATCAACTAGAGCCAATATCGGGCACCTCTAGCGATTCCTTTAAGCACAATCTTAGAGCCGGTTTCGGGAACCTCTAGCAATTTTTTTTATTTACCTAAATTTTAAACAATTAACCTAAGGTCACTAGAATTCCATTAATCAATCTAGCCACAACAGTGTACAATTAAATTTAGCATCATAGTAGGATTCTAAAAGTTTTCCATGGTTATTGTTGTGCGTATTCAGTGTCACAATTTTAGTGCAAGTATACACGTCGTCAAGTTATAGTATAAAAGATATCGTCTCCATAGGGATTGGTGCTACTTCCAGAAATTATTGTCTCGCAATGTAGAAAAGTAAAAACACAAGTAATGGTTTGATTGAGAGAACTATTAAAATAAAAGAAAGCAAGTAAATTAAGAGATTGAGAAGCTATGATGTCAAAGTAGGCCGGATTATATTGCATCGTAGTGTGGGAATTGAATGAAATTGTCTCGGTTTTGAATCCAACCGTCTACTTGATTGCCTTGGCAATGGGCAAAGCTACTAGCATGACAAAGACAACAGGTATTGCCTAGGCAATTGATCGACAACCTTCAAGGTTCGACAAAACGTTCTTCAATGGCTACTCCTTATCCCTAAGTCGAAATACTATTGATGTGTAGGCCTTGACAATACTTCCCAGCGTGAACCAAGGGTGAACACCAACCAATCTTACGCTTCTCTTAGCTGTTGAAACTTGTACTTATCCCTAAGTCGAATTAGTCTTCACCAATTGGGATGAAAACTATGTTTATTCGTTTCGTGAGTCTAACTCTCCCGATATTAGACAAATAGATGCAATTGCAATATCCTCTCTCGATTAAATCAGAAGAAAGAAAATAAACACCAAGAATAAGCAAACCTTGAACTTAAATTGCACTAACAAAAACTTAAACAATTATAATCGTTTTCTTACAACTACTAAACAAATAACCCTAGCCTAAGAAAGAATTAGAACATGATGGCGATAACAAGCACTCTACTAAACCCCTAAGTCTCTCGATCTCTAGATGCCTTGATGGTGGCGGATGGGTCTTGGCTTTATAGGGCATGGCCTTGTCGAATCCTTCTTGGAGTAGGAGTATGAGTTGGAGTTGAGTCATAACTTCATAAAAGAGATAAATCACTTTTAATTCATTATTCTATTCATCCTTATTGGTTTCCTATATTTAACCTTCCTTTGGCTTTTTCATGGCCTTCCTTTGCTCCGATCTTCATGCAAAGTATCTCTAAAAATTAAGCGTTTTATGCTCTTCAAGTCGCCTATCAATTTGCATATTTTCTCTCATGTCGGCAAAAGTTTGGGCATTGCCTCGACAATGGGTTGGTCCTTGCCTCAGCAATGGTATGTCAGTCTCTTCTGCTCGACAAGGCTCGATCTTGGTCCAGCGTTCCTTGGTAAGGCTTGACATCAAAGGATGGCCCAGTCTGGATTGTCGAGTGATTGTTCTGCACCTTTTCTTTCCCTTCCCTCACTGGCGCGACAATGCTTGCCTGGGCAGTGGGTAATGAAATATGTACAAGCACAAAACACATACCAAAGCAGTACCTTTTCCACCAAATATATTCAAGTAAAGATGATCAAGCATGGTAATAATAAGAACAATGAAATTGTGTATGTATGACTAGTAATGCATCTAAAATAAACTTAAGTCCGACAGTAATTGAGTCAAAAGGGTCCTAAAATGAATACTTCTACACACCTAACACACCCCAAACTCAAACTATTGCGTGTCCTCAAGCAATGCAAAACTAACTGTCAATTGCCAAAAAATTTAATCTTCATGAAATTAGCCTTGCTTTTTCTCCTCTTCTCTGAACCGTGAACGAGTGTGTGTGGTCTTCAATTCTTTGGATGTTTAGGAATTCCCTAGAATCAAACTATAAGACTCGTGAGTGTGTGCATGATTGTGAACAAGATAGTTTTCTGGGTTCTAGGTAAACACTTGATAACTAACTTACTTTCCTTGGGTTTCCACTAGCCACCATTCACTTTGTTAATAGTTTGAAAATTTGCACTAGAAGAAGGTTCAATCTGTGGACACCTCCGCTATGCATAATCGTTGTGTACTTATGCTTAAAATTAGCAATCTAGTGGGGGATTGTTGAATATATACATATACATATATATAGGGATATGTTTTCTTCAAGAAATATATCTTTTTCTTTAAAAAGAGTCCTACATGAAAGATTGTTACCTTTCTTCATGGAAGGTTGTGACCTTTCAAAGTAGTTCCTATTGGACGCATATAAATAGATGATCTATTGTGTTCTCAAATTACTTTTTCTTTTTACAACAATCCAATCTTCTAACAAGAGTAAGAATAAGGGAATTTCTTGAGTTTGCTTATCAAAGAAAGTTCAAGCTTCGTTGTATCCCGGGAGAACCTTTGTCTTTAACCCTCTAGCAACTTTGTGTGGGGGTAAATAGTTCTCTTTGGAAAGCGTCATCCGCGACTCGAAGTTTCTTACATAATATCGTCTCCGATTCTACCGTCTTCATCTAAATTATCTAACACAGGGTGTGAGACTGTCTCTTCTAATAATGTTCTCTCTGAGGTTCGAACTCACGTCCTCTCTTTAAGAGTGCAATGTGCTTTACCAAATGCACCCAATATTTATTGGTTTTTATTTAATTATTTTCAACCTGAGTTTAATTTAAACTCTATTTATATCAACAATTAAATAAATTTGAAGTTTAGTCCCGTTGTTAGAAGTTTAATTGTAATTCCCGATGGTCTCGTATTTGAGTTTTTTACATTAATTTATTTTTTTTATCCTTTCGAATTTCTAGAGTTTTGTCCTAATTAATTCGGACCGGCCCATGTCGCACACTTGATTTTGATGGGTGAGTCTCCCGACGAGAATTTTCTGCATACACAAAGCCTCGAACTTGATACATGTTTTACACTGGCGTAACACAATGGGGACCCATGGGGGGCACGACCCCAAAAAATTGAAAAATCATAGTTTAAACCCTTAAAAATTTATAAAACAATTGGCCCCACAAAATTTTTAGAAATTTAGATTAAGCTTCAAATTTTGTGAATATTCTTAATTAAATCATTCTCATGATTTTAAAATTTTCTCATTAAGCGTCTCAAATTTTAGTTAGACCCAACTTTTTTTAAAAATAAATTAAATTTTACCCTTCAAAATTTCTGAAAATTTTGAATTACACCTCTAAATTTTTAAAGTTTTAAGTTCCCCATACTCTACCACCAAATTCTGTCACTGTCTGTTTAAGCGATATTAAGCTGCTTACCAACCCCGTTGTTTCACAATAACGTATTTTCATATTTTGATTTCACTTTACCAGCAATAAAATGATATTAACAATTAGTTTTTTGTTCGCATGGCAGTACACGTGCATGTGACATGTCATCAATAAACTATATTTTTTTAATAGTTTAAGGGTGATTACCATATATTATATGTTTTAAAGGGCGAATTAAACATGAGTCTCCTAGGATAAATATCATCATCTTTTTTAGTGGGACCACTCGATGGGTTCAAACTTATCGTTAATTCTGCTTACAAAATAATAAACCATTTTATTGATATTAAAATTTCATCAAACAATGACCCTTTAAAACATATAAAGACCAAACATAGCCAAATCTCAAACATTGCACAAAACACCAAAGGGACCCGAACCAGACAGTGGGGAAACCCAACCCCAATCGCAATCTCTCACTCAATACCCCACAATAGGGACATTACAACAATAAAAACTAAATGCTACCAAATAAAATTCAAAATCCAATAAGCCAAATAAACACAATCCCACCAAAAACCGGAACAAGCCTAAAACAAATATATAAGGAGAACCTTCCAAGAAAATACGATAAATATTAGAAGAAATTATTTTGATCAAAATTAAAACGTTGAAGGTTAAAATAAATTAGAAAAATAATGATTACATTAATTAATTGTTAATACTTATTTTTAGCATTATATTGTTGTAAAAAAAAAATTGACAAATCCTAATTCGAATTTTAATCCTACTTAGAGAGAAGGGGAAAGGGACTATAGGAGAAGGAAGAGAATGCTCCTAGTCAGTGGCGGATCTAAAAATTCAAGAATGGGGTCCAAAATAATTTTTCTCAAATGGGTATGCAAATATTTTGTTTACCTTTACACATTAATTTTTTTAAAAAAATTAAGGAAAAATTAACACTAATTTAAACATGATTTCTAAAAATTGGGATGCATGTGCTCCCTACAAGGCCACATGCATCCACCAATGCTTCTAGTGTGTCTAGAACCCGTTATTTAAAGGAATATGAGGGAACAAAGATGAACAGCTTGACCAACAGACCAATGGGGATGTCAATTTAATCCGAATAAGATTCACATCTGAAGAAAAAAATTTGATCCAAATCCGATTGGAAAAAGTCCGAATCCGAATACGAAAAAAGGTCTGAGTCCTAATAGGAGGCGTATCAGATATGGTCATTGTCATGATTCGATCCGAATCTGATCCAAGTCCATGTCCGATCTGAATCTAATTCAAGTTCGATCCATATCTGAGTTCGTCAAAACATTTATGACTTTTAATTTTTTAAAACAAAAAATCATTTATAATATTTACATTAAAATAATAGGACAACATATATAAAGTAAAAAAGTTAATGCATTAAAAGAAACATAAATATATATTAGGTAACTTAGAATAATGATAAAAGTAAAATTAACTTCCATATATATTCATATTAAAAGTGATAATAAAAATATAAATGTATTAAAAAAGAAAGTTAAATAATAATAATAATAATAATAATAATAATAATAATAATAATAATAATAATAATAATGATGATGATGATGATGATGATTGTAACACCCGGGTTTAGGGGTTAGGTTAAAATAATATTTTAATATTATTTGGGCTCGGTTTTATACCCTAAGTAATATTTCGAGTTTGTTTTCAAAATTTATTAATTTCGAGTTAACCATGTTTTAAGATTTAAAACCCCAATCTACCATGGATTATTCCCTTGTGAATAGCCAAACTCATTAAGGGCAAAGAAGTCTTTTGAGCCCAAAATAAGTCACATGTCAAATAAAACACCCATTTCCTCTACTATTCATCTTCCTCTCCAAGAACACACCAACGGGAAACCAAACTCTCCTCTCCATTCACTATTCCATTCCCAAAGCTCCTTCATTTCGACTCCGAATTTAAAGGTGAAGGTAATTTTGAACTCCCCTCACCTCCCCCTTCTCAAAAGTACATTTTATTTTCGTTTTCATGAAGATTTAAGGAATTAGAGATTTTTGAATATTTGATTAAAAGAGGTGCCTTTGTGTAGCTAAACCTAATATTTTGATTCATTATGGTTGGTTATGGTATGTAGGAGTCAAACGATGCCACATATGTGAATTTCAAACGATTTTAAACCATTTTCGGAATTGGGTTTCAAAGGGGTTTTTGGAGGGTCTTAAGGAGGTTTTGGGGGTTGTTTAAGGTTGGTTTTTGAGGGCTGATGTTAGTATAATATATGAGGGCTGCTTTGGGTGTGTTTGATGCTTGTTTGGGTGCTTGAAATGAGAGAAATCAGTGGGTCAAGTGGGCTGCTCGAAAATCCTGTTTTTGGTCTTGCTTTGGGTGTTGAATGCTTGTTAATGTTAATCCGGGTTAATTTCGATGACAAGGTATTGATTGTGGATGTTGTGTTTGTGTTTGGGATTGAGTAGAGTCAAGTTTGGACATCGGTGAAGCATCGGAAGTGAATCCGGAGGATTGAAGGTTGTGCTTGCTTGGTCTCGTGCTTGGAAGCCTAGGTGAGTGGTTGATTTCCTTGAATGATTTTAAATTAGTTGGTTTGAGTATACGGACTAGGTCGGGCTTGGTAGACCCACCTAGAGTTAGGATTAGGGTGGTAGCCTAATCCTAAACTTGGTCTAAGCCTTTGGATGAACTCATTTGGATGATTGTATATGCCTTGTATGCTATGTCATATGGTTGTGTATGTATATTGTCTTAAACATGTGAATTGAGGCATGGATCGTATGGCTTAGAGCATGCATGGTGATGGTTCATGGTTGTGTCCATGGTGAGTACGTGCTAAGCACGGAAATGGTTGAAACGTGTGTTGTGGAATGAGTAGAATATTGGCACTAGTATACTTAAATACAAATGATCGATCATTAGGATGTTAGTGTGTACACATGAGTCTAAAGTCGCGCGTGGCCTTGGTGGCATTGAGTCACCAAGGAGGAGTACGGGTACGCCCGGAAATGGTATTTAAATATAGTCGGTGATGAGTGGAATCCCATCGACGGGGCGTGAGGATGAGTGGAATCCCCTCCGCGAGGCCGGTGATGAGTGGAATCCCACCGAGGTAATGTGGTTGTTGGATATGAGTTTCCAACGAGTCTATCCGTGTATTTGAGCGATAACTAGGTGCCAATGTTGTTTGATATATGTATCAATGTGTTGAGATTATGAGCTGCTTGGATGTTGTATGTGATTGCATGTATGGTAGTGTTGAGCTCATGATTATGGCATATATGTGATATAATTGCTCATGCATCTATATCTTGTGGACTCTTGAATTATGTATGTTGCCTTGGCTAGATCGTGCTCGGACCCTGCGATGTTGAGGTTTGTTTTTAGAGCTTACCCTCACTAAGCATCATTGCTTACGCTCTCCTTGTTCAACATTGCAGATCCTTAGTTCGTGGGTTGCTCGGCAAGAGGAGGGCCTCCAAGTGTGGTTTTTGGCTTGAGTACATCAAGTATGGCTTTTAAATGTTGAACATGTAATAGTTTAAGCAATGGGACATGTGTCTTTTGATGGATGATTATGGTTGGTTAGGAGCATGTTTAGACTCCATGTTATGTTGCTTTTGTATGGCTTGTGATGCCATGTTTGAGTTGTAATCCATGCCTAAATTGCTTATCTTGAATGTTGGTTAAGTACCTTTGAGTTTGCCCTATGTTGAATGTTGAAGTATGAGTTTATGCATGTTAAGTGTCATCTTTGGGTCAATTGCATGTTCCTTCAATGTATGTATATGTTGGGTACTTGTATGGCTTTATTGTGGCATGTAAGTGTCGTATGAATGCTTGTTGGGGTCTAGGAGAGTTCTAAAATGCATTTAGATTCGAGTCCTTATCGTTTTTGCTGAGTTGGGAGGCTTTTCTGTGCAGGGGTATCGATACGGTTAGTATGGTATCGATACCACCTTCTTGATCAAGCCTCGTGTATCGATACACTTGAGAGGTGTACCGATACTATTTTTGCTACTGGAGCTACTGTCCAGTTCCGTATCGGTACGGCCCTTCACGTGTATCGATACGGCCCCCTTAGCGTTGACCGTGGGAAGTCAACAATTGGAGAGGGTATCGATACACACCCAGCCGTATCGATACGGCATCCACAGGTTGACTTTGACCAGTTGACTTGGTCAAGGGGTATCGATACACCCCTTAAGTGTATCGATACACCTGCAGCTAAGTCTTAAAATTGGGCTGTTTTATGATTGTTTGATGTTCGTTCGATTGTTTTGAATGTGTTGTTCCGCTGTATGATCACGTAGGATTAAATACTCATCTAGACAAGATTTAAAATGAAAAAAAAATATAGGGTTGCTAACTGAGGGGGAATTCCTTAGGGAGTTCTCACTCGGTTTTCCCCGTGTGACCCACTCGGACCGGTCATTCGGCCAGACCGGGACGAGGGGGTTACACTTGTTGGTATCAGAGCCTAAGGTTACCGAGACCTTGGGCAGGTAAGTGAGGTAAGTTTAGGTTTTTAAATTAAATTGCACGGTGTTTGTTTGTTTTTTTTTTTTTTTTTTTTTTTTTTTTGCAAGGATGATTGCTTGTGTGACAAGTATGCTGATTGTTTTACCTATAAGCACGTGTGTGTGGGTCCCATTGCTACTATTACATTGGAAAAATGATTTTAAGTGAGGAAACGTACTTGGACACTTGGGAGCCTCACCTTGCTAACCCAACCCGTGTGTTTGTTTGTTGTGGTTGTAGTTAATATCTGTGAGAGCGATGTCTAGACCGAGAGGTAGGCCGAGGTTGGTTCGTCAGGAACCACGAGTTATGGCTCATGTTGAGCCGGTAGTGGGCGCGGGAGCTCACCTAGAGGGACCGGGGGCAGCGGGAGTTGGCGCTCCTCCACCACCACCACCACCTCCTCCCCCTGGAGCTGGAGGAGAGGGACCTCAAGGTGGCCAAGGTGGCCAAGGCCCGGCTGGGGTTGATATGACTCCGCTTGTGCAAGCCATAGCGGGAGCGTTTCAGGCCGCAGTTGCGGGAGCTCAGGCTGCAGTTCAGCCTAGGTGTGATGATGCTAGCTTACCTTTAGAGAGGCTCCGTAGCCTAGGAGCCGAGGAGTTTAGAGGATCTACTCCGGAGAGGTCGGAGTTATGGTTGGAGAAGACAGTTCGTATCTTGGCTCAGATGGGTTGTGCGGGCGCACGTAGATTGGGTTGTGTGATTTCACTGCTTCAGGGTGATGCCTACACCTGGTGGGTCACCATCACTACCGGGGTTCCAGAGGCCGAGATAGATTGGGATTTCTTTGAGTTTGCTTTCAGAAAGAGGTACTTGGGACCGAGGTACTTGGACGAGAAGAAACGGGAGTTTATGGCTCTTACTCAGGGAGATGCTTCAGTGACCGATTATGAGATCCGCTTTGTTCGCTTGAGTCAGTATGCCCCAGAGTTGGTTCCTACTGAAATGGAACGCTGCAACCGATTCCGATACGGATTGAATGAAGAGGTTAAGAGGTACACGTTGGCTTCAGACTACTCGGACTTTGATGTGTTGGTTGCGAGGGCCAAGGATTTGGAGCATAGTTTGGGTTCAGTCAAACGAGCTGGTGGTTCTGTTTCTGGAAAGAGGCAAAACCACTTTGATGGAAGGGATGCTAAGAGACACAAGGGTGGCGGACATCAGTTTGATCAGAGACGTGGCGGTGGCCACCATGGTAGGAGCCATCAGGGCCATAGAGGAGGAGGGCGTTTGCCCGAGTGTGCACAGTGTGGGAGACAGCACACTGGAGAGTGCTGGGGTAACTTTCATGCTTGTTGGAACTGTGGTTCGAGGGACCACTTTAGGAGGGACTGTCCACGTCAGGCAGCTCAGGCACCGAACTTAGCTCAGGCTCCTGCGAGAGGTAATGATTTTCAGAGAGGCCGTGGGCGCGGTCGTGGCTACTTCCAGCCGAGGGCTGATGCACCTAGGGTAGATGCTCAGAGGAACCTTGCTCATGTTGTGGCGGTGCAGCCAGAGGCGGGAGGACCAGCGAGGGTCTATGCTCAGAGAGAGGCCGGGAACGACACCGATGTGATAGCAGGTAATTTTGAGTTACAGTCTATGTCTTTGCTTTCTTTGGTTGATTCGGGTTCTACACATTCCTACATTCTGAGTGAGCATGCACAGAAGTTAGATATTCCTGTTGAGATCTTAGATGTAGGTATGCATGTTACTAGCTCTTTTGGTGAGACAGTTGTAGTTAGACGTATGTATAGGAGGTGTCCACTGAAGATTCAGGGTCATGTGTTCTCAGTTGATATGATGGAACTTCCTTTCTACGGTTTTGATATTATTTTGGGTTTGGATTGGTTGGTTGAGCATCGGGCTAGTGTGGATTTTGAAACAAAGAGAATTTCCTTGAAGCTTTCTGATGACTACGAGGTAGTGGTAGTGGGCGAGAACATTAAGTTCTTGTCTAATGTGGTGTCAGCTTTAGAGGCTCATAGGTTGATGGACTCTGGATGTGGGGCCTATTTAGCTTATGTTATGAATCCGGATATGAGTGAAGCTAGACCGAAATATATCAGAATAGTGTGTGACTTTCCAGATGTGTTTCCTGAAGAGTTGCCGGGTTTGCCTCCTGACAGAGATGTTGAGTTTGTGATCGAGACAGTTTCAGGGTCTAACCCAGTTTCGATAGCTCCGTATCGTATGGCTCCGAAAGAGTTGAAAGAGTTGAAGAGTCAGTTGCAAGAATTATTAGACCGTGGTTTCATTAGGCCTAGTAGTTCGCCGTGGGGTGCTCCAGTGTTGTTTGTGAAAAAGAAGGATGGTAGCATGCGCATGTGTATTGACTATAGACAGCTGAATCAGTTGACCGTGAAGAACAAGTATCCGTTGCCTCGTATAGATGATTTGTTTGATCAGTTGAGGGGTGCTTCAGTGTTCTCGAAGATAGATTTGAGATCCGGATACTATCAGCTGAAAGTGAAAGAGTGTGATGTTCCGAAGACAGCTTTTAGAACTAGATATGGTCACTATGAGTTTCTTGTGATGCCATTTGGGCTCACGAATGCACCAGCAGCATTCATGGACATGATGAACAGAATTTTTAGAGACTATCTAGACCGGTTTGTGGTTGTCTTCATTGATGATATACTTGTGTACTCGAAGACAGAAGAAGAGCACGATGAGCACTTGAGATTTGTCTTACAGAGATTGTTGAGTAATCAGTTGTATGCGAAGCTCAGTAAGTGTGAGTTCTGGATTCGAGAGGTTGTATTTCTTGGCCATGTTGTTTCGGCCGAAGGCATCCGAGTTGATCCATCGAAGATTGAGGCTATTGTTGAGTGGAAACAACCTAAGTCTGTGACCGAGATTAGGAGTTTCCTAGGATTAGCTGGTTACTATAGGAGGTTCGTTGATGGCTTCTCTAGAGTAGCTGCTCCCTTGACCAAGTTGTTGCAAAAGGGAGTCAAGTTTGAATGGTCAGATGCAAGACAAAAGGCCTTTGAGAGATTGAAAGAAGCTCTGACAAATGCTCCAGTGTTAGTACAGCCTGTTTCAGGTAAGGAGTTTGTGATTTACAGTGATGCTTCCTACGTAGGCTTAGGATGTGTTTTGATGCAAGATAGGAGAGTTGTTGCTTATGCTTCTAGACAGTTGAAGATTCATGAAAAGAACTATCCTACTCATGACATAGAGCTAGCCGCAGTCGTGTTTGCATTGAAAATTTGGCGTCACTATTTGTATGGTGAGAAGTGTATAGTCTACACCGATCACAAGAGCTTGAAGTACTTGATGACACAGAAAGAGTTGAACTTGAGACAGAGGAGGTGGCTAGAGTTGTTAAAAGATTATGATTTGACTATTGAGTACCATCCGGGTAAAGCAAACGTGGTAGCCGATGCTTTGAGTAGAAAAGTGGCCGTTGAGTTGAGAGCTATGTTTGCCAGGTTGAGTGTGTCCGATGATGGTGGTCTGATCACCGAGTTGCAAGTGAAGCCTTCTTTGATTCAGTTGATTAGAGAGAAGCAGTTGCAAGATGCGAGCCTAGTTTCTCATGTTCAGGACATAGCCGAAGGAAGACCGACTGAGTATAGTTTCAGTGGTGAGAGCTTGTTGTGCTTTAGAGATAGGATTGTTGTACCGGAAGATGTTGAGCTGAGGCGTCAGATTTTGAGTGAAGCACATTCGAGTCCCTTTTCTATGCATCCGGGTAGTACCAAGATGTATCGAGATTTGAAGAATGATTACTTCTGGGTTGGTTTGAAGAGAGATGTGGCCGAGTATGTGAGCCGTTGTATGGTTTGTCAGAGAGTGAAGGCAGAACATCAGGTTCCTTCAGGTTTGCTACAGCCTTTGAAGATTCCGGAATGGAAATGGGAAAGAATCACCATGGATTTTGTATCGGGGTTGCCTTTGTCTCCTTCGAAGAAGAATTCAGTGTGGGTGATTGTTGATAGGTTCACTAAGTGTGCTCACTTCTTAGCAGTGAACACTACGGACTCCTTAGACAAGTTGGCAAACTTGTACATTCGTGAGATTGTGAGACTTCATGGAGTTCCGAAGTCTATAGTTTCAGATAGGGATCCTAGATTTACTTCGAGGTTCTGGAGTTGCTTACATAGTGCTTTGGGTAGTCGTCTGCATTTCAGCACTTCTTATCATCCGCAGTCCGATGGGCAGTCAGAGCGAGTGATACAGATTTTAGAGGATATGCTTCGTTGTTGTGTGATTGATTTTCAGGGTTCTTGGGAGAAGCACTTACCGTTGGTTGAGTTTGCTTACAACAACAGTTATCAGTCTAGTATTCGGATGGCTCCTTATGAGGCTTTGTATGGTAGACGGTGTAGAACTCCGATTTGTTGGGCTGAGACAGGTCAGAGATTGTTACCTATGCCAGATTTGCTTAAAGGAACCACAGAGAAAGTGAAGTTGATTTGTGACCGTTTGAAAGCGGCTTCGGATCGTCAGAAGTCTTATGCAGATTTGAAGAGGAAAGAGATTGAGTACACAGTGGGTGAGAAAGTGTTTCTGAAAGTATCTCCGTGGAAGAAGGTGATGAGATTTGGCCGAAAGGGCAAGTTGAGTCCGAGGTTCATTGGTCCGTATGAGATAGTTGAGCGGATTGGGCCCGTAGCTTATCGATTGAGGTTACCTTCTGAGTTAGAAAAGATCCATGATGTCTTTCATGTGTCTATGCTTAGGAGATATAGGTCAGATCCTTCTCATGTGATGCCCGTTGAGGAGATAGAGTTGAATCCGGACTTGTCCTATAATGAAGAGCCCATCGAGATACTTGCTTCTGATAGCAAGGTGTTGCGTGGCAAGACCATAGAGTTGGTCAAGGTGTTGTGGAGACATAGAGGTGTGGAAGAGGCCACGTGGGAGAGGAAGGCAGATATGGTTGAGCAGTTTCCGTATCTGTTTCCACCAGGTAATTTCGGGGACGAAATTCCTTAAGTGGGGGAGAGTTGTAACACCCGGGTTTAGGGGTTAGGTTAAAATAATATTTTAATATTATTTGGGCTCGGTTTTATACCCTAAGTAATATTTCGAGTTTGTTTTCAAAATTTATTAATTTCGAGTTAACCATGTTTTAAGATTTAAAACCCCAATCTACCATGGATTAATCCCTTGTGAATAGCCAAACTCATTAAGGGCAAAGAAGTCTTTTGAGCCCAAAATAAGTCACATGTCAAATAAAACACCCATTTCCTCTACTATTCATCTTCCTCTCCAAGAACACACCAACGGGAAACCAAACTCTCCTCTCCATTCACTATTCCATTCCCAAAGCTCCTTCATTTCGACTCCGAATTTAAAGGTGAAGGTAATTTTGAACTCCCCTCACCTCCCCCTTCTCAAAAGTACATTTTATTTTCGTTTTCATGAAGATTTAAGGAATTAGAGATTTTTGAATATTTGATTAAAAGAGGTGCCTTTGTGTAGCTAAACCTAATATTTTGATTCATTATGGTTGGTTATGGTATGTAGGAGTCAAACGATGCCACATATGTGAATTTCAAACGATTTTAAACCATTTTCGGAATTGGGTTTCAAAGGGGTTTTTGGAGGGTCTTAAGGAGGTTTTGGGGGTTGTTTAAGGTTGGTTTTTGAGGGCTGATGTTAGTATAATATATGAGGGCTGCTTTGGGTGTGTTTGATGCTTGTTTGGGTGCTTGAAATGAGAGAAATCAGTGGGTCAAGTGGGCTGCTCGAAAATCCTGTTTTTGGTCTTGCTTTGGGTGTTGAATGCTTGTTAATGTTAATCCGGGTTAATTTCGATGACAAGGTATTGATTGTGGATGTTGTGTTTGTGTTTGGGATTGAGTAGAGTCAAGTTTGGACATCGGTGAAGCATCGGAAGTGAATCCGGAGGATTGAAGGTTGTGCTTGCTTGGTCTCGTGCTTGGAAGCCTAGGTGAGTGGTTGATTTCCTTGAATGATTTTAAATTAGTTGGTTCGAGTATACGGACTAGGTCGGGCTTGGTAGACCCACCTAGAGTTAGGATTAGGGTGGTAGCCTAATCCTAAACTTGGTCTAAGCCTTTGGATGAACTCATTTGGATGATTGTATATGCCTTGTATGCTATGTCATATGGTTGTGTATGTATATTGTCTTAAACATGTGAATTGAGGCATGGATCGTATGGCTTAGAGCATGCATGGTGATGGTTCATGGTTGTGTCCATGGTGAGTACGTGCTAAGCACGGAAATGGTTGAAACGTGTGTTGTGGAATGAGTAGAATATTGGCACTAGTATACTTAAATACAAATGATCGATCATTAGGATGTTAGTGTGTACACATGAGTCTAAAGTCGCGCGTGGCCTTGGTGGCGTTGAGTCACCAAGGAGGAGTACGGGTACGCCCGGAAATGGTATTTAAATATAGTCGGTGATGAGTGGAATCCCATCGACGGGGCGTGAGGATGAGTGGAATCCCCTCCGCGAGGCCGGTGATGAGTGGAATCCCACCGAGGTAATGTGGTTGTTGGATATGAGTTTCCAACGAGTCTATCCGTGTATTTGAGCGATAACTAGGTGCCAATGTTGTTTGATATATGTATCAATGTGTTGAGATTATGAGCTGCTTGGATGTTGTATGTGATTGCATGTATGGTAGTGTTGAGCTCATGATTATGGCATATATGTGATATAATTGCTCATGCATCTATATCTTGTGGACTCTTGAATTATGTATGTTGCCTTGGCTAGATCGTGCTCGGACCCTGCGATGTTGAGGTTTGTTTTTAGAGCTTACCCTCACTAAGCATCATTGCTTACGCTCTCCTTGTTCAACATTGCAGATCCTTAGTTCGTGGGTTGCTCGGCAAGAGGAGGGCCTCCAAGTGTGGTTTTTGGCTTGAGTACATCAAGTATGGCTTTTAAATGTTGAACATGTAATAGTTTAAGCAATGGGACATGTGTCTTTTGATGGATGATTATGGTTGGTTAGGAGCATGTTTAGACTCCATGTTATGTTGCTTTTGTATGGCTTGTGATGCCATGTTTGAGTTGTAATCCATGCCTAAATTGCTTATCTTGAATGTTGGTTAAGTACCTTTGAGTTTGCCCTATGTTGAATGTTGAAGTATGAGTTTATGCATGTTAAGTGTCATCTTTGGGTCAATTGCATGTTCCTTCAATGTATGTATATGTTGGGTACTTGTATGGCTTTATTGTGGCATGTAAGTGTCGTATGAATGCTTGTTGGGGTCTAGGAGAGTTCTAAAATGCATTTAGATTCGAGTCCTTATCGTTTTTGCTGAGTTGGGAGGCTTTTCTGTGCAGGGGTATCAATACGGTTAGTATGGTATCGATACCACCTTCTTGATCAAGCCTCGTGTATCGATACACTTGAGAGGTGTACCGATACTATTTTTGCTACTGGAGCTACTGTCCAGTTCCGTATCGGTACGGCCCTTCACGTGTATCGATACGGCCCCCTTAGCGTTGACCGTGGGAAGTCAACAATTGGAGAGGGTATCGATACACACCCAGCCGTATCGATACGGCATCCACAGGTTGACTTTGACCAGTTGACTTGGTCAAGGGGTATCGATACACCCCTTAAGTGTATCGATACACCTGCAGCTAAGTCTTAAAATTGGGCTGTTTTATGATTGTTTGATGTTCGTTCGATTGTTTTGAATGTGTTGTTCCGTTGTATGATCACGTAGGATTAAATACTCATCTAGACAAGATTTAAAATGAAAAAAAAATATAGGGTTGCTAACCGAGGGGGAATTCCTTAGGGAGTTCTCACTCGGTTTTCCCCGTGTGACCCACTCGGACCGGTCATTCGGCCAGACCGGGACGAGGGGGTTACAATGATGATGATTTATATTTATGAACTAAACTTAAGATAGTGTAATATATTTACGTATATCATATGCAGTTACGCATATATACATATAGATATGAAAAAAGTAATAAAAGTAAGATAAAATTATAGACAAACAAATAAGAAAAAAATTCAATGGAGAAATAAATAGACGTAAATATCAACGAATTACTAAAAATTAAGGAAATTAGTGAATAAAATAGTAAATGATGTGAAATTGAAAGATAAAGGCTAAAGTGGTATTTTTGCCTTTGAGTTCGACCCAAAAAATCAATTTCGTCCTTCGCCAAAAAACGCACTTAATGTGGCCTCCAGTTCGCGAAATCGATCAAATTGACCATTTGACTGACGTTGATCGTTACGGTGCTGATGTAGCAGTTAACGGTGATGATGTGGCGGTCCACGATGATGACGTGGTGGTCCACGGTGCTGACGTGGCAGTACACGTGGGATGATGATGTGGCAGAGGGGGCTAAATTGATTATTTTAACCAAATTCGAGGGCATAATTGATTTTTTTACCGAATTCAAGGGCATAACTGATTTTAATTGAAAGTTCGATAACTTACTTAATATTTAAGCTAAAAAATATATTAATATTTAAATATTCATAAAATATTAAAAAATAAAAACACCATAATGAGTTAAAAAATAAGTAAAAATATTAAAGTTATAAATATTAAAAATTATAAATATTTTTTAAATATTTATAAGCCATTGGAGAAGCCTTCGACTGTTTTTCGTTATGCTAAGTGTACTAATGTTCCTTGAATATATTTTCAATTGTTATATCCTCGTATTAGAGTAGTAATAAAACCAGAATTCTCTTTTATTTTTCTAAATTAAATATTACTGAGCATCAATTTAATGTAGAAAAGCGAAAGAAAATTTAAGTTTTATTGTTACTCTAATAAAATATTGATTCCACTTTATTTTTTTAATGAATGGTAATACTCAGACTGATGAAGTCGAGGGCTATTACGATAAAAGTGTTCAATTTTTTAACTTTATAAATATTTTTTATTAAATTTTTACATTAAATTTCATTTTATAAAATTTCTAATACATTTTAAATTTTTATATAATTTTTATTTTTAGTAATTATTAAAATATTTTATTTATTTTTATTAGCTTTATGGGTTTTATAAAAAAAAAAACTCAAGAATATTTTGATTTTTTTGTAAAATTCTTCGCTTTGCTTTTTTTAAAATTATCCTCACTTAATAAAATTATTTATCTAATTTTAATATTTTTAAAATTTTAATAATTTTAATAATTTCATAAATTTTTATTTTTCAACTTAAATATTAAATAAGTTATCGAACTTTTTAATTAAAACCAATTGTGCCCCTGAACTCGAAAAAAATCAATTATGCCCTCAAATTCGGTTAAAATAATCAATTCAGCCTCTTCTGCCATGTCATCAACCCACGTGTACTGCCACGTCAGCATCATGGACCACCATGTCATCACCGTTAACTGTCACGTCATCACCGTAACGGTTAACGTCGGTCAAATGATCAATTTAATCGATTTCACGAACTGAGGGGCCACATTGAGTGCATTTTTCGGCGAGGGGCGAAATTGATTTTTTTGGGTCGAACACAGGGGCAAAAATACCCCTTTAGCCAAAGATAAAGTTAAGATATATTAGGCTAAAAGTATGAATTAAAATAAGAAGCAAAGCATAAATAATATACACACAAATTTTAATGTAGTAAACAAACAACGGAAGAAAATGAATAAATATAGAATTAAAATGGCATAAATTAAAACACAAGAAATTAAATACACAAAATCTTAGATTGGTTTGCATTAAAATAAAAATATTAGAGGGTTGAAACATAATATACCTTAAAGGCGCTAGAATTCACGGATCTACCTCTTGAATTCGGGTCAACATTAGGGATTATAATTTAATTCGAATTCGATCCAAAAACAATCCAATCCAAATCCGATTTAAAAATCCAAATCCGAAAAAAAATATATGAGTACAATTGTAATTAGATTTGGACTTGGACTATACATAGTCCGATTCAAGTCTGATCTATTGATATCCCTACCGATCAAATATACTTGCTCCCGTTGTAAAATCATTATTTCTCTATATATTTCTATTTCGTATATAACGTATAATTTTATATGGTTGACCGATTATATACCGATTACCAGACAATCCATTAATTAAATAAAATCAATTTTTAAATGTTAAGGTCCATCTTGTTTTCTTTTATAATTTGATTTGTTTAAAAAGAAAGTGAAAGATTTACTCAGTGATACTAACTTTGATGTGAATATATTTAATTTGTCATATTTTAAGGGTAAAGTACAGAAATGGTCATTAAATTATCTTCAAAAATATAAAATGATCACTAAACTTTTAAAAGTTACATAACGACCATTAAACTTTAATTTTTGTTACAAATTTGAATTGTAGCACATTTAATCCTCTATATTTACACATCTAAATTGATTGAATATATAAATAAGGAGGATTAAATATGCTATTATACAAATTTTGTAACTGTCACTCCACCCACTTAACGGTAGTTAATGGCTTAGTGACTGTTTTGTAGCAAAAAATAAAGTTTAATAACCATTATATAATTTTTAAAAATTTAATGATAATTTTATATTTTTTAAAATAGTTTAATAATTATTTGTGTACTTTACCCTATCTGTAAATTAAAGAATAGTTTTTACTAAATAATATAATTATTCAAATCCGAATATAAAACATTTCACCTTGTTTATTGTAGTTCTGAGTTCTATACTATTAGACAGGTTCGTTGTCCTATAAAATGGAGTATCAGTTTAAAAACTCACAAATCTCCATTTTTCTCCACCATTCATATAAATATAATATCTCTTCACTTTACTCAATTATCACCCTAAATCTTATCTTTTCACTTTACTCAATCATCTCCACCTTCCGGCCATGGAAATGGAGCTCATTTTCTCAGTTCAATCCTTACTTCTCCTTTCTCCCATCATTCTTTGTTGTTACTTCTACTTCTGTTTACACCATAAACAGAATGGAATTAACCATGGGTTCAAAATCTACCCCATACTCGGTGCCTTGCCCGATTTCTTGAGAAACCGGCATCGGTTTCTTGATTGGACTAACGGGATCCTACGGCGGTGCCCGACTAACACCGCCGTGTTTCACCGTCCCGTTAAGGTCCACGGGGTCTTCACTGCAAACCCTTTGAACGTGGAGTATGTTCTCAAGACCAACTTCGAGAACTACCCTAAAGGGGAGCGGTTCATTTGGATTTTCAACGACTTGTTCGGACAAGGTATCTTCAACTCGGACGGTGATGTTTGGAAAGTTCAAAGGAAAGCAGTTAGCTACGAGTTCAGTTCCAAATCGCTGAGAAATTTCACCATGGATTGTGTTGCGCTCGAGATTTCTACGAGGTTGATTCCGGTCCTAAACCAAGCTTCAGAAACGAATCAGGTATCCGACCATCGTACTTTATGTTTTATTCACGTAGATCATGTATGTCTAATTTTGAGTATTTTTGTTATAACAGGTATTAGATTTGCAAGATATTTTGGAGCAATTTGCTTTTGATAACATATGCAAGTTAGCTTTCAATGTCGACCCTGGTTGTCTTAGCGGCAACGGAAATGGTTCTCATTTCATGCGTGCCTTTGAAGAGGCTACATTGCTTAGTTTAGGTAGGTTCATGTATGTTTTCCCATTTTTATGGAAAATAAGAAGGATTTTCAACATCGGATCGGAGCGGAAGTTGAAGAAATCGATTGAAATCGTCCACGAATTCGCCGATAACATCATACAAGCAAGATTACAATCCGAAGACGAAATCAAAGACGAAGATTTTCTCTCTAGGCTCATCCGAAACGACGACAATTCGCCTCGGTTTCTACGAGATATCATCATAAGCTTCATCCTAGCAGGCCGAGACACCATGCCATCAGCCTTGACTTGGTTCTTTTGGCTACTATCGCTGAACCCGAACGTCGAACGGAACATACTAAACGAACTCGAAATGATTCGAACACGAAACGGGAGAACCATCGGTGACACATACACATTGGAGGAACTACGTGACATGCACTATCTTCACGCAGCGATCTCCGAGAGTTTAAGATTGTACCCGCCGGTTCCCATCGACACAAGAGCTTGTCTAAACGATGACATACTCCCGGACGGTACGTTTATAGGGAAAGGTTGGTTTTTAACTTACCATGCGTATGCAATGGGGCGGACGGAGGCGATATGGGGCAAGAATTGCGACGAATATTTGCCGGAAAGGTGGCTCGATGAACATGGGAACTGCAAGCAAGAGAATCCATTTAAGTTCCCCATCTTCCATGGAGGACCAAGGATGTGTTTAGGGAAAGAGATGGCGTATATTCAGATGAAATCCATTGTCGCAGCTGTGCTGGAGAGGTTTGTGATAAACGTACAACAGAACAAGTGTCCTCAACACTTGTTGTCTTTAACTCTTAAGATGAAAGGTGGGTTACCTGTTAGGGTAAGGGAGAGATGAGTCTAACAAAATTAGTCCGTCCCTTTCTATGTAAATGATTTTATGTAACTTGTGTTAATAATTTTTTCAATATTTTATTGATAATACACGTGACATAAAATTATTAGTAAAACATATAAAAGAGTACAAAAAAAAAGAAATAATGAACTCTATATGAGACCTTATCCCTTTAAATAGAGTGGGATTAGTTGTTTATTTCTTATAAATAAATATAATAACTCAAATATTTAGAGGGTCCTTTGTAATTTATTGCATGTGTCCTTTTAAGTAACAAAAATTAAATGTTTATTGACTTGTTGTGTCTTTAATAGGCTGACTTTCAAATAAAAATAATATAATATGACTTAAAATATTTGAAGTATAATAACATTTTGTTTTTCATATGAGCTTTATCAATAGTTCATAACTAATCTTCTATTTTTCCTGCTAAACATTTAATTTATTTTGAATCTTCTTTATTTAGAGATTCTGAACGGTCACTCGTATTACAATCGTTCAAAACCACAACTTCTCTCTCTTTTCTATATAAATGAAACCACCACAAATTCAATGCACATGTACCCCTAAATCCGACCTAAAAGAAATAGCCGAATTTAGGAAGTCACATTTGAAAACTTTACCCTCAAGAAAAACTAATTTTTAAAAGTTATACTTTAATTTAAAATAAAATAACATAAATTTAGTAATAAATAAAAACATAAATATCATAATAAATATTCGAATGTTTAAATAAAATCATAATAAAAGAATGTTAGAACCATCCGAAAAACATAAATAGTCCAAAAGTATAAAAGTACATCGATGTATCAAAGTTATAAATAATAATCTGAATAACCAAAAATAATTTCAAACTAAATAGTAAAATATCTAAATTAAAAGGGGTGAGATCCTCCAAGTACCACACGCCTAAAGTCCAGATATATCCGTAAGAGAAAACTGTAAGGAGTAAGCTAAATAGCTTAGTGTGTCTCTAAAGTGCAAGAAAAACCATAATTATAAAACATAATATTATTTTGAATGAAATCTTTTAAACCATAACACAAATCACAAGCGCAGTGCAATACACCCAACTACATCACCGTCCGAAGAGTAAGGTTCCCCAGAACTACTCTCTACATCGTCACCAATCCGAAGTGGAAATCAACCCGAAGGGTAGAACCACTGATCCGAAGTGAAATTCAGCCCGAGGGATGAAACCAATGAACTTCCTTCGTAGAAATCTCAACTCATGTTCATACATATATGATGTTAAAAATCAAATTTCATAACCACAATTTCATAAATCCGATATTCCGTAAACATACTTCATAAACCATTGTCCATAAATTCATAAATCATAGTTCTGAAAATCCGATATTTCATAAATCCAATATTTCATAAATCATAATTAAAACACATTCTGAATTCATATGCACATGATGTCAATCATATAATCCATAATACATATAATAATCACACAATGTGTAAAACACCAACACATAGAAAAATAATATATACTTTATTTTTAGCACCAGAACAAAACACACCTTAGCCCAAGCAACTCAACCTATTGATTATCATGTTTCCCACGTTCAGAAGCACTAGCTCTAACTGTAACACCCGTGTTTGGGGCCTAGGAGTTAACCGAGTTTATAGTTCGAGTCAAATAAAATTTAATTAAAACAATTCAACCTAAAATGTGGTGTAATTGAGCTTTAGTAAAAAGGGAAGGACTTATGTTGTAAATTACCCAAATTTTTTTAAAAAGGACAACAACTTTCAAAGTTGTCATCTTCTCCCCTTTTCCCACAAACCCCACGTGAAACACCTCCCCCTTTCCCCAAACCCTCTCAAATATTCAAGTTATTATTCCATCAATTTGCCACTTGATTTCAACACCATTTTGAAAGGTAAACATGTTTTCTTAATCTCCTTTTTATTCCCTATCAACTCATGGTCTTAGATTTCAAAGTTATGTAGTTTTGAAAATTAGTGTTTATATCAAAGTTTGGGTTTTTAAGGGGTTTTCCAATTGGTTTTGATAAATTGTGTTGGGGCTTTGTTTAATCATATTGAAATACTCATTATATGTTAATTTGGTTGAATTTTGGTAAAAATCTGAAGTGAGCTCTTATACCCATTTTTGAGTTGTCAAAAACACCATTTTTGGTGGGTTTTAGGTTGAAAACAAAGGGCTAATGGTATATGTATGCTAGAGGGATGTTTTGGGACCATTTAGATGTCATTTGGGTGCTTGAAAATGAAATTTTCTGCTGGGTAAAATAGGAGTACGAAAATGGGAATTTTGGTGATTGTTTGGGGTTGGAAATTGTTGGAGCTTGGGTTGCACCTATGGGTTGATGTTGTGGCTGAATTTAGCAATCATTTGTGAGTATATAATGTGTTGGAAACTTAGGTTTTGAGCAAGGATTATGGGTTGTTTGGATTAGATAAAGTTGGGGGTTTGGTCATGACTTGAAATGTTGAGTTTGATATTTGAATTTGTATTCCGAGTTGGTATTTTGATGTTGGGCTGATTTGAGGATTATTTGAATTGTATTGAGGTTGTTTAGAAGCGAGAACTTGCGTTGGAGAAGCTTCGGGAAGAAATTCGGAAGCTTGAAGGTGATGCTTGCTTGGTAGTTGAGCTTGGAGGTAGAGGTGAGTGGTTAATGTTTTTAAATCGATTTTTAAGTGGTTGGTTCAAGCATGTGGACTAGGTTGGGCTTGATAGACCCACCTAGAGTTAGGATTAGGGTGGTAGCCTAATCCTAAACTTTAGTTAGAGACCTTGGATGAACTCTTTAATCGATGCTATGCCTCGTGATGGTTTGTGTTGTGATGATTGCGTGTAATGTGATATACATTTATGTTGAGGTAGGGCTTAATGCGTTGTTATATGTATGTTGGTAACAAATATAATGTGAATACATGTATGTGGATTTATGATGTGATAATTGTTTGGATGATATACATGTGATATTGGTTTGTGAAATGAGGTTATGAGGTGGATTGCATGATTGTTGGAGAATCATGGTGAGTACGTGCTAAGTACGGATATTATATTGAAATTGATATTGTAAAAGGTTGTGGAATTTGATTTATATTGGCACTAGTATGCTTGGGTACAATGATCGATCATTAGGATGAGTGTGCACACAAATTGAGTCAAAACGTACGTGGCCTTGGTGGCGTTAAGGCACCAAGGAGGAGTACGGTGATGTAATATTCCACCGGAAGCTTTTATATATTTCTACGTGATGATGAGTGGAATCCCATCCGTAGGGCATGTGGTGATGAGTGGAATTCCGCCCATGCAAGGACCGGTGATGAGTGGAATCCCACTGAGGTAATGTTGTTGTTGGAAATGCGTTCCAACGGGTTATCCGCGTATTTGAGTCATAGCTAGGTGCCAATATGAGGTTGTATATGTATACCAATATGAGATCATGTATATATACTTGCTTGTTGTGAAATGTGATGCCCTTTATGAATTGATATATGATGTGGTTAATGCATTGAGGTATGTATTTTCGTACGTCGAGCTTATGGGTTGTTGAGCATGGCATGATGTTGATTATATGTTTATGCATCGTGATCATTTTGGCTTATGCGGATCGGAGGTAAGAACATGCATTTTATTATAGAAATTGCTCGTGCTTGGACCCTGCATTGTCGAATGTTTGTTTTATGAGCTTACCCTTACTAAGCTTTTATGCTTACGCTCTCTTTTGTTCGACAATGCAGATAAATAGCTTGTGAGTGGCAAAGGCAAGGAGAGGTCTCCAAGTGTTGCTTTTGGTGAGCTCAATGTATAAATTTTAAGTAATAGAATGTAATAGTTAAGCAATGGGATAGGTATTGATGATTTGAGTTTTGATGTATGTCGATATTGATTTGATTCTTGGATGCCTTGTTTGACCTATAAATATTGCTCGATGGCATGTAAACCTTTATGTGATGAATGGTGCTTTTGTCTATCAATGTCTTCAAGCATGCTTGTATGAAAGGCTCTTAAGGTGTAATTTACCATGTATGTATGATTGTTCATATTCATGCTTTGAGTATGTTTGTGTTTGTTTAAATCTAGGACGTATGCCTCTAGACTTGGTTTGTTGGTGTTGTGTGCCTTTAGCCCTTTTTAAGCTCTTATGTTGGGCTATGTATGCTCTTGATGTTTTTCTTCCATGGAAAGTCTTTAGAGTTAAGTAGTAAGTGCTCCCCTGCACAATGGTTTCGAAACCATGGGTAAGGTTTTGAAATTTTTACAGAAATCTGGGATTCCAGACCTTACTGCCAGCTTAAGTTTCGAAACCTTTGAGGAAGGTTTCGAAACCTTTGCAAAATCTGGGATTCCAGACCTTACTGCCAGCCTAAGTTTCGAAACCTTTGAGGAAGGTTTCGAAACCATGGAAGAGGGTTTCGAAACCATGGGTAAGGTTTCGAAACCTTTGCAGAAATCTGGGTTCCAGACCTTACTGCCAGTCTAGGTTTCGAAACTATTTGAGAGGTTTCGAAACCTTTACTTAAAAATGCACTGTTTTGACTTGTTGGCCTTTTTAAAGAGAAAAACACATAGGTACTAAGATGTCTTTAGTCAAGATTAAAATTGGGCTGTTTGAATGTGGTTTGGGGTTCGAATGTTTCTCATGTTATACGTTCCGCTGTTTGATCACTTAGGATTTAATATTCTTTTAGACAAGATTAAAGCAAAAAAAAATAGGGTTGCTAACCGAGGGGAACCTTAACGGGTTTCGCTTCGGTTTTCCCCGTGTGACCCACTCGGACCGGTCATCCGGCTAGACCGGGATGAGGGGGTTACACTAACTGTATTAGATTCGAGAAAGAAAACTTCTATCCAACAAAAATTCAAACGGTAGGAGATGATATTGCACGAGATCAAAATACTGGATCGAATATTGATAACAAAAAAAAAGTGTTGCGCCGATAGGGGAAAAGATGAACAATGGTGCGGGTGAATTTCAATATAAGATTGGACAGAAGGGTTTCAAGGGTTTTAATTTATATAATAAAATAAATAAAATAATTTAATATTAGAAAGGGTAGAAGATTCGTTTCAAGTAGAGAACTAGGGGAATTGAATTTAATCTAAAACAAAAAGGGTTAATTTTGCAAGAAGTCCCCAATCTTTGTAGGGCTTTGAAAAGGAACCAAAAAAATTATAGTTTGAGCTCAAAATTTTTATAAATCACAAATTAACCTTTAAGCTTAAGAAAAATAAATAAAAACATAATCTCTATACTTAAAGAAATACAAATTAACCCTGAAGTTAAATAAAATTGCAAAGAAATCCTTGAACCTTCAAAATTTATAATTTTAACCAACAAATTTAAATTACTAAAATTAGATCACGAGATCAAAAATCCCAAAAAGTTAAGGTTTTAGAATTAAGAATTTCAAAATTAAAATTTTAAATTTGTGGCAAAAATTCAGGGTGTTACAGCACCACTAAATTATCATCCAAAATCGAGCATGACTTTCATTTTTTTTCATTCTTTTAATTAATTGGTCCACTAAATTGTATATAAGTATACTTTATCAACCACTATATTTAGAATGCTTTATAAATACAAGATGGTGGTAATTACACTTTATAAAGTATTTGATTAATTAATTGGTCCATTAAGTTGTATATAATTTGTTAGGTTTTATAGTGCTCGATTTCCTTCAACCGATGTGTTTGTCAAGTTTGGAGAAGATTGGATTTTTGGGTGTTAAAGTGGAAGCTAAAAGATTAGAATTGTACACAAAGATTTATAGTGGTTCCGTCTTTTAACAAGCACCTACATCCACTAAGCTCCCCACTAAGAATTTCAACCAATTTCACTAAGAATTTCGTCCCCTTTTATAGGCTAAGAAGGCAATCTTTACAACCCTCAAAGCTTGAATAAACCCTATTTACAAGAGAAATTATTAAGAAAACTCAAAATCCCTTTAATAGGTGTTTGTTTGCACTATTCAACTCCCACCCAAAACCTAAACACTTGAGCAAATCTAACAATATTTAGCTCACAAGTGTTGTCTAACCAAGGAATTAACAATTAAAGCTTTAGACACAATTCTTGATCATAATGTTGTAACAATTGAAGCATTAGTATTCTCTTGATGCTTGGAGGTCCCTTTTATACTCCTAATTGAGTTTGACGCCGTTGAAAACCGTTGGGAATATTTTGGAGCCGTTAGGCTCTTTATTTCCCACATTAATTGTAGTTCTGGTGCCTATCGTATCGGTACTCGGGGACTCGTATCGGTACACCATTTTTCAGAACTAGCCTAGCCTAAACGTATCGATACGCTAAGAAGCGTATCGGTACGGTCTGCATTTTAAAGGACCGTTGAAAAATAGTCGTTGGGGTTGTTAAAACAGGGATCGATACGCTTTAAAGGCATATCGGTACGACCCCTATCCGTATCGATACGAGCAAGCCTGTATCGGTACGTATTTTGGCAGAATCAAAACTGGAGAAAAAAGTATCGATACGGAGTATACCGTATCGGTACGGTAGTGCTGAAAAGCTAGGTTTGACTGTTTTAAAGCATTCCAAACTTTGCCAAAAACCTTTTTTAAATACCTCAAACATATTTTCAAGTTATTTGGACTTAAAGACATGTTTTAAATTCTTTTCAAATTTGTCCAAAACATTTTTCAATTATTATATCAAAACATTAGTTCTACATAATTATATTGTATTAACCAAATATATTTTTATTAGTTTTTGGTTTAATTACCGGTATTCAATCATTGACTGATCGAGTACTACAGAAGTTCATTATGGGAACGACTATTTTAACCTAATTTTTTTTATTCATAACGTCAGAACTCGAATTCTTGACATTACTCAAATGATCTAAACTCTAATGTCTCGTCTCACTAAACCAATTGACTATTGGTAAACATTTTTTGTTTAAAATTTCATTCGTAAAAAACAATTCAAAACTTCAAATGATTGTTACGTCTATGTCAACAAGTTTATTCAATGCACTCAAATTAAGTCCTTCTAAAGAATTGATATGGTCTAGCCAATTATCATTTCACCAAATTTTAAGTCTGACATGTTTACTCAATACACTCTAGAAAATTTAAGTAGAAATTTTTTATCGGAAAATTCACCCACCACAGTTAGAGTTACAATGTGGACCGATTTATATTAGTCAAGACAAACTTCTAAGGAACTAGGAGGGCAATCGAAAAAATATACTCTAGAAAAACAATTAGTCATCTTATTAGGAATAGAAATCTTCTGCCCCTATTTATGCCCCACACTAAAAATTAAGTTTAGTCTTTAGGGTTTAAGGTTAGGGTTTGTGGTTAAGAGAACTTAGGGTAGAATGTATTTTTTAGGATATAGGGGGTAGGATTTAGGATTTAAAATTCATGGTTAAGACTTGAAATTTATTTATTTTTCTATATTTTTTAGTGTTTGGACATAAAAAAATACCGAAAAGGGGCATATGATTTTTACCCCTTAATAGCATCTCATAGAATCTAACAAAAATAAAAGAATGAAACATAGGGATGTCAGTGGGGAATGCAACATGGGGATCCGCCACACTTCACACCCAAATATAGATGATGATGATACAAGTTTTACGGGTGGTAGGGGTGAGAATAAGTACAAAAATTAAATATCCCGTGAATGATGAGGCAGGCGTAGGTATGACCTTGTATCAACTCTACATCTATTCTCGCATGTCCCATGCTCCTCCAATATACATAATAATCATGTTTTAAAAATAAATATTCAAAAAATTACCCAATCCATGTCAAAGTCTGACTTCTATAAAAAAAAACTGTTGAGGTATTGATGTGTGCTCAAAATTAAATTTGGACTGATATTAAAAATAGTTTATGATATTTTTATTTTGAATTTATTTGTTCGTGTATATATATATCAAGGGCGCTAGAAAAGAAAAGTCCTAAGAATCTGTTAACCTTTGTTTTTATTTTCTGTAAATTTTTATTTTTGATTTTTTTTAAAATTTGTATACGTTTTGAAAGAAATTTATATTTTTTAATTTTCCACTAGAGTGACATATAAGAAACAGTCTCACGTTAACAAGATTCGTATCAGCAATCACATGGTGAAATGAGATGTCATGCCATATCATCATCGCCTGTTAACCCTCTAAAAGGGATGGTTTGCAATTTTTTTAAACTTTATGATTGACATTGTAAAAAAATAACTTAGGAGTGACATTGAAAACACATCAGAAGTTTGAGAGTTATTTTTACTATTATACCTTATTATTTTTCGAACTTTTTACAATTGTTTTGAGTTTGTTATATTTGTTGATACTTTCAACACCAATTTGATTTTAATAGATCATGTTCGGTAAACGATGTTTTTAGTCAAAATTAGAGGTTTGATCAGATAACTATTTTAGATGTTTAATAAATAAAATGTTGTAATAGCGGATTGAGGTGAAACCTCTCAAAATAAAAAGATGTTAATATAAGCTTCTTCTTTTTTTAAATTAGAAATTTTGACATTAGAGTTATAAGGCTCTTTTACCCTTAACAATTACAAATAATCTCCAAGTAATCTAAATTTAACCTTTGCTAATAGGCCTGGTGGTTAAGGATGTTCGTCTTGCCCCTTCTCGTATGAGTTTGAATCTCGGCATGAGAATGTAATATCTCTATTTGATAAAAAATTATTTTTCATATTCTAATTAAATATTAAAAGATACAAAATGTTGATAGCTAATAAAATATTCAAACAAGTATTAAATATAATCATGTCATTTTGTTTGTTCAAATAATCAAACAACTATAAGCTATCGGTTAATTTTACAAACACTTTTTATATATACAATTAGCTAATACAATCCACTAGTCAAATCAACTAATACAATCAACTATCCCCTATTAGCTAATGCAGTGCGCCATAGTTGTCAGTTAATTGTCAAACAAGGCCATAATATTCCTTATTTTTACTCTTTAATTATTTTATATACTTTTCAAATATTTTTTTAATATATTTTTACCTACAATTTTCGAATGCCAAATTCTTGGATCATTAGGACAAATATTACATACGGTCAAATCGTTTCGTCTTTCACTTAAAACATTATTATTACTTCTTTTATTTTATTTTTATTCTAAATTAAAAACATGTATAATCATAACTTTAACTCTCATTATTCACATTTCTTATTAATTTGCTCCGTTTTTAAAGTTTGGCCTTATCTTTAAAAAAGAGTCAAACCATTTTTCTTCAAAAAAAAACTATCACGGCCCACAAATATTTCGTGCCGATATAATAGTATTTTTTTATTGAAAAATGACAGCGTTTATTTTATGTATCACAATTCACACCAGTAAATAATTTTAAAAAAAATTAAAAAAAGTAAACTATTCATATGATCACTTAACTATGAAATTAATGTAAATTTGACCACTATACTTTCAATTTTAACAAAATTACCACATAACTTTTAATTGGTTCCAATCAAGGCACCAACCATTTATTTAATGGAGAGGCTGACATGTCTATTAAATAAAATTGGTATAATTACATATTTAGTCCCTATTATTTGTACAATTTATTAATTTGATCCTAATTTTAATTTAATAAAATAAATTAATTATTCAATTAGGTGGTGGCATGTGTCACCTGATTGGAGAAGGAAAATTGGAAGCAAAGAAAATGGCCCTGAAGGATTCAAACTAGGATCCCTAGAGTGCAAGTGGCGTGTGTTTGCCACTAGGCCAAACATATTTTTGTGATATGAAGTACAACATTTAATATATGTGTTCGATGATTGTTTTTTTTTGAACGGTAGGTATTTATTAATCACTAGCAACCCATTCAGGTATAGGTTCAAGCCTCATTAAAAAACCTCCCTAGTCCTAATGGAGGAAAAAGAGTGCATTGAACCTCTACCATTACAATAATTACATTCATTAGAAATCACATTACTTCACAGAGAAACACTCCCTATGATCACTATTTTCATGTTAAGCAAAGACGACTAAAGGACATTGTCTGCTGATTCCAGCCTGAGCCAAACGATTGGCTAGTACATTCCTCTCCCTGTACTCGAACTTCACTTGCCACCCATATCTTCTGGTTAGCTCGGCGATACTCTCAATTTCCTATTTGAAACATGGTGGAACCGGACTTAGTCCATTTATCCACTTGACAACCATCTCACTGTCCGAAACAAAAATAATCTTTCTCACTTCACTCCATTTGGAAACGCATACCAGCCCACAAGCTTCGGTTAAGCTCCGTATCTCAGCTTTGCTGGCATCCGCCACCCCGATTCTCTTGGAAAATTGGATCAGAATCTTGCCGTTGCAATCTCTGAGAACCCCTCCTATCCCTGCCTCTCCACTTCCGCCACTAGCCGCCCCGTCAACGTTGAAGAGCAGCCAATCCCGGGGCGGTGCAGTCCACGTCTCTCCAATGGGTTTCCGTCGCGCACTACTGGACCCCGTGATATTTCTCGGGCAGTTAACAAAGTCATTGATTGACGCTATGCAATGTGGCCATAGTCCCACACTCCAGTGCCCAATTCTCAAAACAGCTACCTCATAAATACGGATCTCATCATAGTCCTTACCTTGGAATAATGTTAGATTTCGACACGTCCATATCGTCCAAACAAAAGCAAAGAAAACCAATAACCAAAAGTTCGATAAGGACCTACTAACCGGGAGATCCGACCAGCACCGCAGCAATCCTTCAACATTCGCTGGCATCGTGAAGACGATATTCCACTCGTTGCACCAACGTTGCCACACCTTCTACGTATACGGGCAGTGGCAAAAAAGATGATTGACGATTTCGATTTCTACCTTACACAAGACACATTTCATCTGCCCAGTACCTCCAACACCTCTTTTCGCAAGATTATCCATGGTTGGAATTCGTTGATGTATAACTTTCCAAACAAAAACTTCAACTTTGGGTGGCGAGAGTTTGGACCATACTAGCTTCCAAATCGAGTTTCTTTCTACCCGATCTCTTGTCATCACCTCGCAGAACCCTTTCGAAGTATAGTACCCTTTTGCATCCCCAGTCCATCGAGCCACATCATCACCCCATCCTCTGTTAATGGCACTGTTGATCACGTTCAAAAAATCTGCCCAGACCGCATTTTCCCAATCAAACAGTCTACGTCGAAGCTCGATGCTCCATTCCCATCTCCCTTCGCGTATCGCCCCAAAATCAGCCACCTTACCCTTTTTCCTGACTGCCATTGCGTATATACGAGGAAAGGATTCACGTAAAGATGTTACCTCCGTCCAATAATCTTCCCAAAAATCTGTGGCCTTCCCATCCCCCACATTTATTCGAAGGTTGGACATGAAATGATCTTCACTACCAACCTTACTGTTTATAATATCTCTCCATTGCCATGACAGTTTCGATTTGCTCCTTTCCTTCATGATTAAAAAGTCAGGATCATAATCATATTTTCCAGCAATGATTCGGCGCCATAAACTGCCTTTTTCACAGGCATATCTCCACCTCCACTTGTTCAGCAAGGCTCTATTCCGTAACCGTGTATCAGTTATCCCCAGCCCTCCCATACTCTTTGGCTTGCAAAGTAATTCCCATCTCACCCAATGTATAATGCTTGGAAAAATGAAGAAATTGTGATTTTAGAGAACTCGAACATGACATACTAATGATGTATAAAAATATCTAACCCAATTAAATAAAACTAATAATTAACTTAAAGTTAACAACATTTTTATATACTTTAAATCATAGTTAGTGCACGATTTAAAATAAAAAAATTTAAACTTATATTAAATTCATTTAGCATATCCAAACTCGCGAAAATAATTCAAAATTTTATTATGTTCGTGAAATTGAATTCACTAAATGAATTTAATATAATTATAAAATTTTGATTATTTTAATATAAAGATGATTTTAAGATTTTTGTATTTTAAACGAAATTTAATATATTTTTCATTTCCATATTTATTTTTATAATTTCACATATATAATCATTAAATTGTTTTTAACTTAATTAATAATTTAAATATTTATTTAAAAAATTAATTAAACTATTATATATATAATTATATTAAAAAATTGAAAGTTTATAATTATATTAAACTTATTAACTATAATTTAAAATATATACAAAATATTGTTAACTTTAATTTAATTATTAGATTTATTTAATTGTGTTAGATGTTTTTATGCATCATAAGTATGTCATGTTTGAGTTCCCTAAAACTACATTTCCTTCCTTTTTCCAGGCATTAACAACCATCGAACACATATTAAATGTCGTACTTCATATCACAAAAATATGTTTGGGCTAGTGACAAACACACGACACTCGCACTCCAAGGATCTTGGTTTGAATTTGCCTAGGGCCATTTTCTTTACTTCCAATTTTCATTCTCTAATAAATTAAATACAATAATTAAAGCCTTCCAATAATGTGGTGAGTCACCACCTAGTCGAATAATTAATTTATTTTATTAAATTAATATTAGGGCCAAATTAGTAGATTGTGTAAATAATAGGGACCAAATGTGTAATTATATCAGTTTTATTTAACAACCACGTCAGCCTCTCTGTTTTTTTTTAACGGTTGGTGGCTTGATTGGAACCAATTAAACAGTTATGTAGTAAAATTATCAAAATTAAAAGTATAGTGGTCAAATTGACACCAACCCCACAATTAAGTGGTCAATTAAATAGTTATGTGGTAAAATTGTCAAAATTAAAAGTATAATGGTCAAATTAACATCAGTCTCGTAGTTAAGTGGTCATCTGTGTAGTTTATCCTAAAAATTAGTCGGAAGCGTACCTAAACGATAATACAAACTCCAATACCAATTCAGTTGAAAATTAAATATCTTTGTTAAAATAATAAATTAATTATGAGCAAACACATTTGGCCGGCTGAATAAGCAATTTTGTTCTCTCGTAATCTCTTAGGTTATAAGTTTTAGACTCATTAGGATTTAAGAGCACTTCTTTCCTTCTCTTTTTTCCTTCCTTTTAGGTAGGATTATTACTAGAATTAGAATTTGTTAAAAAAAAACAATAAATTAATTCTTTAAAAAAAATTAAGGGCCAAATTTAATACTTTTAAGGATAAATTACATTGTTTATTGCCTATCTTTCTTCTCACTCTTATTTTGATTATTAAAGTTTAAAAATTCAATTTAATAACTTAATTTTTGAATTGTTCATATAATTTTTATAAATATTTTCATATGACACGTCATATTTTATTAATTTTTAATGCTACGTCAGATTTAAATTAAAAAAAATAAAATCTTTACTCTAATATCAACCCATCCCTAATCTACGAACTTTAATCCCCAATTTAATTTTGTGTTCCATTCGATTCACAGTAACATCTCACAAATTCTTATTTCGGCCTTCAATTCCATGCCAGGGACTTGATTTTGCTTCCCACTATCCTCTATGAGCTACTACCAACTATCATTTCTCTTTGTTCTTATAGCTTCAATCTCATAACATCTTTCTTCTCAGCAGTTCTTTAAAGCTTTAAAAGTAAACCCAGAAGTCTGATTTCAATCCCAATAGCGAACATCAGAGCCGGTCTTGAGATTTTAAGGGCCTGGCGAACTGAAAAATTAGGCCCCTAACAATAAATTTAAAAAAAATAAATTTTAATAGTAGACTCCTAATAAAAAAATATTTAAAAATAAATTTTAAAAGTAGGCCCTAAACAAATATTGAAAATTTTTAATTTTAAGAGTATGCCTCTAATAACAAATGTTGGGGAAAATGAATCTATAATAACAAGCATTGGAAAATTAGACCCTAAATTACAAGTATTGAAAAAATTGGAGCCCAGATAACAAATATTGAAAAAATTGAATTTTAAGAGTAGGTCCCTAAGAAAAAATATCAAGAAAAATTAGGCATCAAATAACATGTATTGAAAAAATTAGTCACTTAATAATAAATATTGAAAAAAATGAATTCTAAGAGTAGCTCATAATAACAAAATATTGAGAAAATTGAGCCTCTAGTAACAAGTATTAAAAAATTGGACCTCAAATAACAAATATTGAAAAAATGAATTTAAAGAGTACGTCTCTAATAATAAATATAAAAAATGGGTCTCAAATAACAAATATTGAAAAAAAGAATTTTAAAAGTAAGCCCATAATAACAAATACTCGGGGGAGGGGATTGAGCCTCTAATAATAAATATTGAAAAAATTTATGCCCCAAATAACAAGTATTGAAAAAATTGGACCCCTAATACTAACTATTAAAAAATTAAACTATAATTATTTAAGTAGTAAATTTTTTTTTTCAAAAGAATGGGTCTCTATTTAATATTATAACCAAATTATTATTTCATTTACTTGTTATTTATGGCTCAAAATGGAGGCATCTCTTTAATATTATAATTAAAATTTGAGATCCTTTTCTATTATAATTTTAAGGTTGTAAAAATTAGGAAAAATAAGGTCCTGGGCGGTCGACCGATTCGACCTGCCCCAGGGCCGGCTCTTGCGAACATGCTTGTTAGTGTTGAATGTACTCGAAAAAGATAATTCAATCAAACTTAAATATGACGTGACATTGAAAATTTATAAAATATGTCAGGTCATATGAGAATATTAATAAAAAAGTACCAACAATTAGTTGTTCTAGTAGTATGAGATGTTAAATCATTTAAGTAATGTTAGAAGTTTGAATCCTGACGTTGTAAAATGAAGTGATCAAAATAAGATCAATATGGAAGTTGAGCTATTAAATTGAAATTTTTTAAATTTCAGTGACCAAAATTGGAATGAGAATAAAGTTAAGTGATGAACTATGTATTTTACCCCTCTTTTAAAATGATCGAGGAGGACTATATAAATAGTGACATTATCTTTTGTATGCCAAAGCGACCAATTGCATTTCTGCGACAATGGCCGGAGAATGGGCTTGCACAAGCTTATCCTAAGCTCATCTCTTTCTTCTTCCTCCTTCTAAATCACCCTTCAGTCACCTCTCTCTCCACCCGATAATCCCAACTTCCACCAGCCGCCTCCGTCAGCCACCTACAGCCGACGAAGTCGTCGTCATTGCCTTCTTCCTCTCAACTTCTTCACACACAAAAACTTACAATAATTCCCTTAACCCAGACCCTAAAACGCTCCATTGCGGGTTATTATAAAGTTTTACTCTTTTCCCTGATAGTTTACTACTTCTGATGCAGTTGGAGCTAGCACAACCATTTTTTCTTTCAGTCATTTCATCGAACAGTTCACGGGCATCCATTTACACCGCCAAAACTTGATGCTGTTCGCAGCTTTAATAGTTTCTTTGTCATTCACTTCATTCATACTTCTATAAATTTGTCTACTTTTGAAAGCAAAAGAAATCAGAGAGTGATGCTAAGGGTAAACCCTTTTATCCCTTCATTCTCAATGTTAAATAGAATTCCATTTTCTTTTCTTTATCGGAGTAGTTTCCGTCGCACTTTACGTCCCTTTGTGACTTGCCGTTGTAATTTATTTGCGAAACCGGTTAGTGTTTCGAATGTTAATGCAAATTTCTTTGCTGTTGATAAAACAAGAAACTTATCTGCGGTTGCTACTGCAAAGAAATCAGGTTTAAATGCGTCTAGTAGTAGTACTAATGAAATGAGCAACAAAGAAAGGAAGAAAGCAAAAAAGGAATCACCTGAGTTTCTGCTCAAAGTTAAGCTTGATAAATGCTCAAAGCACGGTAAACTCGAGGAAGCGCTTTGTTTGTATGATGAAAGCATCAGTGATGGGGTTAGCTTGACACAGCACCATTACAATATGCTGCTTTATTTGTGTGCTCGTGAAGCTAGTGGAGATGGGGGTCAGTTGAATGAGTTGAAGGAATTAGGGCTTAAGAGGGGATTTGAGATTTTTCAGAAAATGGTTGGAGATAAAGTTTCTCCGAATGAGGCTACTTTTACAAGTATGGCGAGATTGGCAGTAGCAAGGGAAGACCCGGATATGGCTTTTGAATTGGTGAAGCAGATGAAGGGTCTTGGAATTCTGCCAAGACTAAGGTCATATGGGCCGGCTTTGCTTGGATTCTGTGAGAAAGGGAATGCAGAGAAAGCATATGAAGTGGATGCTCATATGCTTGAATCAGGGGTACTGACCGAAGAGCCTGAGCTTTTGGCTCTTCTGAAAGTTAGCATCAAAACCAAGAACACCGGCAAGGTGTATGAGATGTTGCATAGGTTGCGAGCCACAGTGAGGCAGGTCTCAGAATCGACCCTTCAAGTTGTTGAGGATTGGTTTAAATCTGAGGATGCTGCAAATCTTGGGTCTGAGAAATGGGATGTGAAGCAGATAAAGGAAGCAGTTGTAGGAGGAGGAGGAGGGTGGCATGGACTGGGGTGGCTTGGAAGTGGGAGATGGAGGGTGGTGAGGACTACAATGACTAAGAATGGTGTGTGTCATTCCTGTGGGGAGAAGCTTGTTTGTATTGATATTGATCCAAAAGAGACAGAGAATTTTGCTGCTAAATTAGCTGAATTAGCATGCAGTAAAGAGGCTAGAGCTGATTTTGTTCGGTTCCAGGTAAGTCTTTCCTTCTTGTTTCCTAATTTCTGATATAACAACTTCTAGAAGTTTGGAGTTTCCATTGCTAGTTGTTCTAAGTCTTCAAGTATTGGAAATACATTGATTTCTTGTCCTGTGACCTCATTTAAACTTTTAAGTTTTGGCACTTGAAATCTACTGGAGAACAAGGTGCTTATTTGTTTATCTTAAACACTGTTGAAGAGCATAACAATCTCATGCCAAATAAAAGAGTATACTAACCTTTGGATGTGTTCCTTTTATTTATATTTGTGTGTGGGTAAGTATGGATGTATGTAATGAAAGTAATATTAGATTACTTGTACGACTTAGTCTCTTTCTTTAACAAGCAACATGGATTATAGGCTAGAGAAGGCTATGTTACTTCAGTTTTAGTTGTTTCATGTAAACGATGAATGATGAAATGAAAGAGATTTTATTATAGGGATTTTCTCCTTGGTTCATTCCTCCTCTTACCCCTGTTCTCATTCAATTCTTAGTCTCTCTCTTCCCCATACCTTTTCCTCTGTCTAGTTCTTTTTCATTTACCTTTTGTCTCCCATCCCATTGTTTCTCTTGCTTACCCTTCTCCCATGCTACATCACTTTTCCTCTGTGGTAGCTTCTAGCTGGCTGAGTGCTTTACATGTTACATTTTACATGAATGTAAGGCTGTAATGTTCTGTTCTGTACTGGAGAAACTAGAATTGTTTCAAAATTGGCATGCCAGTTTCTGTAATGTTTAGAGTGAATCTAATAACATTTAGAGGTCATCACTTTGGGTTTTGAGTCCTCAACTTGCTAGATATAGCATAACTTATTAGTTGTTTTTCCCTGGTTTTTTGTGCCACTTTTTTTATTATCAGTGGTTGGAATAAATATTTGAATTTCTGGATGTTGTGATATGTGAGAATTCCATATTTCCTCGTAAATGTATGTATGTATATATATATATATATATATATATATATATATATATATATATATATATTAATGGCTCTGTATCCCCTATCTGTTCATATTTCTTCTTTCTCAATATAGATGACTTGCTCTGATGTTAGTGGAATTCATTATTGACAATGTGTTTTTTTTAACTTTACCAAGTTGTGTACAACCATTATGTACTTCTGCATGCTGTAGGCTAGTGCTTCATTTTTACATCAAATGGCTCTCAATGAAAGCATAACTGATTAGAAAGTGCACTGATCCAGGAGTGGTTGCAGCAGCATGGACCATTTGATGCAGTCATAGATGGTGCAAATGTGTCTCTCATCAACTCAGAAAATTTCAATTTAAACCAGGTAAGGGGTTTTCACAAGCATAATTTGATATATGTTAAGCAAGACATATCACGTATTTAGATATCTGTCTCAAATATTTGGCTGAGCCTCTGCCCCATCAACAAAACATTTCCATGGCCGTTTCTCTGTTGAAGCATTTTGGTATTTTATCTTAATTCAAGTCAAAATTAAATTACATCAATTCTTTCAGTCTAATCGTAGATGGTACAAATTGTTTTTCTCCCCTGAAATTTTTGTTTTTATAACAAAGAATAAAGGAAAGGTACTCTCGAGAGATTCTTACATATCCTGCTAGATGATCTTGCTTCTCTACAGAAAATAAATCATGTTGCATGTTTAATGCTACCATGAACAATGAATTTTGGTCAGTATTATACTCTTTTAATAATACATTAATGATTTATTTTTGCTTACCTTTAAAAGTAAAAGTTGACCCACACTTCTAAAATTTGGTTACTTTTGCTAAAACTTTGTTGGTAAATTATATATTTTAGAACATATTTCTTATATTCCCAAATTATTTCAAGTAGAGTGTTGCCTGTATGTTGCATATTTGTATTAGGATCAATTTAAATGTTACCTTCATTGTTGATTATGTTGTTTTAAGCAATTAATCTAATTTTTGTAAATTGAGGCTAAACCAGTTATGATTCTGATTAAAGAGAATCATATATGGATTGATGCATGGAATTATTTTATTGTAAGGATAGAGGTCGAGAGAAGTATTCAGGACAAATGATACTGAAGACATATATATCCATGCTGTTTTTAACAGTTCTTTATGGTTGTAGCTTAAAAAAGTTGTAAATCAATTACAACAAATGAGTCCATCAAAAAGGTATCCACTCGTTATTTTGCATCAAAGTCGGGTTGCAAGAGATCCTAATAACAGGACATGGTTAGAGAAGTGGAAAAAGGCTGGGGTACTGTATGCTACTCCTTATGGGTCAAATGATGATTGGTAAGTTCTTGTTTCATGTTCTCAATGTAGATGCTCCCAACATATTCCCCTCAAATGATCATCTTCTTTTTCGTATTTCAATATCTGTTTTTTTTTTTTTTGGGGGGGGGGGGGGGGGGGGGTCAATACATGTTCATTTAAATTCACCTTAAAAATATGCAAAGCAATCGAATGTTCAATTCAATATCTGCAATTGGATTGCCCCTCCCACCTCCTTTTCTCTCTACATCATTTTCATCCTGTATCTTCATTTATGACCCTTAGCCTAATGATATTGCAAACTGTAAGAGCGTCTTCTTTTCTTTCAATTTCAGCTTTATGGATATTCATGTATAATCAGATGCACAAACTATCTATCAATACATGCGACAACTGTAGCTGTGCTAGTTGAATAATCTGCCATGTCACCTTTTGGGTGATATCTTGAGGCAGCTATTTGGCACATACAAAAGTTAAGTGTGTTTCTCCCAGAATATACACATAAAGCCTTATAATGCAAGGCATAAGCATTTTAAGGAGTTTGATGCTCTTCTTTAATTGACGAGTCTTAAGTTCATGGAAACAAATTGGAAAGGACAATTTTTTAAGTAATTTGTGAATTTTGGAGAATGGCATCATTTGGTTAAATTTGTTGGTTTGAATGCTAATCCATTCGTTTGCATTTGAAAATGGAAAGGGGAAAAATTGTTCATTTGCAAAAAGAAACCTTGGTTTTCGATGAGGTCTACTTGATTGAATTGAACAAAATCTTGTACAATTGGAGGTGGTGACAGTTGCATGCTTATTTTTGTAGGTATTGGCTATATGCTGCTGTTAGTTGCAAGTGTTTAGTAGTAACGAATGACGAAATGAGGGACCACTTGTTCCAGTTACTGGGGAATTCCTTTTTCCCAAGATGGAAGGAGAAGCATCAGGTATTCTGTCTATCTCCATGCATTCCTCGTTTATTGATTGTTGAAACTGAATACGTGAATATACAAATTCGGAGCTTAGCCTAGTTGGTTCATGTAGCCACTCTTAAGAATTGCCTTTCAGTGGGTATGGATTCAAATCTTACTGCATATATGTTAAGCAACAATCTCATATCAACTTTTGGTGAAAGAAATGAAATAATGTTCATTTTTTTAATAATTTGCAGGTTCGGTTATCTATGACGAGGACTGGTCTTGTGCTTAATATGCCTCCCCCGTATTCTATTGTTATTCAGGTGAAAGATTGGTTAAACCCTTTGGTTTAATAACATACCAAATAAGATATACTATTTTGCTTACTGGTTTATTATCATTTTCATATTAAAATTCTGTTAATTTCAATGTAGGAATCGGAAAGTGGTAGTTGGCACATTCCTAGTATAGCAGACGATGATCTTTCGAATCCAAGACAATGGCTGTGTGCTTGTAGAAGCAAGAAAAAGCCATAATTGCACTTGAACAAGCAACTGGAATTCTGAAAGAAGGAAACATGTAATTTATTATTCTTGAGGTTAGATGCTGCAGCTTAATCTGCATTAGCCATTAGTATTTATTCGAAATTCATGTTCTAATGAACATTGTTGTAAAACCAGTAAAAAGAATAATGGAAGGTTTTGGCTGACAATATTTATTATGTATTACAAGTTGATCTTGAATGCATTGTTTTGTATAAAGAAGGCTGTAATTCGAGAATACGCGAAGGGGTTACGGATGTTGAGATTTTAAACCTACCGAATTTGAGTTGGATAATTAGACTACATCAATTTTGAGTTTAAATTGATTCGAATTTAGTTAATTTTTATCAATTGAATTTGAGTATAGATACTTGGATATCAATTTTGAGTATAGTTACTACATTCTATTTGAAATCTTGGTTATATAGTTTAGGATGAGTTTACCACGTGCGACGAACACCTCTAAACATTACTAATGTTGAACATCGTTGAACACCATTAAACTAATTAATAAAGATTAAAAATTTCAAGGACTCAACATACAATTAATAATTATTTTAAAAAATCAATTATATTAATTTTTATATATATATTAATTTTTTTTAAATTTTAAGGGTAAACTACACCATTAGTCACCCGACTATTAATGTTTTCTTATTTTGATCATCGAACTAATTTTTTTTGACAAAATCATCACCAACGTTATGTTTTAATTCTGGTCAACGGCCATTAATTATCTGTTAACACTTAAAGATATTGTGATGTGTCTAGTCCCCAAAACTTATATATTCTATCAATTAGGTCCTAATTCAAAATATTTCATCAAATTTATCCCTCATTTTAGATCTTTGGAACAAAACCCAGATTTTCCAGGTTTTCTCTTCTTCCTCTGTGCTTCAACATCCAAATTCCCATAATGAATTTCATGTGGGTTTCTGCATTTCTACATCAATATTCCAATCATAAAAAGGGCAATAACAAAAGCAAAGTGGAAAGGGAAAAATACAAATTATAGGACATATAAGCTCACTTTGGAAGATTTTTTTATTTTAATTTAGTTTTAAAAAAATCCGCCATTTATCATTAGTTACAGAGTGAAACAAAATTTCCTACAAATTTGCAACCAGAGAACATTGGTGATTTGAACTAACAAATTGCATTCTAGTATTCGTTCCAATCGATCTGCATTTCAGGTAACATTACTTCAATGGCAATTTGAACATGACTTACATCTTGAAGTAAAAAACAGTGGCTTCACCAGAGGAGGAAGAAGGGATGAGATGCTTATCAATGATGCCCAAAATGTCAGTGCAAATGTTGGAAAGCTCTTCTTCAACTTTTCGACGGTACCCTTTGATCAGCTTAACATTCTCTTCATTTCCTTTGGATTCCTCTTTTTGTTCAATCGAAGACATGATACGCCACGAAGCTCTCCGTGCACCGATCACGTTTTTGTATCCCACAGAAAGCAAATTCCTTTCTTCCACGGTGAGTTCACAGTTAAGTCTTGCCACTTTTTTCATACTCTCCACCATTTCTAACTCACACCCAAAAACCAAAAACACATGAAAGAAAGAAAGAAAAAATCAAACTTGAATTATTAAAACATGTTCAATCTCGAATGAAAATAAAAACCCATTATTATTTTTCGCATTACCTTCATAACGTTCGGCGAGTTTGGCCAAGTAAACATGATTTTCCCTCTCTTTCTCTAGAGTGGACATTGTTGATATTGAGAATAGAGAAAGAACAGTAGAACAGTGTGGTTTTAAAAAAGGGGAAAAATCAAATGGGAATGGGAAAGAGGATAATGAAGAAGATGTTTGATATTTAGTTTTTCATACTTCGAATGGAATAAGAAGAAATAATAAATTTACATTTTTAATCTAAAAATTAAAAATTATGTTTAAATTGATAATATTTGGACTAAATTGGTAGATTGTATAAGTTTTAAGGACTAAAATTGTTATTTGATCAAGCAACGTCATTGTTTCTGTTTATTTTTAACCGTCAAAGTACTAAAATAGAAATAATACGTAATGTTAGGTATCATATGCTAAAAAAATTAGTTTAAGTACCAAAATAGAAATATGAAAATAGGTGAGGTACTAAACATGTAATTTACCATTATTAAAAAATTCAAAATTTTAATATATATGAAATATAATTTAATTGATTTTTTTTTAAATTAATAATTGTATGTTTAGTCCTTCAAATGTTTAATCTTTATTAATTAATTTAACGATGTTCAACGGTGTTCATTGTTAGTGTTGCTCAGCAATGTTTGTCGCATAGAATTTTCCTATAGTTTATTTCATTGTAAGGGAACAAAGGAGCAATATTATTACATTGTTCCATTAGTTATAATGACTAATGATGTATGGAATACGTAAGGAATAAATGTAATTTTTTTTATCATAATATCTTTATATATAATTAAATTTTTATCAATAAATCTTTTTCACTCTCTTAAGTTGTAGGTTTTAAACATATTAAAAGCAAATTTCTCATTTCTCTTCCTTAAAAATTGTTTATATATATATATATATAATTGCACCAAATCAAAGTTAATCCTGTTAACCATTGGAACAAGTGCATTATCTCTTGATCAAATGATCTTTGTTTGAACTGAATGGAGGAAATCAAAATTAAGAATTAATCCTGTAAACCATTGGAACAAGCGCAATTGTATATGAAATTTTGATTTTGGTTTAATTTTATACATAATATTTCAATTTTGATTCAGTGTTATCATTTTAAGCCCTACAGGAATTGAAAAAAAAAATCACGGAAAATACTTTGATATACAGGTCGTGTAAACTTTAGTTTATACATGCCTTTTAGTTTTAGTGGTTAAAGTTTTAGTTTAGGGGTTTAGGTTGTAGGGTTTATAATTTAAGGTTAATGTTTAGAATTTAGAGTTTAGGGCTTAAAGTTTAGAGGTTTAGATTGTAGGATTTAGAATTTAAGGTTAGTGTTTATAATTTAGGGTATATGATTTAAGGTTTAGGGTTTAGTTTTTTAGGGTTAGGATTGGAAATTAAGGGTTTGAGTTTTATAATGTAAATATGCAGACTTGTGTCAAGTTAGTTTTACACAGTCTATGTATCAAAATTTTACCCACAAATTTGGCATCTGTCTTCGAATGTTCGAACCATGCGAAGGCTTCAATCAAGCTGAGCAATGGTTGATAATATGAAACCCTTGAGTATTAGGAATTCGAGGTTTCCATTCTATACTTTCATTGACACCGCATAGGAAATAATGGTTCAAATCAATATTTTATATATCTGCATGTGTATGTATGTATGCATGTATATGGAAAGCTCGAGCATTATTCACCAGTGAGCCAGGGCACAAGGAATCATACAAAAGAAATGCTCATCCATAATATAAATGCAAAGCAGCAAAGGAGAACATATTGTAACAGAAAAAGAGGCCGAACAAGGATAAATGTGATTGCTGTGAGAAAAGACCTTTTGTAATGGAAGCTCGACGATCAATTTGGTCGATGACTGCGAATCCGTATTGTGCAAATCTACTCCAACCACAAGACAAACTTATTAAATCTGCAACTTCTAAATACAAGTAATAGGAGATGAAATGCAAATTATTCAATACATATATTTTATAATAGTTTTTAGACTACACAATCCTATAGTAAAATATAAATTCTTAAAACCTTAATTTTTAATGTAAAATCATAAATCTTAAGCCCTATAAACTAAATCACTACACCCTAAACTAAATCTCTAAACCCTAAAACAAACAAAGTTGTAAGTCTAAAGCCAATACAAGAGTTATTGTAAACGCCGCTAAAAATACATCTATTGCGGCGTTTTTAAACTCAAACGCCGCAATAGTTGCCAGTTTGTGGCACTTCTCGTTTAAACGCAGTTATAAGTGAAATATTAGTGACGTTTGTTTAGAAAACGTCACGAAAAGCGCTGCGATAGAACAAGTCTGGTGTAGTGTATATTTAAGGTATTTTGTTATTGATCAACTAATTCGATTCATATAGTGTAGAAATTTATTATGAATACGATTCACTTAATCTAATTTACTACATAAATAACGTCACGATTTAAACTTATGGTTTTACTTACAAGTATCTAACGCTTCCTTTGTATCGGCATTTCTATAGGTACTTTTTTTTTCCTCATTTAGGTTTAAGAAAATTTTTAACGAGACCTATAATTATGCTACATTATTTATCAAAAAATAAAAATAAAAATATCTAACGCTTCATCTTGTCTTTTCCATGATCTTGACTGATATGTAATCAAACAATTTAAAACATGTAAATAGTACATTAGCAGCGTATAATTAGTGGTGGATGGTAATGGATCCAGTTAGAGCCTTGGTCCCCAGTTTTTTTTAAATTATAATATTTAGTCCTTTGAATTTTGAAAAATTTAATTGGACCCCTAAAAAATTTAAAATAATCTTATTGTGTTTCAATTTTTTGAATATTTTTAATTAAGTACCCTCCTTAAATTTTTTAAAAGTTCTCATTAATTTTTTTAATTTTAAATATATCCCAAAAAATGAAAATTTTAATTAAACCCTTCTAAATTTTAAAAATTTTAATTTTAACATTCAAATATTTTAAAAAATTTATGTAAGCATCCTCAAACCTCGTTACCATGATCCGCCCATGCGTATTATAATGGTCACGTTAGAGAAAAAAAAAAGAAAAAAATTATTGATACAAATAATATTGTACTGCTAAACATGTCACTAAAAATCGTCAGAGTAATAAAAGATCAAGATTTACTCCTTAATATTAACGAATATTTAAACTGAATAAGATAACTCGACCTTTAGATTTGTTAAAGAAAAGTCAACCTTTAGATTTGTTGAAAAAAACCGACCTTTAGGTATGTTTAAATACATTTAGCATATACAAAAGTTATTTATAAAAAATTAAATTATTTAGTAAAGGTATTGTTTTTTTTAACAGTTTTTATTTAGAGAGAGGAAAAAAAATTTAGTCTTATTGAGTAATAAATTTACAACTTAAAGGAAAGAAGAGAGTATCAACCGATAACCACTTGCTATAGAAGTAACGTCTTGTATGGTTTTAATATGTGTGGTCAGTTTAGATCTTCAATATTACTTCAATTTTATATCTTCACCAATTAGATATATCACCTTTTAAGTTACTTTTTGTGTTAAATCAAAGAATATTTGAGAAGGGAAAAAAAGAAAGAAAATGAACTTGTGATCAGGGATGAAGTCATTCATACAATTTAAGTTTTTTTTAGTCTAAATATTAGTCAAATAAGACATTTATTTTCTCATAAATTTTAAATTTAAAAATTTAATAGACCTTTATTCCTCTCAATGTTATTCAAGTTCTGTCTCTGTTTATGCTAGGGGTTAAACACCACACAGTTCAAGGGTATACCTAAGAATACATGTGTTATGTTTCTTTGTCGATACATGGAACATTTCACAAATTAAAACAAGAGTTCTATACACAGATTCCTTAGTAACATCACCTAAACCAGCAACAACTTCATTACAAAAGCACAAATAAGAAAAAGTTTTGCTCAAAACACCAAATACCTTATTAGATTATGATTCAATTTACAAGTAAACCTCTTGATAGATTAATTCTAATTACATCTCTAAATTATTATTATATGCTAATCATATTACATGCTAATAAAATTGTTATACATATTATCAAGGAAAAATTATACGGGTGGTCACCAAACTATCACCATTTTCTTGTTTTGGTCATCCAACTAATTTTTTCGTCAAAATCGTCCATCACATTAGATACCTTTTCTATTTTAGTCCCCCTCTGTTAAAAACCTAACAGAATGCTGACATGAATATTTTAAAATATTCTTCTCTCTCCTTTATATATTATTTTTTAAATTTTTTATTAAAACCAATGAAGTGGTGAGACGTGTCACCATTGTCACCACCTCAACTATATAAGAAAATACGTTAGATTTGATGGGAGCTAGGTATTAAACCCGCATCCCCAAGAGAACTAGCCTCTACTTTCGCCGCTGGGCTAAACCATATATGTTGTCAAGTCTTAGCACAAATTAATTTCACATAATATAAAAAACCCCAAAAACTAAAGAAATATTAATTAAAAGTGAACTGAAGAAGTTGGGAATAAACCCAAGACCCATAGCTTGTAAATGCTAAGCACGAACTAATGTGTAAGGTTAAGGTTTTGATTCATTTTCACTAAAACTTTTATTTAATTTATATTAAGTTATCAACAACACAAAATAAAATACAAAAACTAAGAGAATGATTCGAACACAAGACCCCATTGATAAAATTTTAAATATTTACATATCAGGTTAAACTAAGAAAATATGATACTTTTAACTTAAATTGTGATTAAAATTAAAAATTAAATTATATTTAATCGTTCACTTTGTTCGATAATGACAAAATTAATTAAATAATCATTTATTTATTTTTATTAAATTATTAAAAAATAATTTGGTGTTTAATATTTAGATTTTTATTAATGATATCTTGTGTTCGAATCACTCTACTAGCTTTAATATTTTATTTTGTGTTGTTTGTAACTTAACATAAATTAAATATAGAATTTTGTTGGAATAATAAAAAATTTTGCTTAGCATATTTGGTTTGTTCTTGACCATTTCAAGCTATATGTTGTGGGTTCGAGTCCCATTCTTCTTGTCACTTTGCTTCAACCTTTTTTTTTGGTTTTGGTGTTCTCTTTTGTTATCTAAAAGCAATTTGTGCTAAAATATGACTACATGTTTGGTTTAGCCTAGCGGCTAAATCACTTAGTTCCTCCTATTAGGTTGTTGGTTCGACCCATAGTTTCATTTGTTTTCTTTGATGAGGTGGTGGTGACACCTCATTTGTCTGAATAAAGTTTTTTTAAAAAAATGTATTTAACGGGACTAAAACAAGAAATGTATTCAACGGCAGGGATAATTTTGATGAAAAAATTTGTTGGGTAACCAAAACAGAAAAAGAATGATAGTTTAGTAATCAACCATGTAGTTTTCTCTATTATTAATTATCATGTAAACATCAATGTAAATTATGAAATAATATGATGTTGTATAAATGAAAATTTGATGATAAGATTAAAACATTCAAAAGTTCTTTCAATAGCTTAGAGTCTGCGTTTTCAAGCTCTGACATTGTTTATTCTCAAGAAGAAGTAAAGGAAGCACCGGCTAAATTAGATGAAGCCCCAAGTATAAATCTACTTAATTTCTATGATTCAGGAAAGGTTTCTCCACTTCAACGGGCATTCAAGATCCTAGCTAATTTTGATAATTCCTCTACCACCCTTACAATTGAGCAAAAAAAAAAAAAAACTAAGTTGTTGGCCATGGAGAAAAGCTTGAAACAACCAGCTCACCGAGCAGCACCACAAGAATCACCTTACTGTCAAAAATTCTATCAAGATGACAATTACTCGAAATTTGGATGATAATCTAGTCAGATATAAGAAGGTCGAGTCAAGACAGAGGTGAAACATGTTCAACAAAAAATTGTTGCCATGTTGGCTGAACGAAAGGGGATATTCAGAAGTTCCAAGGAAATGAAAATGGAGTTGGAAAGATTGGGAAAGGGATGGGCAAAGTATAAAGCCAAAGCCAAGGTTGTCAAGGAGGAAGAGAAGACCGTTGAGGCTGAATGGGGAAAATGAAAACATTTTACCTCTTTGTATAAGAAAAGATTATAAAATTGTTTGAGGAAAATTTAAAGTAATGGTGTTGACCATAGTCTTATTATTGTACGATTCTTTCAATCTAATTTGTATTACTTAAAGAATTTAACATGTCATCTCAATAAAAAATTAATGTTGTTCATAATATCACCGATTGGGAATTGTTCGATGTATCATGTGCTATTACTATATAAGTTGTATTTCTGCAGCTCATTCATAATGTATGAATGCTTCCCTTTACCTGTAATTATGCATGTTCTACTGTCTCTAAAATATATTAGCCAAGATCAGTATGAACAGAAAGGTAGAAAAAAATTAAAAAATTCCATGCCGGGAATTGAACCCGGGTCTCCTGGGTGAAAGCCAGATATCCTAACCACTGGACGACAATGGAATTGATGACATGAGCCTATGGTAAGCCCTATATTACTTATTGGAACTAAGCTTGTGCTCGCCTTTCTAACTCCAATGATTCAGCTTTTGGGTATTATTAATCTCTTGATAATCTGTAAACAGTTGGGGTTCTAGATAGGATGGCGTTTTAATTCGAATTTGACTCGATTCGAAGAAAAAAAATTCGATCAAAAAAAGTTTGAATTCAAATTTGAAAAAATGTACAAGTCCTAATAGGAGGTAGATCGAATATGGACATTCCCATGATCCGATCTGAGTTCGATCTATATATGAATTCGAATAAAAATATTTAAAACTTTTAGATTTAAATAAATATAGATATACATTGAAATCCTAATTAAATTGAATTGAGATTATATTTTTTCTGCTCGACAAATATGATTTTATTAATTTTATATAAGCCTACCTGGCATTATGTGCCTCATTCAAAACCTCCCTAATCCTAAGTGGAGGAAAATAGTACACATAAGCCGGAATACAAACTAATGCTCTTTCAAAACAAAAATAAAATATAGAACCTGGTAATACATTACACAGTTTCGCTATCTTCCTACCGAAACAGATTAATCAAAAGTAAACAAGTTACTACCAGGCTTTAAAGGTTTTTTCTCTAGTTGACCATGTCTTCGCTAAACTTCCGATCAGTCCGTTAATTAAGATTTCTAGATCAAGATAAGAAAAATATACTAAATGCGAAGAGAATTCTGAGAAGCTTTGAAGTATGCTCGAGCTTAAGTATTAACTTCAGTAAGTCGTGCATTGTGGGAATTGGGACAAGCTTGGAAAAAATTGAGTTGCTAGCTATATTTTGATTATATTTTTAACTTGTTTCATCTTGGATTGTAATATTTATTAGACATTTTATAATTGTGATTTGGAAAGTAGTTATGTTAGTAGACTAATATAACAATAGTAGTTTATGTAAGGATAATTTATTTGTTGTTGAGTTTTTTTAGTTGAAGTTTGAGTTGTTACTTTAATTTGTTTTGTATTGGATTGTAATATTTCTTGAGATTTGTTTGTGCTATTAGTTTAAGGATAATTCTACGGTAAATGACATGTACCGCAATGTACCACTATTCATATGTACCGCAATGTACCACTATTCATATGTACCGCAATGCACCATTAACTGTTTTAATTAGTTTTGAAATCTTAGGGACCAAATGTGTTATTATCCCCTTTTAGAATAAAATCTTAAAAATTATTTTTTATATTACTTTATCATATTTTCTTTTATTTTTTTAATTCAAAAAATAATTAAACTTTTATTACTATAATAATTCCTACATTCACTTTAATTTAAGAGTAAAGTTCACAAATGATCACTAAACTTTATTTAATTATTCAATTTTACTATTAAACTTTTAGTTTTGTTTCATTTTGGCCACTGACCCACATATATTGGATTTTAACCAAAATAAAATTGAGAGGGAGAACTCACCAATGCTAATGAACACATGATGACATTCAAATTCAATCACTCAAAATCTTAAATGCAACCTTTACCAATGTAATCCAGACCTCATTAACAAGCCTATAAATTTATTTAGATAAAATGACTGGTTTAAAATTAAAATCTTGCTATTTTCTTGGGGAAAAAAACCTATGTTAATATTTATGGTTTTTTATTTTTTACTTATAGCATTTGTTTAATTGGTTTGATTGATAAAGTATGGTAAAGATCAAAAGTGAACTGTAAATAGGAAACTAGAAGTTAATTAACCTTCCAAACTTGGTTGGAACCCGAATATGAATTACAGTTAGCATACTACACACAACAACGATAAATATTTATATAAATAGGACATGTCAAAAACTTACATGAATATATCAAAATTTATCTAATATTTAACATAAACAAAAATTTGAATACATCACAATACGGATTGATGATTTTGTTACGAGGACTTGTCTTTACTTTTTTGAATTTTCTTGCATGAAAAATCTATTTCTCACATGGCTGAATTTTTAAGAAGAAATTGAAAATAAGAGATAATCAAGGATTTTCACAATGGAGGAAGAAGTATGTATTCTTTCACTTTCTAAAGTTGACTTGAACAAACAAAAATCACACTTAGAAACTTCAAATTACACCAATATATTACAATATTGCACTCTTTCAAAAGTCAGTACACTTGAAAAAAAAAAAGAAATATATGTGAAAGAAGGAACTAAAGCGAAACTAAGTTGGAGAGCCCCAGCTAAATTTAGTGATTAATACGAATATATACTGTAACCCCCTAGACCCGCCTATACGCTACCACGGATCCTAGGAAGTTACATTAAGGCCACCGGAGCGACCCATGTTAAAATTTTAAATAAAATAGATTGTTAAACTATTAAAATCATAAATTAAGCTTTAAATTGAAATACAATTTCATAAATCTTTCAGACAATAAAACAAAATCGTGATACAAGTTACGAAAACATATTTCAGACTCATATAACACAAGACGTGACATACATGCCCCCTAACTACACAGATACCATACTCCGCGAGAAAGCCGAAGAAACTCCCGTACCAACATTGGTAGCTGCAACTTGGTCGATCTTTTAACCTGTGATAGTAAAAACAACATGAGCTTCGAAAAGCTCAGTAATACAAACTACCAGGAGATGCTAAAAGCACAAGCAGGTATATGGTAAGCTTAACACTGTCATGATGAACTGGGTAATGCTAAGCTCAAATTACGATTCGACTTCCACCATCGGCCACCCCATTCGACCGGCCTCACCGCCACATCGTGCCTTGCACCGCCGCCACCAGTCGAACCGCCTCGTCGTCCCGAGCCAAACGCCCTTAGCCACTCGCACAACTGCCGCCCCGATCGCCGCCAATCGAGGGATTAAGATTCGATGAACCTAGGGTTGAGCCGTTAGGTTTTTCGTCGATTCCGGCCGCTGTGGGCGTCCGTTCGCCGCGCCGTCGCCACCCTTGGCCTCTCCTTTCAAAATCGAGCAAAACCCATGTCACCGGACGACGAACGACCACCGTTTAGACCGTCATCGGAGCTACGTCAAATTTGAGCTTTTTTTTTTTAGATTTGGTAAGTCCGGTGAGTTTTGGTTTAAATTTGTGGGTTTCCTGTTGAAAAATGTTAGATTTGAGGCTATTTCTGTTTTTTTCTACTGTTCGACGTGTTTTCCGACCGGGAAAGGCCGCGCGTGCGCTTCACGTGCCGCCCAAGGTGATTATCGGCCGCCTTGGACGGTGGCTGTGGAACCAGCCGGCCCAGACCCGGTCTAGCTTTGAACCGAACCGCCTGAACTGGTCCAAACAAACCGGCCCAAGCCCAGTGGTAACCCGACCCGTTGACTAACCCGACCCGTTGACCCGAGTCAACTCAGTGAGTCAACTCGTCCGAGTCAACCCAGTGAGTCAACTCGCCCGAGTCAACCCGATGAGTCAACTCGCCGAGTAAGCCTTGGACCAGTGACGTCAGCATGACGTCAGCGTTGACTTTGACAGCTGACGTCAGCGTTGACTTTGACCAAAAAGTCAATTTTTCCCGAAAAGTCATATTTTATGTTTTTCGACGTTCTGAGTCTGATTTTGAAGCTCGTTTCGTGAAATTCTAACCCGAAAGCCTCCGAATTGAACCTTGAACTCGAGTATGCTTATGTATTTTAACTATTCAATTAAAAGTAATGTGAATAAGGACTAAAATTAAAGTTTGTGCAATGAAGGTATTCACAGTTGCTTGTCTACGAGATGTCGAGGGACGTCAAATTCGGGTTCGAGAGTATCGAAATGTCGTTTCAAGGGTTGACCGATATAGCAAGGATTCAAGGTAATACTTTACTACCTGCTGTATGCCATATTGAACATGTTGGTAATTGATTAATGCATGAACAATATGATTGGTCATTTGATTACCGTCGATTACTATAAGTTGTACAGTTACGGTGCTATGATAATAAACTGGTGGAGATCGAATGACTCGAATAAGGAACAAATGACCGATAAGGAATTCAAGTTTAGTGAACACTCAATAAAGCAACAACCTCGAAGCCCTAATTTTAGATTATGTTCTTGATAAAAGATTTAATGCATGAAACGTTAGAATGAGAAATTACAAAAAAATGCCCTTGAGATATCTGAATGACTAAAATGACCATAAAAATGAAAGCAATCTAGAAACCTATCTTAGACCTTGTTAAACAACCGGTTTACCCAAAATCCTCAAATTACTTGGAGAGTTACGGTAACAAGACTTAAACCCTCGAGATTGTAAAGTGCTTGTATTTCCTTGAATTCTTGTTAATCCTTGAAGATAGATTTATAAGAAACTGTTCGTATGTTCGAAAATTATCAAAGTAGTTTCAATTATCGAATTGAGTGATACAATTGAAATGACTAAAAGGTTGAAGGTACTATAAGATTGAATTGATCAGGATGGGTGTAATGACCGAAGGCACTAAAGTATTTCAGCATCGAAACTTCCCAATTAACCGAAATGACGTTTATACCCTCAAGTTTTGAAACGAATGAATGGTCTGGAAGGACTGAAAAGACCAAAACGATTAATTCTCCATTGAGTACATAAATGATTGAGAATATATAATTAGTATAATTGACGGAAATGATGGATCTATCCCGAGCTCGAAAATGGCCGAAATACCCTCTTGACCGGGATGGGCAAAATTTGCCTTTGATGAAATCCCAAAATCTAAATAAAGCTTAAATGACTGAGATTCCCTTAAGTGTTATGAAGCATGATCCATATATGTGTCTGTCACTCATGAATCATGATACTAATATGAGGTTGGAAGATTTCGCTTGGAAAATAAGTTTGAATGCTCAGTGGTGAGCCTGTGGAGAAATATGATGACGACCGTTCAAACATTTTATACATTAGATTTTTGGAAATGATGTACGTGGAGCGCACGCGCTTGAATGTTTAGTAAGTATTGCAGAGTTGGGATACGTTAGATTGAGTGAGTATTTGGAGGTTTGATAAACCGTTGGAAATCTTGAATATTGCAAATCATCATTTTGTCATTATTGGGATAAGTTACAAAATTACCTTTGATAGTAAAATGACCAAAATGCCCTCGTTAGCCAAAGTGATCAAAACAACCTTAATATAGTTGATATCTTGAATGATTATAATAAATCATTTTTTTTCTCCCAAATGCTTGGTTGGCGATGTTGGCTACAAAGTCCCCTCTAATCGGGACCTTATTACCGGTATCAGTTCAAAATGTCAAAAGCTTAGAGTTTTCATTCCCCGTGTAATATGAAGTATCTCAGAGAAATAAATGGTTCCTGTTAGTGTGTTCCAAGTGCATAAATAATTCTACCGTCCTGAACCCAATGCGATCTTTCGATACGAAATATGGCTTTTATCAAACTAAAATATACCTATGTATTTGAACTAGATAAAGAAAGAGAAAAAGAAAAAAATAATAAAATTTATATGCTCGCTAGTTATCGTTTCATCAAAAACTAAAGTTTACTATATGTTCACTGTTATTACTGATTAACAATGCTTGCTACCGAATATTGCTATTATCGATTATTACCGTCTTCTATTGATTACTATTATCATTATCTAGACCGTTACCGGGGAACTTGGGATAGAGTATGAAGTTACCGTAGGTTCAGCCCTGATCAGGCTGGTAATTCCTTACCGTTACAGGTTCCTATGCTTTGGCTAGGGTAATTCCTACCGTATCGTACCGTACCTAAGGTATCCCCTTAGGCTGGCACCTACGCCCAATGGGCCTGGGTTAATGCCCGTTATAGTTGCAGTTCTGGGGAACTGCATACCGGAGTTTGGTTGGAGGGTAGTTAGAAAATATAAAATGAACCTTATCGCTAACATTACATAACCGTGAAATAACGTTCACCACATTGTTACCTCGTATGTGTTAACTTTGCACTGTTGGAACACACACTAATCCCTGACTCAACTACCGTAATTCATATCTTGACTAATTCTTCGGTCTAGATGTTCCTAGTATGATACCCAATGATTGAATAAAGAACAATCCTATCATCTATATGTATACCGCTTCTTTGAAATATCTGATTGTATTTTTTTTGGATCCTATCGTTGCTCGAAACAGCATGATAGTGTTATGCCTATCATATACCTACATGTCACTTATAGCATCCATTGGTAGTTTTGTATTACTGAGCTTTTCGAAGCTCACGTTGTTTTTACCATCGCAGGTTAAAAGAAACCTAACATGGCTCGATGACCGACAACAACGTTGGAGTTCTCTCGGTGTTGCTTTTGGAGTACGGTACTGACATAGTTAGTGGGCATGCATGTTATGTAATATTTTATGATATTGTCTGTAAAACGTTTTTTTTAAATCCTGTTATATGTGTTTTTCAGAGGAAATGTTTTTATGTGTATTTTTTTCTGTAGGTCGCTCTTGTGACCTTAATGTGACTTCCTAGGATCCGTTGTAACGCATAGGCGGGTCTAGGGGGTTACAGCAAGTCCAGTCCAAATCAGCCGTTGATCATTAGTTTACTGTCATTTTTCATCCAACAGTGGCATATTTGGACCAAATTAAAACGTTGGGGGTTGTTTGCTCAAAAAAAGAATAGGTGGCCAAATGAAAAAACATGAAAGCATCGGGGGCATCTTTTTCCATGTTGACTGGACTTGCCACGTGTTAAGATATGCATATTCACCATGTGTCAACATCATATTCACCACGTGTCACCATCCGGTTCGGCCACGTGTCAACATGATAGTCAACCACGTGTCACCATAAAAAAAGGCATAATAAAATAGTTTTTTTAATCTGACGTGGCATATGATAAAGTTGAGTGCCCATGGAATTACAAAGCTGTGATTTAATTTTTTATAATAATTGGGTCTCTTTAAAAAACCCCTTTTATCTTGACAGAAAATTGTCAAACATCAAAAGTGGAAAAGAATGCCCATATTTTATTAATAAAGTACCATAATGCTTACAACATTTACTGGGATCAACAACCCCTTCCCACCCCTAATTTTGGCAACATCTATACAATCAACATCACAAAAATAACCTGAGAAGTCCATCCCTATCAACTACCCTTGGCTGCATTTACATTCCAAACTGTCTACTCGATATTCCCTTAGGGAGGATTGCACACCAAGTTGTTGATTCCTTTTTTGGCCAGCAGATCCGCTTCACAGTTGCATGCTCTCGGGATGTTCTTGATACACATAACACATCCACCCATCTTTACACAATTCTGCAATCCAATTGATCAGACTTGAAAAATACCTAGGGGCTTTAGACGGGTCACATACCCAATCGAACACCATTTTACACTCAGTTTCCACTGCCAATTTAATTTTCCCAAACCAAACAGACTCTTGAAAAATTTCAATGCAGTGTTTTATAGCTAGCGCTTTCGCCACGGAGGGAAGAGCAGCACCAATACGTAAAGAAAACTCCATAAGTCGCATTCCAGCCTCATTACGCAACAGTCCCCCAATCCCACCGGCACTCTCATCAGCTTTCATTGCCCTGTCCACATTAAATTTGAGCCAACCGTAGGGAGGAGGATCTAGGTGCATGGTGCAGTACAAGGAGAATGCCTCAGCAGGCCAGCTTCACAGCTAACAGGGTCAGCAATAATGTCATCAACCGAATCATTTAGATGAGGAAAATTTGCCTTGATCCACCACGCCAATTTTGCTTTAATAATAAATAATGGTTGGACCAAGCTTAGAGATTTCTCGGAAAAGACCACTTCGTTTCAGAAGAGCCACACCAACCAAATTACTGCAAAAGGAATAGTTTTCCATACCTTTGCCTTATGAGCATCCGGACCTGCTTCATTCCACGCTAACGTGAATGTAATCGAATCTTCTTGCATTGTAATTACCACACCCCAGATATTACAGAAATGATTCCAATTTTTTTTTGGATAAGTGTGTTTTGTTTGTATTATCCAAGAAAGCAGGCAAAACCCTGCACCAGTACAAACCTATGGAGACTTGAGAGACCGATTAAAGAAGTCCCCAAGCCATACAAATATCTGAAATGATTCCAACTTAACCAAGCCACTTTGCAAGAAATGAATAGATGGACCACTGATTCCTCATGACTCTTGCATAAAGGGCATCTGGGGTCATCTAAAATAGATAGCCCTTTCTTCGAAAGCTCTGACTTCACTGGGGCTCTACGATGGAGAATTAGCCACAAAAAGGCTTCCACCTTTAGCGGTGCAATCCGAAGCCAAATGTACTCACGCCAGTCAATGTCTCCCCCCAACATTCTCGGCACCATATTGGCTTGCAGCCTTTACCGAGTAGATTCCATCGCCTAATTTATCCCTTTTGACCCAGTCTTGATCAATGTTTGAGCCCGAAAACTCTCTAAGCAGCCGACAAAACTCGTTCCACTGTTCTGTTTCCCATACAAATAAACTATGCCTCAGAGGAATATCCCATACCAGCTGTCCACACCCTTTGATCCATAGTCTGCAACCACACCTCAATCTCTGAGCCAACAGTCCTGCCAGAACTTGGTTTTTGTCCCATTTCCAACTTGTAATTTCATCCTATTTCTTACGTTGTTACCGAAATCATCATCCGCATAATATGATTTTAAGATTTCTCGCCAACACCACGAGGAAGATCTTGGTATGTTTGAGGAGGGAGGAGGGCTGCTTGACTAAGCTCATATTTACAATAAATAATTCTTTTTCAGTAACTTTCCTCTTCAGAACCATATCTCCAAATCCATTTCCCGAGCAACGCTCTATTTTTTGAGTCGAGATCAGCAACCCATAGGCCTCCCTTTTCCACTATTTTACACACTTCTTTCCATTTGACCCAATAAATTTTCCTTGTATCATTCAACCCTCCCCACAAAAATCTTTGACATCAAGCTGTTTAGCTTCTTTGATATTGTAGATGGCATCCGAAAGATAGAAAGGTAGTACATTGGGAGGCTGGAAAGGACTGATTTAACCAACGTCGGTCTTGCTCCAAAGGACAACCATTTTAATTTCCAACTTGCCAATCTATTGGTGAAAAAAGCCACAACAGGCTCCCACATCGCAATACTATTTCTCTTTGCTCAAGAAGTAACCCCAGATATTATGAGAGCAAGGAGCCTAACACGCAACCAACTGATGAAGCCCACTATTCCAGTAGCGAACTCTCCACGTTTATACAATAAATTCGGCTCTTTTTTAAATTCATTTGTAGCCCGGTTGCCAAATACCCTTTAAACTCTCTTCATATTTTTATCTGTTCCTCAGAGGCATCGCAAAAAATCATCAAGTTATCAGCATTTTGGAGGTGTGTGACTTTTATTTGATTAATTCCCCTACCAATCGAGAAACCAGAGAACATATTGTTTAGAGTAGCTTTCTTCAATATCAGATTAAGGGTTTCTCCCACTATATTAAACGGTAATGGAGATAAAGGACAACCTCGCCGAAGTCCCCTAGATACTTTTAACTTTTCTCTGGGTGAGCCATTCATTATAACTGCAATAGACGCAGTAGAAATACAGTACTTGATCCACTTGCACCATTTGTTGCCAAATCCCATCTTCCGCATTATGAGAAACAGAAAATTCCAGTCCACTGAGTCGTAAACCTTTATAAAATCTACTTTAAATGCAATTCCCTTAGACCCACTCTTACACGCAACATCAATATCTTCATTTGCAATCAATACGTAATTCAGGATTTGCCTCCCTAGTATGAAAGCAAACTGAGACTCACTGATTATGATGTTCATTATTAGTCTCAGTCTATTAGCTAGCACCTTCAAAAGAACCTTATAGACTACTCCAACAAGGATGATCGGCCTGTAATCATCTAAAGAAACATGATTTTTTCTATTTTTTAGGGATCAACGTAATAAATGAGAAGTTTATGCAATCTTCCCAATTCCTATATGAAAAAAAATCATTGAAGAACCTTAAGAAGTATAGACCCAAATTTTTTTAGAAACTTATTTTTTTTTATAAATAATTTATTTATTAAAAATTAAAAATATAGACAAATAACGCCTCTTTTATGAATAAAACGACACCCATTTATAAATAAAACGACACCCCTTTATAAATAATTAACACTCCTTAAATATCGTTGAAAAAATAACACTCATTAAATAAATTTCTGGCTCCGCCCCTGCCTTAAGATTTGACGTTTGAAAAAACTTGGGTTGAAACCGTCTGGACCCGGGCCGCAAATACTATTAATATCGCAAATTGCACTCTAGATTTCTTCTTCAGAGAATCTGATTTCCAGTGTGTTTGCTTGCTCTACATTAAGTTATTCAAAACTAAGGTTCAGATTTTCAACCTGTATAGCAGTTTTTGAATTGTAGGCTTCTTGAAAGTGTTCACGGATGACATCTTTAACCCTTCTTGGATCTACAATGTGCTCCTCTTCCACTGCAATAAAAGGGAGCGCATTTACCCTTTTTCGGTTTGATGTCGAAAGATGAAAAATGCGAGTGTTTTTGTCCACTTCTCGGGTCCACTTTACCCGAGATTTCTGTAGGCAAGCTCTTTCCTCATTTCTGTAAGTCTTCCGCAGTTGACCTCTTACAGATTCAATCTCCTTAGCAATTATGTGGTTTACCAAGTCCCCTTGTTGTTTTGCTTCCAATTCACCTAATTCTCTTTGCAACAAATCAATGGACTTTTTGAAATCTGGGCACGTGGCCTTATTTCAGGCCTGAATAGCTTCCTTTGACCTCTTCAGGATGCCTCCAATCCCAGTTCTGTTATTTTTCATCTTAATCTTCTGCAAGGTGTCTACTATCATGTCGTCAAACCCCTCCTCTTCAAAGCAATAGCTGAAAATTTTAAAAGGCCTAGTCCCCTTAATTTCTCTTCTTCAAACAATAGGATTGCATCATGATTCGAGAGAGATTTCGGAAGCATTTTTTGCAGAACATTGGAAAAAACCGTGGCAAAATCTCCCGAAATTAAGAACCTATCCAGGCGGATAAAGGTAGGTTGATCTCGGTTGTTGCTCCAGGTGAAAGACCCTTCCAATAGTGGCAAAACCATTAGCTCTAAATCTTGGATAAAATTTCTGAAGATGTTTATATTGCCAAAGTTACCACCGCCGATTCACAATCTCTTTCCTTTTAGCTCCGTTAACCCCTTCCGAGGTTGCTCCGACCACGCTTTTTCCGCTTGCTCTGGCTTTCTTTCTCCTCCAGTCTTCGATGTCTTCTCGGCTCCTCTCTGCGATGACTCTCCGCTAAAACTCATTGCGTTTAATATTTTCTAGGGTAATGTTCACAAATAGTCCCTTTCGTTTGGTGTTTGTTCTAGTTTGGTCACCAGATTTCAAAACAGTTTATTGTGGTCCCTTACGTTTATAATCTGTTTTATTTTAGTCACTCTTCCGTCATTCTCCGTTAGAGGAGTAACGGCCGGCTGACATGGCAATTTTAAAATTAAAAAATTCCACGTGTATAATACACGTCATACTAGAAAACAAAAATAACATGTGAACATCAAAGCATAACCAGTAAATAATAAACCCACCCTAAAACAATCCACGCCGGCGAAGCTTCCTCCATCATTTACTCCAAGTCCCACCCTTCATACTCCTCCGTCCTCCGTGCATACATTCGCAACGCCCGTTTCAACGCCTCGTCGACCCCTAAACCGCTCATCATCATCACCCCGTCAGCCGAATCTCACGTCTCCGCCGCCGTCACCTGCGCCCAGAGAGATTCAAGAAAACCTGCAAATTTCAATGAATTTTCTTCCATTTAGCATCCACTGACCAAACTACATATCAAAACCACTGAATTAAAGAACAAGAAAGATATCTATATGAAACTACAGATTTGACATCTCTTTCCAATATCACTTGAAAGGTGAGAGTTGTATCTAGTTCAATCCTACTTCTCTAACTTGAAGACTTTCAAAACCAGTGGACAATGAACATAGACAACTATTCTTAACTCAATCAAAAATTGATGACACCGCAAATCAAGCCCTCGAACCAATCATTTTAGCAATTAATTTCCATGAAGTTACTCCTGATACTCATGCACAACAATTATAAGAACCATTAAAACCACCGATCAAGTAAAATTATCTAATAATTCCACATGTTCTACTACCAGAATTGAAATGTTGGGTGGGGGGTAGCATTTTCCTATGCAGAGATTAGAAACATACACATACATCAAAGAAATCTATGCTGATTACATAGTCAAGGAAGCACTAAAACAGATGCTTATGTATGCAGTTTAACAGTCCCTCGATATTTGTCTCTTTTGCCGTTACCCATTTTCATTCGAAAAGTTCATAGCTTTCCAAGCCACAAAGCAAGCCATTACCAGATAGTATCATTCCCAACAAGAATACAGATTGATTTTAACATTCCTCTTAATTTTTGTTTTTTTTTCTCACTGCTTTCGCAATCAATAAAAAAGCATTCCAAGTCATTACCTACTTAGAAAGCTACTGTACGTTAACACCAAGTAGTAGTACTTCACATTTTTTCAGCAAAAACAATTTCTTAAATGTCTATGAACAGATTCAAAAACCAACAATTCCCAATTTCCCAAATCACCATTTTCTTCACTAGAAAACTAATAATAGGAAAACACCAGAATGAAAAGGAGCTTACTTGAAACACGATCAAAAACATCAGCGGCGGATTCACCTTCGGGGAACCTATAAAAAAACCTCCCAAACTTTTCCCTCGTCTCCTTTATAGCCTTCATCCTTTCCTGAACCTGAAAATTCCCAAAGTCTTGTTCTCGAATCCTACACTCTTCCCTTACCCCAATCACCCTTTTCTTCGAAAACGATTTCCCGATCTCCCGCAGCGTGGATCGGGTCCGCTCGTAAGGAGACACGTAGAAGTAGACACGCCAATCGGGGCAGGACCCATGGCCGGAAATGAGTTCCCGAAGGTGCGAACCGGCAAGGCGTGCTTGGGCATGGCCTTCTTCGGTTAAGGAGATCTTGTAGTCGGGGATTTTCGAGTAGGCCGAGGTGTAACGCCAGCGTGGATTATACACAAAATCGGCAAGGCGGGCTTGGGCACGTGTATTATACACGTGGAATTTTTTAATTTTAAAATTGCCATGTCAGCCGGCCGTTACTCCTCTAACGGAGAATGACGGAAGAGTGACTAAAATAAAACAGATTATAAACGTAAGAGACCACAATAAGCTGTTTTGAAATCTGGTGACCAAACTAGAACAAACACCAAACGAAAGGGACTATTTGTGAATATTACCCTATTTTCTAATAATTAATACAGTACTAAAATTACATTTTGACTCTCATAAAAAATTATAATTCAAGTTTAAATATTTTTCTGTTCTGAATTAATGTCTAAGCGTAATCTTTTGGTTCAAATGTGTACTTAAATTTGACATCATCAATCAAATAGAGTACTCATTCCATTTAATTTTGGTAAAATGAGTTGGTTCGATAGGTTTAGAGAAGTTATATCATAGCCCGGTTCGTCATGTCATCCATGGTCTCGACCAATAAAAATAATTTATTTTATTATTTATTTTCATGTCATCTTTTTACCAAGTGAATCTTCACCAAAAACAAAGTTTACCAAGTAAAAATTTACTTGGTAAAAAGAAGACATGAAAAAAAAATAAAATGAATAATTTTTATTAGTTGAGACCAAAGATGACGTGACGAGACGAACCTATTATATAATTTCTCAATTTATAGTGTCTTTATATACTTCATAAACATAGTTATTCTTTTGTATCTATAATGTTTCATAAACTTATTTCTTTTGCTCGGCAAATCTATTTAATTAAAGATGAAATCAAACACACTCTAAACCGAACTTTAAAAAAAACTATAGGAGTTAACCGGCTAACATATAGTAGAAAAGATGTTTTCTACACCATATGGATATAGAGTTTTTAACTTTCCTAGTATGAAAAATATAATCTAGGAAATTGGGTATTTATATATGTTATGTATTTAGTACGCGATAAATAACCAAAGAGATACTAAAATAAAATAAAACATGCACAAGAAAAGAGATTTAACGTGGGTTGACCTTGCTTACCTCTACAGATGAGACAAACATACAATTCACTATCAGCATAGAGAATATGAAGAATACAAATACATGATATCTCATGTATCTCAAAACCCGGTATATCAAAGACACTATTCTTAAATGTCTCTACGATATCTATTTCTACAACATAGCCGCTATAGTTGTAAAAATCTTAAAAATAGTTACATTTCTTCAAAATAATTATCTCATAATAATTATCCCTCTCATATTACTAATGGTTAAACCATATTCTATATTTATAGACTCATATACTTGATCACTAACAAATCTTATTCAATAAGATTTGCAATAAAACTCAACTTAATTAACAATTAAAATTTGAGTCAAATTATAAAAACATATTCGAGTTTCGTAACACATAAAGAAACTGACCGATGACTGCAACTCCGAATTGGGCATATGTACTCCATCCCGAAGGCAAAGTTGCGGGATTTGCAACACATAAAGAAATTGACAAATAATCCACACTGCACCCCTTGGGGTGGATAAGAAGTCGTCTGCCCAAAAAAGTATGCAAATATAAGTGATGGGATATAAGATGCAAGTTAAAACATAAGCAACAACAACAACAAGACTAAGAGGATCAAAGTTACCATTTGTTGCCATCAACAAATTCTGAATCCTCCGTGTGAACTTCCTTATTTTCTCATTAACATCCATACACTCAAACTTACCATTCACTGCACACAAAATTTTCAACATAAGAAAGAAAGAAAGAAAAAACAGGGTTTTAGAGCGTTTACTTGTAGGGTTTAGAAAGCAAAAGAAAACGTGAGGGAATGGGAAAGATTATATAAGGAGAAGGCTATACATATTTTTTAATACCTTCCATGATCAAGTAATGTGGTGCTCAAAGATGCAAACTGCAGAACTTCGAGTGGAAGATTCAGGGTTTCACGGGTTACTCGTCAGATAAAAATAGGGTACATGATAACACGAATCAACTAAAGCTCGATTTTATTTTGAACATTGAACTATAAATTTATTAATTGTGTCATTAAATTATTAAAATAATTTCAATCAAGACACTCATTGTTGAGTGTTAAAATTATTGGTACTAATGAATTAAAAGTTTAAAACTTAGTTTGAGAAACATGATTTGTATTGAATGCAATGATAATTCTATGTCTTATAGCCAAATAAGATTATCCACATATCATTAAAAATAATTTAAATATATTTAGTGTTAAAATTTGATGATGATGTTTCATCGTTTAGATCATTTACAATACATAGAATTTATACCATGCGGGTGTACCAAATATAAATTAATGGTTTGCATTTGACGCACTGTATGCCGAGCTTAGAGGGTTTGGAAATTGGCCCCCATTCCTATATTTATAATATGTCTACTAGAAAGTATGGTATGGATTATAGAAGTCTTGCTCAAAACTCTATTACAGTAAAATCATTCAATGGTTTTTAAATATTTCCTTTTATAGAAGAGATGAAATCTTTGATCTTTTTCCCCATTCAGCTTCAACAGTCTTCTCTTCCTTCTCGGCAACCTCGGCTTTGGCCTCATACTCTGTCCATTTCTTTTCCAATGCTTCCAACTCCACTTTCATTCACTTTGAACTTCTGAATATCCCCTTTCGTTCAGCCAACATATTCTCCCTTTCCTTTTCTGGTTCTTCGACTTGCTCATGGAAGGCAGCAAGTCTTTGCCCTACCTATTTCACCTTTAATCCCACCTATTTATATCTGACTAGATTACAATCCAAGTTATGAGTAATCGTCAGCTTCATAGATTCTTGCTCACTAAGGTGGTCCTTGTCCTCCACTGCTTTTGTTGCACGGTCAGCTAGTTCTTTCAAGCTTTCCTCCACTGTGAACAACTCATTTTTTTGCTCAATTGTAAGAGTGGTAGAGGAATAATTAAAACTAGCAAGGGTCTTGAATGCCTGCTTAAGTGGAGAAAACATCCCTGAATTGTAAAAATCAACAGGGGTCATATTCATGGCTTCATCTAATTCAGCCACTGCTTCTTTCGCTTCTTCTTGAGAAACAACAATTTTAGAGCTCAAAAGCTTAGACTCTAAGCTAGAAAAGAATGTGTTCATATCTTCCTCGGTAGGCTCTTCAGGTTCAATGGCCTGAAACACAGCAGAAAAGAAAGTAATAATAGAGATACATAAATGCATTAATTTTGACAAGTAAACTAATTAGTGAAGGAGGATTTGATTTCTACTGGTTCGGTTTTCATAGTTGTCTGGATATCTATGGCTGCCTTAGCACCATCAGCTTCCTTGGTTTTATGTTTATCCGAATCAGTTTCGAGTATGAATTGACGTGAAATAAGACCTTCAGTCCTATCAGTGGAAACATAGGCTTCAACTAAGCATGCATCGTTGATGAGATAGCCTCTTTTAGGGTCTTCTAATTCACTAAGTGCTAAGAATGAATTGTAGCCCCAACCAAATCCCTTTGCCTTGAACTCAGCCTTGGAGACTGCCAAAAGCAAGAGTTTCTATAATCAACCGCTGAGTAAACAAGGTAATGACAGATTTAATATGAAACCCTTGAGTATTAGGAATTGGAGGTTTCCGTTATATACTTCATTGACACGGCATCAGAAATAATGGTTCAAATCCATCTTTTCTATATCATGCTCAGCCCTCAAATAATATAAGGATTAAAATGATTCACTTAGGGTGCATTGAATTATATCACAAAATTCATTTAAGAGGATTAACAGAAATATTCAACCTTCAGTGCATAAGGAATCAAAAGAAGGATAAAATGTGATTGCTGTAACAAAAGACCTCTTGTAATGGAATTTGTACGATCGATTTGGTCGATGACTGCTAATCCGAATTGGACAAATCTACTCCACCCTGAAGGCAAAGTCATTGAATCTGCAAGTTTTAAATAAAATGACAAATGATCCGTCTTGTCTCCATTATCAAGAACTTGGAGGGGAAGAAGGTTAGGGTTTACTGTGTGGAGCGTTCCAAATCAAATTTCAACTTCTTTCGTTTCCCATAAAGACTCCTTCACTCTTATACTACTTAGCCTTTAAGCTACCCTTTTTTTCCCTTAAAATTCGGTTGTATATCCCCATAATATAGCCAATTAGGATATTTCATGATAATTCAAGTTATTTGAATTTTTATTTTATAATTTAATTTTTTAAAAGTTATATTTATAAAATTATGAATCTAATCAAAACAAATAACTTTTTTTAGGTCAAGCTGAATTAAATAATTCAATTTTTTTTGTGGAGTTTTGTCTACACTAGATACATGTCGATGACGCCATGTGATTGAAAGGTGAACATATAGCGGCCATACGTATCCAGAAGAAAAACGAGTGGCGGATGGAATGTATTGTTGGAAAACCAAATGCTGCAAGTATATTTGCACGTCTCCTCGAGTCTCCTGACTACAATTCATTTCGAACTGCATCACCGCCAGCTTCGGAAAAGGCAAAATCAATTGACACTCTAATCTTTATAAATGATTTAGCAGTGCAAGTATATTCCTTACCGATTTAGAGCGGTAATCGGGTCGTTCGATTCGAAACAGTTCGGTTCGAGTGGATTTTCAGTTCATGCTTGATTCAGGTCGAGTTAGGTTTGATTCGAAACAATTTCGGGTCGGGCCAGGTCAATATCATATCGGTTGATTTTTCAGGTTGGGCCAATGTCGATTAGATTGATTTTTAGGGTCGAGTCAATATCGGATCATAACGGTTCTCGATTCAGGTCAATATCAAATAGGTCGGTTTTGGATTTTAGTCAATCTTAGGATCTTTAGGTCAATTCGAGTTGAGTTGAGTATTTATTTAATTGAGTATATATAAATTTATTGATATATTCACATAAAAATGTATTTTTTGTCAATCTTATCATTTAGGCTCAATTGCAACTCTTGACCGTTCAATGTTTCGAATTAAATTATCATTAAGAGATGATAATTTGACACAAACTCAACCTATAAGACTTGTTAAAGTTTAAAACTTAAATTCTGTATTGTGTTAATCAGTGGCAGATCTAGAAATTCAAGAATGAGAGTTCAAAATGATTTTTTTTCTCAAATAGGTATGCAAATATTTTTATTTTTTTAGACTGAACTGGTTTCATATTATTATTAAAAGCGTGAAAAACATCTAAAACCGTAGTATGGGTCATAAACACAACCTTACTACAACCAAGTCTACCAGTTCTAATACTAGAATAAGTCGGTGAGCATCAAAATGCATATAAGTATTAACCGACAACCAGGAAACACCTAGCTATACTTTAAGTTAAGGTTTAATGAGGAGCTTGAAGCCTCTCCTTCTCGGCAGCAGCCATAATAGCTTGTGGAGTTTCTTCGATCCAAAATTGGGGACATTGCACGTGTCTTCCTTCTCGCGCAAGTAAGTGAGCAACGGTATTGACTTCCCTTTTCACAAAGCCAAAAGAAACCGAAGCTAAATTCTTTGCAGCCTTTTTTATATCATGAATTATCGAGCTAAGAATAGAATTGTCCTGAATTGGGGCTCGCACTTTCTTTATCACTGTTAAAGAGTCTCCCTCCACCATGATGTTTGTGAATCCTATTTCTGCTGCCATCTTCACTGCTTGCAAACAAGCCCAAGCTTCAGCTATAAACGCATCAGCCACATCTTGGTGATGTACAACTCAGCAGCCATTATGAACCCCTCATTATCTCTATAAACCATAGCTGAAAAAGAGACCTTGGATGCCTGGTTATATGCTGCATCGAAATTTACTTTTACCACACCTTTAATTGGAGCTTCCCATTTTACAGTAGTTGTCGTACATGATAGGTTCTGACCAGGTTCGTTTGCTTCAAACTCCCTTAGCTTGGCAGCCACAAAGGAACATGCATCTGGGAGGGAAGGAGCAACATTTTCATGCACAACTCTGTTGCGGGTGTACCAGATTGCCCAACATGAGATCATGGATAGTACCTTTTGTTTAACGTTCAGCGTCGTGAAACATAAAGCTAACCACTCCAACCAACGCCCTTCAATAGGAAAGCTTTGGAGGGATATCCCAAATTCTGCAAATAGTTGGTTGGTAAAAATGCAGTCTCGCATTAAATGATCAACTTTCTCTTCACTGTGTTGGCATATAGGGCATCTATCAACCACCTCTAATCTTCTGACTCGAAGGTTAGAACGTGTTGGTAAAAAGTTATTGGCCACCCTCCACATATGAATCTTCAATTTTGTTGGTACCTTCATATCCCATAACTCAGTAAAGAATTGTTCAATTAACGGGGACGTTGCCAGATAGGGATCATTACCAGGAGGATTTGTTGTTGTTAGCAACTTATATCCACTTTGTACCGTGTACTCCCCTGACTTCTCCAATCTCCATACACGTGAATCTTTATAGCCTGATAGGGAAAGTGGAATTTCAGAGATGCGTTGGACCTAATCTGGGTTGAAAAGCTCTTGTAACACCTCCATTCTCCAAGATGCATTACTTGAGTCGATAACGTCTGCAACCCTCGTATAATTAATATTAATTTGTTGATCCCTGACAAACCCATCTTCTGTACCTGGGAGCCATGATTCATTCCAGATGTTGATATCTTGTCCCGTTCCAACACGCCAACCTATGCCTTTCTCCAACAAACCCCTCGCTGTCCATATGCTCCTCCATATGAAAGAAGGTCTGGAACATAAATTAGCGTGGAGAAAATCAGTGTTTGGATAGTAACGGGCTTTTAACACCCTTGCAAGTAATGAGTGTGGTTTAGTTGTCAATTTCCAGCACTGCTTTGCTAGCATTGCGATATTACCATGTTACGAAATCCGAGACCTCCAAGATGCTTGGGTCGAGACAAATGTGCCCATGAACACCAATGGATGCCATTCTTCATCCCATTATGCCTCCACCAGAACTTGGTCATTAACCTCTCCATGGATGAACACAACAATAATGGTAGCAAGAAACACTGCATGGCATAGGTAGGTAATGCCTGCAAGACACTTCTTATCATCACCTCTTTGCCGCCCATTGATAGAAAACGAACACCCCAACTATCGGTCTTCTTGTTAAATCTATCAAAGTTGTAATTGAATGCCTCCCTCTTGTTCCTTCCCACCACTGTGGGTAACCCAAGGTATTTTTCTGGGCTAGCAGATATCCTTACTCCAAGAGTTGTCCCAATTTGCTCTCGAACTGCAGGGTCCACATTAGAACTAAATAAAATGAGAGATTTGTCGAAATTGACTCTTTGCCCAGAAGCATTACCAAATGCTTGCATTATATCCTTTAGTTGGCTAGCTCCCCGAACTGTTGCTTCACTAAAAAGGATGCTGTCATCCGTAAATAAAAGATGACCAATTTCCAGCCTTTGTCGTCCTATTGTGATTCCTTTAATGCTTCTCATTTGGTTCGCATGGTTCAGTAAGGCCGAGAGGCCTTCAGCACAAATTAGGAATAAGTAGGGGCTTAGAGGACACCCTTGTCTTATGCCACGAGAGGGCTTAAACCTTTCTCCCAAGGATCCATTAAGACTTACAGTATACGTTACACTACTCACACATTACATTATACGATTCACCCAAGCAGCATCAAAGCCAAGTCTTAACATCATACCTTCCAAGAAGCACCACTCCACCCGATCATAGGCCTTGCTAAGGTTAGCCTTTAGAGAAAACGAGCCTGAGTTGCCTCCACGCTTCTGTCTCATCGAATGAAGAAGTTCATATGCGACTATAATGTTATCTGAAATGTGCCTTCCCGGGATGAATGCACCTTGGGATTGATCGATGCAATTGTCTAGCATAGGGGCAAATCTGATCGCTAGTGTCTTGGATATTATCTTATACAATACATTGCAGAGGCTTATTGGCCTGAATTGAGTCATGTCTTGAGGAGTTTTTACCTTTGGCACAAGCACAATTTGAGTGTCGTTTATGCTATCCAAGTTGACATTCCCATTGAGAGCCTGTAAACAGAAGGATGCCACTTCTTCACCCACAACATGCCAATACTTTTGGTAAAATAGTGCCAGAAATCCATCCAAGCCTGACGCCTTCATAGGTGCCATCTGTTTAATAGCCTTGCTTACTTCCTCCAATGTAAATGGAGCCAGCAGTCTCGTATTCATTGAATTCGACACCTTTGGTTGTACTTTATCATAGATAGATCCATCGCATATAGGGTTTGATGACTGAAACAATTGTTTAAAATAGTCAGTGGCCAAAACCAAGAGATTACCATCGTCTTCTATCCAATTCCCATCCACATCATGCAACCCTTTCACAGTAGTTTTCTTCTTTCTGTACGACGCATAGTTATGGAAAAAAGATGTGTTTTTGTCCCCGTGCCGTAACCAGTTTTGTCTCGCTTTTTGCTCCCAAAACAATTCTTCTTTATCCGCCTCTATATTTAGACCCAATTTGACTTCAGTTAGCTCGAGTAGCTTCTCATCATCCGGATCCATCGAAGAGAGTTCCTTTAGGCGTTTTTGAAGCCTCCTTTTATAGCTAGAATTAGCTCTCTTTCTCGTTTTGCCCCAGTGCATCAGCTGTCTCCCAAGTGCTACAAGTTTGGTTGGTAGTAAGTCTGTGGAAGATTCCCAGAATGTTTTTATTTGATGTTCCAAGTCATCCTCTAATATCCAGTTAGCGTCGAAACGGAAGAAATCTTCTAAGACCCTAGCATTGTCCCTATTGTTGCTGGTTGTTTCAATCAGAAGTGGACAATGATCAGACATGCTATGGTTCAGGTGAGTCACACCATATCCAGGAAACCTTGTCCACCAGCTTGGATTAGCAACGGTTGTGTCTAGTCTCTCCCGTATGTTGTTATCAGCTAGCCTACCATGTTCCCACGTGTACCAGACGCCTTTGAAGCCCAGGTCAACTAAGTCAAAATCACTTAAAGAATCTCGGAATAATTTTTATTACCTTTACACATTAATTTTTTAAAAAGAATAAATACGAAATCAACACTAATTAAATATGATTTCTAAAAAAGGGGATGCATGTACTCCCCTACAGGGCAACATGCATCATTCAAGTAATTGTTTTCTAATTTTTAAAATAAAGTTTTCCTTAGTTTTTAAGACAGAAATATTCAATTTTACAAAATTAAAATTAGACTATTTATAAATTATTTAATAAAATAGAATTTTATCATATTTATTTATGGATTAAAATCAATTTAGGTATGTTTTAATTGTTTAAGATTTAATTGAATATTTAAATTTTTTACTTGAATATTTAATTAATATTATAAATTACATAAAATAATAAACTAAATAAACAATTAAAAATAAAAAATAAAATTATATATATATATATATATATATATATATATTAAAGTTGGTGTGAAATAGAGTAACTTTATTTTATAATCCTTCCTATCAAATATTTTTATAAAGGAAAATTCTACGACGTGCGACGAACACCATTGAACATCACTAATGTTAAACACCATTAAATTAATTAATAAAGTTTTAAAATTTCAAGGACCCATCAAATAATTAATAATTACTTTAAAAATTCAATTAAATTAATTTATATATATTAAAATTTTATTTTTTAATAAGGGTAAACTATATATTTAGTACCTCACCTATTTCCGTATTTCTATTGAACCCTCATTATTTAAATGTTATTTCAATTTGACTCCATTCTTTACAAAAAAAAATAATTTAACCCTCAACATAAAACCCTAAACTATTAAACTTTAAACTCTTAAACCTATACCCTAAACCATATACCCATAGAAATAACTAACAGCTCTTTGAAAAGTGGTTGAAGATCCTTTGTTTAACATTATTTGTATTAACAAATGTTGTTTTTTTAATAATTATATTGAAATGATTGGATAACAACTCATTGGGGTGGAAACTAGATGAACAGTTTTCACCCTGACATTTTGGAAGATCAACAATTATTGTTACACTGCTTAAAATGGTGAAAGATTACGGCATTGAATCGAAATAAAACGATCTTGTGCTTTAAAGTAGAATACCACATACGTTTCTTCCCATTGATGTGATCCAAGTAATTTGCAGAATCTATTACTACACACTCACAAACTGAGCAATAGTATCCAGCCTGCAAAGAATCAGTTTACTTAAGATACCCCAAACGTTTGTAACAAACAAAGATCAATAAAAACCAGAAAGGAATAACTCCTTTGCAACTACGTCATTTCCATTTCGTGTCCTTTGTTCAAAAATAATACATCAAATATTTCTTGACGGAACAAATACCACCCAACTAAACAATCAAACATTCATTCATAAAGCAATGCAAAGTGCAAAAACACAATTGTTTTGTCAGTACCGTCCTAAATCCACATATGTCGGTAGAAGAGTAACACATCTGACTGGTTGAAATCAAGTTAAGTGCACTGAAATCGAATTGACATGAGTTTGCTCTTAAAGTACATGAAGTGTTCACAACCAATCAACTTCGACTCAATAAAACAAACAAAAAACCGCACATAGATTTTATTAAATAAAATTATTTTTAAGGGTATATGGTTTAGGATATATGTTTAAGAGTTTAAGGTTTAATAGTTTAGGGTTTTAGGTTGAGGTTAAGGGTTAAATTATTTTTTTACAAAGAATAGAGTCAAATTGAAATAACATTTAAATAAAGAGGGTTCAAAAGAAATACGAAAATAGGTGGTACTAAATATATAATTTACCCATATTAAAAAAATAAAATTTTAATAAATAAAAAAATTAATTTAATTAAAAATTTTAAAGTAATTATTAATTATTTGACGGGTCATTGAAATTGTAAATCTTTATTAATTAATTTAACATTAGTGGTGTTCAGCGGTGTTCGTCGCACGTGGTAGACTCATCCTTTTATAAATGAAAACTTATCGAACCAGATATGGAGATTTTCTTTTAAAGGAAAAAAGATATATTAAATAATTAGAAAATTGTAACACCTGGCAAATATATACGATAATAATAAAAAAAAGGGAATGAAGGTGTGGAGGCTCGAACCTAAGACCTTAACCCTCACCACCCAACATGCTAACCAATTGAGCCAAGTGCTCTCTTCTATCAAGTATTACCAATGGTAATATTTGTTTGATAATCAGGGAGTTATTTCGAGTTAGCTTTAATCCAACTCTGACGTTTCACCTGCCCGAAAAAAAATTAAATGCCCATTTTCTTTCTTTCCCGTTTCGAGAAACACCTCTCCCAACGCTCCTACCCACCCCGTCCGACTACCGTGCTTCCCCCTCCACCGTCGCTCCATGCGCAACACCGCCGTCACTGGCGTGTGCATCGTTCTTCCCTGAGTTCATCCCCGGTAGTCACTCGTTTTTCCTCCGCCGCCATCATCGTAATTTTAGGGCTGAAGGTTCGACGAACCCTACCCTGTTTTTCATCGGGTTTTGCTCGTCGATTCAGCCTTCGTCGGCCGCCCGTCCTGTGTGCTGTTGCCACCATCGTGCTCCCCTCGTCGTGCCATGCAAAACCCCTAAAGTCTCGTGTCCAACCGACGCCGGCGAAGTCTCCATCGGAGCTATGTAAGTTCCGACGACCTTTCGATTTTTCGCAACGATTTCTGTTCATTTTTTACGATTTTTCAGGCTTGTGTGGGTTGGGTTAGGTCAATAATCGAGTCTACTATTTTTTTTCACGTGAAATCGAGCCATTACGAGCTCTCCGATGAGTTTCCGGTGGCCGTTCGACGTTGTTTCCGTTTGGGTAAGTGAGTCGGCCTGAACCGACTGGACTGGTCGGCCCATCAACCAGACCCGAACCCAAATCCAGTTGGCCCAAAACCCAAACCAGTCAACCCGAGCCCATCGCCCTAGTCTGACCCGACCCGTCTCTGACCCGAACCGACCCATGTCCGAGTCAACTCAGTTGACCTCCTGTTGGTTGTTGACGTCATCATGACATCAGCGTTGACCTGACCCCATTGACTTTGACTTGTTGACGTCAGCGTTGACTTTGACCAAAAAGTCAAATTTTTTTGAAAAAGCCCTATCTTATGTTTTTTGACGTCCTGAGTCCGTTTTTGAAGCCCGTTTTGCAAAATTCCGACTCTAAGACCCCTGAATCTGACCTTAAACTCAAATCATGCATATGTACTTAATTATTCTATTCAGATAATAGTAAATTGAATAAGTGACTAAAATAGTGTATTAATTGTGTAAAGGTACCCGAGACTCGTATGACCACTCTCTAGCTCAGCCTAGCTCCTCTCGACCCGCTCACCCTCACGCTTCAGTGAATATCATTATGAATTCAAACCCTGTGTATAAGAACAAGTTTAACTCTTATTTCACATTATGACCATTACTCTTTCTTGATCTAGGATCTGACCCTGTATCCGGGCGTACTGAGGCAGGTGTCCGTTAGACCCTTCTCCGACCAGCTTTTGAGGTGTGTTCCATGTGTGCTATATTCTGTTGAATGAATTGCATAATAATTTAATCATAAACAATACTATGTTTGATTAATATCTTAATTGTTATTGAGATTGCATCACTATGTTAGAAAATGAGATGAAATGATGAACTGTTTATATAATGACATTCTCTACCTACTTGATGTATGTTTGCTCAATCCGTATACTTGTTATGTGATTGCTTGATTTGTGATGGAATTGCTTGACTGTCTGATTAACTTGATAGTATGATCTGTTAGCTTGACCTATGATAGTACAATCTGTTTGCATGATGAAAATGTCTGTTTTGCTCAATGGCATGCCCATTTATCTGTCAAAAGCATGAATCTTCTATTTCTGATACTCTGAATAGAATATGTCTGTCACATGTATTCTATTACTCATGTCTGGAATCTGAACATTGATTATTATCTAGGGTATACTGTTGGGTTATGTTATGAAGTTCTGTTGGTACAACCCTGATCCAACTGGTAAATCCTTAAAGAATCAAGGTCTCCCCTTGAGTAGGTACCGATGCTTTAGCACAGGTAAATCCTTATGGACCTAAGGCAGCCCCTTAAGTGGCACCTATGCCCATCGGGCCTAGGGTAAGTCCCCATGGATGCAGTTCTGGGGGACTGCATTTGGTGTATGGTTGGAGGGTTGTCACTCGAAAACTCATGCATGTACTCGAGTATTTGTATTGATCTGCTATGTGTTCTTAGGATATGATTGATATGTATTCATTGCTTATTTGATCTGCACTTATTGGAACACACTGAGCTCTCTAGCTCATGCCCTCCTTTTCTCCCCTTTTTCAGATACTTGTGACAGGCTACCCCTTTTGGACCCGACAACTATAGGATCGGCACATTTAGCTCTAAACTGTTGTAATGTTCTTATCTTCCAAACTGTCTGCATTTGGGTGACTTATGCCTATATTTTGATACGACTTATATTTTGGTTTTGCCGGATGTTGGCGTTAGTTTATAACTAAACACTTAATGCTTTCATATCACCTATTTTGTAACCACATGTTACTAAACTATTACTTGCTATTTTGAGATAGATTTGAAAGCAATACTGATTGATTTTATAATCGTTCTAAGAATAGTATTGTTATATCTTTGTTAACATGTTTTATGGTATGATTTGTAAATCTCTCGTAGGGGGAACTATGTCAGTTTTGATATTTTGACTGAGATGTTTCACAAGAGTTTGGTTATAGGTTGTGACCGCCTGGAGTTAGGTTAAATGCATAAGCGGGTCCGGGTGGTTACATTTAGTGGTATCTGAGCTTTTGGTTTTAAAAACCTCGGACTGTGTATGGGTCCATTTTACGCAATTTTTGAAAAGTTTTACAAAAAGAAGTTTTGAAATGAGCTAAGTCACCCAATTTTGTCTACTTAATTGTGTTTGATTCTCCATTGCTATGAACTGACCCTAAGTTTATTCCTTGTAGAGATCCTCTACTATGAGTGCTGTAAGAGGACGTCGACCTATTCGGAGACGCGGTAAACCTATCCGGTTTGCCGATGCTATGAATGATCTGGTGGTTGAGCCACCTACTTCAACTCCTGTCCCTGGTCCTACTGAGCCTTCCGTACCATCTGGCCCTACTATAGTGACCGTTCCTCAGTCTGCCCCTGGGATCAATGTGTCTACTCTAGTTAGAGGAACACCATCTTCTTCTAAGCCTCCCACATCTGTTACTGACGATGTCCTTAGTAGGCAATTTTTGCAGTTGATTACTGGTGCGGTTAAAGCAGCTGGTATTGTCCCTGAGGTTCCCATCTCTCAGACTTTGATCACAAATGGGGCGAGAACTTTTGATGGCCCTACTGTTGGAGCCCCGACCGAGGCAGAGGAATGGCTCCACGATCTGAAGAGGCATATGGATTCTTTGGGTCTTGAGTCGCCCAAGAGATATTTGGGAGTTGTCTCTATGTTGTATAGGAATGCTCGTACTTGGTGGGAATCTGTGGTTAGTAGTGTCCCTGCGGCCCGTTTGACTTGAGACTTTTTCAAGGAGCGCTTCAAGAGCCGCTTTGCTGGTGAGTGCTACATGAGGCAGATGCAAGAACGATTCAGGACCTTGACTCAGGGAGATATGTTTGTATCCGAGTATGAGACAGAATTCTTGGGCTTGCTCAGATTTGGGGCTAGTTTAGTGCCTACCGAGAGGGAAAAATGTCGTAAATTTGTGATGGGGCTGAGATATGAGCTATGTGTTCATGTTGTTGGTCATCTGGATAAGGACTTCAATACTATCGTTGAGAAAGCTAAAGACCTGGAAGAAGTTGAGCTAGCAGCCACTGGTGGAGGTAAAGTTGACCGAGAGCGGTCTAAGAGGCCTCCTAATCATGAGCCTTCCTCGCGTCATGGTAAGAGGAATCACACTTCTGGTCATCATAGAGGTAATTTTGGATTAAGGCTTGATGCTTCTTCGACCCCGGCTACTAGTAGAGGTGATTTGTCTGGTTTCACCCCTATACCTCTTTGTGTGCATTGTGACAAGCGACATGGGGCGAGTGTAGAAGGAAGACCGGTACTTGTTTTTGATGTGGGTCCGGAGACCATTTTCTGAAGAATTGCCCTGTTCCATCTTCTGCACCTCGGGCATCCTCCCAGACCCCTGCACGCTCACAGATTTCCGTACAGACTCCGACCAGGGGTCGTAGTCAGAGTAGACCTTCTGCATCTGCTGCTAGGACAGATTCTAGAGCACGGTCCTATCAGAGTGGGGGACCAGTTTTGTCTGAGGCTAGGCAGCCAGCACTTGTATATGCTACCAAACAGCGTGATGATAGAGATGAGCCGGATGTTATAGCAGGTACATTTACCATTTTCTCTGTTCCATACTTTGCATTGCTCGATAATGGTTCTACCCACTCCTACATTTCAAGATCTGTTTCCTGAGACCTTCCATTTCTGATAGAAGCCACAGAGAATGTTGTTACAGTTATGAGCCCAGTAGGTCAGTCAGTGGCCGTGGATAAGGTGTTTAGGCGTTGTTCTCTTGAGGTTCAAGGGGAAATCTTTCTGGTTGATCTTATGGAGCTTCCAATGGAGGAGTTCGATCTAATCTTGGGTATGAATTGGTTGATCGAGCATCGGATTAACCTTGATTGTGAATTGAAAAGGGCAACCCTGAAGACTTCTGATGATCAATCAGTGGTTCTAATCGGTGAACGTCGAGGTTATCTGTCTAATGTAGTATCCGCACTGATCGTTGACAGAATGTTTCGAAAGGGATATGAGACCTTCATTGCTTGTCTCTTGAATACGAAGGGTTCTCTATCCAAGATTGAAGAAATTCGCACTATTAGTGAATTTCCTGATGTTTTTCCCGAAGAGTTGCCCGAGTTACCTCCGGATAGGGATGTTGAGTTTGAGATTGAGACTTATCCGGGGTCTGCACCTGTATCCATGAATCCCTATCGTATGGCCCCTAAGGAGCTTAAGGAGTTGAAAATTCAGTTGCAAGAGCTGCTTGATCGAGGTTTCATTCGACCTAGCTCTTCACCTTGTGGAGCTCCAGCCTATTCGTCAAGAAGAAAGATGGTTCACTCCGATTATGTATTGATTATCGGAAGTTGAACAAACTGACACTACAAGAAAATAGATTTTTAGTGACATCAAAAATAGTCACTAAAAGTATTAAATTTAGTCACTAAAATTTACAGTGACTATTTTTCTAAGTCGTCACCTGTCGTCACAAATAACTCCGTCACTATTATATTAGTGACAACTTTTATACATTCTGTCACAATAAGTTATATTTTTGACACAAAAGACTAATAACAGTGACTAAAATTTAGACACTAATGTTATTATTAGTAGTGACAATCATTTTATCACAAATACATATTGAAAATAGTGTCTAAAATACATTGTCACTTTCAATAATTATATTACAAGAGAAGGTCACTTACACCAAGGTAGCTCGGCTGCTAGCCTATGGCGAGGGGGTTAATTATAGATGATGTAGTATATTCATATATCAATTTTTAATAAATAAATATAATGCATGGTTTCGTGGGGGATCGAACTTGGAACCTTTAAGGGGAGAGTGCAATGTCTATCCACTAGGTTATGCAAGAAATTTAATATTATTTTGAAAGTAAAATATTATTTAGGTTAAATTGTAATTGAAATTAATTTTACTTATTTTAAAAGTATGTATTAATTATAACAATAATTAATATAATAGTAATTTAATTAATTTTTATATGGTTTCCTATACAAAATACGTTTGTTGAAGAAAATATATAAAAATAATTGAGTTGGTTTTAAAATATAAACATATGAATATTAAGATTTACACCTAAATTATTGATAGAATTATCCTTTATGCGATAATTATTTACTATATTGGCAATGCAAATTTTACCTCCACAAGAAAAGTTAAAACAAATATCAAGTGTAAAATTTTGCACAAGGTAAAATTTTGCTATCACATATTATGCCAAGATTACATATTAGTTTTTTTACTTTAATTTGTTCACTTTAAGTTTATGTACCTTCTATTCAAAAAAATATGTACTTTTTAAATTTTAAAATTTCAATCTTGACATGAATGATAATCTTTAAATATGTTAAGTAAAACTTTTGATTTTTATTCTTTTGTTCAATCATTTTTAGTCATTGTAATTTAATCATATTGTCGTTGTCCCGTTTGAATTAGGATTGAAGTTTTAAAATTTCAAAAAATACAGGGACTAAAATTGATCAAAATAGAATGACTAAAACAACAATTTACACATAGTGTAGAGACTAATAGAATTATTTTACCTTTTGATAAACTAGTTTATGCCTTTATGGTAACTTCAATTTTTTATAATTGTTATTATTACTATAATTATAAAAATAAATTTATTATTGTGACAATATATAATTTGTCATTAAGTTTATTTTTTTATTGGTGACAAAATTTATCACAACGAAAGTAAAATTTTAAGTGACAAACAATTGCATTGTCACAACACATATCAAAGTATAGTGACCACTTTATATATCATCACTATCATGTGTCAAAGTTTTAGTGGCAATGAAATTTGTGTCACAATTATAGACTTACAATGACAATTTAATTGTGAAAAATGTAATCGTCACAATTACTACTATAATAGTGACCAAATAAAAATACATCACAATTACTTATGCTAATAGTGTCGCACAAAAAATCTGTCACAAAAGTTTAATATTTGTGACAAAATTACTGCTAGTCACTACCAATTTGTCACTAAAAGTCTATTTTCTTGTAGTGTGACAGTTAAGAACAAATACCCATTACCCAGGATCGACGATTAGTTTGACTTCGGGGAGCTACAGTTTTCTCAAAGATTGATCTTCGGTCTGGATACTATCAACTGAAGATAAAGGGATCTGATGTTGAGAAGACAGGTATCTGCACTAGATATGGGCACTATGAGTTTCTTGTGATGCCTTTTGGTTTGACCAATGCACCCGCGGCCTTCATAGACATGATGAACTGTGTGTTCCGACCCTATATAGACCAGTTTGTTGTGGTGTTTATTGATGATATCTTGGTTTATTCTCAGACAGAATCTGAGCATGTTGAGCATTTGAAGATTGTTCTGCAAACCTTGACAGAGCATCGTCTGTATGCTAAGCAGAGCAAGTGTGAATTTTGGCTCAGAGAAGTGACATTTCTGGGGCATGTTGTATCAGCTCGAGATATCCAGGTTGATCCTGGTAAGATCGAGGCTATCACCAGTTGGAAGCAACCCAAGAATGTCTCTGAGATCCGTAGCTTTTTGGGTTTAGCTGGTTACTACCGCCGCTTTGTCGAGGGTTTCTCCATCATTGATGCCCCTTTGACGAAGCTTTTGAGGAAGAATGTTCCTTTTGCTTGGTCTGATGCCCAGCAAGCTAGTTTTGAGAAACTGAAGGCAGCTTTGACTCAAGCCCCGATTCTTTCACAACCCGAGTCTGGGAAGGACTTCTCGGTGTATAGTGATGCTTCACACTCCGGGCTTGGTTGTGTACTGATGCAGGATAGGAAGGTTATCGCTTATGCATCACGTCTTTTACGACCACATGAGTGTAACTATTCGACCCATGACCTTGAGTTAGCTGCGGTGGTCTTTGCTCTGAAAATCTGGAGGCACTATCTCTACGGAGAGAAGTGCTATATCTTTACTGATCACAAGAGCTTGAAGTATATCCTCACTCAGAGGGATTTAAATATGAGGCAACGTCGTTGGGTTGAGCTGTTAAAGGACTATGATTGCGTGATTGAGTACCACCCGGGAAAAGCTAATGTTGTTGCCGGTGCCTTGAGTCGTAAGACCATATCCGACCTGAGATCCTTGTTTGCCAAGATGAGTATTTATAGTGATGGCAGTTTGCTAGTGGAGTTGCAAGTTAAACCAACTTTGGTCGAAGAGATTAAGGCCAAGAAACTCTTAAACAGTTCTTTACTCCCAGTCATGCAGCAAGTTGAGTAGGGATCCACATCTGTTTATGCCTTCGATCAGGATGGTGTTCTGTGCTCCAAGGGTCATTATTGTGTCCTCGATGATGCCGGCATGAAACGAGCCATACTTGGTGAGGCTCATAGTAGCCCTTATGCTATGCATCCTGGTGGAGACAAGATGTACCAAAATCTGAAGCAAAGGTACCGTTGGGAAGGTATGAAGAAGGATATATCAAATTATGTATCGAAGTGTATGACCAGTCAGCAAGTCAAAGCGGAACATCAGCATCCTTCTGGTTTGTTACAACCCATTAAGATTCCTAAGTGGAAATGGGAGCGTATCACGATGGATTTCGTTACCGGGTTGCCTCTAACTCCTTCTAAAAAGGATTCTGTCTGGGTTATTGTTGATCGACTCACCGAGTCAGCTCACTTTATTCCTGTACGAGTTACTTATTCTTTAGAGAAGCTGGCTAGGCTGTATATCTCAGAGATCGTCAGATTGCATGGGGTACCCTTATCTATCATATCTGATCGAGATCCGAGGTTCACTTCTCATTTCTGGTCGGCCTCGTATAATGCTTTGGGTACACGTTTGAATTTCAGTACATCCTTCCATCCTCAGACTAATGGTCAGTCTGAGAAAGTAATTCAGGTTCTTGATGATATGTTGAGGGGATGCGTGATAGACTTTCGCGGTAGTTGGGAAGATTTCTTGCCCTTGGCCGAGTTTACTTATAATAATAGCTATCAAGCTAGTATTCACATGGCCCCTTATGAAGCTCTGTATGGTTGTAAGTGTCGAACTCCTATCTGTTGGACCGAGTTGTATGATAAGAAGACTTTGGGTCCGGAATTGGTCCAAGAGACTGAAGAGACTGTCAGATTAATCCGTGATCGCCTGAAAGAGGCCTTTGACAGACAGAAATCTTATGCTGATCAGAGAAGAAAGGATATTGAGTTTGAGGTCGGTGATAAGTCTTTCTGAAAGTATCTCCATGAAAGAAAGTTTTGAGATTTGAAAAAGAGGGTAAGCTGAGTCCGAGATTCATTGGGCCGTACCGTATCGTGAAGAGAGTTGGGCCAGTTGCCTATCAGCTTGAGTTACCTCATCAACTCAGTCGTATCCATAATGTCTTCCATGTGTCCATGTTGAGGCAATACCATCCAGATCCTAGTCATGTCTTTCAAGTTCAGGATGTAGAGTTGAGGCCAGACTTGTCCTATGAAGAGGAACCAATTCAGATCTTAGATTTTGATGAGAGAGTTCTGAGGAACCGACGCATTCCGATGGTAAAGGTACAGTGGAGAAATTGGAGTCCTAGTGAGGCTACATGAGAGATCGAGGGATCCCTGAGAAAGCAGTTTCCACATCTGTTTGATTCAGGTAAATTTCGATAATGAAATTTTTCTTAAGGAGGGGAGAGTTGTAACACCCGGCAAATATATACGATAATAAAAAAAGGGAATGAAGGTGAGGGTGTGGAGGCTCGAACCCGAGACCTCAACCCTCACCACCCAACATACTAACCAATTGAGCCAAGTGCTCTCTTCTGTCAAGTATTACCAACGGTAATATTTGTTTGATAATTAGGGAGTTATTTCGAGTTAGCTTTAATCCAACTCTGACGTTTCACCTGCCCGAAAAAAAATTAAATGCTCATTTTCTTTCCTTCCCATTTCGAGAAACACCTCTCCCAACGCTCCTACCTACCCCGTCTGGCTACCGTGCTTCCCCTTCCACCGTTGCTCCGTGCGCAACACCGCCGTCATTGGCGTGTGCGCCGTTCTTCCCTGAGCTCATCCCCGGTAGTCACTCACTTTTCCCCCGCCGCCATTATCGTGATTTGAGGGCTGAAGGTTTGACAAACCCTACCCTATTTTTCGTCGGCTTTTGCTCCTCGATTCAGCCTCTGTCAGTTTTCTGTCCGATGTGCTGTTGCCACCACCGTGCTCCCCTCGTCGTGCCGTGCAAAACCCCTAAAGTCTCGTGTCCAACCGACACCGGCGAAGCCTCCATCGGAGCTACGTAAGTTCCGACGACCTTTCAGTTTTTCGCAATGATTTCTGTTTATTATTGACGATTTTTCAGGCTTGTGTGGGTTGGGTTAGGTCAATAATCGAGTCTACTATTTTTTCAGGTGAAATCGAGCCATTACGAGCTCTCCGGCGAGTTTCTGGTGGCCGTCCGACGTTGTTTTTGTTTGGGTAAGTGAGCCGGCCTGAACCAGCTGGACCGGTCGGCCCATCAACCAGACCTGAGCCCAAATCCAGTTGGCCCAAAACCCAAACCAGTCAACCCGAGCCCATCGCCCGAGTCTGACCCGACCCGTCTCTGACCCGAACCGACCCGTGTCCGAGTTAACTCACCGAGTCAATTCAGTTGACCACCTGTTGGTTGCTGACGTCAGCGTTGACCGGACCCCATTGACTTTGACCTACTAACGTCAGCATTGACTTTGACAAAAAAGTCAAAATTTTTCGAAAAGGCCATATCTTATGTTTTTCGACATCCTGAGTCCGTTTTGTGAAATTTCGACTCTAAGACCCCCGAATCTGACCTTAAACTCAAGTCATGCATATGTACTTAATTATTCTATCCAGATAATAGTAAATCGAATAAGTGACTAAAATAGTGTATTAATTGTGTAAAGGTACCCGAGACTCGTATGACCACTCTACAGCTCAGCCTAGCTCCTCTCGACCCGCTCACCCTCACGCTTCAGTGAATATCAGTATGAAATCAAACCCTGTGTATAAGAACAAGTTTAACTCTTATTTCACATTACGACCATTACTCTTTCTTGATCTAGGATCTGACCCTGTATCCGAGCGTACTGAGGCAGGTGTCCGTTAGACCCTTCTCCGACCAGCTTTTGAGGTGTGTTCCACGTGTGCTATATTCTGTTGAATGAATTGCATAATGGTTTAATCATAAACAATACTATGTTTGATTAATATCTTAATTGTTATTGAGATTGCATCACTATTTTAGAAAATGAGATGAAATGATGAACTGGTTATATAATGACATTCTCTGCCTACTTGATGTATGTTTACTCAATCTGTATACTTGTTATGTGATTGCTTGATCTGTGATGGAATTGTTTGATTGTCTGATGAACTTGATAGTATGATCTGTTAGCTTGACCTATGATAGTACAATCTGTTTGCATGATGAAAATGTCTGCTTTGCTCAATGGTATGCCCATTTATCTGTCAAAAGCATGAATCTTCTATTTCTGATACTCTGAATAGAATATGTCTGTCATATATATTATGTTACTCATGTCTAGAATCTGAACACTGATTACTATCTGGGGTATACTGTTGGGTTATGTTATGAAGTTCTGTTGGTACAGCCCTGATCCAACTAGTAAATCCTTATGGACTCAAGGTCTCCCCTTGAGTAGGTACCGTTGCTTTAGCACGGGTAAATCCTTATGGACCTAAGGCAGCCCCTTCGGTGGCACCTATGCCCATCAGGCCTAGGGTAAGTCCCTATGGATACAGTTTTGGGGGACTGAATTTGGTGTAAGGTTGGAGGGTAGTCACTAGTAAACTCATGCATGCACTCGAGTATTTGTATTGATCTGCTATGTGTTCTTAGGATATGATTGATAGGTATTCATTGCTTGTTTGATCTGCACTTATTGGAACACACTGAGCTCCCTAGCTCATGCCCTCCTCTTCTCCCCTTTCAAATACTTGTGATAGGCTACCCCTTTTGGACCCGGCAACTGGAGGATCGACACATTTAGCTCTAGACTGTTGTAATGTTCTTATCTTCCAAACTGTCTGTATTTGGGTGACTTATGCCTATATTTTGATACGACTTATATTTTGGTTTTGCTGGATGTTGGTGGTAGTTTATAACTAAACACTTTATGCTTTCATATCACCTATTTTGTAACCACATGTTACTAAACTATTACTTGCTATTTTGAGATGGATTTGAAAGCAATACTGATAGATTTTATAATCGTTCTGAGAATAGTATTGTTATATCTTTGTTAACAAGTTTTATGGTATGATTTTTAAATCTCCCGTAGGGGGAACTATGTCAGTTTTGATATTTTGACTGAGATGTTTCACAAGAGTTTTATTATATGTTGTGACCGCCTGGAGTTAGGTTAAACGCATAAGCGGGTCCGGGTGGTTACAAAAATTCTACAACGCTCGACGAGCACCGCTGAGCACCACTAATGATGAGCACCGTCGAGCATCATTAAATTAATTTATAAAGATTAAAAGTCTAAACGGCTCAACATATAATTATAAATTATTTAAGCATATGATTATAAATTATTTAAAATAAAATATTAATTAAATTATTTTCCATTATAAAATATTTTTAATCTTTTTTTTAAAAAATAATTGGATCAAATACCAACTTTAGTCAATTTAAAAAATAAAACTCTAAACTCTAAACCAAAATTTCTAAATAATAAACCCTGAACTTTAAACCCTAAACCATACACTTAAAAACCAAAACCAAAAACCATGAACACTAAACCCTAACCCAAAACATTAAACCATAAACCATAAACCATAAACAATAACCCCTAACACCTAAACCATAAACACTAAACCAAAACTTGAAATCCAAAACTCAAAATCATATACCCGAAACTCTAAACCGTAACCCCTAAATAATGAACCATAATTACTAAATCATAACCACTAAAGCCTAAACCTGATATTTGAATTTAAAGTTTAGGGTTTAGTGTTTATTGTTTACAATTTAGGGTTTAATGTTTATGGTTTCATGTTTATGGGTTTCTGGTTTCAAGTGTATAGTTTATAGTTTCAGGTTTTGGGTTTAGAGTTTTTATTTTTTAAATTTACTAAAGTTGGTATTTGATCCAATTATTTTTAAAATGATTTAAAAATATTATATATATGGAAAATAATTTAATTAATATTTTATTTTATATAATTTATAATTATATGTTTAAATAATTTATAATTATACGTTGAGTCCTTTAGATTTTTAATCTTTATAAATTAATTTAATGGTGCTCAGCGGTGCTTATCGTTAGTGGTGCTTAGCGGTGCTCGTCGAGCGTGTCATCCTAAATAATTAAACTTTTATTGAAGTTGATTGCTAATCAGTAATATAATAAAAAAATAAGAATAAAAATTTACATATTTACTATTATCATATTACTACAAAAATAAATAAAAATAACTTACCCGTTCATTTAGGCTTAATTATCTGGTCAAAATCAGGTTAATGTCCAGTTTGGTCCAAATCTTTGGATCAGATTTGGGCAAATTAAATTCGGGTTATTTTCAGTTCAGATTATTTTCGGTTCGAGTTACTTTCGGTTCATGTTAATTTTCGGTTCAAGTTACTTTTGGTTCGGGTTGCTTTCGATTTTGGTTACTTTTAGTCAGGATTGATTTTCGATTCAGTAAATTTCGCGTCGATTTTGGTTTGGTTCGGCTTCAGGTCAAGTTTAGATATAATATATTTAACATCCATCAAATTATAAATAACTCTCAATTGAAAATTCCGTGATAATTAATTCAAAATTTTTACTATATTTTTAATTTTAGAAAATGTACATAAAGATGTGACTGTATCATTTATCAAATTAAATTATTAATATGATATTTCTATTCAACATATTGGAGGTAGAAAAAAATTCTACAAGTGCTTTAGTTTTATGATTTAGAGATTTAGTTTAGGAGTTTAAGTTTAGAGGTTTAGAATTTAGGAGCTGTAGTTACAATTTAAAGTTTATGGTTAAATTTAGAGTTTATAGGCTAATGTTTAGGTTTTAGGATAATATGATTATGATTTTAAGTTTTAACCTCTAAAACCTAAATTTTAATCATAATCCCTAAATTCAAAACTGTAACCCCCTAGTCCTGGTCAGGGCGACTGATCGGTCCGAGCAGGTTACACGGGGACAACCGAGGCGAAACCCGTTAAGGCTTCACTTCGGTTAACAACCCGAGAAAACTTATCATTTAATTATTATCTTGTCTAGATACATGGACATACCCTATGTGAAAAGGCAACAACGGAAACAACAAGCGAGGCGAACAACCCAACAAAACAGCCCATTTTAAACTTAAACTGCAGGCCGTATTGGAACGCCCAGAGGGTGTTCCGATACGCCTTAACTAGGTCAACTGGCCAAAGTCAACCCGAGGAGACCGTATCGAAACGGTTGTTGACCGTATCGATACGCCCTCATCGGTCAACATCTCGTGGTCAATGCTACAAGGCCCGTTCCGAAACGCCTAGGATCGTTTCGATACTCTGAATTTCTCGCCAAAATTTCAGATTTACAGTAGCAAAATCGTATCGAAACGCCCCCTTTGCGTATCGAAACGCCTGGCCTGAAACAAAGGGACCGTATCGAAACGGGACCAACCGTTTCGATACACCTGCTGCGAACAGACAGGTTTTAGCTGGTTTATGGCACAAGGCTGCCTCAAACACCAACTAAAACCTCCCACAACCAAACATACATTAACTCTAGATGCTAGGCACCCTAAAACAAACATGCTTAACACACTTCACACTTATAAAAGCCATTCATTGATAGGAAACATCGATTCAACAAAGATTCATACATAGCATTCAAGATAACATGCTTAGACAAGAACATACACTTAAGCATCCATAAAGGGCACAAGGCCAACATACAAGGCATAAGCAAACCTTAAACATAACATCTACATAACAAGGAGTCTATACATGCTCCTAAAACAAAATAACCACATAAGTCTCCATTGCTTGACTATTACATCATTAACTTAAAATAGTTCATACTTGAGGTTAGCAAAAGCTCAACTAGCACACATGGAGGCCCTCTTCTTGCACTAGCAACCCACGAACTATTGATCTACATTGTCGAACAAAGAGAGCGTAAGCATAAAGCTTAGTGAGGGTAAGCTCATAAAACAAACCTCGACAATGCAGGGTCCAAGCACGAGCACACAACCAAGGTCGAATGCATGATCTTACTTTCACCACACGAGTCAAGATATAAATGATGCATGAACACAATTATCAACATCATGCCATGCTCAACAACTCCTAAGCTCAACACATGGAAATACATATATTTAACATAATAGCAACATAATCCACAATCTGTATTGGCAACACATATATCAATCCATATTTGCACCTAGCTATGACTCGAATACGCAGATAACTGTTAGAACTCACATCCAACCACAACCATTACCTTACGGTGGGATTACACTCATCACCGTTTCACGCGGAGGAGATTTCACTCATCCTCATGCCCTGTTGATGGGATTCCACTCATCACCGAATAACATATATATAAGAAGATTTATGGGCGAACCCGTACTCCATCTTGATGACTGCCATCACCAAGACCACGCACGCATTTAGACTCTCGTGTGCACACTAAGCATCCTAATGATCGATCATTGTACCCAAGCATACTAGTGCCAATACTAACACAATTCATAACCTTTCACAACACCATTTCATATCAACTTTCGTGCTTAGCACGTACTCACCATGACTTACCGTCATAAACAAACCACATGCATATAACAATGCACCAATACCATGCCTCAACACACATGTATAACACAATATACATAACCATCATAATCACAATTAACATGAATCAAGAGGCATACTCAACCTTTAAAGTTCAACCAAAGTCTCTAACTAAAGTTTGGGATTAGACTACCAATCTAATCCTAACTCTAGGTGGGTTTATCAAGCCCAACCTAGTCCACATGCTTGAACCAACCTTTGAAAATCAATTTGAAAACATTAACCACTCACTGACTATTCCAAGCTCAACCACACTAGCCGATCAAGCTCCCAACGGTTCCGGATACATTCCCGAGGCTTCACCAACACAAATCTTTGCTTCTAATCATCCCAACACAATCAAAACTACAAACCAGTCCACAAATCAATGTAGCAAACCCGGAACACAAACTAAGCACAAAACACAAGGATTCAAGCTAAAGACAACCCCAAAATCTTCATTCCCGAGCAGCCCTAAAGCACAGTCCAAAACCAATGATTCCAACACTTATATTACTCCCGAAAGCTTCCAAAACAACCCTTATACATAGCCTAACCATCAACCAACAAATTTTCACATTAAACACCCCCAAAACTCAACCTAAAACCCTTCAAAAACCTCTCTAAAACCTAATTTTGGGAAACACCATAAAACCTTGTAGAAATCAAGTATGTTGGACCTTTTAGATTGTAAACAACTTATATAACATTAATAAATCAAAAGCTTGAGTTAAAGCTAATAAAGTTCACATTTTTAATCCAAACTTTCAAAACTCTAAAATGGGAAATCATGGGTTTTAATGAAAAATAAAACTATAGGCTTGTAGAGAATGATGAGGACAAGTCAAAAGTGGATTTAACTTTGAAAAAACACCAACAATAAGCAAGAATGATGATGGAATAGTAACTCAAGGGGAAATGGAGTTTTTGTCGTGGGATTTGGAAAGGAAGAGGGATGAAGATGATGAAAAAGCTCTTTTAAAATAAAATGAGTTTTTATTTCACAAGTCCATTTATTTACAAGAATGCTATTAATGAGATGACTGTCTCAAATATCTAAAATTCATAAGATTTGGGTTTTAAATCAAATTAAGTCCAACATAAAATATTTGTTTTGAAAACACGAAGCCTAAAATATTTTTTTATTTTTTTAATTCATCCGACCCCCAAACCCGGGTGTTACAAAAACTTCTAAATCTAAACCCTAAAATCAAGACGCTTGTAGAATTTTTTTCCACCGCAAATGCAGAATAATTACCCGTATTTTAATTATATTAAAGATGATTTCTCAATCAACGAGAGCATCCATTTATCAAAATTTTAGATTATTGCATAGTATTTTTATTTGTGCATCTTACTTTATAATATATATGGTTGAGGTGGGTAAAACTCGGACTCAGCTGGAAAAAAAATTCAAATAAAGTTTAAATTAGTTATCAAATTGTATAATTTAATAAAATTTAGTAACCATTTATGAACTTTACCCTAATTTTTTTTAATTATGTCATTAAATTATTAAAAATCTCAATCAAAACACACATAGTTAAGTGTTAAAATTATTCGTACTAATGAATTAAAAGTTTAAAACTTGTTAGAGAAACATGACTTGTATTGAATGTAATGATAATTTTATGTCTTATTACCAAATAAGAATATCACACATCATTAAAAAATAATTTAAATAAATTTAGTGTTAAAATTTGATGATGACGTCTCATCGTTTAGATCATTGACAATACATAAAATTTGATGCACTGTATTTATTCAGTGTCAGTGAACAAAATTATAGCACATCATAAAACATAAATACATTCAATTTTATAATTTTAGAATACAACTTCGTTACAAGCATCGAATTGTAATGAATTGAGCCAGTTCTTGAACAATAAAGATGTTCAAAATCGAAGCTTGATAGCTTTTGCTAAGCTTATATCAGGAAGAGGTTGGAGCCAGTTCTAGAACAAACTCGAAATCTCATGAAAAAAAAAAGAACTCTTGTTGAAGATGTTTCTTGAGGAGAAATCACATGATATTTTTAATGGTGGGTTTGTTTCGCCCGTTAAGCTTGATGTATTCTTCGACAGCAACCTCCACCATTAGAGCCATTACTTTCTCAACAAGTAATATCAAATTAAAAAATTATTAAATCCGAAATTTAAGCATAATCAAAAACATAAAAATTATGTTATCACATATTTTTTAGTAGATAAAAGAAGCATTCTTAAAAGAAGAGTTCCATACATACATTCCCCAGTAGCAAAAGGAGGATAAACCAGCAGTAGCTTCATTACAATTTACAAAGAACAAGTAAAGTTAATTCCAGCAAGAGGATCCGAGCTTAGAGGGTCTGAAAATTGGCTCCCATATGTCTACTACAAAGTAGAAAGTATGCTATGGAAGTCTTGCTCAAAACGCCCATCCAACTGTTTTTAAATCTTTCCTTTTATTGAAGAGATGAAATCTTTCATTCTTCCCCATTCAGCTTCAACGGTCTTCTCTTCCTTCTTAGCAGCCTCGGCTTTGGCCTCATACTCTGCCCATTTCTTTTCCAATGCTTCCAACTCCATTTGCATTTTGTTCGAACTTCTGAATAGCTCCTTTCGTTCAGCCAACATATTCTCCCTTTCCTTTTCTGCTTCTTCAACTTGCTTATGGAGGGCAACAAGTTTTTGCTCTACCTGTTTCACCTCTGATTCCAACGCTTTATACCTTGATAGAATAGTATCCAAGTTATGAGTAATCGTCTGCTTGACAGATTCCTTCTTGCTGAGGTGGCTTTTGTCCTCCACTGCTTTCACTGCACGGTTAGCTAGTTCTTTCAAGCTTTCCTCCAGGGCTAACATCACATTTTTCTGCCCAATTGTAAGGGTTGTAGAGGAATAATTAAAACTAGCAAGGATCTGGAATGCCTGCTTAAGTGAAGAAAACATCCCTGAATTGAAAAAATCAACAGGGGACATATTCATGGCTTCATCTAATTTAGCCACTGCTTCCTTCGCTTCTTCTCGAGAAACAACGATTTTAGAGCTCAAAAGCTTAGACTCTAGTCTAGAGAAGAATGTGTTCATATATTCCTCAGTAGGATCTTCAGGTTCAATTGCCTGAAACGGCGGAAAAGAAAACAATAATAGAGTTATATAAAGGCATTAATATTAACAACTACTTAGTAAAGGAGATTTGGTTTCTACTGGTTCGGTTTTCACAGTCTGGTTGTTTATGGCTTCCTTGACAGCATCAGCTTCCTTGGTCTTATGTTTATCCGAATCAGTTCGGAGTATGAATTCATGTGAAATCAGACCATCAGTCTTATCAGAAATGTAGGCTTCAACTAGGCATGCATCATTGAGGAGATAGCCTTTTGTAGGGTCTTCTAATTCGCTAAGTGCTAAGAAAGAAGTGTATCCCCCAACCAGACTCCTTTGCCTTGAACTCCTGCGTAGTGACTGCCAAAAGCAAGAGTTTCTATATAATCAACTCCTTTGCATATGTATGTATGTATGTATGTATGTATGTATGTATGTATGTATGTATGTATGTATGTATGTATGTATGTATGTATGTATGTATGTATGTATGTATGTATGTATGTATGTATGTATGTATGTATGTATGTATGTATGTATGTATGTATGTATGTATGTATGTATGTATGTATGTATGTATGTATGTATGTATGTATGTATGTATGTATGTATGTATGTATGTATGTATGTATGTATGTATGTATGTATGTATGTATGTATATGGAAAGCTCGAGCAGTATTCACCACAGGTGCATCAAATATTCCCCACAGCAACAGAAAAAGAGGGTGAACAAGGAATCAAAAGAGATTTTGATGAGGAAACCAAATTATAAGCAACTTTGTTTTCCTAAATCCTTCCTGTTATGACCATCTTTAGAATCAAATGCATATGATTCATTCGTATTGGTGGTAAACCAATTAAATAAAGTAAAAAAAGAAGGATAAACTGAGATTGCTGTAACAAAAGACCTCCTGTAATGGAATTTGTACGATTGATTTGGTCGATGACTGCGAATCCGAGTTGGACAAATCTACTCCATCCTGGAGGAAAAGTTGCTGAATCTGCAACACCTAAGTAAATAGACAAATGATCCACGTTGTTCTTGTTCCCCTTGGGGAAGATAAGAATTATCCTGCCAAATAAGTTTGCAAATCTTAGTCATGGTACATCAAATGCAAATTAAAACATAAGCGAAGACCAGAAGTTGATGAAAATCAAAGATACCATTTGTTGCCATCAACACTAAAAATTTCAAAGTAGGGCTTCTGGTGTTCAACACTAGAGAAATTCTCAATCCTCCAAGTCACCTTGGTAATTTCTCCATTACAATCCACTGCATTCAAAATTTCAACCCTCCATAGGAGCTTGGGAAGATTCAACTCAGACTTGCCATTCCCTGCACTCAAAATTACAATCATAAAATAAAAGGAGAGAGGGAGAGAGGGATTTAGGCGTTTCCTTGGTAGGCTTAGAATTTGGGAAAGCCAAAGAAAATGGAAGGGAAGGATTATAAGTAAAAGGCTATATAACATATTAACAACATCCATTATCAAGTAATGTGGTGCTAACAGTAACAGCTGCAATCTGCACAGCTTGGAGTGGAAGAAGATTCAAGCTTTCCTTAAGAGAGTTGTAAACTTTGATTCAAATTTCAAGTCCTTTCGTTTCCCATCAAGTCTCCATCACTCTTAATACTACTTGACCTTTAAGCTACCTTTTCTTTTATTTCTTGAAATTCGGCGGTACTATTTTGAATTTAGATAATAGTAGTACTAAAGTTTTACAATAATTATTAAAATTTGGACATTAAACCAACAACCAGTTAGTCTAGGTGGGATGAGGTACTAGATCGCTTAAGTAAGATCTGAGGTTTGAATCATAAAATTGTGAATGAAGCATATTGGATTAGAAGGGTCGCCCTTATATTGAGTCTATGTTGTACCCGATTCGAATTAATCGACAGTTTCTGAATTTGCAGAGATATGGTGTTGGTTTAGTTTCCACCGCGAAAGACATATGCGATAAGTTCTTAGAGGGCCTCCATATTGGGATACGTGATCGGGTTGCTACCCATCACGATGAGGTGTTTGAGGACCTGGTAAATTAGGCCAAGACTGCCGAAGTGATGGAGATGTTGGCAGCTAGCAAGAGCGGTAGAGATAGAGATCTAGACCGAGATCGAGATGATGCCACATTTTAAAAAGTTTTGTGACCCCAATGAAATTTTTAAAAGTTTGGTAACCAAAACGAAAGCACTCTAAAAGTTTGATTACCATTTATGTAATTTACTCTTGAGGAAAAGGAAAATTAATGGGTAAGTCAGTATTTTCTAATAGAAGTTAACGAGAGGGACTAAAATGAAAGCAAAATAAAAGTTTGGTGATCCAATAAAAATTTTAAAAGTTCGGTAACCAAAATAAAAGTACTCTAAAAGTTTAGTGACCATGAGTGTACTTTACCCTTAAAATATTGGTTTTTTACATTAAAACACAATCTAGATGATGCCACAGTTAACATGAATTGAAGACGTTCATTTTTCTCGAGTACAATAATTGATCATGTTGAAGCATATTCCTAAAGGATAGTATTGTTTATACAACAATATTGATATATATTTTTCTTTTCTTTTTATAAACAATGGTTAATAGTAACTAAAAACGAAAATTATTTCAAGATTTCGACAAATAAAGTAAACCTAAAATCCCATAGCAATCAATAAAATGATTGAATATTCAAGAGTGTTGTTCACTAGGGGCTGGTTCAAATGATTCAACATGTATTACTATTACTCGAGTGAATGCTATTTGCACTTCATTTGTAAAACCCCTAAAATATATGCATAATTTAAAAAAATGAATGAAAACAATATAAAAATGAAAGAAAAAAAATAATGGGAGAGGTTGCTACCATGGGTGTTAAACCTATGACATATGCTTAGCAAGCCTAAGCCTTAACCATTCAAGCTAAATCATTCATTGGTGTTGTTCTGCACTCTTTTAATTTTAAATCATATTTTATGTTATGTATCTATAATAATTATAGCCAACTAACCCATCTACCCCAATTAATGCCCATATTGGATCTGGAAATATCGAGATATCTCCTAATTTTTCTCCTCTCACCTAAACGTTTCACCTACCCAACCTCGACCGACCGCCGATCTGCCTCAACCGTCACGTCGTGGTCGTCACCGCCACCGTCAACGTCACCACCGCCTCACACCGAGCTTGCTCATAGCCTTCACTCGTGGCGTGGCCCCGTCAGTTGCCGTGGAATCCAGATTGGAAGCCCGACGGAAAACCAAAAGTCTCCCTTCAATTTCCGGCGTGTTTTCCGACTGCATTTCCCGTCCGATCAAGCTGCCAGCGCCACCTTCGCGCTCGTAGTGCTGAGCCGAACAAAATCCTAGCCTTTGATGGGTCGTCCATCGTCGTTCGGGGCACCATCGGAGCTACGTTAGCCCATTCGTGTTTCCCTTCATTTTGGTAAGAAACGATGAGGTTTCAACCTAAACTTGGGTTTGGTTAAGGTTATATTTGAATTGTGAGGTTGTTCTCGGTGTTTTGGGGTGTTTCCAGCCGATTTTGGCCGCGTGTGGTGACCACGCGCCGTTGCGGGCAATTTTCGGCCGCCTATGACGGTGGTCTCCAACCGAGCCGAACTGAGCCTTTTGAACCGGCCCAAAATCCAACCAAACCGGCATGTTTTGGTCGAAGCCCAAACCTGACCCGTTCTCTGACACGACCCGTTAACCGAGTCAACTCAGTGAGTCAACTCACCCGAGTCAACCCAGTGAGTCAATCCAACCGAGTCAACCTAGTGAGTCAACCCAACCGAGTCAACTCAGTTGACTTTGAATGTTGACCTTGACCGTTGACTGCTGACGTCGACATGATGACATCGTTAACTTTGACTTTGATCAAAAAGTCAACTTTTTCCGAACAACCCTATTTTATGTTTTTTGACGTCTTGAGTTCATTTTCGAAGCCCGTTTCGTGAAATTCTAACCCAAAAGCCTCTGAATCGGACCTTGAACTCGAGTTTGCTTATGTATTTTATTAATCAATTGTGAGCAATGTGAATAAGGACTGAAATTGGAATTTGTGCGATTGAAGGTACTCACCGTTCCTTGAATACGGATGGTTGAGGATGTCGAATTCAGGTTCGAGAGTATCGAAACGTCGTTTCAAGGGTTGACCGATATAGCAAGGATTCAAGGTAATACTTTACTACTTACTGTCTACTTTATGGAACATGTTGGTAATTGATTAATGCATGAACTGTATGATTGGTCATTTGACTACCGTCGATTATTATAAGTCGTACAGTTACAATACAATGATAATAAACTGGTTAAGACCGAATGACTCGAATAAGGAACAAATGACCGATAATAAATTAAAGTTTAGTGAACACTCGGTAAAGCGACAACCTCGAAACTTTAGTTTTAGATTATGTTCCTGATAAAAGATTTAATGCCCGAAACGTTAGAATGAGAAATTACAAAAATGCCCCTAAGATATCTGAATGACTAAAATGACCCTAACAATGAAAGCAATCTAGAAATCTATCTTATATCTTGTTAAACAACCGATTTATGCATTGGCTCGTAACTCGAGATTGTGAAGTGCTTGAATTTCCTTGAATTCTTATTAATCCTTGAAGATAAATTTACAAGAAATTATTCGTATGTTCGAAAATTATCAAAGTACTCTCAATTATCGAATTGAGTGAAACAACTGAAATGACTAAAGGATTGAAGGTACTATAAGACTAAATTGATCATGATGTGTGTAATGACCGAAGTCACTAAAGTATCTCAACATCGAAACTTTCCAATTAATTGAAATGACATTTATACCCTCAAGTTTTGAAATGAATGAATTGTCTGGAAGGGCTGAAAGGTCCAGTACGGCTAAATCTCTATCATGCACATAAATGATTGAAATTAAATAAATAGTATAATTGTAAAAAATGACGGATTTATCCCGAGCTCCAAGATGGTCAAAATACCCTCTTGACCGGAATGGGCAAAATTTGCCTTTGATGAAATTCCAAAGTCTAAATAAAGCTTAAATGACTGAAATACCCCCAAGTGTTATGAAGCATGACTCATATATGTCCATCACTCATGATACTAATATAAGGTTGGGAGATCCGCTTGGAGAATAACTTTGAATGCTCAGTGGTGAGCCTGTGGTAAAATATGATGACGATCGTTCCAACATTTTATATAGTTAATTTTGGAAATGATACACGTGGAACACATATGTCTGAAGGTTTGGTAAGTATTGTAGAGTTGGGATATGTTAGATCGAGTGAGTTTTTGGAGGTTTGATAAACCGTTGGAAATCTTGAAGATTGCAAATCATCATTTTGTAATTATTGGGCTAAATTACAAAATTGCCCATGATAGTAAAATGACCAAAATGCCCTCGTTAGCTAAAGTGATCGAAACAACCTTAATATAGTTGATATCTTGAATGATCATAATAAAGCATTTTTTTCCAAATGTCTGGTTAGCGATGTTGGATACAAAGTCCCTCTAATCGGGACCTCATTACCGGAATCAATTCAAAATGTCAAAAGCTCAGAGTTTTCATTCCTCGTGTAATATCAAGTATCTCAGAGAAATAAATGGTCCCTTTTAGTGTGTTCCAAGTGCATAGATATTCTACCGTCTTGAACCCAAGGCTGTCTTTTGACACGAAATATGGCTTTTATCAAACTGAAATATTCCTATGTATCTGAACTAGAAAAAAAAAAGAAAAAAAGAAAATAAAATTTATATGCTCGCTAGTTATCGTTTCATCAAAAACTAAAGTTTACTCTATGTTCACTGTTATTACTGATTAACAATGATTGCTACCGAATATTGTTATTATCGATCATTACCAACTACTGCTGATTTCTATTATCACTACCTAGATCGTTACCGGGGGACTTGGGATAGAGTATGAAGTCACCGTAGGTTCAGCCTTGATCGGGCTGGTAATTCCTTACCGTTTTAGGTTCCTATGCTTCGGCTAGGGTAATTCCTTACCGTACCTAAGGTATCCCCTTAGGCTGGCACCTACGCCCAATGGGCCTGGGTTAATGCCCGTGATAGTTGCAGTTCTGGGGAATTGCATACCGGAGTTTGGTTGAAGGGTAGTTAGGAAATCTAAAATGAACCTTATCGCTAACATTATATAACCGTGAAATAACATTCACCACACCGTTACCTCGTATGTGTTAACTTTGCACTGTCGGAACACACTAAGCCCCTAACTCAACTACCGTAATTCATATCTTGACTAATTCTTCAGTCTATATGTTCCTAGTATGATATTTAGTGATTGAATAAAGATTAAACCCATCATCTTCATGTATACCGCTTCTTTGAAATACATGGTCGTATTTTTGGAGCCTATTTTGTTGCCCGAAACATCATGATAGTGTTATACCTACATGTTACTTATAGCATCCATTGGTAGTTCTGTATTACTGAGCTTTTCGAAGCTCACATTGTTTTTACCATCGCATGTTAAAAGAAATCTAATATGGTTCGATGACCGACATCAGTGCTTGGAGTCCTCTCGGTGTTGCTTTTGGAGTACGGTACCGACATAGTTAGTGGGCATGCACGTCATCATTGTTTCATGACAGCATCTGAAAAAAATATTTTTCTGAATTTTTGTTATACAATTAAATAATTTTCTAAAAGAGTATTTTAAACAGAGGTTACTGTTACCATATAATAAGTGTTTTTAAGAGAAAAATATTTTCTTATGTGCATTTTTATGGTGGGTCGCTCTTGTGACCCTAATGTGACCTCCTAGGATTCGTGATAACACATAGGCGGGTCTAGGGGGTTACATCATTTATCCACTCTGGATTTAATCTCATCACCTGCAAACCATCATTCACTTGCACAAAATGCCAATACTATGGCCTTTCCTCGGCAGCTGTTAAATCTTTCATTTAACAGAAGAGACGAAACGTTTCATTCTTCCCCATTCAACCTTGACAATCTCCGCCTCCTCCTCAACAATCTTTACTTTGGCTTCATACTCTGACCATTCCTTTCCCAATGTATTCAACTCCACTTTCATTTCCGTGGAACTTCTGAAAATCCCTCTCTTTCAACCAACATACTCTCTGACATGCGTCTTTTTACCCGTCAAAATAAATAAATAAATTAACCTCTTTCAAAAAATAATAAAATAAAGAAATTAACTAGTTATAGGGAAAGAGGGTCAATCCACAGGGAGATTAGTCAGAATTTTTGATTGAAGGTTGCTTGATTAATGCTTCCAAGAATATCTGTAAAAACAAGAAAGATAAAAAAGGGGGTGATCTGATATTGAATGAAAATAAAATAGTAGAAATAAATGCAAAAGTAAAGAAAATAATAAGAATGTCCAAATATGCAAAATAGCCTCGAGCTAGCCTTGTCAATTCCTTCAATCATTGAAATTGATTTTTACTGCGGGGATCATGTCGGTTACAGTCTGCGAGGCCCAACCCGTCGCAACTTTCTTCTCTCTCGAGTAACCAATCCTCCCAAGTCTATCTTCGAAGGTTGGTTCTTAAACAAATTAACCACGTCTATCGCCGTCAAAATATTTAGTTTTGAAAATAGAAAAAGCCCGACTCAGAAATTGTCTTAAAAAGAATCGCTTCTGATTTTATCTTTCCTTAGCGGACTACCGCTAAGAGTGTTCACAGGAAGTCGAAATTGCCACAGGCCGATCCTTCCTCCCAACTATGTTTTTAAACGATTCCAGACCAACGAGCTCTTTTTGATTTGAAAAACGATTAAAAACTTTAGTAAGATTGATTGCCAAACTATCTAAACAGAAAGATAAAAATGTATTCCCGAAGGAATTTAGACAATGTTCAATTCTCACGATTTGAATTGATTTGGCTAGTTCTTGGCTCAAGAAGTTTAGCTAAGCATGATATTAGTTATCATACTTAACTTGATTGTATAAAATAAATAATTAAATAACATAAAAGAATAAAAATAAATAAAAGAGAACTTTAATTAAAAATAGAATTAACAAGTGTTTTCAAGCTAGAAGATGAAGTCTCAATTCGATGCCTAAGCCTTTACCAAGGAGTGGTATTTATAGGCTTGGATTTACAAAGATAAATGATAAGAAAATTCAAAATAAAGGAAAGATAAAAAAAATTCAAATGTTTTTGAAATTTAATTACAGAAAATCGAAACATATAAGTTGATAAGGTCTTCTAGAAGTCGCCACGCATCTGCCACGTCAGACGCGTCATGCCCAATGTCGTGCCCACGATGCCAGTCATGACCAGAATAATAAAAAGATTACAAAAATGCCCTTTTTTGCTGCTATTTTCCAGAATTAGGTTCATTGCGCAAAATATAGCAAAACAAAATGGATTAGGTAGCAAGAAATCCTAAAAACTAGAAAAATAACAATTAAAAAGTGTCACATTTGAGAGCTTATCAAATTCCCCCTCACTTGTCTCATACTTGTCCTCATGTATGTCCGAAAAAGATATTAACCCAAGAACGCATTTCTCAAGCCATCACAAGCATCAAACATAATTATAAGAGTTCTAGTGCAAAAGGAGTATCCTGAAAGAAACACAAATCAAACCAAGTGGATATAAGCAAAGAACAACCCTTCATTCTTCCAATTGCCTATCAAGTATTAATCAAATCCTAACCTAGTTTTAATCCTCACCAAGATACACTCAAGAGCACTCAAAGTGTTTATAGGTAGAAGTGAAGCAAAAACACTCTAAGTCATACATGAAAAAAGGTTTCCATAGGCTTGTAACAAGTTCAATTCTTCACTACTTTATTAGAATCGAGGTGCAAAAATCATTAGGTCTTTTGTTCAAGGTGTAATGTGGGTTTAGAAAAAGGGTAGAAAGATGGAAAGAAAAGGCAAAAGAAGGTGATCAGTGTAAGAAGTTTCAAAAAATAAGCAGTGAAGACAAAAGAGGAGCTAAAAAAATTGGGCAAGCAAACACATATTTTTCTTCTTTTCGAAACTATTTTTTTTCTTTTTTTTCGAAGCAATTGCTTCATTTTATTCTGTTTTTCTTTTTTCTCATTTTTTCTGGAAAAATTCTGCCGTTATTCGAAAAGAATCCCTTTATTTGTCTAATAATATAGTTTCTAGCATTTGATCAATCAAAAAGTTTGGTCAAGGGAGAACAAGGTTTGAGGGTTAAGCCAAGAAAAATAGGATATAAGGCTTCAAGAGGGTTCACTAAGCGGTGAGAAAAAGGTAAAAGAGAGAAAATGGCTAAATCCTAATGCCTAAATCATCTTAAAGCACCTCATTCTAGTGTAGTCTCAAATCGTATAAAAGCCACAAGTTCTAGATTCCTAAATTCAAGATGACACTCTCAAGCAAGGAAAAACGAGCATAAAGAATCAGATGCATGCTCAAGGCTCAAATTCTCACAAAATTAGGCTAAGTTGATTAAGCTAGGTGAGAAATCCAATTAACACAATCAAGGCAAATTGAAAGAGATGTCAAACTATCATTTTGCTCATATCATTTGATTATAAAAAATGTCAACATTCAAATATTCCTACGCACTATAACAATTTATAACATGCTGGACACCAAGCAATGGCAAGAAAAATGTCATCTCAAAGTCAGACCAAAATCAAACATATAGCAGGCAAGCAGAACAAGCGGTTTTCTACCCTTCCCCTCACTTAAGTGAATTGCCCCAATTCAAATGAAAAACATAAAAGTGCAAGGCAGAGAGGGGTAAAGAGTACTCCCCCGTGGTCAATGATGACCGCGGCTACGACCGCGGCTCGGACGAAGGTAGGAAAGTATTTCTGCAATGTTGTCCTCGAGGGTGTGGAGTCTTTCGGCAAAATTAGGTGCTTCTTGCGCATTCTGGTTCTGTTGTGGGGAAGAAGTTGGGGCTTGTCACGCGTTCCGGCGATTGAAAACTCGTTTTGAACGTGATGTCATTGTTTCGGGCGGATTGAGATAGGGGCGTTAGGAGTTCTGTCAAGTAAACCCATTGAATCCAAGCATCGTTCATATAGAGGATCCATAGAAAAAGCATAAGTAAAATTGGAGATATCGAAATTTGCAATTCTATAGGCTAAATGAGTGATGTATGGTCCGAGGATTAAAGGACGATTTGACCGGATGACAATTTCAAACTGTCGAGCTAACCAAAAGCCAAGATTTACCTTGCAATTAGTGAACATGCACCAAAGAAAAAATAATTCAGTTCTACTTAATACTCTAGAAGAGTCATTTCGTCCTGAGAAATTGTAAGCCAGAAAGAGGTGGATGTATCGCAATGTTGGGTCGTGGAGGTGGATAGCTTTAGTCGAACTAGGGTCGAATGTCACATCAACAAGGCCGGTGAGAGCAGAATAGGCCTCATCTGCGTCGAATGCTTCAGGAAACTTAAGTAGAGATGTTAAATAATCTGGATCTGTGACATCCGTCACGAACCCTATGGCAAGATTAAAGTCAGTGACAGACAAGCTAAACTGAGTTCCACACAATCGAAAGCAGATAACAGTATGAGAGTTAACAGTAATGCATCGAGACTCAGTAAATGAAAAGGTTGAGTAAAATTCAAAAACCAATTCATAGAAAGTTCCAGTTTTGATTTTAGAGAATGATCGCCAACAAATAGCAGTGAAATAATTAAATACAGAGTCAGATATATGAAGGTTTTCCAGTGTTGTTGAAGGAATGAACTTACAGACCCTAAAGGGGCGATGTCGAATGTCATGAAAACGGACCAACTAGTCGTTTTCAAAGTGGAGATAACCTCTAAGTTCTTCCTCGGCAGGCACTGCATAGTGTCGTCGTTGTCGGTTGCGTTCAGGGTTTGCCGATGTTGCCATCGGACTACCTGGTGGCGATGCAAAACGATGGGAATCCGATTCTTAGAAATTGAATGAGTAATGCTCGGAATATGACTGTGAAGAGGTTGGTTGCCATCCCAAAGGGTTTCTGGATGAAAAATCCTCTGTAAAACAAAAGGAGGGATGGTACATTAGTAAAGGGCGAATGGGAATCAAAGTAGAGTTTACCTCGGGGTTGTGTTCTGATTCGGCAGAGCGCATGGAGAATGAGGGAACATTCGAATGCCTCTGCTGGGTGTTGGATTGGCATGGCCGAGAGGATAAGGAAGAGTCCACAGTGGGAATTGATTAGAACGACGGTGATGGTGACCATTGGGGAGGTGGACGACGCGTGGAACTTGGTCCAGTGGTGCTGTTGGAGAGCCGCAAACGGCGGCTGACAGTTGGGGGAGAAGGCGGAGGTGCGGTGGAAGCCGTAGAAATGGGGTTCTCGTTCGGGGGGCTGGGGGCTTGCCGTTGTCGACCACCACGGCGAGGAGGAGGTGTGGGGGTTGGCTCGGAGTCACTACTGATCGCCATAAATTGTGGCGCTGCAAGACGGCGTCGTCCGCCGATGACCAACGGCGGTTCTTGGGGAAGCCGCCGAGCCTGCTATCGCGTGCGGGGCAGGGTGAATTGCGGCCGAGTGAAATTACGGCTGGCTGTGTTGTTTTTTAGGGTTTTGGTATTTCACGGGAAAGAAAGAAAGAAAGGGGAAAAGAGGGAGAAAATCAAGGGTGTAAAGGGCATGGGCTAAAATGCACCAGCTCCATTGGGTGTGCTAAAATACACCGATTTTAATGAAGCGGTGCACTTCAGCTTAGGATCGAAGTGTGCTTGCTGTGACACTGATAAAATCCTGCAGAAAATTAGTAAGGTAATTAGAAGAGGAAAAAATCATACTAAATAAAATAAATTATTAAAAAAAGAAAATAAAAATTAACGAATGGGTTGCCTCCCATTTAGCGCTTTGTTTAATGTCGTTAAGCTCGACAAATTTATTATTCAAATATTTGGTTCCTCCAAGGTGATTTCTTCAATTTGTCCGATTGGTGTGTTCTCGAAGAAAGGTTTTAGTTGTTGTCTATTTACTTTAAATTGGGCACCCGAGCCATCTTCAATTTCTACAGCTCCGTGAGGAAAAGTGTTACTACGGTAAATGGTTCACTGCACTTAGACTTAAGTTTTCCTGCAAAAAGTTTCAACTTTGAGTTAAATAGGAGAACTTTTTGTCCAATTGAAAAAGATTTAAATGAAATGTGCTTTCCATGAAACGCTTTAGTTTGCTCTTTATAACGTTGCGCGCTATCGTAAGCGTTTCGGAGAATTTCTTCAAGCTCTTGAATGTGAAGTTTTCGTGTTTCGCCAACGGCATTCATCTCCATATTACACTCTTTTACTGCCCAAAATGCTCTGTGCTCAAGTTCGACTGGAAGATGGCAAGGTTTACCGAAGACAAGTCGGTAAGGTGACATGCCGATAGGTCCTTTGTAGGCCGTCCTTTATGCCCACAACACATCAACTAATTTCAAACTCCAATCCTTTCAATTAGGTTTAACGATTTTCTCTAGGATTGACTTGATTTCCCGATTTGAAACCTCCGTTTGTCCGTTTGTTTGCGGATGATAGGTTGTCGATATACGTTGCGTCACGCCATATTTCTTCATTAAAGCCTCGACAATTCGATTAACGAAATGTGTTCCTCTGTCACAAATGACTGCCCTTGGAGTTCCAAACCTGGAAAAAATAAAGTCACGTAAAAAATTAGTTGTTGTTTTCGCGTCATTTTCTCGAGTGGCTTTCGCCTCTACCCATTTCGAAACGTAATCAACTACCAAAATAATACATAAATTTCCATGAGATGAAATAAAAGGTCCCATGTAATCAAGACCCCACATATAAAAAACTTCACATATATGTATTGGGTTTAATGGCATTTTGCTTCGACGGTTTAAATTCCCAACCCGCTGGCACCTGTCACAAGTTTTGCAGAAATTGTAAGTATCCTTAAACAAAGTAGGCCAAAAGAAATCCCACTCAAGGATATTGTGCGCAGTTCTTTTAGGGACAAAATGTCCGCCACAAGCATAAGAATGACAGAATTCAAGTATAGATGTTACCTCGCTATCACTTACGCAACGACGAATTATTTGATCAGAACACAATTTCCACAAATACGGATCATCCCAGATGTAATATCTAGAATCTCTTTTAATACGCCTAATCTCAGATCGTGACAAGTTATCAGGAATCTTACCAGTGGCTAGGAAATTTGCCATATCGGCGAACCAAGGAAATGTCGCCTTTACCTCCATTAATGACTCGTCCGAAAATTCCTCTCACAAAGGTGGTTCGATCAGAAAAAATAAGGATTTTAGTACTTAACAAATAAGAGCGAAATTTGTCTAATGCGAAAACAATAGCAAAAAGTTCTTTCTCCGTTGTCGAATAGTTCCGTTGTGCCGAGTCGAGGGTTCTAGAGGCATAAGCGATCACATGTGGTCCATCCTTAGTTCTTTGCCCAAGAACTGCGCCTACGCTTAGATCGGATGCATCACACATAATCTCGAAAGATAATGACCAATCCGAAGGCTGTACGATTGGAGCGGAAACAAGTCTCATGTTAAGCTCATCGAATGATTCTCTACAAGTCTGATCCATGTCAAATTGCACGTCTTTTTGTAACAGGCGGCAAAGCGGTTGCGCTAATTTGGAGAAATCCTTTATGAAACGCCGATAGAATCCTGCATGACCAAGAAAACTACAAATTTCTCTCACCGAAGTGGGGTATGGAACTGAGCGAATAACATCAACCTTTGCCTTATCAACGACTATACCTTGTGCAGAGACCACATGACCAAGTACTAAACCTTTACTTACCATAAAATGACATTTTTCATAGTTTAAAACTAAGTGATACTCAATGCAACGATTAAGTACATAAGAAAGATTTGAAAGGCAATTAGAGAATGAATTACCGTAAACGGTAAAATCATCCATAAATACCTCTATTCCTCGCTCGATGTGGTCAGAAAAGATGCTCAACATGCAACGCTGGAAAGTAGTCGGAGCGTTGCAAAGTCCAAAATGCATTCTCCTATAAGCAAAGGTGCTGAAGAGACAAGTGAATGTAGTTTTTTCTTGGTCTTCTGGCGCTACTAGAACCTGAAAAAATCCAGAAAATCCGTCAAGACAACAATAATGTGATTTTCCAGCAAGTCGTTCAGCCATTTGATCGATAAACGGTAAAGGAAAATGGTCCTTTCGGGTTTGAGAGTTAAGTTTCCTGTAGTCGATACACATTCTCCACCCATTTTGTACCCTTTTGGGAATCATTTCTCCATCGACATTTTCGACAACTATGACTCTAGTCTTTTTTGTAGGACATGGACCAGACTCACCCATTTACTATCTGAAATTGCGTAGATTATATCAGCGTCGAGCAACTTTTGTACTTCCTCCTTTACAACAATGCAACAGCCACTCTGCATTGCTTTTCCTCAAGGCGATACTCCCTTCCATCTCAAAACAGGATTAATCCACCTACTCCCTACTTTTAATGGCCTCCCTATTGAAAGCTCACACAAGCACCTTGCCGAATTCCATATGGTGTGCAGCAGCATGAAACCGCAAGGGGTCTCGGAGGATCAAATAAAACTAAGGGCTTTTCCTTAGCCGGAACGGCTAAGGAGTGGTTATTCTATTTACCTCCAAATTCTATTAATACGTGGTCTGATCTCTCTCGTGTTTTTCTTGACAGATATTTCCCCGCGGCAAAAGCAACAAAACTTAGGCGAAGCATTTTGGGAATCCAACAAATGCACGATGAGTCCCTATACGAATATTGGGAGAGATTCAAAAAGTTGTGTGCAAGTTGTCCGCAACATGGCTTATCCGAGCAAACACTCCTTCAATACTTATACGAAGGAATGTTGCCAATGGATATCTACGATGGCGGCTAATTCGCTGCAATTTGGTTCTGCGAGTGAACCCAGCCGACGGGTTCACACAGTAAGCACAATTTTATTAGAGAATAAAATAGACAATTTAACTAATATTGTGAATTCTCTTGTTTCAGGGGAGTTAGGAGCTTCTAAGGTATGCAGAATATGCACTATGCCATATCACGCAACCGACTTATGCCCATTGCTGCGAGATACATCTGGTGCCCAAGTTAACGTCATACACAACTTTCCCGGACCTCCCCAAAGACCCTATAACCCTCAGAGTAATACATTTTAACCCCGATTGGAGGGATCATCCAAACTTGAGCTATGGTAATAGGAATTAGAATTTAAGATAGACAACAACCTCCCTACCAAAATCAAGCTCCCCAAAAATCTTCGCTTGAGTCTATTGTTGAGAGGTTAGCAGTTTCGCAGGAAAAGTTCCAAAACCAAACACAATCTCACCTTCAGGAACTAGATAAAAAGTTAGCCAATTAGCTCAAACAATAGGGCGTCTAGAATCCCAGGAGGTTAATTTCCATCACAAACTGAAACCAATCCAAGGGAAAATGTGAGCGCGATCACTCTGCGTAGTGGAATTGTGATAACACCTAAACCGCCCAAGCAAGATGAGCAAAAATCTGATAGCTCTTCGGAGCACCAGAACGAAAAACCTCCTTCCACTACAGGTAATATCAAATCTAAAATTCTTGTTTCTACTTACGAACATGTTCCTCCTTTTCTAGGAAGATTGGCGAAAAGAGACAAAAAAGAGGAAGAGAAGGAGATAATGGAGATATTCAAAAAAGTGGAAATCAACATTCCACTTTTGGATGTTATTAGGAAGGTTCCTAAATACGCAAAATTTTTGAAAGACCTATGCACAAATCGAAGAAGGTTGTCGGGGAACGAGAGAGTCAACTTTAGCGAGAATATTTCAGCCATCTTTCAAAAGCCGCTATCGCCAAAGTACAAGGACCAAGGAATGTTTGCTATTCCTTGCAAGATTGGAAATGTCGGCATTAAAAGAGCAATGTGCGATTTGGGCGCCTCCATCAATGTTATGCCTTTAAGTGTTTATAGAAAGATCTCAACGGAACCATTGAAGGAAACTAAGGTAACAGTACAACTCGCTGATAGATCAATTATTTATCCCGAAGGGGTATTGGAGAACATCCTGGTTAAGGTAAACAATCTCATTTTTCCTGCTGATTTTTACATTATTGATATGGAAAATGATCGTAGTAACAACGGATCGGAAATTTTGCTTGGACGTCCCTTTTTATCAACCGCACATACGAAAATCGATGTTCGTAACGACATTTTGACCATGGAATTCGACGGAGAGGTGGTGAAATTTGATGTATATAAGGATATGAAATATCCTGATTCTGTCGCAAGTCTTAATTTTGTTGATGTTATAGATCCTTTGGCTAATGACTTTATCGAAACTGATTTGTTTTATGACTTTTGTAGGGAATTGAAGGATCTCGACGATGAAGACATAGGCGAAACCATCTCTACTCTTTCTTCAATTTCTGATTTGCAATTAACTCCATCACGATCTAAACCTCTTCCCTCAATTGTGTAGACACCACAACTGGAGTTAAAACAACTCCCGTCACATCTCAAATACGCATTTTTAGGTGACAACCAAACATTGTCGGTCATTATTTCGAGTGAATTATCGCAACAAGATGAAAGGGAATTAATTTCCATTTTGCGTACTTACAAAAAGGCAATCGGATGGACATTAGCCGATATCGAAGGCTTAAGTCCATCCACTTGCATGCATAAAATTAAGATGGAGGAAGGCGCGAAACCAAATGAGAAGCGTAGCGACGTTTAAATCCACCCATGATGGACGTTGTAAAGGAGGAAGTACAAAAGTTACTCGACGATGATATAATCTACGCCATTTCAGATAGTAAATGGGTGAGTCCGGTCCATGTCGTGCCAAAAAAGACTAGAGTCACGTGTGTGGGCTTTCACTAGGAAGGCCATTAAAAGTAGGGAGTAGGTGGATTAATCCCGTTTTGAGGTGGAAGAGAGTATCGCCTTGAGGAAAAGCGATGCAGAGTGGCTATTGCACAATATGGGCTGCGTTTAGTTCTCGAATCGTTTGATCTGCCATCGGTTCTGGTACTAGTATAGGTTCTTCGACTGGTGTAGTTTCAGAAGTGAATTCCTGATCGGATTGTTGTACGCTTTGTTCTCGTTGTTGTTTCTTTCACCGAATCGTTTCACCGTGAGTTCTATGAGTGCTTGCTTCGATTTCCGGGTTGTATGGAGCTAAAGAACCCGGGTTTTTCCTGGTCATAAAAAAACAAAATCAGTCAAAAGTGCCGAAAGTAAATCTCCCCGGCAACGACGCCAATTTTGACATGCGTCGTTTTACCCGTCAAAATAAATAAATAAATTAACCTCTTTCAACAAATAATAAAATAAAGAAATTAAGTAGTTATAGGGAAAGAGGGTCGATCCACAGGGAGATTAGTCGGAATTCTTGACTGAAGGTTGCTTGATTAATGCTTCCAGGAATATCTGTAAAAACAAGAAAGATAAAAAAAGGGTGATCTGATATTGAATGAAAATGAAATTGTAGAATTAAATGCAGAAGTAAAGAAAATAATAAGAAAGTCTAAATATGCAAAATAGCCTCGAGCTAGCCTTATCAATTCCTTTGATTATTGAAATGGATTTTTATTGCGGGGATCATGTCGGTTACAGTCTACGAGGCCCAACCCGTCGCAACTTGCTTCTCTCTCGAGTAACCAATCCTCTCAAGTCTATCTTCGAAGGTTGGTTCTTAAACAAATTAACCACGTCTATCGCCGTCAAAATATTTAGTTTTGAAAATAGGAAAAGCCCGACTCAGAAATTGTCTTAAAAAGAATCGCTTCTGATTTTATCTTTCCTTAGCGGACCGCCGCTAAGAGTGTTCACATGAAGTCAAAATTTCCACAGGTCGATCCTTCCTCCCAACTATGTTTTTAAACGATTCCAGACCAACGAGCTCTTTTTGATTTGAAAAACGGTTAAAAACTTTAGTAAGGCTGATTGCCAAACTATCTAAACAGAAAGATAAAAATGTATTCCCGAAGGAATTTAAGAATTTTTAATTCTCACGATTTGAATTAATTTGGCTAGTTTTTGGCTCAAGAAGTTTAGCTAAGCATGGTATTAATTATCATACTTAACTTGATTGTATAAAATAAATAATTAAATAACATAAAAGAATAAAAATAAAGAAAAGAGAACTTTAATTAAAAACTAGAATTAACAAGTGTTTTCAAGCTAGAAGATGAAGTCTCAATTCGATGCCTAAGCCTTTACCAAGGAGTGATATTTATAGGCTTGGATTTACAAAGATAAATGATAAGAAAATTCAAAATAAAGGAAAGATAAAAAATTCAAATGTTTTTGAAATTTAAATACAGAAAATCGAAACAGATAAGCTGATAAGGTCTTCCAGAAGTCGCTACGCATCTGCCACGTCAGACGCGTCATGTCCAGTGTCATGCCCATGATGCCAGTCATGACCAGAGTAATAAAAAGACTACAAAAATGCCCTCTTTTGCTGCTATTTTCTAGAATTAGTTTCCTTGTGCAAAATATAGCAAAACAAAATGGATTAGGTAACAAAATATTGCAGAACTGCCCTCTTTTGTGCTTCTTCAACTTGCTCGTGAAGGGCAGCAAGTGTTTGCTCTATCTATTTCACCTCTGATTCCACCTCCTTATATCTGATTACATTACCATCCAATGTACGTTCAAGTGTCAGCTTGATAGATTCCTTCTCAGTAAGATGTTTCTTATCCTGTTCTGCTTTCGCTGCTCGGCCAACTAGTTTTTTTAAGCTTTCCTCCATGGCTAACATCACATGTGAGTGTGGGAGAGGAACAATCAAAACTATCTAGCATCTTGAATGCCTGCTTAAGTGAAGAAAACCTCTCTGAATCATAGAAATTAATCGGGTCATATTCAAGGCTTCCTCTAGTTTAGCAAGTGCTTCCTTTGCTTCTCCTCTAGTTCAATTCTTTTTCTCAACCCACGGCCAATATGAATTCCAAACTTCTTCTTAGTGGCTCCATCTGATGCATCATTCCATTTTATATTGCATGTCATTCTAGTATCTATATAAACAAATATTACATGCAATTATTACATTCCAATTCCTTACGGATACTCCCAAGGAAAATTCCGAGCTTTCAACCTTTGTCACTCTTTTTTCTAAAGAGTGATAAAGGTTGAAAGCTCGGACTCTCAGCTAGTGAAGAATGTCTTTATATCTTCCTCGGTAGGCTCTGCAGGTTCAATGGCCTTAAATTGCGGAAAAGAAAGCAAGGAGAGAGGTGCATGAATGAATTACTATTAACAACTAATACCTTCAGCGTCCTTGGTCTTATGTTCTACCGGATCAGTTTCGAGTATCAGTTCACAGGAAATCTAGCCTTCAGTTGTGTCATTGGAAAGTAGGCTTCAAGTAAGCATGCATCATTGAGGAGATAGCCTCTTTTAGGGTCATCTAATTCAACAAGAGCTAAGAATGAAGTGAAGCCCCTATATGGGGCCATGGCCTTGAACTCATGCGTACCGACTGCCAAAAGCAAGAGCTTCTATCATCGCCAACCACATTAGTAAACAAGCTAATGACAGATTCTAAGAAGAAAGAATAGCATTGGTAACAACTAACAAATTGGGCATCTGTCTTGGACTGTTTTAACCATTCCAAAGCTTCAAACAAGCTGAGCTATTGGGTAACAATAGGAGACAATATGAAATGACTATGACCATCTTTAGAATAATATACATATGATTCTTATTGTTAAACACATTAAACAAAGTAAAATGAAGAAGGATAAAATATGATTGCTGTAACAAAAGACCTTTTGTAATGGAATTTGTACGATCAATTTGGTCGATGACTGCAAATCCGAATTGGGCAAATCTAGTCCATCCTGAAGGCAAAGTTGCTGAATCTGCAACACCCAAGTAAATTGACAAATGATCCACCTTGTCCCCTTTGGGGTAGATAACAATGTTCCTGCCAAATAAATTTGCAAGACATAAGCGACAAGAAGAAGGAACATCCAAGGTACCATTTGTTGCAATCAACACTAAAATTTTCTGAGCAAAGCCTTTGGTATTTTTTGAAACTGGAGAAATTCTCAATCCTCCAGGTGACCTTGGTTACTCCTCCATTAGCATCTTTAAACTGAGACTTGCTATCATCCACTGCATTCAAAATTTCAATCCTCCATATGACCTTGGTAAGATTAGACCCAGACTTGCTACTCACTGCACTCAAAATCAAAAACATAAAATAAGAAGAAAAAAAGGAGGGTTTTTGACGTTTCATTCGTTATATTTGATTTTGGTCATTAGTTTTGGAAAACTAATGTTTTAGTCACTTACGCTATCGTTTAATTATATCTTGATCCAGAGCCGTCCTTGGGCATGGGCAATAGGGGCGCCCGCCCAGGGCCCCTACCCTACCCAGGGCCTATTTTTTCGAATATTTATAGTTAAGGTTTAATATTTTTTAATATTTATTGTTTAAAATTTAATTTTTTAATAATTGTTATTAGAGTTATATTCTTAAAATTTATTTTTTTTAATATTTTTTATTAGGGGTATAATTTATTTTCCCAATACTTATTATTATAGGCTCATTTTTTTTAATACTTGTAATTAGGGGCCCATTTTTTTTATTATTTATTGTTATTTCAATACTTGTTATTAGGGTATAAATTTTTCAATACTTGTTATTATGAGACCAAATTTTTTAATACTTGTTACCAGGGGCCCATCTTTTCTAATATTTGTTATTAGGGTCATACTCTTAAATTTTATTTTTTCCGATACATGTTATTACGAGTCCAATTTTTTTTCAATACTTGTTATTTATGGTCTATTTTCCCTAATATTTGTTATTACATGAAAACTCTTAAATTTTAATTTTTCAATACTTGTTATTACGGTTCCATTTTCCCCTATATTTGTTATTACAAGAATACTCTTAAAATTCAATTTTTTTTTTCAAAATTTGTTAATAAGGACCCATTTTTTATATATCACTTGTTACTAAGGGTCTAATTTCAAATTTTATTTTTTTCCAATACTCGTTATCAAGGGAAAGGGTGAGCAAAACTCCACTCGACTCGAAAAATTTGATTTTTTCGACTTGACTCGTATTGACTCGAAAAAATTTCAAGTAAAGTTTGAGTTGTAAATTAAAAATTCTAATAACTCAAAATTTTAGAATTTAGTAGATAAATTTTTAAGTTCGAGACGTAAGGACTCGTAAACTCACATAACTTGAATTTTTTTACTCAATTTAACTCGATCGAACTCTCACCCTTAATTAGGGGCCTATTTTTTAAGTTCGCCCATGAACCACCAAAATCTCAGAAACGGGTTTGTCTTGATCACTGAGTCGTTAAATCTCAACAGCTTGATGATGTGATACGTTAAAAAATAATATTTTTTAATTTAACCCATAAACTTTAAACAATATATCAATTTAACTCCGAAATTCTCTCAACCTCTATTTTTACTCATGTCGAGGGCCACCTTCTAATACTAGCGATAACTCTAACCACCTTTGTCTTCATCCCTTCTCGTCCTTTATCTCCTTCCACTTCTCCTATTTTTTTAACTATGATCTTAAAAAAAATTTAAAATATTTAAAAAAAAAACTTTTCTAATATTTTTCCTCTACTTTTATAATCTGGAAATTTTATGAGAAAACCTAATTTCCCGTCTTAATTATTTGTTTTGAAAGTTTAGAAGCTTCTCGAGCCCTTAAACCAAACTACTTTGATAAAGTTTACACAAAATTTTCAATTTCAGGGTTTAAGGATTTAGATTGTGATTTAAGATTTAGTGTTTAGATTATAGGGTTTAGAAATTTAGAGTTTAGAATTTATGATTTAGAGTATTATAGTTAGAGATTTGAGTTTTAAATTTTATAATTTAAATATGAAAGATTGTGGAAATATTTTTACGCAGTTTGTGTGTTAAAATATAACCCATAAAAATTTTGTAAGAATATAAACGGAATTTGGAAAACGGCAATGATTGTATCACTTAATTTGGTGGATTTATGTAAGCAAGGGAAATAATACTTTTCTTTTTACATTTGAAGGCACATGATATTCATGAAGAGTTTAGGGCTTGCTTTCAAATATCCATTTTGTCACTTAAATTTAAATCAATGTCATTTTTTTTCAAATAATTGAAAAGAGAAAACGATTTAAAATGTAGTCTAGTTACTTGGATTTTCTATCATTTTAAACAATTTTTTCAAATGTGAAAAGATATGACAATTTCGTCGTTTTTAGTGTTTTCATAATGATATTATTAATGTTATCTTCCTCATATTTTTTCTTCGGTACAATAATAGTTTACTTGAATTACATTCCTGAAATTGATCTTGTTGAAGCATATTCCTAAAGGATATTATTGTTTATCCAACAATATTGATATCTATTTTTCTTTTCCTTTTATAAACAAGAGTTAATAGTAACCAAAAACGAAAAAATATTTCAAGATTTTGGCAAATAAAGTAAACCTAAAATCCCATGTTAATCAACGAAATGATTGAACATTCAAGAGTGTTATTCAGCAGGGGATGATTCAAATGACTCAACATGTATTACTATTACTCGAGTGAATGCTGATTGTACATTTATCCACTCCAAATTCAAGCTCATCATCTGCAAACCATCCTTCCCTTGCACAATATGCCAATACTATGGCCTTTCCTCGGCAGCTTTTAAATCTTTCATTTAATGGAAGAGACGAAATGTTTCATTCTTCCCCATTCAGCCTCAACAGTCTTCGCCTCCACCTCGGCTACCTTGGCTTTGGCCTCAACCTCTGACCATTCCTTTCCCAATGAATCCAACTCCACTTTCATTTTCTTGGAACTTCTGAAAATCCCCTCTCGTTCAACCAACTTATTCTCCCTTTTCTTCTGTGCTTCTTCAACTTGCTCGTGAAAGGCAACAAGGTTTTGCTCTATCTGTTTCACCTCTGATTCCACCTGCTTATATCTGATTACCTTACGATCCAAATTCCGAGTAAGTGTCAGCTTGATAGATTCCTTCTCAGTAAGATGCTTCTTGTCCTTCTCTGCTTTATCTGCTCGGCCAGATAGTTCTTTTATCCTATCCTCCATGTCTAACAACACATTTTTCTGCTCAATTGTAAGTATGGTAGAGGAACAATAAAAACTAGCAAGGATATTGAATGCCTTTTCAAGTGGATAATGGCTCCTAAAGAAGTAAAAAGTAGCAGGGGGGCTATTCAAGGCTTCCTCTACTTTAGCCAGTGCTTCCTTTGCTTCTTCCCGAGAAAACACAGTTTTACAACTTAAAAGCTCAGACTCTAAGCTAGTGAAAAATGTCTTCATATCTTCCTCAGTAGACCCCTCAGGCTCAATGGCCTAAAATAGCAGAATAGAAAGCGATAATAGCAGTAATAAATGCATTATTATTGACAACTAATTTAGCTGACTTACCACAGTTCGGCAAGAAGGCTGAGTTGGTGGAGGAGTTGTTAATTCTTCTGGTTTGGTTACCGTAGTTTTCTGGTTATCTATGGCAGCCTTATCACAAGTAGCTTCCACGGTGTTAAGTTTATCCGAATCAGTTTTGACTATTAAGTCATGTGAAATCAAAGCTTTAGTCCTATCAGTGGAAAAATAGGCTTCAACTAAACACGCATCATTGACGAGATAGCCTCTTTTAGGGTCATGTAATTCATTAAGAGGTAAGAATGACGGCAAGCCCCAACAATCCTCCTTTGCATCGAACAGACGCGAAGTGACTGGTAAAAGAAAGAGTGCAACATCACCAACTACTTGAGTAAACAAGCTAGTGAAAGATTCTAAGAAGAAAAATGGCATGGATAACATATTTGGCTTCTGGTCTTCAACTGTTTAGATCATACCAAAGCCCCTAACAAGCTAAGCTACTGGGGAAGTATGGAAGATTATTTCATAGAGTTCGAGCCAATATGATATGAATCCGAAGCTTCTTAGTGGCTCCGTTCCATGCCACATTCCATTTTATATGCATTCCATTCTAGGATATCTTTTCTATTTCTATGTATGTGGAAAGCTCAAGCATTCACCACTGAGCCAGCTCCCAAGGGGAACATACAAAATAAATCCTCAGCCCCAAAAGCAGATAAAATAACCAAAATAAAGTAACAGGAACCATTTGCCCAGGAGAACATACTGTAACAGTAAAAGAAGCAGAACAAGGAATTTAAAGAGATTTTGATCCAGAACAATCGGTAAACAAATTACAAGCAACTTTGTTTTCCTAATGCGTTGACGAATGTGAAGAAGTGACTGAGTAAATAACCAAAGGAATTGAATTACACGATTGGTTCAATAAGTCACCCTTAAGAGCAATAAACATGTATCAGCAAACTTCCCCTTTTCCCATACTATGAGTCTATGACCGTATTCGTACGAAATTAAATAAACAAATTTAGAAAGGGAAAAAGGCAATAAATATGAGTCCACACAAGTATATTGAATTCTTTCGAATCAAGTAACTATACTTGTACCAAATAACTATACCAGCTCATCACCTTGTGTAATGGAATTTCTCCTATCAAATTGATCGATGACTGCAAATCCGAATTGAGCATATGCACTCCATCCCGAAGGCAAAGTTGCGGAATTTGCAACACATAAAGAAATTGACAAATAATCCACACTGCACCCCTTGGGGTGGATAAGAAGTCGCCTGCCCAAATAAGTATGCAAATACAAGTGATGGGTTATAAGATGCAAGTTAAAACATAAGCAACAACAACAACAAGACTAAGAGGATCAAAGTTACCATTTGTTGCCACCAACAATAAAATGTTCAGAGTAGAGCATTTGGTCTTTAATAGTGGAGAAATTCTGAATCCTCCATGTGAACTTCCTTATTTTCTCATTAACATCTATACACTCAAACTTGCTTTTCACTGCACACACAATTTTAAGCATAAGAAGAAAAAGAAAAATAGGGTTTTAGAGCGTTAACTTCGTAGGGTTTAGAAACCAAACAAGAAGGTGAGGCAAAGATTATATAAGTAGAAGATGTACATCTTTAGGAATACCTTCCATGATCAAGTAATGTGGTGCCCAGAGACGCCAACTGCAGAGCTTCGAGTAGAAGATTCAGGGTTTAGATTCACGATTTTGTTGACTGCTATCATCCCTCTCAGGGGTTACATGTAAGATAAAAATTGGGTAAATTCGAATCCTATTAACTTGATTTTATTTGGGTAAACTATTGAATTGGTCACTTACTTTTTTCGTTGGGTAAAGTTTTGGTCACTCAAACTTTTTTGTTATTAAACGTTAACGGGAAGCTGATCTTGCAAGGATAAAAAATTAGATAACTAATGGTCACTCGAATACTTCTTGTCGTTAAACATTAACGCCATTTTCATGAGCCACGTATAACCACTGTATCAGTCCATAATCTTTGAGAAAACATTCTTAAAGCCTCGAACTCCGTCTTTATGAGCCACGTCTGCTATCATAGTGCTCTAGTCGCCTTCTTCGAGAAATGTTAGTCAAACAGACTCTTTTATCGTATTCATCTTTCTTTGTTGGGTTGAATCTACCCAAACGAGCCAAAGCTCTTGCGCCATCTTATAACCATTGTATTTCAATCACCATTCGCGTCAATATTGGTGTTGAGCCAAAGCTCAACACCCAAGTCAATATTGGATTAAATTAGGTAATGGTTAAGGAGCTGCTAGTCGAATCATGGGTGATGGTCTTGCGGCAATGAGCTGAAGCATACAATTGGTGTGTGTGTGAGATTGCTCGACAGTGGGCGTGACACTAACCATTGGGTGCAAGAGGGTTCTGGTCACCCCACGAGCTTCGAAATCAATTCACATGCCATTGTCCATGCGTCCAAGACTTACCATACTCGAAACCTCAACACTCCAAACCCACACCACATTACTCACCCTTAGCCAAAACCTAAACCCACTGCAAACACATGGTGACTGAAATACAGTAGTTATACAATGGCACAAGAACTTTGGTTCGTTTGGTAGATTCAACCCAACGAAGAAGATAAATAGGATAAAAGAGCCTGTTTGAGACCGACGTTTCTCGGAGAAGGCGACTAGAGCACTATGGCAGCAGACGTGTCTCGTGAAGATGGAGTTCGAGGCTTTAATAGTGTTTTCTCGATGATTCTAGACCGATACAGTGGTTACACATGGCTCGTGAAGACGGAGTTAACGTTAACTGACAAGAAACGTTCGAGTAACCATAAGTTTACTCAACGAAAACGTAAGTGACAATAATGTTATTTTTTGAAATCGGTGACCAAAAGTATACACTTCCTAAACGTAAGTGACTATTCCAATGGTTATCCTATTTTTACCCATGTCAGACCAGCTTCTCGTTAACATTTAACATCAAAAAATGTTTGAGTGACCATAAGTTCACACAATGAAAATGTAAGTGATCATAACGTTCATTTTTTGAAATTGATGGCCAAAAATATACACTTATTAAACGTAGGTGATCATTTCAGTAGTTTACCCATTTTATTTTGACTACTAAACTATAATATGTGTCAATTAAATTACAAATTTTCAAATAATTTCAATCAAGTCACTAGCCGTGTTAAAATTATTCATACCAGTGAATTAAAAATTTAAAACTTATATGAGAAACATGGTTTGTATTTAATATAATGATAGTGGTGGAAAACTTATTTACCACAAATAGGTCTAATTTAAAGTTTAAGGGTTTAAGATTCGAGATTTATTATTATAATTTAGATTTTAGAGTTTAAGGGTTAAAATTTAGGATTCTAAGTTCTAGAGTTAATGATTTAGATTTTAATTTTTAAAATAAAATTAAACGTGCTTATGAGGTATTTTTTCCACTGCAATAACTCATAATTTTATTTGTTATTGGTAAATAAGATTATAACTCATCTTTAAAAATAATTTTAAAATTTATAGTATATTTGATGCACTACAATGTATATATATTTTTTTGAATATTAACAGTGTATAATTCTGTTCAACAAAATTATAACACATCATTATAAATAAATAAATTAAACATTAAAATTTTAGAATACAACATCACAAGCATTGAATTGTAATAAGAATAACGATTACAATCAATATCAATTTTTACATGCACAAAACTGTATAACTAACTTAACAATGAAGCTAACTCAAACTAGAAAACCCACATAATTACATAGACTGGGACTCGAAACTAGGTATTATGGTGTAATCGAGCCGAACCAAGTTTGAACAACGACAAACTCAAACTCGATTCAAAACACGGGACTCGATACTAAATTCGAGCTCAATTAAACTCGTTTGTCAACTTCTGTACTAAAATTTGAACTTGAGTTGATTAAGCTTGTTCGAGGATTTGCCTCGTAAACACATGGTGCTGCATCTGGCAATGAGACCCCACCTCTTGCCCATGAACATGATTTCTTAGTCCCTAATTCCAAATCTAAATCAACTTCCCTCACTTCTATTGTTAATTGCTTCTTCTTCACTGATGCCTTGTTCAAGGAATTACAACCTTTTCTTGTGTTTATGAGGTCTGAATACTATGCACTCTTGTTGAATATGGTGGCCCTGACTCCGTTTTTGACCAAATCCTTTGCAAGTTGTTTATTGGCGTTGGTTTCCTCATCTGATTTTGACAGAAACGAGATTACTTTCTCAACAAGTAATATCAAATTAAAAAGATTATTAAATCCTAAGTTTAAGCATAATAAAAGATTAAAACAAGAATTAAATCATATGTATAATATATGTTTTAGTAGATAAAAGGAGCATTCTTAAACGAAGATTGGATACATAGATTCCCCAGTAGAATCAACTTGCAAAAGAAAGGAGCACATTCCCATAATACATAATATAGGTCCACTAGTAAATATGCTTGATGGATTTCTAATCGATTATAGAGAGGGCCATATATATATATATATATAATTTCCTCAACGAATTTTAAATCTTTCCTTTTATGGAAGAGATGAAATCTTTCATCCTTCCCCATTCAGCTTCAATAGTCTTTACTTCCTTCTCAGCAACCACAGCTTCAGATTTTGAAAATCCCATGATAATTAATTCAAAATTTTAATTTTTAAAAATTAGATTTTGATTCTAAAATCTGTGCACAAGTACTATTTTAATATTAAAGTATTAATATGAGATTTCATGTATTATTTTAATAATATTAAAGATGACATCTCAATCCTCTCGCTTGGGTGGAATCTCAAAACCGAATTATTTGACTCGACTTGAGGCGAAAAAAATCGACTCGACTCGACTCGAAAAAATATGAAGAAATATATAGGTATATCATATTGGTTATAGATAGTATACCAAAAAAAATTGGGATGGGTAAGAGCTCTTCCCATTCTAAACATGGCTTCGTCCCTGAAATTAAGTTCGAGTTATAAAATAGAATTTCGGATAACTTGAATAGCTCGGAAATTTTAGTAATTAGTTGTCTTTTAACAATGTATGATATAATATATCACATATAAAAAATATGAAGAAATACACGGCTATATCATATTGGTTATAGATAGTCATTTAAATTTTAACCAATTAATACAATAACATTATTTAAATTTGAATAGAAACTCGACTCGATCGATTGCTCACCCTTATATATCACAATGTATAATTAAGATTGTATGAAAATGGGAGATAATATGACAAATGACCTTTTAAGTTATTTTATGCGGCTTTTCCTTAAATGAATGAATATTTGAGAAAATGAACTTGTGCTAACTGCTAAGGGGTTAACACCTCACACTTCAAGGAGCATTTCACAAACTAAAACAAGATTTCCATACACAGATTAACCACTAGCATCAGCTTCATTACAAAAGCACAACTATGTTCAATTCCAGCAAATGGACCATTTTCATAACAAAAAGGAGACAAAATGAAGTTGTTCTAATAGTTTTCATCACCCTCGACAGTTTTTTTAAACCATTCCTTTTATAAAAGACATCAGATCTTTCATTCTTCCCCATTCTGCCTCTACACTCTTCTCCTCTTCCTCAGCAGCCTCGGCTTTGGCCTCATACTCTGCCCATTCCTTTCCCAATGCTTCCAACTCCATTCTCATTCCCTTGGAACTTCTGAAAATATCCTTTTGTTCAGCCAAAAGGGCAACAAGTTTCTGTTCCACCTGTTTCACCTCCGATTTGACCTCATTGTACCTGGTTGTATTATGATCCAAGTTGCGAGTAATCGTCAGCTTGATAGATTCCTTCGCAGTAAGGCGAGTCTTCTCATGCACTGCTTTTGATGCACGGTCAGCTAGTTCTTTCAACCTTTCCCCCATAGTCATCAACTCATTTTGTTGTGCAATCGTAAGGGTGGTAGAGGAACAATCAAAACTAGCTAGTATCTTGAATGCCTGCTGAAGTGGAGAGAACTTCCCTGAATAGTAAAAATTAATTGGGGTCATATCCAACGCTTCATCTATTAATTTAGACAGTGCTTCCTTTGCTTTTTCTTGAGAATAAACAATGTCAGAGCTCAAAAGTTCAGACTCTAAGCTAGTGAAGAATGTGCTCATATCTTCTTCAGTAGGCTCTTCGGGTTCAATTGCCTGAAATGATGGAAAAGAAAGCAATAATATAGATACATAATGCTACATTTGTTAGGAGTATCTTTTATTACTCATGTTTGAGTACATTTTTTACCAAGTTTTTACTCAAGATTTGTATTGATTCATCTGTATGTTTTGACAAAATATTTTCAAACTTGTGTAATCATTAAGCTTTTCCGTAGGTTATTACTCGTGTAATAATAAAGCTCAGACTCTAAGCTAATGGAGAATGTCTTTATATCTTTCTCAGTAAGTTGAAGCCTGAAATGGCGGAAAAGAAAGCATATCAACAACTAATTTAGCTGACTTACCTCAATATGGCAGGAAGGTTGAGTTGGTGAAGGAGTTGTAATTCCTACTGGTTCGGTTTTCATAGTTGTCTGGTTGTCTATGGCTAACTTAACACCATCAGCTTCCTTGGTCTTATCTTTATCCGAATTATTTTCGACCATCAATTCACGTGAAATCAGACCTTCAGTCCTATCAGTGGAAATGTAGGCTTCAACTAAGCATGCATCATTGAGGAGATAGCCTCTTTTAGGGTCGTGCAGTTCACTAAGAGCTAAGAATGAAGGGAAGCCCCAACAATACTCCGTTTCCTTGAACTCGGCAAGTTCGACTGCCAAAGCAAGAGTTTCTATAGTCAACCACGTGAGTAAACAAGCTAATGATAGATTCTAAGAAGAAAGAATGGCATTCATAACAAATATGGCATCTGTTTTTACCCTGCCAAAGCTTCAAACTAGCTGAGCTATCGGAGATAATACAAAATGACTATGACCATATTAATTAGGATCAAATAAAGATTGTTCGTATTGGAAAAACCCTTTAAATAAAGTAAAACGAATAAGCATAAAATGGGATTGGTGTAACAAACAAAACCTTTTGTAATGGAATTTGTACGATCGAATTGGTCGATGACTGCGAATCCGTATTGGACATATGTACTCCAGCCGGATGGCAAAGGCATTGAATCACCAAATTCTAAGTAAATTGAGAAATAATCCACATTGTCTTCCACCCCGTTGGGGTCTATAACAATGTTCCTGCCAAATAAGTTTGCAAATCTCAGTCATGGGAGGTAAAATGCAAATGAAAACATAAGCAGCTACCGGAAGAAGGAGAATCAAAGCTACCATTTGTTGCCATCAACATTAAAATCTTCAGAGTAAAGCTCTTGGTCTTTTTTTATAGAGGAGAAGTTCTCAATCCTCAAAGTGAGCTTGGTAATTTCTCCATTACCATTCTTATACTGAGACTTACTACCATCACCCACTGCTTTCAGAATTTCCATCTTCCACATGATCTTGGGAAGATTAGACCCAGACTTGCTGTTCACTGCACTCAAAATTGTAAACATAAAATAAGAAAAAAAGAGAGGGTTTTAGACGTTTCCATGGAGGGATTAGAATTTGGGAAAGCAAAAGAAAATGGAAGGGAAAGATTACAAGTAGAAGGCTATACGTATACCAGCCATTATCAAGTCCTGAGGTGATATCTGCAGAACTTGGAGGGGAAGAAGATTCAGGGTTTCCTGAGGAGCGTGCCAAATGTTGATTTAGTATTCAAATTTCAAGCCCTTTATTTTCCCATAAACTGTCCTTCACTCTTATACTACTTAGCCTTTAAGCTACTTTTTTCCCCTTGTAATTCTGTTGTATTCGTACTATTTTGTATTTATATAATATGAATATGATAATGATTATTAAAGTTTAGATCATCAATTCTCATATAATTTTAGGTCCAATCATATAAATTTTAAAATAAAATACTCAAATATATAGTTTTAGATAATTGCACTTAAAAATTCATAAATTTGTTTCCTCAATACAGAAACTAGACCATAGACTAGACGATCAAGAAACTTTCCTTATCAACCAACTCGACTAACCCAATCGGCAACACAGTTCACCTGTCGAGGAATGTGGTGCACCCTTACCTCTCAATCACGAGCGAGAATGGAATGAATCACATCCATATTCAAACGATGAGTTAATGACAAAGCCAACTAGACAATGAGAGGGGTCTTGCTATCTTCTTCGTTTAATAACATTTTAAGTTCCTACACGTTTATGCATTAGTTAAATTAAGTAGTGTCCCGATGTTTGATTATTAATTGAGTATAATATAGTAAGGCAACTAACAATAAAATTTATTCTTGGTTGTATTTTTTGTAGAAGAAATCTCAAGTGCATGATGCATTTGTTCAGTTTCATAGGCAAGCTGAGGTGCAACTTGGGGTGAAGCTCAAGGTTTTACAAACATATGGTGGAGGAGAATTTCAAGCACTGAAGTCCTATATCTAGAGCTAAGGGATAGTGCACAGGCTGTCTTGTCCACATACTTCAGAACAGAATGGCCTTGTGGAGAGAAAGCACAGACATGTAGTTGAGGTAGGTTTAACTCTTCTTGCTCAGGCTACAATGCCATTAGTGTACTAGAATGATGCTTTTGTAAATTCCCTTTTTTAATCAATAGACTGCCTTCAACACCATTGCATAGAGTTTCTCCTTATGAAATATTTTTTTTAATTAAAAGCCCGATTATAGTTTTTTAAGGACCTTTGGTTGCTTGTGTTTTCATTACCTTAGGCCTTATAATAAAAATAAGTTATAATTTAGGTCTGCACCATGTGTTTTCCTTAAGTATTCACCTACCTATAAAGAATATAGGTGTATGACTGCTACGAGTCATGTTTATATTTCTAGACATGTTAAGTTTGATAAAACTGTTTACCCCTTTATTCATAACAAGGCCTTATGATCTATTGTCAATTGTCAAATAACTAATTCTAATTTTCTTAAGTTTATATAACCTACAGAGGTTACTTTGAGTGATTTATGTGGTTCTAAATCTGGTACTGGTTCCGGTCCTCTTGTTGGTACATTTTTGCCTTTGTTTGTAACTCATTCTTCAGTCACCATATCTCATACTTCTTCATCTCATGCTTCACTCCCCACATCTACATATTTTTCACCTCCATATACATCTTCTACCAACATCCATGCTTCATCTCCCACAACTATTATTTTAACACATCCATCTGCATCTACTACCAACATTCATCATCTATCCTCATTTCCTACTATAAGTTCACCTCCACATCCATTTTCTACCAGCATTCATATTTCGTCTCCCACAACTACTCGTTTACCTCATCCATCTCCATCTACTACCAACATTCATCATCCACCCTCATCTCCTACTCTAAGTTCACCTTCACATTCATCTTCTACCAGCATCCATACATCATCTCCCACAATTATTGTTTTACCACATCCATCTCCATCTACTACCAACATTCATTATCCACCCTCATCTCCTACTATAAGTTCATCTCCACATCCATCTTCTATCAACATCTATCCTTCATCTCCCACAATTATTGTTTTACCACATTCATCTTCATCTACTACCAATATTCATCATCCACTTTCATCTCCTACTACATGTTTACCTCCACATCCATCTTCTACCAACATCCATCGCCCATCTTCATCTTCACCTACAAATTCAGTTTCACTTTCATCATCTACCAATGTTCTTCCTCATCCTCTATCTAAGTTACCTTTTCACAATGCCCATCCTATGATTACAAGAGGCAAGTCAGGGATTGTTAAGCCTAAGGTTTTCCTTGCTACTGGATTCCTGAAAAATCTGCTACTATCTTTGAGGCTTTGCAACACCAAGATTAAAAAGATGTTGTGTATGCAGAGTATGATGCCTTATGGGGAATGACACCTGAAAATTACAGTCTCTTCCTTCTTCTCAAAAATCAGTGGGTTGCAAGTGGTTGTTTAAGATAAAAAAAATAAATGGGTCAGTTGAGAGGTTTAAGGCCAGGCTGGTTGCAATAGGGTACTTCCAAACTTATGGTAGTGATTTTAGGGAGACCTTCAGCCCAGTAGTACGTGCTTCTACAATTCGCACTGTGTTAGCTATTGCAGTTCTGAAAAAATGGTTAATTAGGCAGATTGACATCAATAATGCCTTTTTGAATGGGGAACTAACTGAAGATATTTACATGAGCGAACCACCTGGTTTTGAGAAGAAAGGACCTAATGGGGAAACTTTGGTTTGCCATCTTAAAAAGGCTATATATGGTCTGCGACAGGATTTTAGAGCATGGTTTGTAACCTTGAAAAACTTTCTTGTTACAAAGCTTGGTTTTGTTGCTTCCAAGGCAGACAACTCCTTGTTCATTAGAAAACCAGCAACTCAGAAGTTGTTACTAATAGTGTACATAGATGATATAGTTCTTACTGGAAACAATTCACAAAAAGTAGATACATAAGTTCAACAGATCAACTCAAAATTTTTGTTGAAGGATTTGGGTCCAGTAGAATACTTTTTAAGCATGGAAATCCATCAGCATACAACTGGTTTACTCTTAAATTAAAAGAGATATATATCTAACTTGTTCAAAAATGTTGATATGAGTCAGCCTAGTCCTACTCCCACACCTATGGTCGTTTCTCCAAAGATCTATGTAAATGATGGGCAGTCATTTGAAGATATTCATCTCTACAGGAGCATTGTGGGAGGACTGCAATATGTTTGTTTGACACGGCCTGACATTACCTTTGTTGTGAATAAGATAAGTCAGTATATGAATAGTCCCACTATGGTTCATTGGAAGACTGTGAAGAGAATTTTGCGGTATCTTAATGGCACTCTTGGTCATGGGTTGTTCTACAAGCCTGCTGAAGCTATTAACTTGGTGTGTTATTCTGATGCCGACTGGGCAGCTTCTGTTAAATATAGACGCTCCACGACAGGGTACTGTATTTTTCTTAGGGGTAATTTCATTGCATGGTGCTCCAAGAAACAACTTGTAGTTTCCCGATCCTCTTATGAGGTAGAGTACCGAAGTTTGGTAAATGTTGTGTCTGAGTTAATGTGGATAGAACAGTTACTTGCTGAAATTAGAGTTACTTTAGTGGGTAAACCTGTTGTGTGGTGCGACAACACATCTACAGTCTCTATAACTGTGAATTCTACTCATCATGCGCGTATTAAACATGTTGAGATAGATCTTCATTTTGTCCGGGAACATGTTCTTGCTAAAAAACTGATGGTTAATTATGTTCCCTCCTCTAATCAAGTAGTTGATGTGTTAACTATGCCTATTCCTCCTTATTTGTTTCCCAAATTACGTATGCAGCTTGGTGTTTTTTCTCTTGAAGAAATCCAAAAGGAAGAAGAAAATCAGAAAAATAATAGAGTATAATATAATAAGGCAACTAACAATAGTTGGTTTTGTCGTTTCTAGTCTGCTGGGTTTGTTAGACGGTTGAGCCTCTAGTGTGGGTATATATATGTATAGTTGGGCCTCTTGAAAGTTTAACCCAATATATTTTTCTGAATTGATTTTTCAGTCTAATAAAAGATTACTTTTCTTAAATTCCCTTTTTCTCTTCTCTCAGTTAATCGTATGCTTAGATTCTGTTGTCCCCAATCGACTTTACTCCGATCACCGAAATTTAACTATTATAACTCGTAATCATTGCAACTGAAATCAAACATTTAATAAAATATTTTAAAAAAAATCAAGAATAACAAATCGAGTGGTGAAGGATTAATATGTAACTAAATTATGTTGGACATGGATTTGAATTTTTTTGAATTACTAATAGTCATCAATTTTATTGGATAAAGAGAAAATATTCAAAATAATAATAATAATGTACAAAAACAAGAATAGATAATCATATATTCCCCCTAAAACCCTCCTTGTACACAAAAGTAACCCCTTAAAAATAAAATAGGATGAAACAAAAAAAAATTAAAAACCCAACAAAACAACTCAGACAAATGATATATATAAACAACGGTTAGATTTTGATACACAAGCTGTGTAAAAAAAATTACAAAGCCCTTTATATTTAAGCTATAAAATCAATAACATAAAATCATAGCCCTAAACCCTAAACCTTAAATTCTAACTATAAACCTTAATTTCTACGCCCTACAACCTAAACCCCTAAACCCTAAACTACAACCTAAATCTCTAAACCCTAAAATTAAAAGGCAAGTATTTTCCTACAAACAAATACCATTATGAATGTCTATCAATAATGGCTTGTTGATAACTTACATTACCACAACTCAACTGTGACTTATCATGTGGTGATTTTAAAGAAAAAATTGATCAACAATATAACATAATAAACATCATTTGGAGAGGCGATGTCAAATTGAATAAGTATAGTTTTGTACTAATTTAATACGTGCGACAAGGTTTAAATCTCAAAATTTACCTTAATTTTATATCTTCATAAATTAGGTCAGATTAAGACAAAATTCGAGTCGCAAACTCTACTTTATATATATCGTCTGTTAAGTATTTTCATTTTGAATGGAATAATAATTGAGAAAGGGAAATGATAGAAAATGAATTTGGGGTAGGGGTTAACACCACACAGTTCAAGGATATACATAGGGATACATATGTAATATTTCTCTGTTGGGCATTTCACAAATACAACAAGAGTTGGATACCCAGATTCTCCAGTAGCATCGGCTAAACTAGCAGCAAGTTCATTACAGAGCACAGATATGTTCAATTCCAGCAAATGGACCATATTCATAACAAAACTCTTTCAAAGCACCAAATACTTTCACTACAGTTATTACAACTTTCCTTTTATACAAGAAATGAAATCCTTCATTCTTCCCCATTCTGCCTCAACGCTTCTCTCTTCCTCCTCCTCCTTAGCAGACCCGGCATTGGCCTCGTACTCTTCCCATTCCTTTCCCACTGCTTCCAACTCCATTTTCATTTCCTTGAAACTTCTGAATAACCCCTTTCGTTCTTCCAACAGGGCAACCAGTTTTTTCTCTACCCGTTTCACCTCTGATTCCACCTCCTTATACCTGATTGCATTACGATCCAATTCACGCGAAATCGTCAGCTTGATAGACTCCTTCTCAGCAAGTTGGCTCTTGTCCTGCACTGCTTTCGCTGCTCGGTCAGCTAGTTCTTTCAAGCTTTCCTCCATGGCAAATAACTCATTTTTCTGCTCGATTGTAAGGGTGGTAGAGAAACAATCAAATCTAGCTAGGATCTTGAATTCCTTCTCAAGTGAAGAAAATTTCGCTGAATTGTAGAAATCAAGTGGGGTCATGTTCAAGGCTTCGTCTAGTTTAGCAGTTCACTTTTTCTAATTTGGACAGAAGCTAGTTGGTAATAACGGTGCAATGTCATATTTTGATGGGCTCTTAGAGAGTAAAAATAAGTGTTTTGGTATGGGGACAGGGGAGTTAGGAGGGCTAGAAGAAGGAAATAGTTACCAGGGCCGGTCCTGAGTTTTTAGAGGCCCAGGGCAAACTTAAAAAATGGCCTTAAAGGATTTAAATTGTAATTATAGTTACAGTCGTATTTTCGGTTGTGTTGTGTTTATCATGATTGTAGATAGAATAGATGTTATTTTGTTTATTGCGAGTATTGCGGTTATGAAATTTTTTAGTAACATATGTTATCGTAGACATAATGGTTCCATATATCGTGGTTTTAGATGATGCCACTACCGTCATATAACGATCGTTGTTGTGGTTGCATGTCGCTATTTAAATCTTTGTCCCTAATAGCAAGTAATGAAATAAATTAAATTTTAAGAGTTGGCCCATCGTACCAAGTATTAAAAATTTTGGTCCCCTAATAACAAGTATTGAAAAAAATAAATTTTAAAATTATTAAAAAAACTTTGATACATATGCCGTGTAAACTTTAGTGTACACGTGACTTTTAGTTTTAGGGGTTAGGGTTTTAGTTTAGGGTTTAAAGTGTAGGGTTTATAATTTAAGAATAGTGTTGAGAATTTAGGGTATAAGGTTTAAGGTTTAAGGTTTAGTTTTTTAGGGTTAGGGTTAGAATTTAGGATTTGAGTTTTATAATGTAAATATGCATGCTTGTGTAAAATTAGTTTTACCAGCATGTATATCAAAATTTTACATTAAAACTATGTCCATAATAACAAATATTGGAAAAAAAACTGGAGCCCTAGTAACAAGTACTAGAAAAAAATTGAATATTAAGAGTAGATCCCTAATAATAAGTATTAGAAAAAACTCAACCCCTAATAACAAGTATTAAAAAATGGGCCCTTAATAACAAGTATTAGAAAATAAATTGAATATTAAGAGTAGACCCCTACTAATAAATATTGAAAAATACTCAGCCTCTAATAACAAATATAAAAAATAGGCCCCTAATAATAAATATTAGAAGAAAAAAAATATTAAGAGTAGATCCTTAATAATAAATATTGGAAAAATCTTAACCCCTATTAACAAATATTAAAAAAAAAACCCTAATAACAAATATTAAAACAAACTAAAATTTTAAAAATAATTCGAAAATATACCATATTTAATTTTCCTGAGCAATGGGCCCTGGGCGGGCGCCCTTGCTGCCCCTGCCCAGGGCCGGCCCTGATAGTTACCTTCTGTTTGAGAAAATGAGAAAAGATGTCATCTTAATGTTTTTATTAAGTAGGGAGATAATTATATTCTCATCATAAATGTCGATATTTAAACTCATACAAAATGAGACAGTATGAGCATCATTGACCACGAGGCCAATTAATAAATCTTGATATCCGAACCCAACAAGTGTTCAGTAGAAAAGCGGATGATGTTCATTATAACAGACACGAGTTTAAATCACTTTATCTACAAGGTGTATGCTCATTCTCAAAGTGTTAAGAATATCTATGAATAGATACTACCTTGTATTCCAACAAATCAAAAAAAAAAAAAAAAAACCCTTAAGCCTCCTATACAAGGGTATGTAAAAATTATTTACAGCTCAAGCGTAATCAACTATACAAGTAAGTCCCGATTCAAACAAATCCGATTATGCCTCAAAATTTGACTGAATTTTAGTTTGACTGATATAAACCTGAATTGATTTTCACCCAAGCTCATTTTTTTACAAACACAAACTAACATGAAACACAAGCCTAAGATAAAAAGTTCTCATTCAAAATTGATATACAAACCAAGTCAAAAAAAAAGTTTATGGGGATATGTTTGCTCTTGAGTTCAATGTGTAACAACTAAATAGCTCAATTATCATTTTGTACCAATTAAATAATGAATGTACCATTATGTAACAATTGATAGTGAGTTGATCATTCTGTAAATTTATAAAGTTCAGTCACCATTTTGTAACAACTCACAAATTATTTACCCTAAAATGAAATTGACGCCGGGAGAACAAAATTTAAAAGCTATATTCACAAATTCTTTAGTTTTTGTTTAGGCTCAAGGATTGCTTAAAACCACCAATTCAACAGGTGAATCAAGAGAGGCAAGATTAGTTCACAGTATGACTTTGAAACTGAATTAAATAAATAGAGCAAATCGAACAAACTAAACACACAGAGTAAACCAGGATATCAAGTCAACATTACCAGAATAAATCAAAGGATTTAAGCTGATTTCACAAATTAAAACAAGACTTCCATACACAGATTCCCCAGTAGCAAACATCTGCTAAACTAGCAGCTGGTTCATATTAAACGTCTTGCTCAAAACACCAAATACCATAAGATTTTCGCTGCAGATTTTACATCCTTCCTTTTATAGAAGAGATGAAACCCTTCATTCTTCCCCATTCCGCCTCAACGCTTCTCTCTTCCTCCTCAGCAGCCTTGGAAATGGCCTCATACTCTTCCCATTCATTTCCCAGTGTTTCCACCTCCACTTTCAGTTCCTTGGAACTTATGAATATCCCCTTTCGTTCTGCCAACAGGGCAGCCAGTTTTTGCTCTACATGTTTCATCTCTGATTCCACCTCCTTATATCTGATTATATTACTATCCAATTTACGAGTAATCTTCAGCTTGGTAGATTTCTTCTCAGTAAGTCGGCTCTTGTCCTCCACTGCCTTCGCAGCTCGATCAGCTAGTTCTTTCATGCTTTTCTCCATGGCCAACAACTCATTTTTCTGCTCAATCGTAAGGGTGGTAGAGGAACAATCAAAACTAGCTAGGGTCTTGAATGCCTTCTCAAGTGAAGAAAACTTCCCTGAATCATAGAAATTAAGTGGGGTCATATTCAAAGCTTCATCTACTTTAGCCAGTGCTTCCTTTGCCTCTTCTTTAGAGAAAACAGTGTCAGAGCTTGAAAGCTCGGATTCTAAGCTAGTGAAGAATGTCTTTATATCTTCGTCGGTAGGTTCTTCAGGATCAATAGCCTGAAATTTTGGAAAAGAAAACAATGAGAAAGATACGTGAGAGCATTAATATTAATTAACAACTAATTTACCTTAACACCATCAGCTTCCTTGGTCTTATGTTTATCCAAATCAGTTTCGAGTATCAGTTCATGTGAAATCAGGCCTTCAGTCGTATCAGTGGAAATGTAGGCTTCAACCAAGCATGCATCATCGACGAGATAGCCTCTTTCAGGGTCTTCTAATTCACTAAGAGCTAAGAATGAAGGGTAGCCCCAACTAGACTTCATGGCGTTGAACTCATGCGTAGCTACGACTGCCAAAAGGAAGAGCGTTTATCATCACAAACCACTTGAGTAAACAAGTTAATGACAGATTGTAAGAAGACAGCATCTGTCATATAGACTGTTTTAACCATGCCAAAGCTTCAAACATGCTGAATCAAATACATATGATTCATTCGCACTGGTGGTAAACCCATTAAATAAAGTAAAAAGAAGGATAAAATGTGATGGTTGTAACAAAAGACCTTCAGTGATGGAATTTGTTCGATCGATTTGGTCGATGACTGCAAATCCGAATTGGGCAAATCTACTCCATCCTGAAGGCAAAGTTGCTGAATCTTCAACACTCAAACTCAAGTAAATTGAGAAATGATCGGCGTTGTTCTTGTTCCCCTTGGGGTAGATAAAAATTATACTGCCAAATAAGTTTGTAAATCTGAGTCATGGTAGATCAGATGCAAATTAATACATGAGCGACAAGAAGAAGAAGGAAAATCAAAGCTACCAATCGTTGCCATCAACACTAAAATCGCCAGAGTAGAGCATTTTGCCATTTTTAATACTGGAGAAATTCTGAATCCTCCGAGAGACCTTGGTTATTTCTCCATTACCATTCTTAGACTGAGACTTACTACAATCCACTGCTTTCAAAATTTCAACCTTCCATATGAGCTTCGGAAGATTAGACCCAGACTTGCTATTCACTGCTAAAAACAAACCCAACAATTCAAGAAATTTCAAACATAAAAAAAGAAAGATTATATAAGTTGATGTTATACATATTTACGAATACCTTCCATGATCAAGTAATCAGGCGCTCAAAGCTGCCAACTGCACAATTTGGAGTGGAGGAAAGTTTTAAATACAACTAACTTGTATCTTTATAAACAAAAACCCTAAAACATATCGTTAGAAGTAATATTTATGCATTTAAATATAATATATTTAGGGTAATTATTCCGTACGCAAGAGTTTATTTTTAAGGTTTAAAGGTTTAGTAGTTTAAAATTAATGGAGTGTGGCTAGAATTTAGGCTTTGTAGGTTAAAATCAAGTCTCTTACCATATTACCTTAAACTATAAACCCTAAATTCTAACCACAACCTCTAGATTCCAAACTCATAACATATAAACCCTAAATTCTAACCCTAAACTTCAAAACTAAGTTGGTTGTGAAAACTTTTTATTTACGGTGCATGTATAATGAATACTCCCTCCGTCTCACTTAAAATGTCTCTTTTGTGTTTTAAAATTGTCCCGCTTAAAATGTCTCATTTAAAAAATCAACTATTTTTACAAGTTGCATTTCCCTTTCTATCCTTTCTTTTAGTTTTTCAACAAAACAAACTTTAACTTTTAAGGGTAAAATTGTCTTTTTAATTAATTTATATCACATTTCTTACACAAACTTTTTCTTCCTAAAACTGCGTGAAAAGTCAACAATGGACATCTTAAATGGGACAGAGGGAGTATAAATTTATATATTTATCTGTTACATTATATAAATTACATAATAGATAAAAAATAAATTTGAAAACAAGTCAGTTTGGACAAATACATAACTTTAAATATTAAGATTGAAGTCCGGTCTTGCATAATTAATTTTTTTAAAATTATGGTAATCTTATAAATTTATTAGATTAAATTTAAATACTACCGTGTGAGAGAAAAGTGCGGGTTTAAATTATTTTTGAATTTGGATTGTGGACGGTACGGGTTTATTAATTATTTATTAAAATTTAAATAAAAGAATTTCATATAATTTAAAATTAAATAAATTATATATAAAAAGTTTTTTGAATAGATATATAAAAAGTTAGATAAATTATTTAATCAAGTTATTTTTATAGTTTGATTTCACGCGAATTGATTGTCGAAAATGAATGAGATAAACATCAAATCAAGGAACTTATTGTAACAAGGCAACAATAGACAACCAAAAAATAACTATGGTCTAAATTTCGTATTGTTTCAGTTTGAAAAATTAAATAAACTATTCGATCAAGTTTTTGTTATAGTTTGAAAAATTAAATAAACTATAAGATTCGTTAAACGCATAGGCGGGTCTAAAAAAATTACATATTTAATCAAATTATTTTTATAATTTAATTTTACGCGAATTGATAGTCGAAGTTAAATTGGATAAACATAAGACCAAAGAAGTTGGTTGTGATAAGGCAGCCATATACAAACCAAGAGAATCACATTCTTCTCTATCTTAGAGTCCGAGCCTTTGACCTCTGACTTTGCTTTTTTTTATTCTCAAAAAGAAGTAAAAAAAGCACTGGCTAAATTAGATGAAGCCTCGTGTATAAAGTTATTAGAGTTTGTGATTTAAATTTTGCATTATTTTAGTTCGAAAAGTTCACAATGTGGCTTGCTTGGTTCAAAGTAGAAAATCTAACTTGGTTAGATTTCTCGCTACTACAATTTTCCTTTGTAATATATAGATTTGTATTATGATTTAGGGTTTTGAGTGTACAAATTAGAACAAATTAAGCAGCCGCAAAGTCGTTTAGTCACGTAAATTCGTTTAGGTCGTGTGTCTCGTCTCTGCTAAATTATTATTATTATTATTATTATTATTATTATTATTATTATTATTATTATTATTATTATTATTATTATTATTATTATGTGTGTTGTTTGTTTAGGTCGTGTTTACCAGAGTAATATTCTCTCTTTTCTGTATGCTTATGGTTGTCTATTATGTCTAAACTCTGTCTGCATTGTCATGTGAAAATATGATACTAAATATGTTGAACTTGATTGAATTAATTGTATCTTTGAACTGTCTGCATTACCGTTTAATATGTACATTTGAATTGTTATTGTTTCGAATTTCTTATTTATCTGTTACTGTTATGTATACGATAAATCCTAGTGATTATGTTCTGTTTGAATTCAACCTGTACATCATATGTGAATCCAAATATCACTATGGATGATTGAGAAGGGTGCGGAAGGTTTTAACGTAGATGAAAAAAAATTGTCTTGTGTGTTTAGCAAATTGGCAGATATCACAAGTATAAGAAGATGGAGATTTATGGAGAAATAACTTAGGAAACAGTCTTGCAAGATAATGAAAATTCGAGTGTCATAACCTAAAATGCCAAAGCATTATTTCACTAGAAAACAAAGAATTAGGAGACAATTCAGATTGAAAGCAACTTAAAATATTGTTTATGAGGAGAGTGCCCATCAAGGATGTAGAGTTCATTATGCAGCCTAGCATTGCCAATCACAATCCCTGAGTCTTGTGCCTAAAATTCACAACCATGCTTCCCAAAGTCAGCTTGGCATTTCAAATCACTTACAAGCCTACTAATAGATAACGGATTACATGCAAGATTTGGCACTTAAAGCACATTAAATAACACTAGTGTTGCATTTATTCTGATTGAACCACTTCCTTCAACAATCGAAAGAGACCCATCAACTGTTTTGATAGTAGATGCAGATTGCATTTCCTTGTAAGTATGAAAAAGTCGAAGGTTTCCTATCATATGGTCAAATACACCAGAATACACTATCCAACAAAAAGCATAAAATGCAGCAAAATTGGAATTACTACCTTCAATGGCAGTGAAAGCCGAGGAGGTAATGGAAGAAAGAGAATTTTTGAGAAATTGAAACCAGAGGTACGAGGGCAAGGTTGAGAACTGATTTCAAAAGAATCAGATGCTCGAGAAACATCAGAACTGCCTGGTGCAACCATGGCTTTAGAAATAGAGAAAAATCGAAGGTTTTGTTTCGAGAATGAAGGATCGAACCTAAACTGATACCATGTAGAAAATAGAAACATGAGAGTAGAGAAAAATCTCTATTAAAATATTTTATATTAATTTACATAGGCAGAATACTGTTTTAAAGACTTAGTACATGAGTTCTAGTTAAATTAGGCTACCTCTAGAGTTATCACTTTATCTCTAATTAAGATAAAGTTCCTATACAATTAAACCATTGATTAGGATATAACTTACAACAGTAAAATCAAGGCTCTGTTTGAAAAAGAAAAGTTTGGGCAAAAATTAGAGGTTTGAGGCATAATTACTAATTAGATGTTTGACCAGTCAAATCCGCTAATATTGTTGTTTGGTGAATATCGAATTGAAAGAGAGGATTGAGGTGAAACTGCTAATTTTGAAAAAGCTCACAATGGGAACTTTTTGAGATTAGAGGTTTGATATTAGAGTTGTAAAGACTCTTTTACCCTTACTAGTTATCAAAAATTTGCTGATGTGTTAAAATCTGTTGATGTGTTAGCATCATATTCACCATGTGTCAACATCATATTCGTCACGTGTCAGCATGATAGTCAGCCACGTGTCACCATAAAGAAGGGTATAATAAAATATTTTTAAAAAAATCTGACGTGGCAAGTCCAGTCAGAATCAGTCGTTGATGGTCAGTTGACTGGCAGTTTCCATCTAACATGGGCATATTTAGACCAAGTTAAAACGTTGAGGGTTGTTTACTCAAAAAAAAAAGAATATGAGACCAAATGACAAAACATGCAAACGTTGGAGCATCTTTTGTCCCAAAAAATTAATATAATTCAGTTTGGACTCAAACTTTTAAAAATTAAGATTGAACTCCATTCAAAATCATTTTAAGCCTTTTGCCCAACATTTAAGATGGGGACTTGCCTAATTGATTTTTTAATTACGATCTTATAAGTAAGAATGAGCAAAATTTAACTCGAAAAACTAAAATTTTCAATTCGACTCAACTCGACGTAAGAAAACTCAACTTGTTTTGACTCGATTCATAATTTCATAAACTTGACTCGAAAAATTTCAAATAAAGTTTGAGTTATAAAATGAAAATTCAAATAACTAAAAATTTTTAGTAATTGGTGGATCAATTTTCAAGTTCAAGTCGAGTCCCTCAATTTTGTCTGGTCATTAAATTAGAACTAATTAGTATCATAACATTATAAATGTTTACAATTAATTTTGTGTAACCCCCTCGTCCCGGTCTGGCCGAATGACCGGTCCGAGTGGGTCACACGGGGAAAACCGAGTGAAAACCCCTTAAGGATTCCCCCTCGGTTAGGAACCCTATTTTTTTTAACTCTTGTCTAAATGGATATTAAACCCTAAGTGATCATACAGCGGAATAACATATGCGATACAAAATCCAACGAACTCAAACAATCATGTTACGACCAAATTTTAAACTTTATTGCAGGTGGTATCGATACACCTAAGGGGTGTATCGATACCCCTTGACCAGGTCAACTGGTCAAAGTCAACCCGTGGAGACCGTATCGATACACCTAGGAGTGTATCGATACCCTCCCCAATTGTTGACTTCCCACGATCAACGCTAAGGGGACCGTATCGATACGCATGAGGGCCCGTACCGATACGGAACTGGACAGTAGCTCCAGTTGCAAAAATAGTATCGGTACGCCCCCTCGCATATCGAAACGCGGGGCCTGGACCATGAAGGCCGTATCGATACGGGACCAACCGTATCGATACCCCTGCTACGAAAACACAGGTTTGAGCTGATTTAAGGCACAAGTGGCCCTTAAATCCCTCTCAAACCTCAACCAACACACTAACATGTATCCTAACATCAAACCAAGAGTTTAGACATGCTTATACTTACGATCAAAACACATTTCACACATGATGAGAATTCAATCATACAAGCAATTTGACATATAAACATGGAACAAGGCATGCATACTTGACATTCCAACAAGGCAAACTCAAGGGCACTTAACCAACATTCAAGATAAGCAATTTAGGCATGGATTACAACTCAAACATGGCATCACAAGCCATACAAAAGCAACATAACATGGAGTCTAAACATGCTCCTAATCAACCAACAATCATCCATCAAAAGACACATGTCCCATTGCTTAAACTATTACATGTTCAACATTTAAAAGTCATACTTGATGTACTCAAGCCAAAAACCACACTTGGAGGCCCTCCACTTGCCCGAGCAACCCACGAACTAAGGATCTGCAATGTTGAACAAGGAGAGCGTAAGCAATGATGCTTAGTGAGGGTAAGCTCTAAAAACAAACCTCAACATTGCAGGGTCCGAGCACGATCTAGCCAAGGCAAAACACATATAAACCAAGGATCCACAAGAGCCATAAGATAAGATGCATGAGCAATATACAAGGAAATGTCATGGTCAACAAGCTCTAAATCCTCAACACAAGTGGTCACATCAAACATCCAAATAAAGATCATTAATCTCAACACATTGATACATTTATCAACCAACATTGGCACCTAGTTAAGACCCGAATACACGGATAGACTCGTTAGAATTCACATCCAACAACCATATTACCTCACGGTGGGATTTCACTCATCACCGGTCTCGCGGAGGGGATTCCACTCATCCTCACGCCCCGTCGATGGGATTCCACTCATCACCGACTATATTTAAATACAATTTCCGGGCGAACCCGTACTCCTCCTTGGTGACTCAACGCCACCAAGGCCACGCGCGATTTTTGACTCATGTGTACACACTAACATCCTAATGATCGATCATTTGTATTCAAGTATACTAGTGCCAACATTTACTCATTTCTCACTACTCATTTCAACCAATTTCGTGCTTAGCACGTACTCACCAACAACCATCATCATGCATGTCTCAAACATCAGAATTCATATCTCATTCCATATGTATAATACAATATACATAACCATTCATATCATATATCATACGAGACATACACAATCACATAGAAGAGTTCATCCAAAGGCTCTAGACCAAGTTTAGGATTAGGCTACCACCCTAATCCTAACTCTAGGTGGGTCTACCAAGCCCAACCTAGTCCATATACTCGAACCAACTAATTTAAAACCTTTAAAAATGAATAACCACTCACCTAAGCTCCCAAGCTCAAAGATCAAGCAAGCAATCACTTTAACTTCCCAGATTCGATCCCAAAGTCTCTTCCACGTTTCCTCTTGCTTCTAGTCACACAAAACACATACATTACTTCTCATTCCAATGTTAATTCAACCATCAAACTACCTTGCAAATCACAACCCAATTTCCTCAAATTTCCAAACCACATAACATCTCAAAAACCCAATTTTCGGACTCCAACAACCATTGGCTGAAATACCCATTTCCAAGCACCCAAATGACTTCCAAAACATCCCAAATCACCCTCCTAACATAGGTAGACCATCAACCCTTCAATTTCAACATTAAACCTCTTAAAAACCCAATTTTTCATACCTTAAAATTTGCCCTAAAGACCCACTACGAAAATTCATCCAAAAACAACCAAATTAAGATATGTTGTATATTTCATTATGATTAAACATAACCCCAAAACAATTTCTCAAAACAAATTGAAAAACCCCATCAAAAACCCAAATTTCCATATGAACCCTAATTCCCAAAACCCAATATTTTTGAAATCTAAGACAAAGGTCGGATAGGGGATAAAGAGGAGATTGAGAAAACGTAATTACCTTTGAAGAAGACCTTGGATTGAAGAAGAGGATGAATGGAATAGTAACTAGTGTAGTTGGGAGAGTTTGAGCATGGGGAGGGGGAGTTTCACGTCAAATTAAAAGGAAATGGGGAAAGAGAAGACACTTTACAATAAAGTGGTCTTGCTTTTAAAAGTTTTGGGTAAAATCACGATATAGGTCCCTCCCTCTTTATTAAGGTTCAAAAAGGTCATTATTTGTAGTTGAATTGTCTTAATTAAATTTTTACTTAACTCGAACTAAAACCCGGTTAACTCCTAGGCCCAAGACACGGGTGTTACAACTCTCTCCCTCTTAAGGAATTTCATCCCCGAAATTACCTGGTGGAAACAAATACGGAAACTGCTCAACCGTATCTGCTTTCCTCTCCCACGTGGCCTCTTCCACACCTCTATGTCTCCACAACACTTGACCAACTCTATGGTCCTGCCACGCAACACCTTGCTATCAGAAGCAAGTATCTCAACGGGCTCTTCATTATAAGACAAATCCGGATTCAACTCTCTCTCCTCAACGGGCATCACATGAGAAGGATCTGATCTATATCTCCTAAGCATAGACACATGAAAGACATCATGGATCTTCTCTAACTCAGAAGGTAACCTCAAACGATAAGCTACGGGCCCAATCCGCTCAACTATCTCATACAGACCAATGAACCTCGGACTCAATTTGCCCTTCCGGCCAAATCTCATCACCTTCTTCCACGGAGATACTTTCAGAAACACTTTCTCACCCACTGAGTACTCAATCTCTTTCCTTTTTAAATCTGCATAAGATTTCTGACGATCGGAAGCTGCTTTCAAACGGTCACAAATCAACTTCACCTTTTCTGTAGTTCCTTTAAGTAAGTCTGGCATAGGTAACAATCTCTGACCTGTCTCAGCCCAACAAATCGGAGTCCTACACCGTCTACCATACAAAGCCTCATAAGGTGCCATCTGGATACTAGACCGATAACTGTTGTTGTAAGCAAACTCGACCAACGGTAAGTGCTTCTTCCAAGAACCCTGAAAATCAATCACACAACAACGAAGCATATCCTTAAGAATCTGTATCACTCGCTCTGACTGCCCATCGGACTGCGGATGATAAGATGTGCTGAAATGCAAACGGCTACCCAAAGCACTATGTAAGCAACTCCAGAACCTCGAAGTAAATCTAGGATCCCTATCTGAAACAATAGACTTCGGAACTCCATGAAGTCTCACAATCTCACGAATGTACAAGTTTGCCAACTTGTCTAAGGAATCCGTAGTGTTCACTGCTAAGAAGTGAGCACACTTAGTGAACCTATCAACAATCACCCAAACTGAATTCTTCTTCGAAGGAGACAAAGGCAACCCCGATACAAAATCCATGGTGATCCTCTCCCATTTCCATTCTGGAATCTTCAAAGGCTGTAGCAAACCTGAAGGAACCTGATGTTCTGCCTTCACTCTCTGACAAACCATGCAACGGCTCACATACTCGGCTACATCTCTCTTCAAACCAACCCAGTAGTAATCATTCTTCAAATCTCGGTACATCTTGGTACTACCCGGATGCATAGAAAAGGGACTCGAATGTGTTTCACTCAAAATCTGACGTCTCAGCTCAACATCTTCCGGTACAACGATCCTATCTCTAAAGCACAACAAACTCTCACCACTGAAACTATACTCAGTCGGTCTTCCTTCGGCTATGTCCTGAACATGAGGAACTAGGCTCGCATCTTGCAACTGCTTCTCTCTAATCAACTGAATCAAAGAAGGCTTCACTTGCAACTCGGTGATCAAACCACCATCATCGGACACACTCAATCTAGCAAACATAGCTCTCAACTCAACGGCCACTTTTCTACTCAAAGCATCGGCTACTTCATTTGCTTTACCCGGATGGTACTCAATGGTCAAATCATAATCTTTTAACAACTCTAGCCATCTTCTCTGTCTCAAGTTCAACTCTTTCTGAGTCATCAAGTACTTCAAGCTCTTGTGATCGGTGTAAACAACACACTTCTCACCATACAAGTAATGACGCCAAATCTTCAATGCAAACACAACTGCGGCTAGCTCAATGTCATGAGTAGGATAGTTCTTCTCATGAATCTTCAACTGTCTGGAAGCATAAGCAACAACTCTCCTATCTTGCATCAAAACACATCCTAAGCCTACGTAGGAAGCATCACTGTAAATCACAAACTCCTTACCTGAAACAGGTTGCACTAACACTAGAGCATTCGTCAAAGCTTCTTTCAATTTTTCAAAGGCCTTCTGTCTTGCATCTGACCATTCAAACTTAACTCCCTTTTGCAACAACTTAGTCAAAGGAGCAGCTACTCTAGAGAAGCCATCAACAAACCTCCTATAGTAACCGGCTAATCCTAGGAAACTCCTAATGTCGGTCACGGACTTAGGTTGTTTCCACTCAACAATAGCCTCAATCTTCGATAGATCAACTCGAATACCTTCGGCCGAAACAACATGGCCAAGAAATACAACCTCCCGAATCCAGAACTCACATTTACTAAGCTTCGCATACAACTGATTGCTCAACAACCTCTGTAAAACAAACCTCAAGTGCTCATCATGCTCTTCTTCTGTCTTCGAGTACACAAGTATATCATCAATGAAGACAACTACAAAACGGTCTAGATAGTCTCTGAAAATTCGGTTCATCATGTCCATGAATGCTGCTGGTGCATTCGTGAGCCCAAATGGCATCACAAGAAACTCATAGTGGCCATATCTAGTCCTAAAAGCTGTCTTCGGGACATCACACTCTTTCACTTTCAACTGATAGTACCCGGATCTCAAATCTATCTTCGAGAACACTGAAGCTCCTCTCAACTGATCAAACAAATCATCTATACGGGGCAACGGATACTTGTTCTTCACAGTCAGCTGATTCAACTGTCTATAGTCAATACACATGCGCATGCTACCATCTTTCTTTTTCACAAACAATACTGGAGCACCCCACGGAGAACTACTAGGCCTAATGAAACCACGGTCTAATAATTCTTGCAACTGACTCTTCAATTCTTTCAACTCTTTCGGAGCCATATGGTACGGAGCTATCGAAACTGGGTTAGACCCTGAAACTGTCTCAATCACAAACTCAACATCTCTGTCAGGAGGCAAACCCGTCAACTCTTCAGGAAACACATCTGGAAAGTCACACACTGTCCTGATATCTTTCGGTCTAGCTTCACTCATATCCGGATTCATAACATAAGCTAAATAGGCCCCACATCCAGAGTCCATCAACCTATGAGCCTCTAAAGCTGACACCACATTAGACAAGAACTTAATGTTCTCGCCCACTACCACTACCTCGTAGTCATTAGAAAGTTTCAGAGAAATTCTTTTTGTCTCGAAATCCACACTAGCCCGATGCTCAACCAACCAATCCATACCCAAAATAATATCAAAACCATAGAAGGGAAGTTCCATCATATCAACTGAGAACACATGACCCTGAATCTTCAGTGGACACCTCTTATACATACGTCTAACCACAACTGTCTCACCAAAAGAACTAGTAACATGCATACCTACATCTAAGATTTCAACAGGAATATCTAACTTCTGTGCATGTTCACTCAAAATGTAGGAATGCGTAGAACCCGAATCAACTAAAGAAAGCAAAGACATAGACTGTAACTCAAAATTACCTGCTATCACATCGGTGTCGTTCCCGGCCTCTCTCTGAGCATAGACTCTCGCTGGTCCTCCCGCCTCTGGCTGCACAGCCACAACATGAGCAAGGTTTCTCTGAGCATCTACCCTAGGTGCATCAGCCCTAGGCTGGAAGTAGCCACGACCGCGCCCACGGCCTCTCTGAAAATCATTAGCTCTCGCAGGAGCCTGAGCAATGTTCGGTGCCTGAGCCGCCTGATGCGGACAATCCCTCCTAAAGTGGTCCCTCGAACCACAGTTCCAACAAGCATGGAAGTTACCCCAACACTCACCAGCATGCTGTCTCCCACAACGAGTACACTCGGGCAAACGCCCTCCTCCTCTATGGCCCTGATGGCCCCTACCGTGGTGGCCACCGCCACGTCTATGGTCAAACTGATGTCCGCCACCTCTGTGCCTCTTGGCATCTCTACCATCAAAGTTGTTGTGCCTCTTACCAGAACTAGATCCCCCAGAACGCTTGGCCAGCCCCAAGCTTTGCTCAATGTCCTTGGCTCTAGCAACCAAGACATCAAAGTCAGAATAATCAGAAGCTAAGGTATACCTCTTAACTTCCTCATGAAGTCCGTATCTGAAACGATCACATCGAGCCCTCTCAGTAGGCACTAACTCTGGGGCATATTGACTCAGACGAACGAAACAAATCTCATAATCAGTCACAGATGCATCTCCCTGAGTAAGAGCCATGAACTCTCTCTTCTTCTCATCTAGGTACCTCGGTCCCAAGTACCTCTTCCGGAAAGCAGACTCAAAGAACTTACAATCAATCTCGGCCTCTGGAACCCCGGTAGTAATGGTGACCCACCAGGTGTAGGCATCACCCTGAAGCAGTGAGATCACACAACCCAATCTACGTGCGCCCGCACAACCCATCTGAGCCAAGATACGAATTGTCTTCTCCAACCATAACTCTGACCTCTCCGGAGTAGATCCTCTAAACTCCTCGGCCCCTAAGCTACGGAGCCTCTCCAACGGTAGACTAGCATCATCACACCTAGGCTGAGCTGCAGCCTGAGCTCCCGCAACTGCGGCCTGGAATGCTCCCGCTATTGCTTGCACTAGCGGAGTCATATCGATTCCAGCTGGACCTTGGCCACCTTGGCCACCTTGAGGTCCATCTCCTTCGGCTCCATCCTCACCCCCAACTCCAGGTGGAGGAGGTGGTGGTGGTGGAGGTGGTGGAGGAGCGCCAACTCCCGCGACCACCGGTCCCTCTATGTGAGCACCCGCACCAACTACCGGCTCAACAGGAGCCGCAACTCGTAGTTCCTGACGAACCAACCTCGGTCTACCTCTCGGTCTAGACATCACTCTCACAGATATTAACTACAACCACAACAACAAAACATACAAGCTGGGTTAGAAGGCAAGGCTTCCAAGTGTTCAAGTACGTTCCCTCACTGAAAAATCATTTTTTCCAATGTAATAGTAGCAATGGGACCCACACACACATGCTCGAAAATAAAACAATCAACATACTTGTCACACAAGCAATCATTCTTGCAAAACAAGCAAACACCGTGCAATTCAATTTAAAACTTAAACTTACCTCACTTACCTGCCCAAGGTCTCGGTAACCTTAGGCTCTGATACCAACAAGTGTAACCCCCTCGTCCCGGTCTGGCCGAATGACCGATCCGAGTGGGTCACACGGGGAAAACCGAGTGAAAACCCCTTAAGGATTCCCCCTCGGTTAGCAACCCTATTTTTTTTAACTCTTGTCTAAATGGATATTAAACCCTAAGTGATCATACAGCGGAATAACATATGCGATACAAAATCCAACGAACTCAAACAATCATGTTACGGCCAAATTTTAAACTTTATTGCAGGTGGTATCGATACACCTAAGGGGTGTATCGATACCCCTTGACCAGGTCAACTGGTCAAAGTCAACTCGTGGAGACCGTATCGATACACCTAGGAGTGTATCGATACCCTCCCCAATTGTTGACTTCCCACGGTCAACGCTAAGGGGACCGTATCGATACGCATGAGGGCCCGTACCGATACGGAACTAGACAGTAGCTCCAGTTGCAAAAATAGTATCGGTACGCCCCATCGCGTATCGAAATGTGGGGCCTGGACCATGAAGGCCGTATCGATACGGGACCAACCGTATCGATACCCCTGCTACGAAAACACAAGTTTGAGCTGATTTAAGGCACAAGTGGCCCTTAAATCCCTCTCAAACCTCAACCAACACACTAACATGTATCCTAACATCAAACCAAGAGTTTAGACATGCTTATACTTACGATCAAAACACATTTCACACATGATGAGAATTCAATCATACAAGCAATTTGACATATAAACATGGAACAAGGCATGCATACTTGACATTCCAACAAGGAAAACTCAAGGGCACTTAACCAACATTCAAGATAAGCAATTTAGGCATGGATTACAACTCAAACATGGCATCACAAGCCATACAAAAGCAACATAACATGGAGTCTAAACATGCTCCTAATCAACCAACAATCATCCATCAAAAGACATATGTCCCATTGCTTAAACTATTACATGTTCAACATTTAAAAGTCATACTTGATGTACTCAAGCCAAAAACCACACTTGGAGGCCCTCCACTTGCCCAAGCAACCCACGAACTAAGGATCTGCAATGTTGAACAAGGAGAGCGTAAGTAATGATGCTTAGTGAGGGTAAGCTCTAAAAACAAACCTCAACATTGCAGGGTCCGAGCACGATCTAGCCAAGGCGAAACACATATAAACCAAGGATCCACAAGAGCCATAAGATAATATGCATGAGCAATATACAAGGAAATGTCATGGTCAACAAGCTCTAAATCCTCAACACAAGTGGTCACATCAAACATCCAAATAAAGATCATTAATCTCAACACATTGATACATTTATCAACCAACATTGGCACCTAGTTAAGACCCGAATACACGGATAGACTCGTTGGAATTCACATCCAACAACCATATTACCTCACGGTGGGATTTCACTCATCACCAGTCTCGCAGAGGGGATTCCACTCATCCTCACACCCCGTCGATGGGATTCCACTCATCACCGACTATATTTAAATACAATTTCCGGGCGAACCCGTACTCCTCCTTGGTGACTCAACGCCACCAAGGCCACGCGCGATTTTTGACTCATGTGTACACACTAACATCCTAATGATCGATCATTTGTATTCAGGTATACTAGTGCCAACATTTACTCATTTCTCACTACTCATTTCAACCAATTCCGTGCTTAGCACGTACTCACCAACAACCATCATCATGCATGTCTCAAACATCAGAATTCATATCTCATTCCACATGTATAATACAATATACATAACCATTCATATCATATATCATACGAGACATACACAATCACATAGAAGAGTTCATCCAAAGGCTCTAGACCAAGTTTAGGATTAGGCTACCACCCTAATCCTAACTCTAGGTGGGTCTACCAAGCCCAACCTAGTCCATATACTCGAACCAACTAATTTAAAACCTTTAAAAACGAATAACCACTCACCTAAGCTCCCAAGCTCAAAGATCAAGCAAGCAATCACTTTAACTTCCCGGATTCGATCCCAAAGTCTCTTCCACGTTTCCTCTTGCTTCTAGTCACACAAAACACATACATTACTTCTCATTCCAATGTTAATTCAACCATCAAACTACCTTGCAAATCACAACCCAATTTCCTCAAATTTCCAAACCACATAACATCTCAAAAACCCAATTTTCGGACTCCAACAACCATTGGCTGAAATACCCATTTCCAAGCACCCAAATGACTTCCAAAACATCCCAAATCACCCTCCTAACATAGGTAGACCATCAGCCCTTCAATTTCAACATTAAACCTCTTAAAAACCCAATTTTTCATACCTTAAAATTTGCCCTAAAGACCCACTACGAAAATTCATCCAAAAACAACCAAATTAAGATATGTTGTATATTTCATTATGATTAAACATAACCCCAAAACAATTTCTCAAAACAAATTGAAAAACCCCATCAAAAACCCAAATTTCCATATGAACCCTAATTCCTAAAACCCAATATTTTTGAAATCTAAGACAAAGGTCGGATAGGGGATAAAGAGGAGATTGAGAAAACGTAATTACCTTTGAAGAAGACCTTGGATTGAAGAAGAGGATGAATGGAATAGTAACTAGTGTAGTTGGGAGAGTTTGAGCATGAGGAGGGGGAGTTTCACGTCAAATTAAAAGGAAATGGGGAAAGAGAAGACACTTTACAATAAAGTGATCTTGCTTTTAAAAGTTTTGGGTAAAATCACGATATAGGTCCCTCCCTCTTTATTAAGGTTCAAAAAGGTCATTATTTGTAGTTGAATTGTCTTAATTAAATTTTTACTTAACTCGAACTAAAACCCAGTTAACTCCTAAGCCCAAGACACGGGTGTTACATTTTGAGTGGAAACTAAAACAACTCGACTCGAGTCGAATCGAAAACATTTCAAATAAAGTTTTAATTATAAATAGGACTAGTCAACTTAACTAACTCAAACTTTTTTACTAGACTCAACTCAACCGAACGCCCACCCCTACTTATAAGCTTATTAGATTAAATATAAATATTACAATGAGAGAGAAAAGAGTGGGTTTAAATTATTTTGAATTTAGATATTTGGATTGTTTTGTGTTTAGATATTTGGATTGTTTTCCTCAGCATATTACCCTAAAACTTAAACTCTAACTTTTAAACCATAAATCCTAACTCTAAACTCTAAATTCTAACTATTATCCCTAAATTCTAAACTCATACACCTAAACCCTACACCCTAAACTAAGTCTCTACACCCTAAAACTAAGACACTTATGGAAACTAAAAATTTCCATCGCTAGTGTATTGAATATAAATCCTTTATATTTTAATTATTAGTATACAAACATGATATATCAAATAAAATAGTATAAGATGAAAATTATTGATGTACAAGTGTTGAGTGAATCAAAGGATTGATCTAAGTCAAGAGGGGAGTGAATTGAGCTTTTAAATTTTTTGGAGAATAAGTGGAATGACTAAAATTGAAGAACAAGGCAATTTAGAGTGGTTCAAGATCCAAATGAACTCTACATCCACTACTTTAGCTCCCACTAAGGATTTCTCAACAATTCCACTAATTATTCTTCCATTTTTCTAGGCTTAGGAGGTAACCTTTATAATATCGGTCAATTTTCTACCCAAAAATTGATCAAACCCCTCACTAGGATACAAAGAAGAAATTTAAGGCAACTAGAATATCTCACAATACAAATTTGCCCCTTTTGATACAAGCACTCAACTCCAATTGGAATACAAGATAGAAATTTCACTCAACACAATTTGGAATTTTACAAGAATAAGAAATTAGGCACTTTTAGCTTGGATTTTTGTATATATGTTTCTCTTGGATGCAATAGTTGTTGGTGGTCTTCAATAGGCTTAATTTTATATCTTATCCATTAATTCTAGCCGTTTGGGTGGTTAGGAGATTGATTATAGCCGTTGGAACCCTCTCTTTCCATCATAAATGCACTTCTGCGGCCTACCGTATCGGTACGCGGGGAGTCGTATCGAGATATGTCTAAAGAAAAGAGCCGTTGCACAATTACAAGAGGAGCGTATCGATACGCGTGTAGGCGTATCGGTACGGGATAGGGATCTATTTTGATACGGGTAAGATCGTATTGATGCAATTTTTCCTTCAAAACTCACTGGAGGATTCTGTAACAATTAATAGTGAATTGATAATTTTATAAATTTATAAAGTTCAATCACCATTTTGTAACAACTCACATATTACTTTTGTTGTCTAATCAGCCCATCGTTAGACCATTATCGACCCCTAATAGCTCACTACTCATTTTGTAACAAAATTCAAAGTTTCTTGTCTATTTTGTAACTTTTGAAAGTTTAATGACCAAAATAAGCATTTTGGAATAGTTTAGTGGCTATATATGAACTTTACCTAAAATGGAATTGACGTCGGTTTTAAAAATAATTTTAACACCTAAAATTTTAACACAACCTAAATTTTCTTACGATATCAAGCCATTAATTGAGTCAACATTACCAGAATAAATCAAAGGATATAAGCATTTCACAGATTAAAACAAGACTTCCATACACAGATTTTCATCAAATACCAAATAAGAGTTTCACAAATAAGGTCAATTCCAGCAAATGGACCATGTTCATATTAAACGTCTTGCTCAAAACACCAAATACCATAAGAATTTCGCTGCAGATTTTACATCCGTCCTTTTATAGAAGAGATGAAATCCTTCATTTTTCCCCATTCCGCCTCAACGCTTCTCTCTTCCTCCTCAGCAGCCTTGGCATTGGCCTCATACTCTTCCCATTCATTTCCCAGTGCTTCCAACTCCACTTTCATTTCCTTGGAACTTATGAATATCCCCTTTCGTTCTGCCAACATGGCAGCCAGTTTTTGCTCTACATATTTCATCTCTGATTCCACCTCCTTATATCTGATTATATTATTATCCAATTTACGAGTAATCTTCAGCTTCATAGACACCTTCTCAGTAAGTCTGCTCTTGTCCTGCACTGCCTTCGCAGCTCGATCACCTAGTTCTTTCAAGCTTTCTTCCATGGCCAACAACTCATTTTTCTGCTCAATGGTAAGGGTGGTAGAGGAACAATCAAAACCAGCTAAGATCTTGAATGCCTTCTCAAGTGAAGAAAACTTGCCTGAATCATAGAAATTAAGTGGGGTCATATTCAAAGCTTCATCTACTTTAGCCAGTGCTTCCTTTGCTTCTTCTTTAGAGAAAACAATGTCGGAGCTTGAAAGCTCGGATTCTAAGCTAGTGAAGAATGTCTTTATATCTTCGTCAGTAGGTTCGTCAGGTTCAATAGCCTGAAATTGTGGAAGAGAAAGCAATGAGAAAGATACGTGAAAGCATTAATATTAATTAACAACTAATTTACCTTAACACCATCAACTTCCTTGGTCTTATGTTTATCCGAATCAGTTTTGAGCATGAGTTCACGTGAAATCAAGCCTTCAGTCGTATCAGTAGAAATGTAGGCTTCAACCAAGCATGCATCATCAACGAGATAGCCTCTTTCAGGGTCTTCTAATTCACTAAGAGCTAAGAATGAAGGGTAGCCCCAACTAGACGATGTTTCCTTGAACTCATGCGTAGCCACGACTGCCAAAAGCAAGAGCGTTTATCATCACAAACCATTTGAGTAAACAAGTTAATGACAGATTGTAAGAAGACAGCATCTGTCATAGACTGTTTTAACCATGTCAAAACTTCAAACAAGCTCAACTATTGGGTAACAGTGGATAAACCCATTAAATAAAGTAAAAGGAAGAACCATAAAATGTGATGGCAGTAACAGAAGACCTTTGGCAATGGAATTTGTACGATCAATTTGGTCGATTACTGCAAATCCGAATTGGGCAAATCTAGTCCATCCTGAAGGCAAAGTTGCTGAATCTGCAACACTCAAGTAAATTGAGAAATGATCCACGCTGTTATTTCTCCCCTTGGGGTAGATAACAATGTTCCTGCCAAGTAAGTTTGCAAATCTTAGTCATGGTAGATCAAATGCAAATTAAAACAAGTTAAGGAACATCAAAGCTACCATTTGTTGCCATCTACACTAAAATGTTCAGAGCAGAGTCTTTGGTCTTTTATAAAAGAGGAGAAGTTGTCAATCCTCCAAGAGACCTTGGTTATTTCTCCATTAGCATCCTCAGAGTTAGAGTGAGATTCAATATTATATTCATCCTCAGAGTTAGAGTGAGACTCAGAATCATATTCATTCAGTGCTTTCAAAATCTCAATCATCCATCCATGTGACCTTCCTAACATTAGACCCAGACTTGCTCTTCACTGAAAACAGAAACCAACAATTCAAGATATAGCATAATTTCAAACATAAAAAAGGGAAAGATTACAATTTACAAGCAGGAGCTATTTATCTTTCATTGATACCTTCCATAATATTAACAGAGAAATGGTGTATAGCTGTTAGTATAGTTGTTAAGGAAGAAAACGCGGGAAACAAATTGTAGAAAGTTGTAGAATTGGGTTGTTATAACCAATTCACAGCTGGACTCTGACCTTAACAAATCTAACAAATTCTCTAGAAGGATTTAACCTAAACAAACGTGTATATAAGCAGTGCTCTGCTCACTGTAAATGCATGATTTGAATGAATGAAAATTGCAACTGAGTATTATCTCATTTATGTGTGTTCATTGATTACTTAACATGGTATCTATCGCCTTCTTTCTTTGATTCTGGTGATTCTCTTCTTCCGCTCTCATGGCGCCTTCTTCCTCTGATGCTACGACCACTGTCTCCACTGATCAAATTTCCTCTGATCTGTCCGATTCTCCCGGCTTCTTCAACAAGCAAATCAGCGTACGCCTTGATGATACCAATTTCCTTCTCTGGCGGCAGCAGGTGCTGTTGATGATCCGTGGCCAAGGACTTGATCATTACATCGACACTGAGTTCACTCCTCCTGTGAAGTACCTTGTAGCTGCTGATGGAAGCAAATCACCAAATCCAGTCTATCAGAAGTTTTTCAAACAGGATAGCTCTCTTGCTTCCTGGCTGCTCTCCACCATGAGTAACTCGCTTCTTCCTCATTTAGTTGGCTGCGAAACGACCGCTTCCATCTGGGAAACCATCGTTGCTCGCTACTCCAAACTGTCCACTACGAGAGTCATGCACTTGCACTGTCGACTACGGTCCTTAAAGAAAGGTGATCTCTCGGTTAACGCCTTTTCTGCTCAGATCAAGGAGATATGTGATCTCCTTGCCATCAGTGGTAGCCCGATCTCAGAAATTGAGCAGGTTGCTTCTCTCCTTAATGGTCTTCCTTCTGAATTTGAATCTGTTGTGGCTGTTATCACAGCTAGTAAGGAACCCTATACGTTTGATGGTGTTGTGTCTCTTCTTGCTGATGCAGAGACACGTCTTGCTGATCCTTTTCGAATGTCTGTTGGGATCCACAACACTACCTGTGACTCGCACAATTCTAATTCCTCCAGGTCTCGTGGAGGCCGTTCTGCTACTGGTTTTTCCCCTGGGGGACGGTTTCGTGGACGCCCTAGAATTCAGTGCCAGATCTGTGGCAAACTAGGGCATCTTGCTGACAGATGCTGGCACCGTTTCAATCAGGACTTCAAATCTCAGTCCACCGTTGAAGCACACACGTACAATTATGCTCATGACAGTCCTGAAGTTTGTTACAACCCTCATATCTCGGGTGACACTCCTGCTTCCTCAGGATCGGAGTCTTCGAAGACCACTGCTCAAGGTGTTGCTCAGGATACTACTCCACAGATAAATTCTCTCGTTGCCAACACAACCAGCTGGTTTCCTGATTCCGGTGCAACTCATCACGTGACCAAGGATCCATCACAATTCCAACAGATTCATCCATACACTGGCAAGGGTAACGTTCACATTGGAGATGGTTCATCTCTTCCCATCTCACACTCAGGTTTCTCTATGCTCTCTTCCTCCTCTAAGCCACTTGTTATTGATCAGTTGCTTCTTGTCCCTGATATTACACGCAATTTGCTATCTGTATCTCGGTTTACTGCTGACAATGGTGTGTATTTTGAATTCCATGCTTCACATTGCATTCTTAAGGATGAATCTTCTGGTCGTGAATTGCTTCGAGGGGTACAATCCAATGGCCTTTATGAGTTTCCTGTTTCCTCTTCCATCTCCACCTTCTCCACGACAAGTTCAGATTACTTACTTTGGCATTCCAGGATGGGTCATCCCGCACCTGAGATCGTTAATTTGGCGTTAAATAAACACTTTGTTGCAGATAAATCCAGTCTCTGTCATGCCTGTCAACTTGGGAAAAATCACGTACTTCCATATCCTTCATCGACTACTACATACACACATCCATTTCAACTTGTGGAGATTGATCTCTGGGGACCTGCTCCAGTTACTTCTGATGGATACTCCTATTATATGTCCTGTGTTGACATGTTTACTAGAGTAACTTGGGTGTATTTGCTTCGAAAAAAATCAGACGCTTGTAATGCCTTTCAGCAGTTCTTTCAATTAATTAAAACACAGTTTTCTGCTACTTTACTAGCTGTTCAAGTAGATGGAGGTGGTGAATTTTATTTTCTTCGCAATGAACTGGCTCGATTAGGGATTGAATTACGCCTTACATGTCCACACTCTTCTCCTCAAAACGGAGTTGTGGAACGTAAGCATCGACATCTAATAGAAACTGCTCTCACGCTGCTTGCTCATGCAGGTCTCCCTCTCTCATTTTGGTCCCATGCAGTTCTAAGTGCTACGTACTTAATCAATCGTATGCCCTCCAGAAGTCTTGGCAATATCTCACCCTATCAACTTCTTTACAATCGAGCTCCTGACTACAAATTTCTCAGGGTATTTGGCTGCTTGTGTTATCCACATCTTCGCCCATTCAACAGACATAAAATGGAATTTCGATCTAGTCCGTGTGTCTTCCTTGGTTACTCACCCTCTCACCGAGGCTATGTATGTCTTGATCAAGCTCAACACCGCACCTTTATATCTCGCAATGTGGTCTTTGCTGAGTCCACGTTTCCTTATAAAGATTTGCCCCATGCTTCCCCAACACCTCCTGATCCAGGTATCTCCTTTCCTCTTCATGTAATACCCAACACTTCTCCTACAACCAGCACCTTATCACCTACTACATCACATCCAGTTGATTCATTACCATCCACCACACCACAACAAGCACCACCCTCTCCTGACTCACCTACTACACAATTACCTACATCCATACCTTCTGATCTACCCCAGACCACTTCCCACTTATCACCCTCTAATCCTTCAAATATTCCTTTACCTGATCCTCCTGATTCCCCACCTCTGCCACTTGTTCAAACCTCACCACCTTTATCTATTCCACCAGCTCCTCCAAATCATCCCATGACTACAAGAAGCAAATCAGGCATATTTAAGCCCAAACTATATCACCTTCAAATGTCAGACGTTCCTCCCACTGTTCATGATGCCCTTCAAAACCCTACCTGGAGAGAAGCAGTTTTCTCTGAATATCAGGCTCTCTTGGATAATGACACATGGGTGCTCGTCCCTCTACCATCTGATAAGCGTGCCATAGGCTGAAAATGGATCTTCAAGATCAAACATAATGTTGATGGCTCTATTGAACGATACAAGGCTCGTTTGGTGGCCAAAGGTTACTCTCAATTCGCAGGTTCAGATTTTCGAGAAACCTTCAGCCCAGTAGTCAAGACATTTACTGTAAACTTGGTGATTTCCTTAGCTGTTACACATGGTTGGCATATTCATCAGCTCGATGTGAACAATGCCTTCTTACAAGGCGATCTTTCTGAAGATGTGTATATGCTTCAACCAGATGGTTTCACTCAATTTGCTTCTGATGGCAGTCCACTTGTGTGCAAGCTCAAACGTGCCTTATATGGTCTGCGTCAGGCACCTCGAAATTGGTTTACTAAACTCAAGACTTCACTCACTGATATTGGCTTTAAATCCTCCAATGCTGATGCCTCCTTGTTTGTTTATCATTCTCAGGATATTGACACATACATTGTAGTGTATGTCGATGATATCTTGGTCACAGGTTCTTCTAGTTTTCACATGCAGCAAACCATTGCTCACTTGAATAGTCACTTTGCTCTCAAAGACCTTGGCCACTTGCATTTCTTCCTGGGCATCGAGGTTCTTCAAACACATGGTGGTCTCTTCCTCTCTCAACGCAAGTACATCACAGAACTTTTAGTAAAAACTGATCTTCGAGATGCAACACCTGTTTCTACTCCAATGGTTGCCAGCTCGAAGCTCCTCAAAGATGATGGCAGTCCCCTACCCGAAGCCCACACATATCGCAGCATTGTTGGCTCTCTACAATATGTGTGCCACACACGGCCTGACATAGCCTTCTCTGTCAACAAAGTGGCTCAGTTTATGTACTCTCCCACTGATCATCACTGGACTGCTGTAAAACGCATCCTTCGATATCTCAAAGGCACACTTCAGTTTGGACTTTGGTTTAATCCTCAACCTGTCTCTTCCATCACCTTACATTCATTTGCGGATGCCGACTGGGGGAGTGACCCCGATGACCGCCGTTCAATCAGTGGCTACTCCACATATCTTGGTAGTCACCTACTTTCCTGGAGCTCCCGCAAACAACGTTCAGTATCTCGCTCCACTGCTGAAGCAGAATTTCGCAGTTTGGCTGATGCTGCAGCCGATAGTCTTTGGTTCCAAGAGATTCTACGAGACATGTATGTTGATCTTCCTGATACACCTGTCATTTGGAATGACAATACCAGTGCTGTAGCAATGGCGGCCAACCCTGTCATGCACACGAAAACAAAACATGTGGAACTCGACTTATTCTTTGTTCGCGAAAAAGTCCAGTATCAACAATTACAGGTTAATTATGTTCCAGCCTCTGCTCAAGTTGCTGATGTCCTCACCAAAGCATTACCTGTACAAGTCTTTGAAGACTTTCGGCATCACTTGAGTGTACGTGATCTTCATTCTCTTGAAGATTGAGTGAGTAGGGGAAATATTAACAGAGAAAGGGTGTATAGCTGTTAGTATAGTTGTTAAGGAAGAAAACGCGGGAAACAAATTGTAGAAAGTTGTAGAATTGGGTTGTTATAACCAATTCACAGCTGGACTCTGACCTTAACAAATCTAACAAATTCTCTAGAAGGATTTAACCTAAACAAACGTGTATATAAGCAGTGCTCTGCTCACTGTAAATGCATGATTTGAATGAATGAAAATTGCAACTGAGTATTATCTCATTTATGTGTGTTCATTGATTACTTAACACATAATTAGACCACAGCACGGACTTAGAGTGGAAGAAGAATCAGAATCAGAATCAGAATCAGAATCAGAACCAGGGCTTGCAAAGGAGCGATCCCAGAGTTGATTAAATATTGGCGATTCAAGTCCTTTCGTTTCTCTTAAAGTAATCTTTACGATTCCCCATGAGTTTAACTGATCTTTTCTTCTTGGTTCTTACTACTCTTTATGGTTTCATGAATGTAACTACAAATCATTTCATTTGTTGAGTCTAGATGCATGTATTACATTAAATGTTTTGTTGAAGTAAAAAAAATATTATATTAAATATTTTTATCAAAATGCATATATTGCAATAAATAATTTATTTATATAAGTATCAAATTAAATATTTTGTTAAAATATGAATATCAAATATGATATTATCTCAAGCAAGTACATTTGGCCGGTTATGGATTTTAAACGCAATAATATTAGATAGGATTTGTAATCTCTTTGATATTTAATAATTTAATGTTTTTTCTTTTATTAAAATTCTTAACATAAACCTACTGAAAACGGTAAAAATGTGGAAAGTGAGCAATGGTATTGGGTAGTCTCTTTGAATGGTGATTTAATTAGGGGTGTTTAAAATTTGAGTGAATTCGAATTAATGTATAAATTTTTAAGTTTGAGTCGAATTTAGATTTTATCGATTAAAAAATAGTGTTTTACTATTTGTTTCGTGATTTTCTTGTTTTTTCAATTTCTTTTCATTTTAAGTCCATTTTGAACAAAATAAGAACTACATGCTCCTAAACCACTTTAGAATACTTTTAAGTCAATTTTTGTGCAAATTTAATTAGCATTTCCTCAACCACTTTAAAATACCTATGTAACTTCAATTTTCTTTACAACAAAATTTTTCTTTTTGTAGTTTTGTCTCTCATCTTCTCACGATTTCTTTGCTTCTTCAATTTCCCATTGGTTTTAAATTTATTTTGACCAAATTTGAACTATATACTCGCTACTCAATCACTTTAGAATACCTACATAACTTCAATTCATATTTTCAGCAATAATTTTTTTACTTTTTATAATTTAGTCATTTCACTTTTTATTTTATCCAATTTGGTCCTCCAATTATATCTCTTTGCAAATTATTTCTTCCCATCATTTTAATCCCATATGAAACTGAAATAACCAACAAAATGTCCCAAAACGTTACTCAAATAAAGCTATGAATGTTGCAATTTATGTCAAACTATATGGTTTTTGTCCCTTTACAAATTTTATACATGAGGCTATTATTAATAATATTTCATAGTACAAATCATTAACACCATAAAATCTCTATTTATAAATTATTTTTATAGTATTAGTGATTTTAGACTAGAACATAATAATAATAATAGTAGTAGGAGAACCAACTTTAATTATATACAAAAAAAATTAAATCACGGCTCAACTCAAATTTCATTAACTTGAGACTAAAAAAAATTCAAATAAAGTTTAAATGATGAAAAAATAATAGTTTGATGATCGATGACGGTTTCTTTTTCAGGCGCATATTAGCATGCCTAATGTGGCTTGAATCTTGTAACTTCAAGCAAATTTTATTTGATTCTTCTGGTTTTCTACTCTATTCTTGTGTTTTGAGTTGGATTTTGAGATGCCCAAGCTGGTTTGGAAGCAATTGTTCTCTGAAGCGGGGAAAACACTTTTCGCTATTTCACTCCAGCGACGCATGAGGGAAATGAGGTGGCGGAACCTCCAGCCTAGGTCTTTGATGATGGAATTGAGGAGTGGAAACACGCTCTGGTTGGACAGTTCATCGGTTTTGCCCCAAACTTTAGTGCTTTGCAGAAAATCGCTGAAATTCTTTAAGGAAAGAATTCTATGGTACGAGTGAGTCAAGGCCCTAATCTCTATATTTTTTCATTTGCCAATAACACTGTTAGAGATTGGGTTCTAAAAAATGGTCTATGGCATATTCAACATAAGCCATTAGTATTGCGTAAATGGGAGCCGAATCTTAAGAAGCTTGAATTTGACCTAGAACGAATGCCTATCAGAGTTCAATTGTTCAATGTTCCTCTTGAATTGTACTCGAAACTAGGGCTTAGTTACATTGCTAGTGTAATTGGTATGTCGCTATATATGGACTCTGTTACAGCTTCGAGGGAGAGGTCAGAATTTGCTAAAGTCTGTATTGAGGTGGGGATTGATACAAAAATTTCAAATCATGTAAATGCGGTGTTGAAAGACAAATCAATTGCAAAAATTAGAGTGGTAGTCCCATGGCTGCCTCCTAGTTGTCAACACTGCAAGGCATTTGGGCACTCCACCAAGGTATGTTATGTGGCTGCTTCTAAAGTGGTGCAAGTTTGGAAGAAGAAAGAAACAGATGGCCCTGTTAAAGATTGTCGCGAATCCTCTTCACCTGGTGGTCTTAGACATCAAACTCCTGATACTAAGTCAAGCACAGATTTGGTAGAAAGGGAGGTGCAGGATACTATGGTCCATGAGGTATCTTCAGAGGCAACTCATGTTGAAACAGATTCAGTAGCAAAGGATGTAGGGATTAAGGCAGTGACTTCTACTGATGCATATTCTGAGATCCCTAAAGATGAAGATACTGAATTTCCCACTTTGTAGGCTTCGGTTTAAAAGGGAAGGAGTCGACCTCCAAAAGAGGGGAAGAAAGCTTTGGTTGGTTCCTCTCGTTTGGTGGTAATCTCTAATGTCTTGATGTTGATGGTGATAAAAATAATAACAAGACCATTGTCCAGGATTCGAAACAAAAGAAAAAGGAATTGGTGGATAAATCTAAGAAATCTGGTGAGCTAACTGTTGATACAGTTGGAGGCAACTCTCTCCCTATTTGCTCATGACTATATGCTTTTGGAATGTGAGAGGGTTAAATAAGCCTTGAAAACAGAAAAGGATTATGTGCAGATTAGAAAATTGGATGTTAATATTATCTGCTTTATGGAAGAAAAAAAATTAAAGAGTAAAATTCTCTAAGTATCATATCCAAGTATGCTGCTCAGTGGAACTGTGCCTTTAATTATCATCATATTAAAAATGGCAGATTGTGGATTTTATGGAAGGAACACTTGAATTTTACTGTGATGATGGATTGTAGCCAGGCCATAACTATTAAGGGACTTCTTAGTGGGTACTAGGTCCTCATTACTGCAGCATATGGTAGCAATGATGGGCAACAAAGGAAGGAGCTTTGGGAACACTTGGAATCTATTGCTATAGTTGTTGGCTCAACTCCCTGGATTGTGGGAGGGGATTTCAATATTTTCACCTCTGCATCCGAGAGCTCAGACTATGATTGGTTAGGCTCTTATTGTACTGGAGATATGAAAGATTTTTAGCATTCCTTGGACACAGTGGGGTTGGTTGTTCACCCTTTCCTGAGACCTTTGTTTACTTGGTCAAATAAACAACACCCTAGTTATTTGACAAGAAAATTGGATATGGTTCTTATGAATGCACAATGGGCTCACAAAATGACTGAATCTCATGTTGAGTTCTTGGCTCTTGGGGATTCGGATCATAGTCCTGCATTACTTTGGACAAAGAAGGATTTTCAAGCAAATAGACCTAAACCTTTCAAATACTTCAACTTCTGGTTGTAATCACTAATTTTGTTCGGGGTGTTAACTCGTTTTTTATTTTTCGTAATAATGGTCTTTGTTTACTTTTTTACATATAATATGACAAAAAAAAAACTAAAAAAACAAACGAAAAGATAAATATTATTAGTAATATATATATATATGTATGTATGATACTATTAATTATGTGTGGTTATTGTTATTACCCATTTGGAAAAAACTAAATATTATTAATGTATCATATATATCCCTTATGTTAATATTATAGTCTATTATCATCGTTATTATTGTTAACATAATTATTATTATCATCGAGAAACCTTTGTCTAGTGGAAATTGAAAGCTGCGAAGATTATGAACATGTGACTTACACTCAAATTTAATTTGGTCATTAATTGAGTACACGTGACATTAAGGCATTCAAGAGAACAACAAGAAATCTCACACTAAAAAAAGAAAAGAAAAAGAAAGAAAAAAGAGAGACGAAAAAAATCGGGAATAAAAGCATAGCAAAAGCACTCTAATATTCAAAGCCTGGTAATAGGCATTTTCGGATACGAAAGTGGAAATTTTGGGGCACTCCGCTGTACCAAAAGGACCAATAAGGTTGCTATGCACCATCCGAGTCAAAAACCTTAGCTTCATGAGTGATTGTAATATTTTCAAATCATGACAATGCTGAGTAGCTCGGGGTTTTGTTGTTTGCTCCATCATTTATTTCGAGCCAAAGGAACGTGATGAGTTGACTTCCCCAAAACCAAAAAGAAATGAGACAAAGCAATAATGATAAAAACGAAGCCTAAAGAAGATAAATCTAATTGATTAAAAACTGAAATAATACGGAGGGTATTTCACATCTTCATACATTAGCTCAGCTTTCGAGGTCTCCTAGACACATGATGCTTGAGGCAATCCTTGGTAAGCCATCTTAGTGTCGTTCGTGCACTTGATATTCGGGGTATTTAATCTTGGTCTGATATATCCATAATTTGAAAAGAAAGTCTGGTTTTTTGAAAACGCATCTTATATTGAAATTAGAAGATGTAATCTAATTTTTTTAGTGGGTACAAAGTTTTTCTTTCCATTGCTTCAAGGATAAAGTTTAGAATGCAAGGTCATGAGTACAAATGATAAATCATCAATGGCCATGGTAAGGATAGTGGTGAGGTTTCACATGCTACAGTTCAAGGATTTTAAGCGAGTTTCCGTTGATACGCTTTGATTGCTTCAAATGATGGGAAATAGACCTTATTGAACCTCAAAGAAAAGTTCAGGGACTTGGGGGCATGTGCCTCCCCCTAATGTTGTGATAAGAGAAAAGTCGTCGTGATGAGTCCAGACAAAGAGAATGGTTGAACACCCAGCTTGAATAGGGGGCAATGTTACGAGAATAAACACTACGAGAAGTGTTATGTTTATTCTGACCAGGGAATGTCAGCAGTCATCTTTCAAGACGAGACAAAGGATGAAGATTTGTCAAGGAAAGAAAGCGAGAAGAGATTGAGAAAAAGAAGAGAACAAGAAGAAGGTCAAGATCGACCAACCCGAAGAGTTAAAGCGTCCGAGCAATTTTGATGTCACAATTCATGAATCATTTGTAGTTAGGCATCCCTAGGTTAGGGGCATGCTAACTCACATCATCAAATCATTTTTGCCTATTGTGACAGGTATATTGAAGCTTTTCCAATAAAAGGAACTTGCTTATCCGTTCAGGCATGAGGAGAATGGAACACGCCTATCCGTTCGGGCATGAGGAGAATGGAAACATGTCTATCCGTTCAGGCATGAGGAGAATAGAAATCTGCCTATCCGTTCAGGCATAAGGAGAATGGAATCCGCCTATCCGTTCGGGCATGAGGAGAATGGAACCCGCCTATCCGTTCGGGCAGTATATGGTAGCAATGATGGGCAGCAAAGGTGGGAGCTTTGGGAACACTTGGAATCTGTTGCTACAGTTGTTGGCTCAACTCCCTGAATTGTGGGAGGGGATTTCAATATTTTCACCTCTTCATCCGAGAGCTCAGACTATGATTGGTTAGGACCTTATTGTACTGGAGATATGGAAGATTTTCAGCATTGTTTGGACACAGTGGGGTTGGTTGTTCACCCTTTCCTAGGACCTCTATTTACTTGGTCAAATAAACAACATCCTAGTTATTTGACAAGAAAACTGGATATGGTTCTTATGAATGCACAATGGGCTCACGAAATGACTGAATCTCATGTTGAGTTCTTGCTCCTAGGGATTCAGATCATAGTCCTGCATTACTTTGGCCAAAGAAGGAGATTCAAGAAGATAGGCCTAAACCTTTCAAATACTTCAACTTCTGTTTGTAATCACTAATTTTGTCTGGGATGTTAACCCGTTTTTTTATTTTTCGTAATAATGGGATTTGTTTACTTTTTTACATATAACATGACTAAAAACTAAAAAACAAACAAAAAGATAAATATTATTAGTAATATATATGTGTGATACTATTAATTATGTTTTGTTATTGTTATTACCCATTTGGAAAAAAACTAAATATTATTAATATATCATATTACATCCCTTATGTTAATATTATTGTCTATTATCATCATTATTATTGTTAACATTATTATTATTATTATTATTATTATTATTATTATTATTATTATTATTATTATTATTATTAGTAGTAGTAGTAGTAGTAGTAGTAGTAGTAGTAGTATTTTCAAACGAATATGAAAATAAAAGAAAAACTAATATAAATACATTGCAAATAAAAATAAGCCAAAGTTTATATATTGAAGTCCATTTACAAACATTAAAAAAGCCCAAAATATAAATAATAATATAAGTATATATTACACGGCCCAATAGGCCCGAATAACTAAAACAACTAAAAACCCAAATCTGCCTATCTTTGTTCTTGCGCAGCTGAATCTCCATCGTCAGATCTAATCTAGATCTAACGGTCCAGATGGCCTCTGATAAAAAAAGCCCTATTTTCCATCTATTTTTGCGCTGGCGCCGCAAGACCCTCAACCGTCAGATCTGGCTCGAGATCGAACGACCACGATCGATCCCCCACACGCGTGTGGTCCACGCACGACTCTCCATTTTCCAGACGCACGCGTGCAATCCACCGCTTGCCCATTCGGCTCTCGCGCGCGATTCGTGCAACCACGTCGGCCGCTCCGTCTCCTCTAGTCCTCTCCCCAGCCGTCCTCACATGCATGCAAACAAAAAATGTCAAAAGAATGCAACGAAATTCAGGAATTACAGAGAGGCAAATAACAAAAATCAGAGGTGAATGCAAACAAATTAGGCACAACCAATAGCGATTTTCGTTTCCAATTTCATATAATACCGAAAATTTATGATTTCGGGCTATAAAAGCTGAAACCAAACTTTGTAATCGGAAGTTTCAAAAAGAAAGAAACGGGGGAATTTTCAGAAATCAATACAAGCAGAAATAGAAATTACAGAGGTATATCGTCTCCTTTTTTTGCATTTCAAAGCATAAATAAAAAAAGAAAAGTCAGGGTTTCTGTTTTTTACCTTCGCGTCGGTTCACTCTCCCTCCTTGACGATAAGCCTTCCGACCTTCCAGAGGTTGTGCATGGTGAGTCGGAGGGGACGCTAACCAACAGGGAGTTCATTTTGGGTTTCGGTTTTTAAAAAAAAAACAAAGAAAATGGATTTTTTTGGTTATGTTGTCACGAAATAAAAATGTTTTCTGGTTTTTGGGTTTTGAAAGATCTCGAAAAAAGTGGGAGTTTGGTCTTTTAGGGGTTTTGAGTTCGTCGGTCGTCGAATAACGACGACCGGCGCGGCGACGTACGATAGAGATGTAAGGGGGAGAGGCTTTGAGTTTAGGGTTAGCAAAACAAATAAAAGGGGTTAAAATGTTTTTAAAACGAGTTTTATAGTGTTTTGATGCTTTAAAATTGGTTTAATGTGTTTTTGGTCCTTCCGTGTCCCTTTAATCACCTGCGAGCCATTCTGCTTTTTTAAACCACGCCCGCGGTCCCTCAATATTTTTAAGTGCTTTCAATTTCGTCACGGTTTTGATTTCAATGGAATTTTGAATGGTCTATTCCTCGCTTTGGTCCTTCAAATTTTCGTTCTAGTTTTAATTTAGTCCATTTTCCAGTTTTTTCCCTTTAATCATGCGTTTTAATTTTTTGTCTTGCATTTTATGTTTCTTTAATTTCAGACCTTGTTATATTTTATTTGCTTTATTTATGTTTATTATGTGATTGCCACGTGACCGTATGTTTATGTGTGGTTTTATGATATATGTATAGCTTTTACATAATATATAGTTTTATTATAGGCGTTATATGCTCGATTTTAATGTGTGCATAGCTTAGTTTTTTATGTTGTTAGAATATGTGTTTGTGACATGCATTTTAAATGGTCATTCATGTGACTTTTGATATTTTGATTTACATGATAATTAACTTTAATCATAAAAAGGAGATACTTATTAATTCGCGTATTCAGGTCGAAATATCATAGCTTATTGGATATTCCCCGAATATTTGGATTAATTTGCATTGTCTAAAGGTAAAGTCGTAAATAATTAAAACAAACAAGACCATGGCATCATACTTTATCTGCTTGCATCATGCATAAAGGTGACGTACGAGATCCGAACACTAAACTAACACGGCAATTAGACTTATATGATGTCGGTTTAGTCTTTGGTCCGATGTACCGTCATCCTTTTTAATTAAATGTCTAATTAATTTGAAACCGCCAATTTGATAAAGCTCGTACAATTAAAGTTTAATTTTCAATTAAGAACCCCTAATTAAATTCATTTTAGATTTCAAATAATTTCCATTAATTAAAAGCAACAACTATTT